>JBBMOC010000039.1:126709-726709 GCA_037975185.1 Centropyge bicolor | reverse complement strand
GGATTTTCTTTGCCGCTGCTACACAGGAGCCAACACTAGGTTGTTATAAACAGTGCCATGTCTTCGCTGTAGTCATGGCACTGCACATTTTCAGTCGTAGCTCAATATAGCAAGAGTTCATAGCCTGAATGACTGTGAAAAATCTATTACTGTATTTCATTAAAACATGGAAATGCATGTAATTTTAGATGAAATTCTCCTTATGAAAGCTGCTCAGATTCTTGACCCCTAACAAACATGAACTGTATATGAACAGTACTCTTTAGTGAGCAGCTGCAACCGGGTTTAACATGAGGGCATTCAGAGTAGTCAGTGAGTGCAAAGGTATGAAGGCAACCATGTACACCTGTGTGACTATGATTGGATGATAATAGTCAGCTGATGGACAGTAGAGGGAAGCGTAAATGGTGCTAAAGCTGACTTCAATTCTCTGCATAAACTAAAGTAGTGCTCCATATTTAATAGAGTAATGGATTAGTTGATGAACAAAAATAATAGAATTACCAAAATACTTGATGCTCACTGTCAGGAAATGTGAGGATTTTCTTATTCTTCTCATTTTTTCAAAAAAGTGCAATATTAATTCCATGCAATACCTGATTCTGTGCGGTATTTCATTCTGTGCAATATTTAATTTCATTACACGGCATTTAAATTCATCCTTTTCATCCTGTCTCTAGTGTATATATTGTTTTCATATTCTCTATGGCCTGGCCTGGTTTCTGCACTGTTAATACTTGTATATTTATATAATTAAATCGTCAATACTTTTATTATAGTTTAAAGTGTTGATACTTCTACTGTAGTTCAATTGTTGGTACGTTTTATTCTAGTTTAATTGTTTATATTTGGGGACTAATGAAGGAATATCTTATCTTAATTGTATCAGTATAAAGTGAATATGTTTGATTTTTTGATTGTGGGTTGTACAAGGCAAGCGAGACAAAGGAGATATCACCTTGGTACTGGAGAACTCCTGATTGTAATTGTTCCCTTTTTTTCTGACATTTTATTGACCAAATGATTTATTGATCAAGAAATACTAATTGAATGATTAATTTTTAATGGAAGCAGTCATTAGTTGCAGCCCTGCTCCACATCGCACACCTCATTACTGAAGCTCGAAGCTCAGAATCCTTAACTTTGTGTTTGCTGCCATCCTCTAAAGCAGCAAGAGATTATTTAAATTGCAGCAAAGATCAGAAAGTGCTTGTGACAGAGACCGTGTGAAAGCCTGCTGTTTATTTAAATCAGCCAAGGCAAAAGTTAGAAAACACGCCAGCAAGCGAAGGGTGTTACTGCTGGCCTTATTCTGTTGATTTAGATACATGGGAATACAACACATCTCTGCCAGTTTAGCGGCTCTGAGTATTGGCACTTGGCAGTATTGTCAATCAGGACGAGAGCTACCTGACAGTCGATCAACAGTTTTCAATAGCAAAATATGGATATACAGTAGCAAGTTACTGGTGTTTATCAGTCACACTTGAACATTTTCTCTCGCACCAATGTGTTAAAAGCAGACACATTTTCAATATACCCCCTGTATGTGTGAATAAGTGAAGAGCAGGGTAAATTTTGTTGCCCATATGAAAAGTGATCCTATTTTCTGGAAGAGAGCAAAAGAGTGCAGGGGAAAAAGAATATCATTACAGAAACACCTGACTTCAGCCTGAGTGCATTTCTCTCCTGCTGTTATTTCTGCGTAGTCATATTTTGAACTGGATATAAGGGGCTAGATTTCATATTGACTGGCTTATTATACTTATTCAATTTGCAGTAATCAAAAGTGTTACTGAAATGGAAGGATGAGCTGTAGGCTTGGGTGACTGTATGGATGCTGGGCTGGCAGCTCCAATAAAGCCTGAGGGGGCTCAAGTCTACCTGGAAGTGTCTGGGAGATGATGTGATTGTTGCTGATGATATGGGGTAATGGATGTGTATAGCTTTCAATCTAGCAGCAGTCTTTCCTACTCCTGTGCCGTTAGCCAGGTTCTCATTTTGTAAACACCTCCAGAAAGTTAGTCCGAGAGACTCTGTCTCACGCCATCCATCTGAGTAAATAGCACTCCCACAATGCTTTGGGTGTGTGTTTTTGTGAGAGCTTCTTTTGCTGATCCCAGACCACCTTTTGGCATTTCTGCCACACTTATTTTGTGTTTGATAATAAATAACCACCTTGAAGTTGCTTTATATTCTTAGAGCAAACAAGCCTCCAGACTACACAGCTGATGATCGATTGGCCAACAGTCTAGTAGTTTGCAAATGTACAGTATTCAAATGAATGAGACTGTGCAACAGCCTGAAGCTAAACTGAGGTAATGATTTATGTCTCGTGGCACATCGACAGATAAGTACAGCCCATTTCTCACCTTTCCATAACATTGCCTGTGTTGGCTCTTTTTTACTTGATGCAGAAGTTCATGATTGAATGAGTAGATGTGTACTTGTCTTGTAGTAAAATCAGAGAATTCAGAACATGAATGTTACACTTTTAAATGAGAGCATTAATAATGTAATGGTATGACTTGTATTCTTAATTATCACTGCCTTGAAAAAAATCTTTGAAATTATTTTGAGTTTTTGCAGGAAAATGAAAATATTCTGCACTCTGATTTTACATTGCTCGATGCAAACAAAATAAGTTCAAAGCCATAATTGAGCCAAATGTAAAATTATGCTCAACTTCACATGATGACTTGAAGTGTTTTTTTTCCCCCCTTTGGATTAAATATCATTGAACATGGTTAATACACTTCGACGTCATTGTACAGTTTTGTTGTCTCAGTTATTTGTTGATATGCTAAATTGCTAAAATATGACAAAAGCCCCCTGTATGTCATTTTAATGACATCATTATACCAACATCTTGCAGGACTTTGTTATTAACAAGTGAATAATTACCAACTGCTATTGCTACATTCTGTTTGTGTGTACTTGTAAAAAAAACTGAAATTCAGTTCTGCAGACCACAGCTGAGTGTGTAATTGAGATTTTATGGTGTTTGGAGATATGAGGGCGACACCGAGAAAGAGGAGGAGTGAGAGTTGAGAGCTGGGACTGTTGAAACCTGTTATTTAATTGAGTGTGATATAGAGCGTACAGTGCTGTTGGCCTGAAGAGCAGGTGACCTTCACCGGTGACACCAGCGATCAGGTGAGACTCTTGAGCCAAAATGGGGACAGTAACACGGTCCACATCTGTCCATACCCTTCCCTTCCGCCCCACTAATGGAGACTAGAGTAGCAATAAATTGATTTTTCTCATTACAGTTTCATAATGCACTTGAATTGGAGCTGGGGCTGTGCATTGTGATTGTAAACAAACGTTGTTCATGCTGTAATGGCTTATAGCAGAGTATGAATTATTTCTGTTAATGTCTGCATCACATATCTGCTCTGGTTGCCCTCAACTATAATGATGCTTCTGCCTGTGCTCAAATTTTACTTGGGTATGACTTCAACCCTGTTTTCCACTAACAGCTGATGAAAAGGAGTGTAATACATGTTGCTTATGCTCATGTGCTGTATTTTCTCAAACCACTTCAAAGTGATTCAGTAAGAAAAACACTTTAAAACACCATGCTAATATCATGCACTTTTACAAATATGGTATCATCAATCAAACTAATCCTATTACTCCATTAGTTAGCATCATGGTCCCTGTGTGTGATTCAGTCTCATGCTGCCTGTCGAACGACTTTTTCCAGTTCACAGTATTTAATTTCATGAGTCGCTGACATAGCGACACGACGATTTTCTACTAGTGTAAGATCACAGTATTAAAGGTCCTTTCTACCTGTGGTACTTTCACACAGATGGTTTTTTGGTTTATTAGATCTCTACTCAGGACTGTATTCTGAGGTGTAGTTTAAAAACTAACTGTCACAAAATGTAGTTAAAACTATCAACATGACAGAGAGTGTTGAGGCAAATTGTGATTTGTGATATTTGGCTACATAAATAAAATTTGGCTTAGTGATTAAAAATGGAGATTAATGTGATGTCACAAGTCATAAAAAAAACAAAGGTTTTCAAAATAGTCTCAATGAAAACAACAGCAACCAACTGATCCTGGAAGCAAACACTTTTGTGTGTGTGTCCACCCCATATTAATATTAATGCCATCTTATAGGTAACAAGTGTGATCCCATTAAAAAGGTTTTGCCATTTCCAGTTCCAGCTGTTGAGATGAAAAAAAAAGTTGCTTGTTGTGAAGAGGGACGAGTCATTGATGAGCACAGAGACGACAGAAGATCTCAGCACACAGCAGCACTTTGGGTGGGTCTCAGAGATGGAGGAAAGCCTCGGGCTGGAGCCACGCTGCCACCAGAATACCATATAAGCATGACACTGTTGCTTTTTTTAGCACCTGCTTTCCAGTTTGCAATGCTCTATTAGACAAAATGTCCATCTGCCAATATATTCAGAATGCACTATGGAGGTTATTAACATGCCCTTGGCAAAAAGGGTTTAGCTCTGTGGGGCAAGCATCTCCATAAATCCCGGCAGAGGCAGTTTTATTACAGGTTGTAAATAGAAGCCCCTGCCATATTTTATGACAGCCATCACTAACTCATTCTGATTCTTATTACCTCTCTGTTCTTTGACTCGGGGACCATTCACAGACACATTCGGTGCACAAGTTTATGCTCAGAAAAGAATTGATTGTAAAGGAATTTATTCCCGATGTAATTGCACCTTCAGCTTGCGCCACACTTTTGACTTCAATTGCTGTTTTCATGCACATTATAACAAGCCCGGCCTGTTTCTGAATGGTTACGTATAAAATTTACATATGGATGCCTGTACCAGCACTTTGATTGAAGAGCTGTTTAGTACAGCATGTTATGGAGGTGGAGAACATAATAAATTTTTGATTAGTTTACAAAATGAGAGCATGCACATTTGAAAGAAGCACATTTGCTTTTTAGAAACATAGTAATTATTGAATTTTAATTGATTTAATAGGAAATGTTGTATAACAGTTCATTGTACAGGATGGCTCATGTAATTTTATAAATAATTGACCTGTAATCAAAATCAAACTGCAGTATATTTCTGCTTGGACATTGCTTTACAAGCCGTTATGATTTCCAGTTTTCACAGCAGTCATTCGTCTGACAGAGCAGCCAGGCGCATGTGTACATTGCAATCATATTTACTAATTGTTGTCTACAAGCGCTGCTCTTTCCCAGTCTGGCTTGTTTACTTATTTGAATTGGCTGACAGAGCGGTAATCTGCTTATGATCTTTAACATTTGGCTGCCAGAAGCCTGGAAGTGGTCCTCTGTTTTAGTACGAAGCTTTGTCGAACATAATCTATGCATTTCGAGTAAAAAATAAAATCCGAACACAAGCAAATAGACTGGCTTGGCTTTGATGTGTTTCCTTTGCCTATATTGAAAATCTAATATAGTAAATTCAGGGAAAAGGCAGATTTCAGCTACTAAAATAAAGGTTCCACCGCTGATTGTTCGGTTGGAAGTTTCTGGGCTCTGATTCTGGTAAATTCTAATTAGAGCGTTAATCATTACCCAGAGATTAGCATTGCAGGAGAAATAATCATTTCACTGCCGCACAACAGTCATTCGAAGAGAGACAAACAACCAAATCTATTCCATTATAGACTTCCAAACTACACCCCTGTCCTGTGCTGGGACACACATGGGCGGAGTGAATGGGGATGGATGGTTGGATTAGGAATGCCGGGAGCGAGTAGATTATCCAGTATCTGGGCAGGCAGATGCGCAGAGGAGAAAACGACTACACAAAGAGCCAGATCTCCATCAGGGGATCAATTCATGGTGCTCGCTCTGTCACTTCCTGTGAAAAAGCAAATTTCATGGTGTGTTTTCAAGAGGCCGGCGTCTGAAAAACATCAAGAAGACATTTTCCCTCTCTCTCCCTCTGTCTCTCTCTCTTTCTACTCTCCTCGGTTTTTTTGTCTGCTCTTGAGCTCTCTCCTCTCTCCACTCACTCACTCTCCATTTTTGGGTTCAGTTGTAAGACGTGAGTGCTGTCTCGCGCACAAATGCACAGTTACACTTAAGACACAGGAGCACACGCATGCTGTAACCTATATTTGCTGAGTATGGTGAATGCCTATGTGTAAATTTTTTAAGAGGTTTAGCCAGTGAGAGCTGGAATGAGCGTCGCTGTTGGCTGGGTTTCTCAGCCCGGGGCCCCCTTGCCTCGCTCCCCCATTTCGCCCAGTAGAGCTTCATCCTTATCGCTGTCCTGCACCCCATCGCTGCTGAAGCTGGGCTCCTCTCCTGCTTGACCACATTTATCCAAGGGGCTCTTGTCTGGGGGTGATAAGCTGTCAGACTTACCAGTATGGATGTAGGGGTTCCCACATCCCCTCCACTTCACTCCACTCTACTCCGCCTTACTCCCTCCACACTATTTGATAATCTGACTGTCAATACTTCTCTGCATGTTTTTCCTCTGTATCTACTTGACTATCACACACTACACAGGTTGCTTCCTTATCTTTCGTCTCTCCTTCGCAATTTCTGTTTTTTTAGCTCTGTATTAAAGAGGCAGAAAGTGTTTTGAAGCAAAAATAACTTTGAATGGTTCGTGTAATGGGCTCAAAGGGAGTTTAGACAAAGACACTGAATGCTAATTCCAGCTACACTTCACCAGATTTATGTCTGCGTGAACTAATTTTACACAAGAGGCAGCAGACATTGAAGTCTGTCCTTTTTATCCACTGATGACACGCGTACAGAGTTTGTTTTTGGAACATCTGTGCTGTGTTTTTTTTTCTGTTTCTGAACTTTGTATTCAGAACTTTTCTCATATAATTGTTAATACATCAGCCACAGATTCATGTGTTGTTGTGTCATTTGGCTGCTTATTAGAGGGACTCTGAGGCACAACTGCTTTTAGATTAGCCTTGGTTTGCTAAACGTAAAATAACCCTCAGCTCTTCGATTTCATTTTGTGATGAATTTTAGTGCTCGCTGTGGAAATAAGTGTTTTACCTTTTAAGGTGCAAATGAAATGTGCACTAGTTCAGACAAGACTACTGCCATTATTGCAACAAATGTCATTTTCAAGGTTCTTGCTCTCCACCCGTGGCTCATGAAGGAGCACAGCCATGTGACACAGACTGTAACAAGCTGTCACCGTAGACCACTTACTCTTTAGCACAAGCTGCACCACATGCTCCGTGTGTTTTCAGGTCGTCCTCCAGTAACTGCTCACATCTAAGCCGTTTGATATTTAGCATTGCCACAGTATACGGAGCTCAAGGTACCACACCAGGCTCTTTATATGCAAAAAGAATAATCTGAGTATTACTGTCTAACAGAAAATGCTCCAGGCTCCTGATGAAGAACTCCTACTTAGAGATGTAGACATGCAGCAGGATATATTCTTGTGTTGGGGTTTGAATTTACCTTGTCTTGTGCAGATTTGCTTTGTAATTTTACAACTCAATTAACAGGGGACTGTCATACTTGGAAATTATGTACTTTAGCTATGGTGTAATAGCCAAGAAAGAAACAAACATTGTGCTTGTTTATCTGTCATCAGAAATGTGTATTGCCAACAGATGCTCCTGCTTGTGTCTCAGAGAAAATACACATCTCTTTGCTCATGTGCAGAAAGCTTAATTATAGTTCTCAGTGTCTTTGCCGGTTGTTATGAAGGGAAAGTGAGATAGCATGGCGGAGTAGGAGAGCTGCAGGTAGGAAATGAGTGAAGATTATGTGGATTCAAGTTATTAATTTGCGCAGTGTATAAAAAAATTATAGACTTGATCATGAGTTTCCTCGGATGCTGTAATTAGGACATTAAAGCCATGGTGTGTGTACGACACAGCCTGCTCATACTCCCCGCTTGTGAAGTACCTGTTTTATGAACTTGGGAGCATAACGACCTTGGAGCTTTGGCGGAGAAATGTGGCTAGTGTCTACATAAATAGCGAGCCTTGCATCCAAAAAATAGGCTCTTAGAAGATCATGCCTGTATCTAGTGATCAATCAGAACTTGAATGTTTTTAATTTAACATGTTTATGTTGGCTTAGTTGAGCTTTTCTACAGTTTTTTCTTTTAACAGTTTCCAAAAGCACTAACTTGGTGGAGCGACTGTGAGGAGGTTGTGTTATGAGACAGCTACAGTAGTTTAATGATGGTATATATGGAGTTTTTTGCCTGTGGAGTACAGAGCTGATATGATTCATTGATTGATCCATTAGTCGATCAACTGAGATTGTTAACTGTTCTGATAATTGCTTAACTGTCATTTCCTGATCGGGAAAAAAAATCTTTGGTGCCAACACCTGGAATTTGAATATTAGCTTTTGCATATTTGTAAATTTGAGTTCTGGTCTGTTGGCCAGAAAAATCAGTGGCGTCAACTTGGACTGTTTTGGGCTGTTAATTGACCCAACAATTAATGGGCAGACTAATTGATAATAAAGATAAAGCCATTAGTAGCAGGGCTTGTGGACTAACATACTTTCATCATGATTCAATCCATCCACAACAACTTGTTTAACTTGGGCTGCTGGTTATGTGAGCCGTGAACATGACTTATACCATTTTTTCTTTTGGATCAAGCTCAAAATGCAGACTATACTTACTCAAGCTGTGTAAATAAATATTGGTAGAAGAAGAAAATTTGGATGTTTCAGATGCAAAAAACCACATATATCTGCAATGGTTTCGTTTGACTTTGTCTGCACTGCTCGAGCAATATTTTGTACACTTTCTCGACCATGAGCTGTCACACCAGTGAGGGGGATGGGTCAATAGGCGAGAACCCTACAATTTCCCACCCAGAGTGCTTCTTCCTGATCTCTTACTCTCTTTCTCCTTGTCTCCTTGCTCCATTGCTCCGAGTGAAGCCTTGCACCTTAGGCAAAAGTGATGCAACCTCCACATTGATAAAGAGCATCTCTACAAACCTTGTCTTTTCTCTGCACCCTTTGCTCACCACCTACCTGTGATCCTTACTTTGCCTGTTTGTTGGTTTACAGTAGCAACACGCCCCTGAAGGATTCTGTCTAGAGTGCAGAAGGTGGCACCACCTCCTGTCTCCTCCACCATGTGAACCTCTGAGCAAAAGACCGAGCGCAGAGGAATGAATTCCCTCTGAAACCCAGTGCGACTGGGGCAGGAAATAATTCAGCAGCAGCATCGGCATCAACAGCGGTGGCAGCAGTGAGCGTGAGAGAGATGGAGAGAGAGGGAGTGTGTGAGAGTGTGTGTGTGTGTGAGCTTGAGTGAGAGCGAGTTCCTATGCACTGTGCCGAGCGTAGCTGAGCCGTGCCGTCGCGTGGTAAGCTGTGTGTTCCCGTTTGGTTCCCGTGCGCTCTGGTGAGGCAGAGCTTACAGAAGGGAGAGATGCGGCTTCGCTCGGAGCTCCAGCATCAGTGAAAGAGCAGCACCCAGCCGGGGCATCGCGGAGCAGCATGGTAGGACTGGAGACCCACTGCTGACACCAGCGTGACTGATGATGACAGCCCACGCGTGGGTTACCATGCGCCACAGCCGCGCCGCTCTAGGAGGAAACACAGCCATGTGAAAGTGACTCGGCTGCCAGCAACTCTTGGACATGTTTTCCAGGGCAAAGTCTGGATTTCTTTCTGTGTTTGAACTTGTTTTTTTTCTCTTGGTGCTGTCTGACTGTCCCGAACTCACCTATCAGGCAAGGACTAAAGGCAGATGGAACAAGGGGGGTAAGTGATGATGGCCAATCATGATCTGATGTGTGTAATGTGAAATTTGGGTTTGAGATGTTGAGCTGCACTGTGTGTTTTAAAGTGAGCTGAAGATTTTTTTGGGGACATTTTCAGGTGATCTTGGGCGGGACAGTGTTAACATTTTGGATGACACAGTCTCATCACAGACTGACCTTGCCTCGAGACACTTTTGGATTTGGGATATTTTGTGCCACCATATGTAGTTGCAAGTCTGGACTTATACATAATTTCATCCTATGGTGTACGTTCATCTGTACAGTTATGACTCACTGTGGCAGCTGAGGTGTGTTCAAAGGAAGTTGACCTGCTCTTTTAAGCACAGGAGGAAGTGATGTCTACTTATCCACTGCAAGCGTTTGCCTAACTTTTCAGTGCTGACTCAATGAACACTTTAGTTGACATCACAGTTTTTGGGGGTTTTTCATCACACTTTCACTGTTCTGCTGCTACCTGTTTATTTAAGGGTCTATTTTGAAACTCCACTCTCTACACACACACCCCCCCATACACACACCTTTCCCTCTGTGTGTGTGCTGAGCGAGATCACATTTATCCATGCACCCTGTTGTTCGGTGGGCAGGACATGCCACCAGTGTCTCAGAACTGTGATATTTGGTTAAAAGACTTAGATCACCAGTCTTGAGGAGAGGTGTTAATAATTCATCTCAGCCTCTCTCCGTGGGAGCGGTCCTCTCGCCTCTCTTGTAGCATTTAATCCCCTTTGTCGGATTAAAGGAACCTCTAATCTTAGTGCTAGTGCTCAGCGAGAAGGCTGAGAGATGCTCCCCGCAGCCTATCGGCATTGTTAGCACTCGAGGCTCGCGCTCAGTGGAATGTGCGTCTTCAAAGAGGCAGTGTCACCACCGTGATCTATTTAATGATTCCTTGCCACTTTGCTCTTCCTCTGCCTCACCCGTTCTCTACTTTACATTTCTTCAAATGGATCTCTTTTGCTCCCTCCCTGAACCGTGTCCACGCACTTCTCACCGACACGCATCATTACCACACAGAAGTTCTAACTTAATGACTTGGACCACGCTCTCAGATTGATATTACACACTCTCAACTATTGGATAATTAAAGAATTTCTCCTTTGATGTCCAGTTCTACTCTTACTTTAACCGGCCCTTATGTGTATAAATTGTCACAGTATATGTATAAAATGGCTCGTACAAATTCACAGCCATGTCATTTACCTGATTCTAGCTGTCACCTATGATAGAAGGAAAAATTGCAGATGGAACGAGAGAGAGAATAAAGTTGCATTTCAAAAACAACATGTATTTTCTGCCCAATTTTCGAATCACTTGTAATGATGGAAAAAATTGTGCTCAAGGTTGGAATTTGATGTGTTTGGTGCAAATATGAATCAGCGGTCTGTAAACCAAGGGTAAAAGCAGATACAGTATGAAATCCCAGCTATCACTGGCCTCCTGTGAAATGGAGGGCAGTGACCTCCCTTGGTGTAATTAGGCCATCGACTCCATCCCTATCTGTGCACAGTTGAGCGAATCATTCCACACACATACTCTGAATCCTAACCTTGCTTGTTTAATTATAGTTTTGTGACACGTTTTAGACAGACTAATATTTTCCGTAATTAAGATAAGGTCTGTGCAGGGCTGAAAAACGTTTATGGATCTCCTGTCATTACCTATAGAACATATTGGGCGGGAATCGCTATTTAACGTTTCATTTGTGTGCCGGCGTAGTGTCATTGGATTTCTCTCAGCGGCGGTAATTTTCATTGACTGCAAATTGCAATTCACTATCACATTTAACATCATAATTTTCATTCTTGTGTCATTTACAACCTTGCTGTGCTAGCTCAATTATCAATATTTTTTCTTCTGGTACTGTTTATGTAGCGAGTAAAAACATGCTGGAGGTGTGCAAGCGTAGCTGTAAACCAACCTGTTCATTAAAGATTACACGCCTGAGCTTTATGTTATACATTTACAGTATTTTTTTTTGACAAGACCACTACATACGTGACTGTGGAGCAAATTTGTGATACAGTGATTTTAGGTTGTTAAAACTTTCTCAAACTGTATGAGCGAGGTCACCTTGTAGTCAACAATCATCTTTATGCAATAGCATCTTTGCCAGAATTAAAATCTAAAAACAAACCGCACAGATTCTCCATCAGTGATCGTCCACCCAAAATCTCTCTTTCGAATATCAACACCTGCCCTAAACACGCTTTGTGTATTTTTATTTTGCTCTCACTACAAAGAACATCAAGCCTGGTCATTTTGAGTTTATGCCAATCACAACAGTTTCCAATGGTCACAAGTTAACCTGCTGGAAAAAGTGCTTTGAAGCAATAAACTTTTACAGCTACTCTACGTGTCAAACTTGGGATGAGTGTTTGATAATGGCAAGACTTTGGGTGGAGCGTTACTTTGTAGGTGGATGTTGCAAACCAGTTCATATAAAACACAAAAATACTGAAGGGCAAGAGGGCAAAAGCTTGTACGTTCATGTAATAATGCATTTGCATAAATATAGACATACATGCATCTATAGGGTGACAGTATTTGATAAAACCATGGAAGGTTATGTACCTTGGCTTTTGAGATTGTGACATGTGAAACTAGGAGATTTTCAGCTGTGTGATGATATTGATAAACTTTCCTTAAGAAAACCTTAGCAAGGCTCAGTAAGATACAGAAATGAACCCCTGACATGTCTGTAGCGTCTTAGCACGAGTCGCATCATGGGACAACGTAAGAACATATCCAAACAGATGTATAGACTAGTTCCTTGTACAGCTCTGATTCTGTGTGACCACACTGAGTTTCACTTTGACTTTCAGCCACCCTTGCACAGCCTGATGTCTGCTGACTGTGGGTAGTCAGTGGATTAACACCAGGTGTACCAGCTGTGGTATGATGACAGTCGCAACAGAACATTATTTATCGTCCTCCCATCTCCAGGGAGTGGAGCACTAGTCGTGAAGGTCTTGTGATCCAGAAACAACCCGCTTACTTCATGTGCACAATGCGACATCATCCAGAATCTGCGAATTACTGTTCCTTTATATTCTCATACCGCCCTGCAGAGAGAGCCTCCACAGCTCATATGACACAGGTGCCTAGATGAGGGGAAGCAGAGATTGAAGTGAGCCTGGCAATAGCTGGGGGAAATCCAATTGGATGTACAGTATATATGTAACAATCCCACCAAACTACAATAAATGGTAATGTGAAGACGGCACCAGGTGGAGAGAAGCTGGCGGTGTTCACATGGAGCTCTGAAGACAAACGACACGTGGACTAGCCCAGGTTTAGAAACAGGCTCATTTTTCGCCGTGTTCTCAACAACTGATTTACTAAACAGGGACCTGCTGAGGCAGTCAGTGAAAGAGTAATGGTAAAGAGAAGTGACCAACAGCTATTACAGAAATACCACTCAGGCTCCTCCGTCTCCCACAGCTGTGTGTATCTGACCGTCTGGGATGGGCGTGAGAGAGTATCAGATTTATAGACCAGGAGAGGAGAGCAGGAATTAATATAACCACTCCCAACTCACACAGGAATAGGGAAGGCGACTACAGATCAACAGCCCAAATTGCTTACTTCATCACTGTGTCTGCACATACTCCATAACTGTGCAATTAGTAGAGTAAGTGCTATTCAGGGCTGCTCGGACCACAAGAAAATATCAAGCAACCATCTACAGTCGACTGAAAATGTTCCGTAACAACAAGAACTTTACAGCATGTGTGGGAAGAAATTATTTGAATAATTAAAATCACCACCGCTAAATAATGGCCGCCCTAAATTTGAGAGACTTAAAAACAAGTCGAACATGGCAAGAAACACAAGATCAGATGGTCATACAGATTTTAAGTAAACCCAAATGTTAGCCAAGTTTATTTGGAAAAGAAATCAAAGTTGAGCTCTAAAATTGTGAAGCTAAACCTCCGTAAATATCCGTCACAGTTTACAGAACAACTTTCTGGTTCACTTTCGACCTACTTTATTTGCTCTACTTGTTGGTTCACACTGTTTTCCTGTGTCGTAAGTGTGCTCACATTCACTTTTACCTTCTGATAAAGTGGGAGATCACATGACTGTACTGTTTTCTTGCTTGTGTTTGTCGCTCTGTCTGCAGCATTTTGAGCTGCTTAGAATAAGAAATAATACGTTTAAATAGAACGGATTTTTTTCTTTAAAGATTCACATTCATAGCAACACAGTACTCAGTCATGTGTTTTACCTAATTTGATCAGTGCTCTTGCAGCTTCCTCTTATATTAACTGTTTATACATTTGTTTTGGCTGCTAGAGAAAGATTTTGTTTGTTTTACATGTTGAAGCGAATATTGCCATAAGTGATTTCAGACTTTATTGTTATTCTGGGACTTTTAGTATCAGAACATTGTTTGAATTTTTCTTAAGTTCATTGTTTTATGATCCAGTATTCCCTTTATGTAAAACTACTATTAATGGACATCAGCCCCAACCCTCCAACGTGCCACTCATGTCCTGGCCTTCACAGAAAGGCAGAACTGGCTGCGGGGAGAGAAATATTATACAAACTAATGGGGGGAAAATTAGGCAACAGCCTGACAGAAAAATTAAATCACTGTCATTACTTTCAATTAATATGTTTTGACGCGTGTCTTGGGGCAGGGAACACAGTGATGGTTGTCAGAGAGCGAGGGGAAAATCACTCACTATCTGTTCCTGTGACGTTTTGCTGACATACTGTGACTCAGTTTGGTTTCACCGGTGAGAACTCTGTGAGTCGTTTCCACCATCTCATGTATGCTAATGTAAAAGTGGGCCAAATATCAGTTCTGCCAAACACTTGATGTCATAAACAAAATGTTTACACGACAGCCAGCAAGTACATTTATAATGAAGCAGACTTTGCTCCCTCGTAATTACTCAATCATGATGAAAAAGGCTAGAAAGGCAGAAAATACGCCTGCTGTTCCTCATTCAATCCAATTAGATCATTAAGCTTTGTGCCACTGCAAGTTGAGAAGAATCAGTTTCTCAAATGTACTTGCCTTAATTTTGTACGCCTACGCCTTGTTAGAAAATAAATGCAATGTGTACAAGCTGAAAAGTGTGGGCGAGATTACAGATACAGTGGTAACAGGATTGAGTCAAGATTAGGTAGATGTTGTTGCTACCCAATTTAGAGCAGCAGAGGACTGTTATCATACCCAATGCTAAGAAAATAATAGTGTGATTTGGTTGTATAGCATTGCTCGACCTTACTGTATGGTGAAATATCAGGATGTACATCTCTGTGAAATAGACACATTCATGCAAATGTTGAGAATTCTGAGAACACAATTACCATAACATTAACATATCATTAAATTATTTGAAATATATGCATTATTCTTGCAAACAACATGTATTTCTAGAACTTTTACTTATGGTCCTGAAATATATCTGTTATACAATTGAAGATGTGTGTGTGTTCACAACAGCTTAGTTGTGCTGTTGTTTTAATGGAAGGACAGACATTGTGACTTGTTGCAATAAGAAAAGCACAGGAGTTAACTAAGAGCTTTACCTTTGGATCCTGAGCCTGAGCAGCTAAATTTTTTATTATTTATGCTTGTGCTTTTCCCACGTTGAATAATTTTACAAGTTAGTGCATAACTTTTTCTGCTGGACTTTGACCTACATTTGTCTTAGATCTCTTTGTATTGATTTGTTAGTTCAGCCCAGCAGAATTAACATCTCTAGTGTTCAAAAATTCATGTTAGTAATGTATCCTGAGTTCATATAAGATGATATAAGTTGTAGTTTTCTTGTTTTGCGTTCTGTCTCCATCCATGCAGGGTGGAGAGATTAGGGAAAACATCACTCTTATACAAACTACATGTCAGCTTGAAATTGTTTTTCTGATTACATTTAAATATAAAGCCTGGACCTATTTAACCTCCGTGATCATCAGGAATTTCAAGATAGATTTGAAAACCAAACAGCCTAAGGGTAACTGAATGTCAAGCTAAAGAGTGATTAGGATCATTAGACAGTGTGTTCCATCTAATGACATTTGACGAGTCACCGAACACAAAATCATTCCACAACTCAGTTTCTCCAGTTCTTACTCCAAGTCTTCAAATGTCAAATCAGTTCTATTTCAACATGGGCTATGAAATATGTTATTTTTATTTTTTGCAATAATATTTGTCTCATTTGTTACAGTCATTTTGCTAATGTGCCGTTGACAGTCACAATACTAACAGTTATATGCTAACAGGTAAAATAATATTGATATTACAGAGTTAACATTTGAATTGCATTTTAACATCTAGCTTTCCCAATCTCTTAAATGAGGAATTCATCATGTGGTGAAAAAAAAAAAAGTTGCATATTGGATTAATCTGAAGAAAGATTAGTTATTGTGGGCAATTATAGACTGAGGCAGTGAAATAACTGATTCAGTAAATTGGTAAAGTGCCATCACTGGGTATTGCACTTCCTCCTCCTCAGCCCCCCCAACCCCCAGCCCACTCGCCATACAGCGCAGCTTAATTGCCACATTCCAGTCACACGTCCTCTAATGAAGCTGATTTCTAATTGCAGAGGAAATTACACTTTACAATAACAGTGTTTTATGGGTGAATTTCAGACTGTAAATATGACAACTTAGCGTGATGGATAGAAGTGGCTGCGTTTTACTGCCCGGGACCCTTTCACCCTGTCGTTCCCCGACTTGGCTACGACCAAGTTGCAGAGTGTTCGCTTGATCACATGTGAAGAAGGTCCACGTTGATAGTGTATGCATGGGTGCTTCACTGCGCTCCGTATCTGCTCATCTGGCTTCTCTCATTCGCTCACTGGAGATGATGGAGGATGGTCATGCTCACGATGATGGTGATGGAGCATAAGTTCTGCTGTTTAAATGTTTGATTTGAATATTTTGTAATGCAGCAGTAGGACTGAGGTAATCTGCAGTATAGAGAGTGCAAAGCGTCTTCTTTAAGTTAAGGCCTTGACTTTCGGGAAAATCTTTATAATTTCCTTAGAAGTGTCAGCAGCTGAGGATGGAGTAACATCAGAGCGTCTCTGTCCAATTGAATTTTCCTACTGTTGCCAGGAAGATGACGCTGTCATGGTCAGAAACAGGAATCCTTCACAAAGCATGTCAGTAGACAGAACTATATCTCAGTAAGCTCTTTTTTTTTACCTTATCTGTGACTCTCTGCCTCATTCTAACTCACTTTCTTTCCATATACCTCCTTACCTCTCTTTGCTCTCTGCAATAAAACTTTAAAGAGATAAGAAGCTTTTTTCTATTTCAGGGTCACCATTAGCCTGAATAATGCATTGACAAGAGAAGAGCAGTTTGAGTTCTATGGAGGATAGAAGCACAGCCTTCAATTAAATTATACATCATTATCACAGCTGGCAAGCCTGGTGCGACGGTACCCTCTCCATCCTCCTCTAAATGTTCCATGTTACTGTCTTGTCCAATATTGTGTGTCAAGCAACAGCCTCTTCCCGCGCCAGCACAGAGCTGGGATGCAGATAAGGCCGCCAGTGCTGGAGGTGCACATTAAAAAAACGGGAACAGTCTGATGCAGGGACGTAGCTTAAAGGAACATACTGGTGTTGTTCTGACTCACTGTCATTAACAGAGATTGTCCCTGTCTCTAAAAGACAACGTCCTCTAGTTTGATGTGTGTTAAGATGCAGTCGTTCCATAAAAGCCACAGCTCTATACTTCAGTCAGATGTTAGCAATTTCCCATTTGGATTTTGTTTTGAATGTTCTGCTGACAGTGTTCGTCTTTGTGCATTAGCACCTGCGCCAGCCGACAGGTGAACAAATCTTTTCCTTAAGTGGAGTTAAGAATTGTTTTGTCAACACATTGTTTCCAAGGTCAGGAGTTAACTTTGACACTCAAATATCTTCCTCTTTATTCAAGGACGCTACAAATAGGATGCACAAATTGAGTTGTTGCACATAATACACTGCAAACTGCAGTAAAAGCCAGGAGTACCTGTAATGTAAACACACATACAGGAAGTTGTCTTAGTAGCTCCTCTCAGTCAGTTTCTACCAGCAAGACAGTTTGTTGACATGTGTGACGTCGGGATAAACTGCATTTGAACCGGTGGAGTATTTTGTTCTCGCCGAGGTTGTCTGAATCCTGACCAAGCCTTCCAGCTATAACAGATCCACCCTGATATCTGATGTCTATCAAAACATCAGAAATGCAACAGTATGGTTCTTAAACGTAGCTGTAGGCTGTGTGGAAAGAAAAGCGGGGCTACATTTTGCTTCTCGCCCGTGCCGTGGAAAGAATGTCCAACCAGATGCTGAATGTCATTTTGGACCCCAGGAGATGCAGCAGAAAGCTCCGGCTTCCTGGGAAATGTGTCAGTGCAGTATTTATATGAAGCAAGGGATTTTGGCTGGCAGATTAAGGTGTCTACAAAGGCCTTCTTTACATTTTGCATTAGCTCGCGTCTTATCTAGAGCCCTTCCCTTGTCCTCACAAAGATGTCACCAAAATGGCAGATGATGTTCAATGTCATTTAAAAAAAAAGTTGGGTGAGCTCTAGTGCCATTTATGAATCTGAAATTATAACTCCTTCTTTAACATAATGTAATCGTGCATGGTCTATGTTTGTTGGTAACATCAATATCAATATGGTGTCAAAGTTGATAGTCCTATAATGTGTATGACTTTGACACTGGAGACTGGGTCCTGTCCACATGTTGTTAGGTTTAGGTCAATAAAAAACGGTTAATGTTGTCGGGGAAATAACCAAATTTTAATCATTAATGTGGATGACAACTGATTAAGGAAATTACACTATTTGAAACAGATTCATTATTTTGGAAACATTAGCTTATAAGGAGGAAGTTGTTTGCCATCAGGAATAATGTGCCGTTACAATGAGAGTAAGATCATCATTAGCTGTGCACTCATCATGATTTTTGTTCTAAGCTGGGCCGCATAGGGATGTGATGTGAAGTTCATACATTGTTCCTCTGAAGCAACTTTGATTTCAGGGTTCGCTTTCTCAAACCCTCCAGGTCAACTGCAGAGTTCGACATGCACAGTTCAGCAGGGCCACAGAAACACAGACTCCTGGGCGACATCCTAAAATAAAACATATCTGTAACAAGTGAACTTCACAGCAGGAACTCGAACATTTGCTGTAACTTAATTGCGTTGCCATTTTGCTTTTGAAAGAGTCATCAGTAAAGTAATCATGCTAATTACCTTGTCTTCCTTTTGCTCATTTCAAAGTAAAAAATAATTTTTCCGCCCAGACAATAATGAGGAAATTAATCGTTCAGTGGGGCAGGGAAATGTGTTTTGGGTGATTAAGTTCAAATGTGATAATCAGAGGGAGGCTGTCATTCATTACATCTCTAGAAATTGTAAACAATTGTATTCTGCTTATTCTGTAATGGAGAAGGTAGTTTCTGTTATAAGGGGATCTGTGTTGTATTGTACAATAGGTGTTTGCATCTGCCTCATGGTCCACCGTTGCATGCATCTCATGGTCCACCGTTAGGTTTCAGTTCTGGCCCTCCATGGCAAAAAGTTTGTTCACCCCTGTGTTAAAGTAAAGAAAGGAGTGACATCGTGACAACACACACTCTAATGCAGATCAACCTAACACTGTGCTTATGTGTGAAGAAGATATATGAAAACAGAACTGTCAGGATATATCTGCTCTTTTTTACTTGGAGAAGAACTGAAAGCTGGAGTTGAGAAGGACATTCTCAAGTGTGTTATTACCTGCCCTATATTAGTGCTGCATTATTAACATTGTCCTTAGCCCACTAGTTAATTAACCCCCAAGACCTTAATTTACTGACGAATAATGCATAACAATGGATTAACTTCCTGTTCTCATTACTAAGATTGATTGATTAAAATCACAGCTGCGTTATCGGTCATGTTTAAATATGACCATATTATCAGCGACTTGCCATTATTGAGTTACTACCGGCGGTGAACTCCAGCAGTTTTCAGTATTTTTGTCCCTCATGCTGAAAGAGCATGAAGCAGCTTGAAACTATGGGCATGAGTTGTTGTTTCGAGTCAGACTTACTTGTAGTTCCACGTTTTTACTACACTTGGTGCACAGAGAGAAATGTAGCAGAAGCTAGGTTATTGGAAAACTACAAATATTTAACACAGTTTATTGAAATTGTAATAGGAGAATATGTTTGGTTGTGTCATGATGTGGGACTAAGTGTCATGAAAAATCCAAAGTCCAGTATTTGACAGTGACAAAGACAAATACAGTATGTGCCAGAGAATTTCACATTTACTTAAAGTTATTATTATGTTCTGCAATATTTATGTAAAACATGCTTCCACCATACTTTACATGCTAGTTCCTGCACTGGTAAAGGCATGAGTGGTTTCTATGATCAGAGAATATAGAAGTTTTTCCAACTCCTGTATATGTTTCACTCTTCAACATTAGTGCACACATGAAGGCTTTTAACTGCATTGAAGCAAGTTGATTACAGTCATTTTAAGTTTGGTGTTTTTAGGTAAGTACCGTTGAAATGAGAGTGCAGTGCTGGGATATGGTTGTTGCTGTTGTGATAAGAGGTTTGTTTTTGCAATAGTTTGAATTGCCACTGCTGTAGAGGATTTTAAGCTTCCTGCCTTTCGATTGGACGTCCATTGGCACCGCAGACTTGCAAACATCTGAATCAGGCCTCACAGTTATGGGCAGCCAGTGTTTAATACAGCATTTGTTTGCCTTTTCATAACACAAATAGGAATAAAAACCTCTTAAAATTTCCAACAGAATACATTTTGGGATATTGTGTGTTTGAAAATAAATTGAAATGAGTAATGGCTAATGGCAGGTTGGGTGAAAGAAAGACCATTATGTTCATCACAGTAAGAAATCCAACTGTTTGGGCTTATATTCAGCTGTTCCGCCATATAAATTTCAATTATAAACGCGAGTGATTGTATAATAAACACCTGCATGTGAGTGTGACCATGATATTCTTAGTGAGTGCTGTGCTCCTGTGACTGGCAGCGTTGCTTTGCAGGTTGTCGTTAAAGTCATATTTAGTGCTGCATTATGCCTCTGTGCACTTTTGTGTTGCAGGATTAGAGTGTTTATTGTCCAATTTATCATGTTCGCTTTGCCTGCCATGAAAAATATCTCCCTATCTCTGAATGTGTAATGGCGCCGCTTTGCAAATACAGCAAGAGGAATATTAACAAGTGATCCGCTGATGCCCCGCGAAGGTTCGAGAGCACGATTTCCTGCGGAGACTAAAATAACTTGTAGAATATTAACCTGAAGGCAGGGAGCGTAAAACAAAGTAATTCTCAGGACATTGCTTTTCCTGCCGAGGATCATTTTCTGCTGAAGCCTATAAAATGTATGAAATGAGAAAATGTTGAATCGCTGTGAACTTCAATCTATGGTTTCTCCTGCGTGGTAACTGCTCCAGCAGAGGTTTCTCACCTTTGCTTTCGGTCGTAATGGGCGGCTGTGATGCAACGGCAGCGTGAAGTGATATAAGGCCGCGCATGCTTTGAAAGATGTGATGGAAGTCTGCATACAGAGGCTGGATTAAGAGTTTAATGACTGGTAAAATTGTGGCATTTCATCCAAGGTGACCCCTGTGGAGAGATGATCACGCCAAAGCTAGATGAAAAGTGAAGGTAATCCTTTCTTCCTCATTTCCAGATAGCTGTCACCAGCACAGGCTTTGTCACCAAGGCCCAAGGCATGTAATTACACTTTTATTGGCTTTAGGAAGACTGCATCATTCATTTAAAGAATAATCTCACTCGTGAGCACAAGCCACAGAACAGATAGATCATACCTGCATGAAAGCCTCTTGTTCTGACTCGTCACGGCTTAATGGACATTTATGAATCTAAGTTTGATGCATTGTTAATAGTGTGAAGGGTGTTAATACCTGAGTGCTATCCAGACGTCATCTCTCTCTCCTCTTCAGTTGGCGAGTTGAAGAGCAAGGCCGTGTGAGTGTGACAGCAGCAGCATGCGAGTGTCTGGGTCTACTGCCAACCAGCCTTGACACCATTAGCTCTGGTGACACATTAAGGTTCTGTTTGCCTTGTAATTTGTTTTGTCTGTCACTTTGATGGATGTCTTGTTTGCCGGCACTTCCTCACACATTGGAAAATGGTGGCTCGAGGACATTGTTAAACGAACTTCAAAAAGAGAAGCAGAAGGCATTTGTTTTCTCCAAACAGGTTTTTTGTGTTAATGGGTGTGTGCAACATTGTCTCGAGCCCGTGCCACGCCAGACACTGGATAATTAAAGGTGAAAAGCTAATTTGAGGAGAACGGCAGGGCAGCTCCAGAGGCCCCCAGTGAGCTAGAAATAGAGATCAAAGTGACATGCTTCGAGTACATTTCTGAGCTTATATCAGTGTGGAAATCTTTACTTTGTGGCTGGCCAGTGCCTGCCCGTCTTCCTGTGGAGAAAAATGGTTTGCACTCAAGTGTAAAGACTGTATAACCACCATAATGTCAATTTCATCTGCTCTTTCTTCCTGTAAATGAACGCTCGTACCCCAGTACATTAATTCTTTCTCGAAGTAGCCGCCGCTAATTCCATTGCAAATTCTTTGTTCACACTATTGACCTCACCTCTGTGACTGAGCAGCACAGCAATATCCATATAACTGCAGTTTAGCACACTCGAGGAGGTGCAGAGGTGCGACAAAGAATGGCTTCACCTGTTTCTGCTCAGATGACAGGTCGGGCAGCCGAGAGCACGGGACTGTTGAAAATTCCCCCGCCTGACCCCTCGCCTCCAGCTGTGCAGTGTGGGAAGCCATCAGAGCCCTCCATCCGCCCGACCACTCAGCCAAGGAAACTTTACAGCTACACCACCGGCTCAACCTAATGAACCACCTCACCATTACCTACATGTAATGCCCTGGAAGGTGTGAGAAGGAATAGCACAGTCCCACACCTGACTGCATGCTCAAGCTCAAGTCCTTTTTAGACATGGGACAATGTTGTCGGCTTGGTGTGTTGAAATAATGGTCATTAAGACGTAGATGACTTTTACATAAATGTTTTTTACAGCTTAATTCAGACATGACACGGGAGTGATGTTTGTCATTTTGAGCAGAAGTCTGAGTTTTATAATGATATCAAGACAGAGCAGTGTTACTTACTTCAAAGGTTACATCAGTGATGGATTTTTAAAACATTTTTTATTTATTGTTAAATATTGATTTCAGAGCTCGCCAACGCTTCTCTCAGTAAATCCCTTAATCATATCATCATTGACTGGATAGAAAATTCTGCACCTTGTTATTTAATGTAATATAATAACAGTGCACATTGAATTTGGTTGGCAATCAAAGTAGTAGCATTAATCAATATATAGGGAGGAAGTGCTGATGTGATTATTGTTGTGGTTACATGAGGGTTTTGTTTCTTGACTTCTACATAAGATTTACTTTTAGACATAAAATCTATTACAGTTCTCTAAGGTGGAAAAATATGCCCATTTATTTTCTCTCTGCATACTCGCTGTTGTAACTTTGAAAGTACGTGAAACTCACTTGGGCCATCATACACGAGACAGACACGTGTGTGAGGAGCTGCACGTCTTTAGTGTGTTGGCATGTCTTCACTGGTGCAAGCAACCATGGTGAAACAAAAATCTGAAGATGATGGATTTCTTCCGTGAGCCTTTGGCCCATTTTGCTCCCAAGTGCAGAAGAAAGCAGATGACAGTGCAGAATACAGTCAGGTGGCCGTCTCTGATGCATGCCATTATTAGATGGAGCTGGGGAACAGTGAGCGGTGGGATATCAGGTGCGACTATGCTGTTTTGTTCTGTCAGTTTCAGTTGACAGTGTGAGGAAGCAGAGACCATGGAAGCAAACCTACTCAGTTTCCAAACTTGACTCGAGTAAGTAAGTCCTGTGTGTCATTGCTCTTGACTCTTTTCCCCTGGTGGTTTCATTTGTTACAACAGACCTTGAAATTCGAGAGACGGTGTGAGGAGCGGTGTAAGACTGTAACAGACATATCACAGTCTCAAAGCCATGGCTTCCTCTCCTTTTTTTTTTTTTTTTCCTCCACACGTGGAGAAGATAATATGTTACAGCTGAATCTTTTCACCGCTCTAATCCATGGAGCAGGGGATGAAATCTTATTTAGGGATCAGCACCAGTGCATCGCTGCCATGATAGCAACAACATGCAACTCTGCAAGCTCTTTTTAAGAGCATTAGAGCCTTGGAATGAATCAGTCAGCAAAAATACCTCTTGGCTCAATTTTTTTTTTCAATTAGAGCTGAAACAGCCAAGATGCTGCAGTCCTGGAGTGTGTTCCTACAATGGCCATGTCTTAATCTCTCCATTCATTCACAATATCAACCATACCAGCCATTAAATATTTCTATACATTAAACGCCTACTTGGAGCGCCGCATAGCAAAAATATTTGAGACAGAGAGCCTCGGATTATTCAAATATAAATGGTGAATGAGCTTTGCTTTTGTATGTGTTTGTTTCTTTTTCTGTCCTTTTGAATCTGAAGCCAAGCTCGTCTCAGTAGGATATGCAAATTTAGAAGAAGAATGGCTGTCTGGCTCCCCGAGAAGCTCTTATCCTTGACTGTAGCTTCGGTGCTGAATAGAGCGAGAAGATTTTAATGTGCTATAAGGTGTTGTTTGGACAAAAACTAATACATTTGTGCAATGGAATAAATGTTTGTTTGCTGTCTGAAGAACATAACTGGACCCTTTGGTGGAGATTAAAGTGTTTGTGTTCCTCTGTTCTGCCACTGATGGACTGAATAACTTTGTCTCGTCTATAAATAGCCATTTTTTTATCCCGTCCTCTGTCAACACTCTTATTGTCGTCTCATTTTAAGTCCCGACGAGCTAGTCTTAGTTTGAATAACACCTGCTCGTACAAAAGAAAGGAGGGCACCTCACTTCATATCACGCAGAATCATTGGAGGCTGAACTTGCTGCTCTGCTACACTTGCATAGCAAATAAGGGTCTCAGAGGAGCCATGAAAAGCTGGTGGAAAGTGTCACTGCTTATAAACGGGAGCTCAGGAGAGGTGTTACACCGCAAAGAGCCGAGAAGTAAAACTGCAGAGCTGCAATTTGACAAGCAGGTTCAATCTGTGTTACTCAAGTAGCTGCTGACTGTGATTGTTCCCCGCACATATTGTTCACCACAAAAAAAAAAAAAAAACTCCAGTGGCCTCACTTCTGCTGCTACTAGTGCTTGAAATGTTTCCAGCACTTAGTTGGACAGCTTCACAGGCAGAGTTGTACTTATCCAGTTTGTCGATACAGACAAAATCTTCTTTGCAGTCAACACGCGCTCGTGATTAAGACGACGCCATTAGCATATTGGAGCACTGTTCCAATTAATGAAGATAATTTCATCCATGCCCACACATGCCCCAAATCTGTGCTCGGTGGCAGCCTACAGTACCAGCTGAGAGGATAGACTTTGACTCTAACAGATGAATGAGCAGATGTGAGTTGACAGTTTGCGACCACAGGTGAATCTAATGATGGGGATATTATGGAAAAACAACCTACTTACACCCGAGAATCACAAGGGCTTCATTTCCAACAATTTAATGCTTCATTCTAATGTTTATCAGCTGCTTACGAGCCAGAATGTTGTATTTGCTATATTGTGATTTATGTATTTTCTCTCAGCCTCTATTTTGATGATATTGTTATAATGGTACATAATTGTTCGATGTTATTTTGAAAATGTACTATTTTGAACAAGGTAACATGTTACTCAAAGTAATTAATAAAGATGGTAGCCGAGAACAGATGCAGGAGCATGATACAAATTCATCATACTAGTACTGTTACTGTTCATCTACTGTGGCTTCTGACAAACTACAGATTTCCAAGCAGATGGTACCAGAGTGGTTTATTGTGGTAGATGAAGCCCAAATGTTCTCTGCCCACTTAGCTGTACTGTACAGTGGCTCGAAACGAGGAAGGTGTGGTGCTACTGTAAATAGGCCATCATGATCACATATGAATATTTCATTGTATGTGCTGTAATGGGTTACTTCAGTGAGCCTCGAGGGAAGAGCATTTTTTAAACTGGACTTCCTGGTGCACAGCAAACATGGCTGCTCTGTAGGTTTACCCCTTGTAAATAATCCTGTAATAATTAATAATTAAAATAATTATTATCTCATGGTTATATAACTGTGGATAATGGCTACTAGCAATTAGATGGTTTGTGTCATTAATACTTGAATTTTGCTGTCTCTTGTTGCTTTGTTTCTTAGCCTTAGAAAGCATATGAGCCTTTGGTTGAATGCATCTTTTCGAAAACCCTTTTAAATGGATTTTACAGTTGCATAATAGCAAAAGCTTGTGCAGCCTGCCATTATTGTTGGGCACAAATCTATTTGTTTGCTGTCGAACATGTTGGGCAAATGGTGTTTGTTTGCATTCGTACTTGTTCGGTCATTTTGTGGTGCCAAGGATCCGGTTTGGGAAGGGGTGGGTGGTGCGGCAGTGTTTGTACTGGTTACATCAGGAAATGACTCATGACACATCTGGTCACCGAAATAACAAACAGTTGACCACAGGTGCTCTTGGATTCTGTGGTTGTTGTCGCACCTGTTTTCAGTTTCACACCCCTTTATCACAACATGCACCTCCTCTGAGCACAAGGATGTAGTCCTCCAGTGGCACCAAAGCAGTATAATTGAACACCTGAAAAGTTCAAAGTTGGGTCGCTGTGTAAAACAGAAATAAAACAGAATAAAACAGTAATTTGCAAACAGTGTTTACAGACGGTTTTATGAAGCTCATGTAGTAACATCCTTTATACAGTCATGTGTTTGAAGTGTTGAACCTCTCTCCATTCTTGCTTGAGAACGACAGCTTTTCCAGGATGAACCTTTCATACCCAACCATGATACTATCACCTGTTACCAATGAACCTGTTTACCTGTGGAATGATCCAAACAGGCAGATTATCCCATCCTGTTTTATTTATGTTTTACACAGCGTTCAGCTTTTGTGGAATCAGGGTTGTGTATCTTTCTCAAGATAATAACAATCTGAAGAGGACATTTTGGAAGAGAGACCTTTTGTTGCCAATTCACATTTCCCCTCACAATAGTGTTGTTGGTTTAAGCCCCCGACTCAGTCAAACCAGACAAGAGGCAGAGGGGGCGGTTTTATCCTCAACCTCGTCCCATTGGGATGACGAGCTGTCTTTGTTATCTTACACCCAACATCAAACTCCTGATCCCAATCATAGCCTTTTTTTTTTATCTGTCCATGCTCTGAGAGCACACTACTCCCCCACGTCACCCCAACTGCTCCAACACTGCTCCTCAGATTAGAGAACTCGCCAGCTCTCAGCTTTATCTACCACTGTTCCCAACCAAACAAAATTGGCTCCAGAGGGGAGTGGGAAGGAGAATCACGAGGAGATGAGACAGGCTGGCTTTATCTTAATCGGCAGCAGACATTAAAAAGTTACACAGAATTAGTTTTTTCTCGCTCCTCTCTGACTAGGGTCATTAGGGTTAACGCTGTAAAGAAGGGATGGGATGTAGGAGAGATTTGTCTCTGTGTGCTCTGATTTGAAGTACAAGGCTTCAAGGACAGCAGTGAATTGAATCCACCTGGTAAAACATGGTAGGATAAGCATTAAGGGAATCAATATGTTGCTTAATAGCAGCGTCTGTTTTGGTCCTGATGTCAAGGGGCTGCTGAGGAATGCCTACTGTATAATCAGTTTTGTTTTTCTATTATCAAATTTCACTGTCATAACGTGAAAAGTTTGCTTTACTTATATCCTCGGTGCAGATTGTGTGGGCGAACAAAGCTCTGTTCTTAGATGTGTCAGTGTCCTTTCTTCATTCTTGTGCAGAATTCACAAATATTCCTATTATTTTCTTGCCATCTAACAAATGCAGCACATAACAACACGCTCCCCATCCACCGTAACCAATGGTAAAACTGATACAGTAAATAGAAGTGCTTGGGGCATGTTAAGCTTGTTGGGGATGCAGAGACCTGTGATAGAACTAATGGTGTGCACATCTGTTTGACCCAGCATCAAATGCTTTTGTTAACATTGATTTCCATATACTTGTTCTTTTTACCCTGCTCACACCTGGAAGGGAAAAATTCAAGTTAATGCAGATATAAATACACAGAGGATCAGATTGACCTGACAACATATGGAGGCCACATGTAAATAAAATCTGCACACTTTAATCACGTTGTCAAAATAAAAAAAATACGTCCAATAAGTTCAAAGGTCACCTTGCTCCAACCTTTAAGTTTAAATCTATGTTGTTTAAATTGGAGAAAGGCCATCTAAGGAGTATGGAACAAATGTGCTGCTTAATAGGAGTAGATAGTTTCACTGTCCTTGACCAATGAACCCACCAGCCCAGTCTACCCAGCGTGCATATTGAGATACAATCATAGTGCAGGCAGAATTGTGATAATGAGGAGACCTAGTAACACCAAGACCCATGTAAATAACCATGATGCGATGTCATTATCCAGTTAAAGCTCCCCAACATAGACCACATTTCAGACTCAGATATCACGTGTCACTTTACTGTTGAAGGTTCGGAAGTGGGAGTGGGCCTTAACAGTGCGTGAAAAATGGACCTATTATTGATTATCAGCTGTTTTTTAAATTTTGTTGGGAGATTTTTTTCTATATTTCATAACTTTTTCAGGCTATCAAGTGTTTAACAAATGGGTACATTATAGGA
The DNA here is from genome assembly GCA_037975185.1 of Centropyge bicolor. Taxonomy (NCBI): domain Eukaryota; kingdom Metazoa; phylum Chordata; class Actinopteri; family Pomacanthidae; genus Centropyge; species Centropyge bicolor. Next base: position 698,263 of record JBBMOC010000039.1, on the reverse strand, counting down.
TGAAAAGTAAACAGACAAGTAAACACAATTACATATCTGTTTGAACTTACTTGCTTTCCCATCTCATGCCAGAGATTCTCTGTAAATACAGTACAAGAGAACTCTGTGTGCCAAATTTCAAAACATGAGGATATCTATTTATTTCAGACCTGAAGAATGATTCCATACTGGATTGACAATGTTGTTCGATGACTTAGAGTTTCTAACTTTTGCGATGACCCTAGAATGGCCTTTTCTGCTTTGGGAAGGAGAGCATGTACATAAAACCAAAACCTATAGAATCCGAAGGGTTCCATCAGAATTTACATTTAAAACAAAGCAGTGATGAGGATGGGTGGCATAAATGCAATTTAACGGGTGAATAATGAAGTCTGTGCATGACCTTATACTGAATTGGCTGACCATACTACGCCAGCCTTTCAGGTTTAGTCGTCAATGGGGACTGAACTTCATCAGCAGAATTATAAGTTTCAAAATTCGAAATGTTTCCCACATAGTTCCTGATTGATTTGTAGATATCTGAGAAAATGGGATGAGCAAATGAAGCGAGCACATTATCAGCCTGCGGGTCATTAATAGTAACAAGACCTTTCTTTTTCCAGGTGAAAAAGAAACAGTATCTAGTTGTGATTTTAATAATGTGTCTCATTCTTATCAGCTCTCACATAATGGGTTGTCCTGGATTCAATCCAACGGTCGCTCACGATTTAAATGTGATGGAAAAAGTCAGTGCAGTAGATGTCCCTGCGGCCTGGATCCAAAAAGATGGACTTCAGACATGACAGTGAAGGGCAGGGGTTATGGACAGTACCAAGTCCCTCATCAGAATTTTGATTGAAACCATAAGACAGTGACAGATTCACTGTGACCTTGACCCGAGCAGACATGGCCGGGGTGAGCCAGTCAAAATGTCTCACCCATGACGAGCTCTCGGCTCCCTGGAAGAGCTCATCTGGCTGCCATGTTTCTCCTTCACTCTATATCATTAGCCGAGACACAACCTCACCGCATCTCCTCTGCTCATCCTCCATAACTCAATTCTCTGTAACCCTTCACATCAAACCTCCAATTTGGCCTAATTTTCCCATGAGCTGCATGTATTAATCAAGCCTAAGGCCTGATTGACAGGAGTTATCACCAGTGGATCAGTTCAGCGCTGCCTATCTGGGCCTTTCCGTCTGACTGGGAGACTATCAGAGCCTCTGCTATCTCTTGCGCCTGCAGCCAGTGTCTACCATGAGGAAGGGCTGCTACATTTGTGGCTCTCTCTTATCTCTTCCATTTTTAAACATCCCACAATCAAAGAGCCTGTAGCATTTCCTTGCTAATTGCCAGAGGATAATAAATTGCAGAATCCCCCAACAACCGCCATCCTCTCCCCTCACCTCCATCTCTGGTGCTCACAGTTACTCGTTGGCAGCAGGTAGCTAATAATCCGCTTCATTGCCACCGCTCTCTAAGCGTATCCAGTTCAGTTACATGTTGAGTGACCCACTTTAATGGAAACTGTACCTGAATCCATGAAACACATCAAACAAATGGAAAATTATCCTAAGCATCATTAGGCTACGCTGGCACTCTATCTGCCAAGATGGAAATTTGGAGCACAGAGGCTGAGCTGGAGTTTTCATTTAAAGATATTGGTCTCTCTCATTGCCCCAATTTACAGGATTACTATCTTTTCATTATGAGCCGGTTATGTTAAACCAGATTTACCGTATTTAAACAGATGGCATACGAGGGTGTCAATTTTGCATGACAGGATTAGGCTCATCTCGCCATTTGGGTGTCTTTTAAAAAGCAGCAGAATATTAAAACACGAGCACATTAGGCGAGATGCTTTCATGCAGACTCGCTGAGTGTAACACTGAGGGGTGATAATTACTGGGGATACACCCTTGGTCCTAATAATGTAAGGCTTAATTATTCTTTGAAAAAGAAATGTTGCCTTTGGGCGACTGATGATCTCAACCCCGGCATTTCATCTAAGCCTTATCTTGATTCCTATAGTCTTTAATGGCTGTAATTCAGCATTTGTAAGCTTTCTGATATTAAACAACATTGGCCCATTGAGACTTATCTGTGTCAGGATGTTCTCTCTGATTATCACTTGAACACAAGCAATCTTCATTTTGACGCAAGTGTGACAGTTTGTTATTAACTGTATTAACTCGTTTTGTAACCCACCGCACGCAGAACACTCCAATACACACACATGCACTCGAGCGTAGTGCATTCTCTCTAATCACCACAGTTAGAGGAAGCATGGTTTCTGTTCAACAATGTGCCACAGATTATGTTGATGTTTGGTTCATACACTTTTGAGATCTGCGAGATTGGCACCGAAATGTGGTTTGTTTTGAGCATCATCTCTGTTTGACTCATGATCAAAGCTGTTGTGAAGCATTTGAAGAATACATACATGTAAAGTGATTACAGCTGGCGATAAAGCTTTGTATTTGTCATTAGAAAGCATTTTATTTGTTTACTCAAACAGCTGTATTGTTGCAAGGAAAAACTTAAAAGAAAGTCGTTTACCAAGAATCGAAGCAAAATTTTCTGAAGCAAAACCCCCCCCCAAAAAACATAACAAGCTTTTCGCAAAGAAAAACATGTAAAAATTTGTACTAAAATGATGCCTATTACATATAAACAGTATCATTATAAAAAGCTACTGTACACAGTCTTCTACTTTCAGTCAGAAACACTAAATCAGTGCCTTTGTCTCCAGGTCTTCACTTTCACTTTTACACTCACTTCTTATCTATATTAGTAGCGTAACCTTGTTAGAAGTGCTGATGTAGGACATTCACTTCAATGACATTTCAGTTATAGATATCAGACACTGTGTAGACGTTTTGCAATTAAGATTTATATTAATTAAACTGAATAACAGAACTGTGTTTGTGCATTAGTTTTAAGGGTTTGTGAGTTGGGATTCAGGTCTGTGTTATTGTTGATGAAGTGAAAGTATTAGTATATGAACAGTTTAGTGCTGCAGTGATTGCTGTGCAGTTGCAGAGCGGCTGAGAAGAGTTGTCAGGCTCATTGTTTATTTTAGTTCAGCCACTGTTTGTGATTATTAATAACTCCTGGGTTATTCATGGGTTGACTGAGCATGAAGGAAACTGTCCTGTCTCATGCTGACACAGTCACACCTACACACACATTTACATCTGGGGCTGCCTGGTACAACCGCAGTCTCACACCAGTATCCACTGAGCAGCTGGGAATAAAAGTAAAGTCCCATTTCAGTGAGGTTACAGAAATAAATAGCCACGAATTTAATAAAAAACTGACAACTCGAAGTGTTTGATTTGGAAGAACAGATGTCAGATCTTAAGGACGTTCGCTGCAGATATGTGGTGCAAAAAACTGAAAGCTGCTACGACAAAAGCTTTGTATTAAAGTCTCAGAAGACAGTCCAGGCCAGCTCCGGATCACATGAAAGATTTGTAAATCAGGAGCAGAAATGTGCAGTTTTCTGATGAGTAATGAGTAAGTAAAAGTAATATTTTAAAATCAACTGTTTGATGCAAAAGTACTAGTAGGATTAATCTGAGATCTGAAGCTCAGTTGTTCCAACTGTGAAGTGGGCAAAAACTGTCTGATTAGTAATGAAGATTTCTGTTTTAATGTTATTAATATCATTGTTATTGTTGACAGCATAACTCTGTAAACTTGTCTTGTTTACTCTGTGGCTGTAAGAAACAGAATATTTGTGAACATCAAAAATACCAGATGCATAGTCTCAGCAGTGATGATCACATAATGTTTTAGAGCAAATACTATGTTTCTGTGTTGTGTCCTCCAGAGTACGTACTATGCTGTACCTGTCATTAGGGGATCCTCGTTGTAACCCCCCAGTCATCCTACTTACCACTCCTCCATCCCAGTTCCCCCTCCCCTTTTCCTCTGGGTACTAATTAATGTGTGGAGGAGGCTGAGAAGTTAACCAGCAGCCACATTATAGCAGCGTCCCTGTGGCTCCGTGGCTCCTCCCAGGACACAAGATGCTACTTCAGAAAGCACCTGAACGCAGACCCACATACTGACGATCACTCGTGGAGCTCATCCTTATTGTCCCTCTTTCTTACTCACTTTATTTCTGATCTCACCCACTCTCCGCTCACAGACATGTGCCGACACACATATGTTTAAATTAGAATTTGCCAAATTCTCAGATGAACATGTGCCTCCATAAGGGAATAGAAGAAAACCTGTTCCTGACAAATTTTATAGTTTTGTGTTCACATGATATCTCTGGTCTAAATCAGTTCCTATAAGGCTCATATAGGAAACCATATTACCTGGGGTTTCAAAAGATAATTAGAATTCATTTCACTATGGAATCACTGGGGTCAAATACCACATATTTCATATTTCTATGATAGATTTTTTTGTATCAGTTTTTCTATTAACATGCATATTTGTGAAGAATATAGTCATGGAGCCCAACTGCTCCTTATCATGTGGGAATGAGTTTGCTTTGAGGTGGCAATGGCTTGAGTCAGGATGTAGGCTGCAGCACCTGCTCACAGTCGCTGACCTATCTGCTAATGCTGAGTCGTGATTGTGTCTCAGAAGTGTGGCTCAGTTTGTTCAGCACAAAGGTTGAACTGGTTACAAATAGAATCCGAAGGTGGTTTATTTAATACCTGTAATGAATCATGAATTTGAATATATTTTAATCTGTCTTTACTTTAAGAACTCTGCTTTATTTATTTGAGTAGACCCATTAAATTGTGGATATACTGTCTTTCCCTATTGACAGTACTTGCTTTACATTTAAATAACTATATAAAAATAGGTGCTTGAACAAAAGGAGAAGAGACATGCACAATGATTAATGAAGCACAGAACAGTAATGGACAGAATATGCCCATAATTAACAGCCTCTTCCAACCTCAGTCTATACCAGCACTTGTTTTATTAAGTGACCTATATTGTGGCCTCAGCAAACCACATAATGTACATTTTAAATGCAAACATAACCCCCTTTATTGAATAAGTAAACATGCTTTAGACATATAGCCTCGATACACAATGAGCCTGATTTTTGTCACTGACCATAAGATTATCTTTATTAGCAAACCTTGAATGTCCTGTTGTGTGCATGTAAAGCTTCTGCATACATAAGATATATATAAGGTCACAGAGATAACTGTTATGGATTGTAGACATAAGCACATTTAGTCATTCTTAATACGAATTATGAATAATTCGTTGAGACATGGCAGCTTCAGTAAGGAATATATAGAACATAAAAAATGCCAGCACTTATAAAGGAAGTTGTTTGCTAATGTTTGTGTTTAGCAAGTGCTGGATGCATTATTGAAGTTTTACCGTGCCGCGTGTAATAAATCCTCTTGACTCCTATTATTCATTGCATAATGGCTTCCATTCATCATTGAAAACATGAGGTAAATTAGCTGCTGGAACCTGGTGTTTGGCTGCAAGGCTTCTCTGAAAAAAGTCTATGTCCATTAGTTAATTTCTATAAGAAAAGACAAACTTAGTAATGTAATAAAGCCTTTTTTTCAGAGGCTGCATCTGCACTTTAACAATACGATACGATATCTCCATACAAAGACATATTGTGCACTTCTGAATGGGAGATATTTGCCAGACCTCACACACATTACTCATGAGATAATCCTTGCATTTTCTTCTCATGAGTGCTGCGCTTTTTAGACCATCACATTGCTCAGATGAAATGTGTCTGTCCCCTCCCATTATATTCAACCCTTCCCCCAAAATGATAATTAAACGAGGAATGCGTCAGAAAAGCCTAGAATTAAAGTACTTAATTATGCATCCTTCACACATTAATCTTTCATGATTTGGGAATCAACATTCTTAATTATTCAAAACTGCAAAATGTATGAAAAGTTAAATGTGGAAAAGGCAGAACAGATGAATACAGGATTAAGAAAAACAAAATGCACACAGAGGTGGTGAAGTAAAGGTCTAATACCACATAGTGTGCAGCAAGGTTTCTCTCTCTCAACTCCTTTCATCATTCAATCAAAAATGTGCATCAGGGAAGAAAACTGGGTTTAATTACCTGATAAAGAGTTAATGCAGGGCAGAGGAAGAGAATTGCCTAAATGGTGCAGAAGAGATCTTTGACCTCGAACAGGAGTCCTGCTGGGAACTTAGACCAGTGGGGATGGACAGATGGTCTAATTTGGCGATGGTGTTGGAGTTTCAAAGTTAAACTCAAGTTTCTCTAAGTGGACAGAGTGTAGAATATGGTAGATATCCATGCATTTTTCGGCTTTGATCTGTCCAGTCTCTGCAGCATCACTTCTCGGATGGAAAGTAACCTTTATGCAAAGTTTGGAATTATTTTCTGTTTGTATGTGTTTGACATTAAAATAGTTTATCCTGCATTAAGTGAGAATGAATATTAATTAGCTTAATCCATTTTAAATGGTTGCAAAAGATGAAAGGCCACATTTTAATCCATCCTTATTTCAACAAAGTTAAACCCTTTTATGTTTGTTACAAGGTTACACTAATGCTGCGTGTGCTCTTTCTGTCGATTTGTGTATATATACAAACAGCGAATGCGTTTCCACTCCACTGTGTCGTGCATGTAAATAGGTTTCAGGTTTATGTATTCTGAAGGTCCATCTGAGGGTGAAAAAACACTGACCTGCACCTCTCAAATCTTCCGTTGTCTGACAGTGACTCTGTAAACCACTATCCTAGGAGAGAGTTGTTACTGTGGCTGGAGGTCACCCAGACAGGTCTGCTGGGATGACACAAGGGCTCCCAGCATGTTTTCTGGCCACTGCCGCTTCTACCACAGGCCACCATAACAAAGACAGTGGCCAGAGCCAGCACTTGGCCTCTCTCTCTGGCCCTTGAAGGCAATCACAAACACATGTGCACCCGTGTACGCGTGCATACACACATAACTGTGCATGAGAGTTGACCAAGGTTCCCCATGAGGGTCTTGGCCTGTCATCTGACAAAGCCTAACAATAGCAGTGAGCAGATGCCTGGGTTCCAGGGCCAAACAGATGGATGGGCCAAGTGGCTTTGGATAAGAATCACCCTTCTAACCCATAAAGGCAGCTTGGGGTTCTGGCTGTCAGGGTGCTATGTTTTTAGATAAATTAGCACAGCGAGTGGAAAAACAGTGGGCTTTGCAAAAGTCCAGGAACAGCTTGCAGGAAGGCAGGCATAAAAGAGAGGCTTGCTCAGGGCCCAGGATCCCACCAAGTCTAATCCCTCACCCATTGCTTGGAAGGCCAGAAGGGAAGGCCAGTATCTCTCCATGAGGGACTGAAATATTAAAGCAGTTATAAACCGTCAGGCTGGACTGTATCATGGCTGACAGGCTGACTTGAAATGGCCACTAGATTTAGGGTGCCATGGGCAGTGTGACAATAAAAAGGCACATCACAGGGCAGTGCACCTGATTAAAAAACAAGCATAGCCGCCTCTATGTCCTACTTCTCTAACTTTCATCTCTTTGTAGATTTTCTGCTACTCTTCCAAGCCTCTGTTTTTCGTGCGTGTTCTATTTCTACATTTGCTTTTTGATGTTTTCTTTGTTCCACCACATCCTCCAAGGCTCAGCGACCATAAAAACCTGTGATATTTGGATACCAGTGAACGAGAGCCTCTCCCATCAAAAAGCCTCAGTGTGCTGCTGACGCTACTCTGTCGGACCTGTGATGAGGCCTGCGTTGGCAGGGAGCTGTAATTTGAGGAAGAGGAGGTGCTGCCTGTCTGACCTCTGGCTTGTCAGGCAACCCTCACAGCGTACACAGTATTGAAAGTCTGGCAGTCAAACAGGGAGGGGCAGGCGGCATAATGGCCCTGAGTGGAGTGGAAGAGGGTGCTTAGCCAGGGTAATTTAGGAGCAGGACATACGGATGGGATTGGGGGCAGAGTAGAGTCTCTGCAGGGCAGCAGCGATTTGACAGAAGGGCTCTCTTGAGTGCAGCGATGGAACTTAGCCACCATGACAGACGAGGGGGGGGAAAGAGGGGAACCCACCTCATGACATCATCCAAAAGGGGTGAAAATGGAAATGGTGCTGACCGTAGACTTTGGGGATTCCATAATCAAAAGGCTCTTGTGAAGTCCTTATGACACCGCTGATCGTGCTGTTTGTTAAAAAGCAAGTAGGACACCAGGTTGCTACGCTCAGTGAAAATGTCCCTGCGGTCAGCAATGTACAATAAAGGTTTTCCCAGAGGATAAAGATACGGGAAGGTAAACAATCACCAGCCAAGTGCTGTAATGCTACACTGCAGCATCAGGCTCTGATCAGGCACCAGCACAAGAATTAAGAAATTGCACAAGTCATCATGCAGTGAAGCTGCAGGGTAGTTAAACAAACACCCTGAGGTTCAAGAGGTCATTGTTGATAAGGTGAGGAAACAATGGGCGTAGAGAAACGTACTACAGGCGATTTGACGGCAGGATGCTGCAGACCTATCAAACCAAGCAATGAATACACAATGCCTGTAGTCGTTGAGCCCCCTGGCTCTTATTTATCTGAAGGTAGAACATAAATGGAAAACTGCAAATGGCACTCAGCACCTGCACGCTGCCCATGTCTGTTTGGACATTAAGTGTAATGAAAGCCACACGTCTCCTGTCTGGACGGGTTGGAAATGATGCAGCTCAAATGAACCTGCCTCTCAGTTAAATGTTTTCACACTTCACACTCCATTATGGCGCTGCTGATGTGAGCGGCTTCAGGTGAGCAGCAGGGATGAAGGCTGTCAGTGGAGGAGAGGGGCTGCGGTCCTTAGAGTGGGAGTGGGAGAAAGGAATGGGAATGGAGCCACAGCTCATTGGGAACATCAGCCTGCTACGGGGAGGACAGGGAACATGACTCATTAGGTATGGGCCTCTGCACTTTCTATACTGAGCTGCATGTTAATGTAGGGAAGACATGGCTGAACTGGGACTCCAGTCCTAGATGATGACAATACTCGAGAACTGAAAAATGTTGTGGCTTCTCTGTGTAGCATATGGTGGATGATGCATCACATAACCTTCAAACAAGATTGCAGTTGTAATATAGTCGAGTATTGCTTCATGTAGCTATGTAACAGCAACAATTTGATGTGCTTTTATCTGAAATGTACTGGCAACATGTATAGGAAAGAGCACATGATTGACTTGAATAGTTAATGAGAAAAATGTCTTCAATCATATACATTATGGCCATTGAAGAGCAAGTGAGCCCTGATGGAGATTGAAGGAGAGTGAAAACCTTTATCATACTAATGAGGGATATTAGCCATACTTTCCAGGCTTCAACGACGTTGAAAATTTTACACTTGACATTAATTGCCTTTCTCAAGTACTGAAAATCTTTTTTTTAACCTCAAGAGTGTCATTTTATGAGGCTGAGTTAAATATCGAGGGGGCTGGTAATGAATGTGGACAGGAGTCAGCCAAAAGTTTTCTATTTGCAAGGTTGAGATGTCAATAAAAAGCTCTTGTGATGGCATTTACCACTACACGCACACACGCACACACACACACACATAGTCGAGTTTCAGTCACTTCAGAGGACATTACATTGACTTGCATTAATTTCCTGTAGACCCACCCCCCCCTTAACCCAAGCCTTCACCCTAAAATTATATGATTTCCATTATAGGGACTTGCGTTTTGTCCCCATAAGGATGGCAAGTCCCCACAATGTGACTGTGTAAACAGATTTTGTCACCACAACATGAGTAATACACGTCCACACCTTTCCTGTGTTTAATATAGCAACGGTCACATTAAACGGGGCAAACCACCCTACAAACGAAAACTCCACATCACATCTGTGGCGACTAACTGTGTTTAAACACCGCAAAACAAATGAGGGCCTGTTTGCTCTTGAATTTTCTTTCTTTTCTTGGCGAAGACTAATTAGATGCTCGAGGATACATCTGATTAAACAACACGCCACTCTCACAATTAAATGTCATGTGCAATTACGATGAGAGGAGTGAGTGATCCTCATACCACCTAAGCCATTTGCATGTATCTTTCCATCGTCCTACCAGCTCTCCTTTTCTATCTTGGGTTTCATCTTGTCCTTTTGTAGAGGCAGAGATTGTGAAACCTGTCTGATTATTGATCAGAGCAAGATGCCCTTTGAGAATTTAGGACATTATATACAGCACATTTAATTCTATGAACTAACTTTGAAGTCTGCTATTTTCACCTTGTGTGAGAACTTAAAACATATGGATTGAGTGATAATCATTCTTTAATTTTAAAGGAAAAGGCTGACGATATTATTTCTTTTTCTTTTTTGTCAACAAATCTCATTGAAAAAAGACAGAAGAAGTGGGTTTGTCTGTTTCTCTGTACAGCCCATCACAAGCTAAATAATCTCCTGAAACAGTGGAGCCCTGCAGTTTTTAGCAAACATTACTCAAACAGGAGTAAATAGTGAATTTGCTGGGAACAATTTTCACCTGCAGGTTTGGTGCACTAGCCAGTATTTATGGCAGCAGGATGGTGTTTGTGGGATTGACTCAAAATACAGTGCCAAAGCTTATTGTAATAAAAGAACACCCAGTGCAAATCTGTCACTCGTTTATGTGTGCTTAATGGTTTTGGATCAGCAGTGGAGGTCTATGGCACAGCTACACAAGGCTTTGGATGCACATTCAAGACTCGGTGTTGGTTTTTGGTCTTTTCATAGGATTTGTTGACAGTGAAAACATATAGAATATCACTCGGCTTGTACTTCACTTGTACTTCACATAACATACTTTGTGTTGCTGATGATATTCCAAACAGAGGTGTCCCAGTTTTAAGCAGATTTAGTTGAGATTTACAGTCCCCAACTGAGGTAGAAAGCATTCCCTCTGGGCAAAAACTCCCACTCACTCACACCAAAGTGAACAACAACAACAACTAAAAGTGAGGTCCCTTTGCAAGTTGCCTCGAGCCTTGTGAGCTTTCCGCTACATGGTTGTTGTGTTTTGCTTGTTGCTCACCTGCAGTGATTTATGTGTGCATCCGGCTGGGTTTTTGCTATCATATTTTAACTTTATTCTTAGGGCTCTTCAGCTGTAACAGTCTCTTCCTGCAGCGTGGCCTGGGAGTTCGACTCAGTGCCACCAACACCTGGCCCACACCTGAGTCTGCTGCATTATGGTGATTTTAAACATATCATTTGGATCCATCTCAACTCCTTTTGAAGAGGCAGTTGCTCCTGAGGTGTTCTTGATTTGACTCACATGAGCTGACCGTTACATTTATCACAGTCTAGCCTGCAACAGTTAATCTCAAGAGGGCTCCTTTAGATTCTCCCCCGTCCTGCTGCACCGCTGTGATCAGTCACCTGTTCTCTGTTTCACACAAAGCTTGCGTGGGCCGTGCACGAATGTTCATCCCCAGCGCTGCGATATCACTGGGAGAGGGTGTTTTCCCCAGAGTAATCCTGATTTACTCCTCCGTACATCCTGCACACCGCTGCCTCGATGGCTCGTAGCGTACAGCTAGATCCACCCTACTCTCCCTCTCTCTCGCACATTACCCCACCCCATCGTACATGCTCTTCATCTGTTTCCAGAGGTGAGATTTGGAATCGGGTGGGAGTGTGTCCAATGGCATTAACCCACAGTGGAGCTTGAATCACAGATTAGAGCAGAGGAGGGACTGTGCAGAGTGGGGCTGGGTGGGAGGTGATACAGTGTTGAGATGGGGCTCCGGGCGCCTGGGGAGGGTGGACAGCTCTCATCGGGGCCAGCAGGGATGGAGAAATAATACAGAGATGTGGGGCTTGAAATCCAAAAAGGGATAGGCTTAAATCTTCTGCTATTGAGATGGAGCTTTGGGGCTAATAAAGGATTCCCTTGAAGGAAGAGTGAGAGCTCGGCAGCTTCCAGTGTTTGTAGTGTCCCTGCCGGTGCCGGAGCAGACCAATTTATCATCTGTGTTCCTGCTGAAGGCTGCCACAGTCGTGGAGGAGGCAAATATGCCTCCATGTCAGTACACTTTTGTCAAAACTTTTACTGACCTGTCACTGTGTTCTCAAATTTGTCTCATTTAACCGGCTTTAGGCTGCCATATTGAGACGTACTGAAGCAGCCAACTTCAAGAGCTCATAAAATGAATATTATTTGTCAGTGTTTTGAAGGTAGAGCATCTTTTCCTCTCCTCTCCTATTAACACTAATAGCTAGTCTTTCTTCTTGTTGGTATAGATCTATTTAATATGACTCTAATGAGTTTTCAAATATTCCATTATGCTACAAGATGTATCATTACAACATACAGTACGTGATGATCTGATGGTGCTACAGAGAAGGATCATAACACACATAAACAAATGAAAAAAAGTAATTTGTTTTATTTTTGCTTTGTTTGCGCCTGGTGGCTTTTAACAGCACAAAAATGTGTGAAATATGACAATGAACAGAAACTATAATGCTTATTTGTGGGGATGTCTTGTCCACACAAATCAATAATCATTTTGCAGTATGGTATTATTTTCTCTCATGTTATAAACCCACCATTGCAGGTATTGGCAAAAAAGAGTTCTGCCTTCACATCCTCTGCTTCTTATAGCATTAATATCAGTCAGGAAGAAAAAAAAAACCTTCCCGACATTATTTACATTTGGGTGAACTTTCAAAATGGTAAATACATCAATCTTGTATGTTCTGCTCTTTCTGTGTGTGTGTATGGGCGAACGAGTCCATCAGTCTTCTCTGCACTCATTAGGTTCATAAATAACAGGGAGGACTGGGAGGGGCTGGTATTTGCATGCCAGCTGTACCCTCGTGTCACCGGCACATTAAACTCCGTGAAAATGCACAGTCTATACCTGTCCACAAGTTAGCCCACTGCAGACTGAGAATCACCAGGAGATCCGTCAATAAGGAGACACTTGAGCAGTGTTAGTAGGATAAGTGGGTGGAAAGCAATTCAAGATGTTTTATTTTTTTTGGTAACAGGTGCGAGGGTCAATGCTGAGTAACAGAAAAGTGCGGTGCGGTGAACATTAGGGTGAAGAGCGTGGGCAGGAATGTTGTTGAATAATTTCCTTGAATATGTACTTGGAGGGGAGTAGAGCTGGTGTTTGATGAATAGCCAGAGCTGCTTTTGTAAAAGAGGCATTTGCAGGTGGATCATTGATGGATCTAATGTGAACCTACCGCTTACTCCCTTCTCAGGCAAATGCAATCATGGAGGTTTTGTTCCCATTAGGGCTGCAGCTAAAAACTATTTACATTAATGATTAGAAGCCAGAATTGGACCTCCCGAAGAATATCTTCAAATTCCTTCATTTCTTCTGTCCAGAAACCCAAGTGTATTCAATTCACAGTGACTGAAAAAACAGCAAATGTTTTGGTTTTCTAGCCTAATTAATCACTGCTTGTGCTAAATGAATTTTAAGAACAGTTGACAATTAATTTTGTGGATGGAGAGACAAATCATTTCAGCCCCTGTTACCATGGTTGTGTTTAAACTAATGCTGTTTTTATCATGAAATATTTAATATTTTTCTGATTTGAAGTGTTGCTTGGATGTAACCTTGGCCTCTGGGAAATTGTCATGGGCATTTCACATGATTTTTTAGACATTTTATAGGCTAAACAAATATTTGATTAATCCCAAAAAGCCCTATGAACAGATTCATCAATAAAGAAAACATCAGAAGCTGGTCTTCCTCACACCACCTGGCATCAGCAGTACCAACAGTAACTCCTTAAGGAGCCTAACCTGTCTCCTAACAAGTACTGAAATTAGGACAACTAGCCTGCACCAGCCAGTTATTTACACTGCACTGAGCCAAGTAGTCATTATTATTCAAATTCATTCAATTGCAAAAGTGGGGGGAAGAGTGGTCTTATGAAGATGAGGAATTGCAGATAATTAGCAGGAAGGCATTTTGTTTGAACCCAGCCACTTCGAGCTGGGATGCGCTATGAAGGTTGGGTGATAAACAAGCAACGGAAAAACACAAGGGGAAAGAGAAAAAAAAAAGACAACAAGCTCTTTCATCTAAACCCACACAGAGATAAGTCTAAGGAATAATCAACTGTTGTGTTGCGGGTAGACAGCTGTGGAATTAGCCATCTCCAATCTGATTGTCCCCAGCACTTTAATCCCTAATGCAGATAAATATGGCTGTGAAGTCGTTGGGAGAGAGCGGCTGCAGCAGCCCTGGGTCTGGCCATCTAACAGCTTCTGTCTAAATGGCTTTGACTGTCGATGAAACGAGGCTGTGGCAGCGGCACTGATGTGATGTTAGCTCGCTCCCTCTGTTTGTCTGTCTGCCTGCTTGTTGTTCGCTATAGGTATCATTGTTTCCATTCCATTTCACAGCAATCGGCCTTGGTGAAGGAAAAGTGCTTTTCTATCCTCGAGCTGTGTCTTTGTCATATCAAGGCCTCTAGCTTGAGCTGCAGATTCTTTCTAAGCCTAAGAATGTGTGTTTGTGTGTGTGTGTGTGTGTGTGTGTGTGTGTGTGTGTGTGTGTGTGTGTGTTTGCTTTATCTACAATATGTGGCTACAGTTTTTGCAGAATAACTTCATGGCGCATGGTGTTTTAATGTGTGTGAGTGAAAATGTGTTTGTGTGCACTGAATATATTGAGAATGCTGATGGATCTATTTTAGGCTAAAAGAGTCTCTGTCAAAAGGAATTGCATTAGTATGACAACAGACATTCAAGGCTTGTTCAAAGCACAGTCACTAGAATAAAGAATCTTTTATCAAATCCAAGCTAGCACCTTTTTTTTCTTACAAATTGTATGCAAACACCTTTCTTGTGCTTTTATTTTTCAAAACTGACAAAACATATTTCGTGCGGCTATCTGAATTGCTTGTTTTCTTTGGGTACATGTTTTGATGGATGCATATTCAGGTTCCTGCTCATCGCTCCTGGTTTCGATACAGCGAGCGTGTTCCCAGAAAAGCAGGATTTCGAACACATTTGTGCAACTGTACAACTCCTGACAATGTTTGTGGCCATTTCCTTTTTCAGTTTTAATTGCGTGCTGATAACGGGGCAGACCGATGCTAGAAGTAATTAATCACACACCCCTTTTTGTGAGTACATTCATAACACACGAGTCGACTCTTGCACGCACACGCACGCACACGCAGGACTGTGGCAAGGTGATCAATCAACCTGCGACAATGTTCCAAACACACCATCATTCCTTCCATGGCTGCCTTTATCAACAGGCTAATTTGTCTCACTCTGCACCTCAAACATCGAGTCCCCACACATTTAGCCCCACACCTTTCCCTTTTATCTTCCTACCCACCACTTAATACAGCAATTAGAGAGCTGTGGAGGTTGCAGCTTCCTATTAACTCTTGCCAGCTCAGGCTAGTTGCCACAATCACACACTGTAACCTGTAGCCTGCTGTGACAGCTACAGTGCTCAGCAGACAAGTCGATAGCTACCTCGGCTCAGTATCGCTCGCTCTGCCTCTTCTCTTTCTCGTCTTTTCACAGCACATCCTGCAGATATTCTTGTTACATTATTTCTTGCATAGGAGCCTCATCGATCTTCCTCCTTACAATTCTTCCATCTCATATTCGAGCTCAGTGGGTTGATAAAGCAATCAGCACTACAGTGGCATTAAGTAGGTAAACATATTAGCACCGCCGCTGTGCTCTCTCTCCTCCTCCCCCTTTCATTCCTTTATAGTTGCCCACACCTCGTTTCTGTTTTGGCTCCGCGTCTCTCTCCTCCGCTCTGTCCCTTGCTCTCGCTCACTTTGTCGGCTTTCATGCGCCGTCCTGCTCTTGTTCTGCCCTCGTACTCCAATCTTTCATGTTGATTTCAAAACTGGCAAGTCCACAGATGAAAAGTGGAATGGAGTCGGCTGAAGAGAGCCAATTTCCTCGTCTCTTGTGAAGATTAGCCGAGGCTCATTGGAACGTATGCTTTGTGTTAAAGAGGCTGCCAAATGACAGAACACGGTTGGGGGATTCATAATTATCTTTTCATTACACTGCATGTATAATGACTGCCCCCATTATAAAACTCAAGACGATGTACACAATTACATTACCCCAGAAAGCACTGAAACAGGTGCATCTATTGTACATTACAGTTGATGTCTTTTTGATAATGGTCATTTTCTTTATTGTTTTCTCTTGAGTGAAATGAAATGAGTGATTGACTGTCACATTTTACAAATAACATTATCAGATTTGGCATAAATACATTGTACAACATGTTTGTCCAGCACTGGAGCTACTTGCACAAAATGAATGCCGTTTTCTTTATTCAGGGAGCAAAACTGTTTGAGGTATTTACCATATTATGTGAATTATGTGTAATTTTGAGAATCCGTGAGACCTGATGGTGAATACACTTTGAGGGTTCATAGAGTACAAGGCATCTGTGGGATGTAGCCTGTAGGTATTTATTGAAGATCACAACACAATATCAAAAGTGTTTTCTTCTTTGCTGGTTTACCTGCTATTGCTGTATGATTTGAAAGTAGGTATGGAATATATACACCTTTGTACCTTCAGCCAGGTGCAAAGGCTGAGGAAGGCTGAAGAAGGATAACTTTACAATTCATGTGTCAGCGTTACATTGAGAGCATTTGCACACGTATGCCCCTGCGTTTAAAATGACTCCTCCGTCCATTTTAAAATTCCCTGCCTGTTGGTCCCAGTCGTGCAGATTTTGAGCATTAAATTGGGAGAATAATTTCAGGTTTGTAATTGTGTTTGTCTTGCATAGAAAATGTGTACGAAAGCAAACGGAGCCACCATTCGTGTGCGTGTGTGCACACATGCTTCTGCCCATAGTGCCAAATGGTACAGATGCGAGCGAGGACTGGGTTTATGGGTTTTTGAATGAGGATGGGATAGAGCAAATGGGTGGTTTGGCTGTAGTATTTCTGTCATCTCACCGCAAACAGAAAAAACAACAGGACTGCAGGCTTGTGAATAGACTCGGTTATTAACCCCATAAATCACTGGACTGCTGATGGTTTCCATATATGAGACAATTCATCAGATTTTCTCTCTCTCTCTTTCTCATTTGCAGTCGCACACTCTCTCTCTCTCGCACACACGCACACACGTACATACACACACACATAAGCTTGAAAAATGAGAAATGTTGCAAATCTTCCACACAATAGCATGACATTGCATCTTGGTCACCATCGCTGTTTTGTTTGGTTTCATTTTCCTGCACATCCACACTGAAAGGGATAGTTTCTCTCAAAAATGCATCACATCCTTGCTGGTTCTAACTAATGGTGTTAGACAAGGCATTTGCCACTTGGGCTACTTGGCTACTAAGATAAAAGATACTCTGCCAATGAATAATCCTGGTGATTCTCATGGTTCCTGTGGAAAAAATAGAGGGTAGATAAGATTATAGGTAATGAAGAGGAATGGATTGAGGCAAAGCAGAGGGAAGTGGGAGGGGGTCTTAACTCCATGACCAGCAGCTTTGTGATAGTGATTTAAGAGGTCAGAGAAGGAAGATAAAGGCTTGTGCATTATTAATGCTGAAGGGATATAACTGGATGTGACTGGAAGTTTCTGCTGGCATTCCTCCTGAAGAAAAACGAAAATTCATCAAAGTGCCAGTGTGTGTAAGTGCGTTCTCACATCACTGCCTCCTGAAATGATACAACATTTGAATCTTTATTTGAGCTCCATCCTGTGTTGGGTAGTGTAAAAATAGCTCAAATCTAAGCCATCTTTTTTTTTTTTTTTTGCCAGTTGCTGTTTTCCCAGGATGAAAGTGTACGTGAAATGAGCTAAATGCATCAAAATGAATTTTAAAACTCAATTGTGCAGAAAGTGAGCCTCATTTCTTTTCTCTGCTCCAGTGATTTCAAAAAAGCATTTCTATTAGTGTTTGTGAAACCGGGGAATGTTTATCTGCAAGTCAGGAAAGTTTGTGCATAAAGCGCTGGTGAAATGTGAACTGTGTCAGTGGAGCAGGAGTCAGGTCCATGCGCATGTGGCTCGGTCCTGTGATTGTGTGTGTCTGTGTGTACTGTACATATTTGTACACGTGTGTTTGCGTGTGAGATTGAGTGTAAGCTTGTGGTTATCTGTCGCCCCGGGTGCAGATTGATGCTTTACAGACAGGTAATTTATGACCTCTCGGTCACTGGCAGGCAGAAGGGTGACACGCGACTTTCCCCGCAGATAAATAAGCGCTGCTCTGGGGCCCACATCGCCTCACCTCTGCATGTTTGTGAAAGCACAGATTTAGCCCCCGCTCTATTTTTATTTATTTATTTTCCTTCTCAAACAGCTCGCTGCTTTCTGCTGGTCTTGCTTTCTTCATTCCTTTCATTGCCCGCACAATTTTTTCATTCTGTGCCCCTCTTTTAATACCATGTACCCTCCCACCCCTTCCCATCCCACTCCTCTCCCACCTCTGCTTGTCTTTGTTTTGCCCGCTCTCTCAGCAGGGAGCCGGGGACTTTGACATGCCAGCCATCATTTACAGGAATACGGTGTGAAATCGATCTCATGGAGAATCCTGCTGCAACAGTAAATTTTGGAGGGAGGGCTGCAGATTAATTTCAAGGTCTTTTTGGGCGAAACACGTGGCCTGTCTGACATATGAAGGTGTGATATCATATTGTAATTTATCATGTGACTGTGTCTTTGCTTCCCGCGTGTCTGTGCCAGAGGTTTTATTGTGGAGACAAGACAGTTTCATTTGAGATGAAATAAACATCAAATGGTGGCCGAGCTCAATCAATCCCTTTGTCCGTCCAAGTAATTCTTCCCCAGAGAGGAAAGCTGCAGTGAGACGGGCAGGGGCAGGAAGTCGAACTGCAGAGAGGGAGGGAGATGCGTGAACACAGGTTGACTGATGGATGGGGAAGTTATTACACCGCTGGGAAGACGTGTCATTTATTGCCAGTTGCTTGTCTCCCGTTGCCTCTTGTTTCTTTTATGGCAGTGATTACAGAGCGGATGCATGGCCAAACAGCTCCCCCAGAGATCCCCATCAGCCATATAAAACACATGCACACAGACACACACGCAAACTAGGTTTTAACCTTCCACAGCAAGACGACACGCCGTCAGGACGGTCAGGACGCGGTGCAGGTAGGAGGAGGGAGGAAGTCATCAAGAAAAGTTACATTTGTCAGGTCTGCTCCAGGACCTTGTCTGTCCCTGATGTGATGACGTGCTAAAGCCACAGTCCATCAGACCTTGAACAAGTTCTTGTGCCTCACTCTACCAGGAGCCTGTTAACAAGCACAAAACTTGTTCAGACAGGAGACGTCGGTGTGTCTGTTTAAGACCTCGGCTCCTGCCCGGATCAGTCAAGCAAAAATGTCTGTGCTCGAGAAATGAAATAGCAAAAGGATTTTTTATCACAATAATAACATAGACTAATAAGCCTTTAATAAATGTGATTATATTTGCAGCCATCTGTACATTTATTCGACATATATTTGAAATCATAACTCAAAAGAGACTGCGTTTCATCTCATTTGCTCACGTGATAACAGTTGTTCACTTATGGGGGTCGTACCACCAGTCTCAGAGATGAAATGACAAAATAGAGTTATGAGACAAATTAAGGCTTGCGTGCCTACAACTGAACTCTAAGCACATTTATCTTTGTGTCCCTGGTTCACAACCAAAGGGTGGGTGCCAAAAATTTTCTACGGTGGTTTTAAACAATTGCCATCAATCCTGGTCAGTCAAAAAAAAACATTGCAAATAGAGTAAAAGTGAGAAAATTCACTTCCTGTCTGGATAAAGAATTGCTTGAAAATTTTTAATACCTAAGTTTTCAGTGCTGATATGATTTTTTTTAAATACCTTGTTTTGAAAATTATGACTTTTCAACTATTTTTCTTTGCTCATCCCAAATACTGAGAATAGCTGATGAAAGAATAAGTAAACAACGCTTTGGTCTTTGAGTTTCAGTTTTGGGTACTTGAGTAAAGCAGGACTCTGAACACAGCGTCACTCGTCTCAGCGTCCCCGAGTCAGTAAGTGACCACAGAAGACAAGTCGCTGGTTATGGCTTCACTTCCTCTTCGCCATGGCAACAAGAGAGATGCAGTAGGCCAGATGTAGCCTGAATGTATATCCCACCCCAGCCCTAATTTTCTATCCAAGGACAATGGCAATTTAGTAGTGGCCGTTTCTGACGCCGTGCCAAGCCATGCTCTTCTTTGTTGTCCTATTTTTCATAATAACACTTTCTTCCAGGGCTAAACAATAACAGAAGGGAGGGACTTTAATAAGCCTCCATCTCAGCCCTGTGCAGCTCAGGGGCTTGTGGCAACAGTAACTGTGTGTATTTATTATTGATGGCTAGCACCTTGGCCCTGTGTTTGCAGTGGAGGAACGGAACAGGAGAGAAACCAGGTCATCTACTGCACAATGCCGGAGGCCCAGCTGACTCACCCAACCAGCTTTATTGCATTATTATTGCATTTCTTTCATTACTGCTATCGCCTGCCTTTTCAATACCTCTGGCTTGGAGTCACAGTTCCCATAGAGTTTACCTTATGGTCTCGTGGAGAGCCACTTCTCACCACTACATCTACTCTATTACACACACACACTCACACTTTCTCTGCATTACTGTTTCTCTTCTCTCAATCTTAACACCCCCCCACCCCCACCGCCCCTCACACACACTCTCGTTTTCGTTCCTCCCTTTTCTAGAGTTATTTTTCTCCTCTTTGAAGAACAGCGATAGCAATTTGCCTCAGAAACACACCACTTCTATTCACTTCTGTTAAGTTGCTTCAAGCTATAATTTGCTGAATCAAAAAGGGATGTTTTGCTGCAAACGTTTACTCAGTGTTTTACTCTTGGGTAATATTCTAGCCTAGTGGATGATTATTTTCTGTTTAACAGCCTGGTTTTACACATGGGTCTGTGCTATGGGTGCAATTAGGATGGACAGAATGTTGTTGCTAAAAATTATGTTTTGAGGTCAAATACATAGTAAACACCTCGGATGTACCACGTTGACCCGCTGTGTGTATTTTATGTTTAGAGGGGTATATTAACTTGTGTTGCTGGATGCATTTTATTATATTTCATGTAACACCCACATGTTTAAGGTGAATTACTCAGAATTTGTGGGTTGAGGACATTGGCTGCATAGTTTGTAGATACTGAGGCAGAGCATTTTTATCCCAGTCATCTTGCTCTTTCTGTCTCAGAGAAGGCAGTCGTGGGTGTTTGATCTCATTAATGTGGTGATTAAGTGTTCATTGTCTCGTATTTTTCAACTAGAAAAGATTTTACTCTTTTTATGTGCCCGTGAATTGTGAATGTAATGGCGCTAAATGATACCATCACGTCCTGCATGAGCCATTACTGTTTCAGGGTAATTGTGTTTCTCAGAATTAGCAGTAGGTCAGCCCATTGTATTATCACACCCAGTGATCACAGAGATGAAAACTGCAGTGAAATGTTTCCCTTTCAAACATGTAAAACAGACTCTTCAAACAGCATAAATACAGCTTACTTTACCAAAACGTTTCATCTTGCTTTTCAGTCACTGACAATTTGATTATGTCTCTAGTACAATATGTACAAATAAAATAAGATGGCGGCCAGCACAGATTTACCATCATTCCCACAAAGCTAGTTGAGATAGTCCAAGCCCTTGGACTAAACAACACCACCTGGAGCTGGTCTCAATGGCAGACCTCATTCTGTTAAAATGGGAACACCGGTGTCCCCCAAGGCTGTGTGCTTAGCTCACTGCTGTATTTTCTATTCACTGACTGATGACACCACCATGGAGGACGTGACTCCTCACAGACTGGTGCACAAACCACCTGTGCCTCAACATCAGCTGGACTAAGGAGTTGATTGTTGATTTCATTAGACAGGTAGTTCGTAGACCCATCCACATCAATGGAACAGCAGGTGAACAACTTCAAGTTCCTGGGTGTCCACATCACTGAGAACCTCTCAAGCGCACTGGCACCTACAGTTCTCTCTCGTTTTTTGTTTTTTTTTGTCACAAATACCATCAGCTGTTTTAAATCAACATTAATTCTGTGAGTCACTTGATGACAGACCAAGTTAAACTTTGTGGTTAAAGTGTTTTCTGCAGCCAGTGTCTGTAGCAAAGGTCATTTTTATGACTGATGTACAATCGAGTGGAGGTCTATCTGTAGTTTCAGCAACCCTAATGGAGTCATATCTTCCCAGTTAAACATTCAATCGAATCATATCAATTATTTAAGTTTATAAACTTTTTAAAGATATAGGGTCCAGACATATTTGTCTACAGCTGTGATGCAGAAATTGATCTTGGACATGTCTAGACATCACCTTGGGCTCCGGGAAATTGTGATGGGATTTTTTTTCTCTATTTTCATATATTTAATAGATGTAATGATTAGTTGATTAATGGAAACAATAATCAACGGTTGAATTAATAATGAAAAAAATCATTATTTGCAGCCCTAGTGGAGTTTTCATTCTATACCTGCTGTTTGCCACCGGTCAGGCTGTCAATGCTCATTCTGTGGCCACACTCTTTTATTTATTTTATACTGTGTGTGTCTGTGCTCTGACTCATAAACTGTTCCATCCTGGCCTTATTTAATGGAAGAGGCAGGGCCACTAGAGGCCATCCAAGGCCAGAGGTGACCAGCAGTCACACGTTCCTTGGGTCAGTCATAATTAGCCATCCTGCAGCCTGGGGGGGCTCCATAAAAATGAGATAGGTCATCTCAATCTCAGGTCGTCCGGGCCAAGCTTTTTCCTTCGCTAGTTTTAAATGTGTTCAGTGACCCCCAACCAAATGCTTCCATAAAACACCATGCAGTGTCCCTGGGCAGTCAAGAGTCAGTCATGTTGTTTTTTCCCTCTATGAATATTTCCAAAACTACTGATGCATGAAGCTGCGTGAAGTCGTCAACGTAATATTGTGTCTGCCCTGTTCTCCATTAAATCTTCTGGACTGTTTCCTCTTCCAGGCACAGTCGTGTTCCCCTCATTACACAAGTAGACCGCGGTTCATCTTTATTAGAAACCTGCATACCTAAGTAATAATAATTAATACTGTCAACGCAGCCTTATATCAGAGGAATAGCAAATGAGGGTTATGTAAGAAAAGCACTATCTCTGACAACTTTTCAGGTTCATGAGTTTAACTCTGATGCATTAGGTTAAGTGCTGGGGAGATGTCTTGTTTTGTGTTTGTGATCATTAAGGCTGTGACGATGACCTGTAGAAAAGCTGGGGCAGCCTTCCTTTTAATTGCAATATAGTTCTTATTTACAGCAGACAAATTGGGGGATTATGAGCAAAGGACAAATAGCAGCAAACAGAGAAAATACAGGGTGTAATTATGTGTTTTACATGTCGTAAAATTGAGGTCGAAATATATATTTCGGTGTCAGTGGATCAGGGCGGTGAAGTTCCAGCATTATGGCTGGCTGTTTAACCTCTTGATAAACAACCTCGCAAAACATTAGCAGTGAAAAACAAGGCTTTTATCCTCCAGACTACACATGCTTGACGAAAGCATAGTTGATTTTGTCCCCAAGTGCATCCTTTTCAAATGTTCAGCTCTCTGTTTTCTACCACTAACTTGCTCTCCTCATGTCGTTTTTAACTTGTCCTGCTAAGCTCATCATTTATCTTAAGACTCCCATAATATTCAGACAGTGATGTCTTTTATGGCTATTATTAGAAATGGTGTCTGTCTTCAGAAGCTGGCACAATAGTATGAGTGGTCCCTTGGGCACTGTTTCATATCAAGGTTAACTTGTAGTGATTAGGATAAGGAGACGAGTAGTTGCCATGGGGATGAAGGAAACGGCGGTGGAGAGGACGATAAGCCCGGAGTGACAGAAGTCTGATGTTTCTGTTGCTCTGTACACAACAAAGCTAATCTGAATACTCTTCATATGTATTATTTCCCTTACAAGGTTTTTCTTAGCTGCATTAGTCATGATGTGATGACGTAAACAAATAGATCCCTCTTACGTAATGATGATAGTACAAATTAGTGCTGACGTTGAATAATTGAACACAGTAGAATAATATGAAGAGAAAATATTTTATAAATATTAAATACGTGCACTTAGGAGGAGTATTGCAATCATTATTTTTGTAATTCCAGGATTTTGTTTTTGCAGCGTGACAGATCATTCAAAAACCAATCAAAGCTCGTATTATTTTCCATTCACTGATGAGTTTTGGTTGGCCGACTGTTGTATTGCTGTGGGAATTCTGCCATCTGTCATTGAAAAATATGTTGTCGGAAACATGAGACACTTGATCTAGGTCAAACATAATGACATTCAAACATTGCATTAAGCAAATGTAATAGCCTTCTTTTTGAAGAACACTGTGTGTACTGCACTGTACTGTACTGTAATGTAAATGATGAAAAGATCAATAATCTTGAGCCTCTCTATGATGCTTTTCTTTGACTAATTTTAGTGACTATTATAGGGTCTTTATGGTAAATCCCCTTTAAATCATAATCCCAAATTATGTAAAAACCCTAATCTCAATCTGTTATTATCAACTGGGTCATCTTCATTCATTAGAAGAACATGCATTTAGCCAAGAGATGTCTCAGAATGATGCAGTTTTATAACAAAAATTCAATTATTTTTCTTTCTGACCGTTTGTATAAAGCCATGTGTGTTGAGTCGACTTTCTCATGGCACCTACTCCTGCTTATGGAGTTGATCCAAAATCCTCTTCAGCATACTTTTCCCTTGGCAGTGCCTTGAACGCTGCATGGATAATCCTTGGAGGAGAGGGCTAATGCCCCCAGATCACCCCCATGAGAGGCGCTATCCTCGCATCCTTACTGCCGAGCTCGCTCCTCTCCCCGGTGCTATCCCCAGCAACACAATAATTAATGAGCTCAACCAGCCTATCACTGCAGAAACCTCCCTCCCCAATCTCCATTATCCACGTCGTGCAGTGATAATTTGACTTACGTAGGTGCTAATTTCATATAAGTTAAAAGGCAATTAGGAAAATGTGTCTTTTTGACGGGCAGAGGGATTAAGGCTAAGCTGTGATGCCACCAGTCTTCAGAGGGTGCAGGCTTATGCTGGGTACGCAGACCCCTTGCTTGGCAACACCCATTATCGGTCATCGCATTAATAACCCCGTATTTCACATCTCCATTTGATGTGCTACATTTAATTAAAGTGCGAGGTTGTGTGACGAATTAATGCCTAATTGGAAAGCACCTTTTGAACATTGCCTTTGCCCTACACCGCATGTGGTTAGTTATGGGGTGAGAGAAGTTGTCTTATTTCTTTTGCCAAGCCAAAATTCGGCCTTCTGTGGTTAATGTTCCCACCCTGCTAAAATTGTATAGATGGTGAGCACATCTTCCAGTAGATGCATGCATCACTGTGACACATATAGTCTGTACAATATTCTTCCTTCATATTTCGGAAAGCATATGCCCTTATTAATGTTGTATAGCGCCGTGTTTGTGCTAAGTTTAGAAGGCACCTTGCATGTGAGAATGCCAAATACACACCTCACCTGCCTGCTGAACGTAAAGGTAAAAGCCCTGTCTGCATTGATATTACATATTATTTAAAGCATGGACAACTGGCCTCCATCTTCCATTTGGAATCTTAAACATCTGCTATTCCAGATTAGTTTAAAGCTCATAAAAATGTAAATCTGCCATACAGGGGTGGAGTGTGTGTAGAAAATGATTTATAAATACCTCAGACAAACTGTATATTTCTCATGCATTTATTTCTCCCTTTGAAGGCTGGTGGCTGAGACTTGGAGCTAATCTGACATTTCATAAATCTCACACTATTTAGGGAGATATTTGAAGATAGAGGTATTATTTCCTTTCCTACCTCAGCATTCCCATAACAGTGGGAGAATGATTATTATGGATTTGTGGAGAAGTGATGTTAACGAGTTTACTCACACTGTTTAGAGGCTAAAAAGCAATTTTAACCTCGGCAATAACCATGCAGGATATTGAAATATGGTGCACGCTCAGAGGAGTTCCTCCATATCGCATATTCCTGAGAACTTTTTGTTTCACCTGCTGTTTTGTTTAGATCCATTTTCTCCTGCCGCTGTTTGTCTAGTTTTCTGCTCTGAAGGAGACCTAACAAATTAAATTTTTGCTTAAGTGCGACAGCCAAACTAAGTCCCATTACAAAGAAGTTACCACCATTTACTCTCTTGCTTTGTGCCAAATTAAAGCCTTGATTCAAAGTAACACTGAGCTTGTCACTCAGTTTGATTTCACCCAGTCGCAGGTTCCTGTTTGGCTGTTTCCCATCGCACGCCCGGCCTGCATCATGCTCTCACGTCTGCATTTTTTTAATCATATGTACCTCACGCTGTGTGGTAATGACTCCCTCGAATTTGATTAATGCAAGTATTGATTTTATTGTTAAACGTGAGATTAGATGCCTGGACTCCAGCACTATTCATCAAAATGCACTGGCATATAATTAAATTGTCTTTTTATATTTTATGACTGTACACGTTTATTAAATATTAAACTCATGTTGGTGTTATTTTACCCACAGGACAATGATACTGTATGCAAACAGAGAGTAAAGGTTGAATACTGATATCCATCTTTGGCGGTAGAAGTTAATCTGAAAGCACAACATTAGCACATAGTTTCATTTTCGATGCCGCGTATTACCAGGGGCATTTACTGCAGGAGGAGAGAAATGGCAGATAGGAAGCGTGGAAAATGTTTATGTAAAATAAGTCTTTATTATTCAGGTGCACACAAGTGTCACTCGCTGCTTTGGCTTTTTATTTTAGGAGACCTGACATGGATGTCTGTACATTACTCTTACTGTGATACATCATTAATCTCAAACTTCTACTGTCAAATAGACCTGAGAATAAGAAATAAAATGTTATAATAAAAAAAATTCGTCCTGCTCAAACTGGCTTGAAAAGACAAGCACTTACTGTTTTGAGGAGCCATGGGTCACTGCGGCTGTTGACGTCCAATGTGACATTTCCTTTTTATATATTTAACAAAAATGTTACTTTAACAACATCATCTTTAACAGAATTATGAAAGAATCCAAGCTGAATTATACAGTAAAAGCTAATAACCTTTTGGGAACGGCCTCGTTTTTAGAGTGCACCATGCTTTTATCTCCAAGTGAGTCACCTGATCCACTTTCTCTTTCCTGATAACATCCTCTACTCTTGGTACTTTCTCCCTTGTCCATCATCCCTGCTGTAGCTATTAAAAACCCCACACACACCCCTCACCCCCCCACGCACACACCATTTCTGGGTACTGGGATTACGAACTGTGTCCCAATGCATCCATATTTCAGAGTTGTATCTCCAGTGTCACTCTACATCTTGTCTGTGGAAGCAACATGGAGGATCCAGCTCGTGTTTAAGCATGTTTATGTTGCTGACCCAGTTACTGGATTCTTGCAGCGTTAGACATGTGGACAGGGTGGGGCACCGGCGTAGGCATCATTTATTTCAATTTAGCTGCACGTACTGTATGCATGCACACATTGAGGTGTGCATGGCCACACATGCTGACACCTCTACATGCCTGTAAATGTGACGTGTGCTTCACCAAGCCTTGAGCTTTTCATGCGACTCTCACATGAGATTGATGAATGCATACATGACTCACGCTACATGCTGGGTATGCACAACTGTGAGACTTCTATAGATGCTGTAGAGTAGCTACATGGTCATAATACAAGTGAGCTCATGATTGATGGATAATTGAAGACCTGAACTGTGTAGAGGAAGTGGTTAGATAACCGGGGGAAGATAGAACCATGAGGAATGCTTCAGCGTTTCATTTAAAATCCAAGGTATTCAATAATGTAGAGAGGCCTTTGAAAGCTCAGTCGAGTATTCAAGCGTAGGGCTTGTCAACAATGTTGGGAAAGTTAAAGGCACAGCTTGTACTGAGCAGCGTTTGTAGCCGGTCTGGAAACCTGGGTATTTGTGTGTGTGTGTGTGTGTGTGTGTGTGTGTGTGTGTGTGTGTGTGTGTGTGTGTGTGGCAGGCACAGAGATGTGTATTTGTGTGTGTGAGCATGTCAGTATGTTGTTGTAGGATGTGGTGAAATGACATAAGGCAACAATGTGGTCTCTCCTTATGTTAAGGATTTCTGGCGCTTTTGCATTTCTGCTGCATTACCTGCCATGATTGTTTTTCATGCCTTTACTGTCATGTTTCCCAGAACTACTCCTCCGTCCATTAACATGTTATTGGACCAACTAATTGATGTCATACATGCCTCTTTCTTTCAATGTTTGCTACACCATGTGTATGTTTTCTTCTGCTGTATATAACAGAGAAGTGGTCCCATGTGGTTTGTAGTGCTACCTGTTGTGTGAATGACTGAGTCGTGAGTGGTTATTCCACTGAAAATGTAAAATGCGTCACTTCATCATGCCTCCTGTACTGGGTGTTTATGACAGAAAATGTAAAACTTTCATGAACTTTGTAGAGGTCAAATCATTATTGTGTTACATCTGTTGGTGAGAGTAATTAAACCAGCACAGACTGAATTTGCATGGAAATATATACACACCTAACAATATGGTGTGGACAGTGCTGGCATGGGAACTAATTCAATAAACGCTGACGAAGCTGATTAAAAAGAAAGCTAATCTGCAACAATTGTGATAACCAATTCAGTTTTTTAAGCAAAAATACCAATAATTAGCTGTGATTTCAGCTGTGGATCTGGGAAAACAGTTCTACTTGTTTTTCCTTATTGTTACTACTTGTTTTCTTACATTTTATAGACTAAACATGTAATGGGAAAAAAAATGAAAATGATTGATAGATGCAGCTGTAATTTCTGTATTATGAACTTGATATGATTTAAATCATATTGTGACAAAATAGCCACTTCCTCTGTCCTCACTGTCCATGTTAGCAGCGATTCAACGAGCCAAACACACTTCCAGTAAAGATTGAAGACAGCGGACTGCTTGTGAGATTTTTACTGGAAGCAATTGTGAAACTGTGAAACAGTGTTGGACAACAAATTTAATCATAATGACTATAAATTAGAAAACAATGAGATTCTATCTCTTGTTTGTTTGTTCTCTGTATTAATTGTACGTCTTAATTCATTCAAATCCTCTAATTACGCCTGTTCACTTTGATTGCACTTCTCATCTCTCTGTAAAGCACTTTGATAAACATTTGTTTTTCACATTTGAGCCCTATAAATGCCTTGACTGGACAAATCAACAAAACAAAACAGCTGTAATAAAAGAAGCACCTACAGATAATGTTCTGACAAGGGCATTTGGGGAGTCGATAAAAGACGCCTGTCAACAGAGCAGCCAGCTGAAACCAGCTGCTGGTGGCAAAACATATTGGTTATCATTTTACAATCATCTGTTGTCCAGATTAGTAATTCCAAGCAAATAGTAGTTCAAACTAAAAACTAGAGATTTTGATGTTTTCATACAGAATATGTGTGAAGACTTTGGTCTGATGTAAGTTTATTTTTAATTTCCCATATTACTTTGTCTTTGGAAATCAATATGAGTCTACACACTTGAGGTTTGATGATGTCAGTTTTGGCGTGCCACCCTCGCTCCGTGGGCGCTGCGTCGAGCATAATCAAGGCTTTACAGCAAGGCATGGACAGCCGTCAATCATGTCCTCAACAGCACATTGACCATATACAGTCCAGCCATATGGTAGTTTTCCACCTCCTTTTGTTAATTTACCTGTGGCAGCTTTCTCCTGTAAAGTGCACTACAAAGTGTTTGGACCCTTCATAGACTGCTGCATCCCACAGTAATACGCCATGTCATCACATGTGAAGAAGCTGCTGGCTGTTCTCTGTAGAGACGCTCTGCTGTGTCGAAACCCCCACCACCTTCACACACACACACACAGACACACACACTCATTCACCACCATTGAGAATTGTTGTCTTGCGGGTCTTAAAAGAGAGATGTTTACTCTCTTGTGTCAGCAGCAGGTGTACCGTCTCGTGAGGAACAACTGTATCGCTCACAATCTGTTTATCAGCCTGAAGACGAGTGATCGCCATTGTCGTGCACACACAAGTCTACACGGGTAATTATTGAATGATACAAGCTGCATAATTTACCCTTGATCTGGCTGACAACGCATCCATCTGTCTGTCCTTCATAGCGAACCTGTGACACGGCTCGTCCTTGCTGCAGA
Source organism: Centropyge bicolor (assembly GCA_037975185.1). NCBI lineage: Eukaryota > Metazoa > Chordata > Actinopteri > Pomacanthidae > Centropyge > Centropyge bicolor. Next base: position 668,132 of record JBBMOC010000039.1, on the reverse strand, counting down.
GCCTGTTGCTCAGTCAGTATTGTGAGATTGATGTATTCACAAACCTTTACTGATGTCTCTCTCTCTCTCTCTCTCTCTCTCTCTGTCTGTCCTGCTAAGCTGGAGACTAAGGGAGTTACCAGTGTTAAGAATAGTACTGTCGTCAGTGGGTTGTGTCTCTGGGCTTGTGTTCAGGTTCCTGTTGGTCTCTGAGGTAATTGTCATGATGTTGTCACTCTGAAACTAAGCCAGACAGTTGACATCACTGACCAGCTCCCCTCTCTCTCATCTGCTGTCAGGATGACACCATCCCGTCCCTCCGTCCTCTCACGGCGAAGACGAAGGGACTGAGCCGGTCCTGGCAGTGTTGGCTGTGGAAGTAATTAGAATGCACACTTCTTAGGTCCTTACATAGATATGCTAATCCACTCCATTAATCTTGTCCCCTTGCATGTAAACGTGGGAGCCAGATGCTGCACCAGTTGCTCCTCACACTCTAAACTGTTAATGCTTTGCTGTTTTACTGGGAGAGAGCAATCTGCTGGAAAATAATCAAGGCCGCCCGGCCAGAACATCACTGTGGTAACTTCCCATGACCCCCCATTGCGCAGGATCAGAGCTATCTGTGGATTAATTAGGCTGGCTGCTATGAATCCTCCCCCTCCCATCACCCTCCATCAGCAGGCTCCACTTTGGCCGCTGGCTATACAGTGACCGTTGATTGGATTGGTCCCCCCTCTTTCTCTGTAGCGGCTGGACAATTTACTAGTCAGTTGTTTATTTGAGCAACACTCTGAAGTGTTGAACTGAGGTTTTTAAAGTCAAGCTTTCAAACCCCATTTGAGGGCTGGATGGTTTCTGTACAGTTCAAAGTGAGCCTGTGAGCTTGTGAAGGGGCTGCTAGCTTTAGAGAAATTGTCCTGAATTGACTCGCTTACATTAAACAGCCTGAAAGAAAGGCAGTTTCTTATTACTTCATGGTGCGGACCCAAACTTAAAGTTCTGCTCCTGAAATTAGAAGCAGCACAAAAGGGAACTGCTGAGCTGCTAAATCTTAAAAAGCTGCTTATCCACGAAGGTTGTTACACCAATTTTCTCTTGTAATTTGTGTCATCTGATCATAAATGTATTAGTGTGTCCCATAATTATTTTATAGGCCTGTAATTCAAAAATATTTTATTCATAAGTTCCTCATAATTACATTGGTTAAGACTTTATGTTGAGACTTTTTCTCAATGTAATCTTACTCTGCTCTATAATTATTTTTAGTGTAGTAGTACAAGTATGAGGTGAGTAAAATGTAACTATAGTTCATATATAGTTATATGAAGATGGGCAAACTTGTCATCCTATGTTTCAAACTGATCGCCTGCTGAAAAAAACAGAATAATCTATCTGTCTTATTTTGAGCTACAAACTACCCCACAGTGGCTCTTACAAACGATGTGTACTTTACACGCCTGCAGCTGCTTCACAGTAAAAGCCGTCCGTTGCTGCCAATGACTGCTGCGCTGCTTGAATTCAAATGTATTGCCTGGTGGTGAATTTCTTGTTTCCCACATGACAGTAATATATGAGCATTACAGTAGAAGGCAATTAACTCATCAGTGTCAGAATAAGATGAATCACTTTTTGTTCATGACAGATGAAAATGTTATTTTTTTATGAAAGGAAGTGGCGACATAAATGTATTATTTTTGGTTTGTTCTCCCATAACTTAAAGACACATTAGTCTTCTTTCAGACGGCTTAAACATAATCAAAAACTGAATATATACATTCAGAAATGCAACATAAAGCCTAAAAACATATACAAGGACAAGCCTAGCAGCTCATTTGTGGTGATGTCAATTGCTGCTTCTGGATGCATGAGCAGGATTGTGGAGGTTACTGTATATAAAAATTCAAACCATAGATGAGAAGGTTTACTCTGGTAATTAAAAAGTGCTCAGTACATAACACACATTGCCCTACTGTTTATCCACTGTGTAAATTCAGTAAATGCACATTCCCTCTTCACAGCGCCGTAGCTACCGTGGACCGCTGACCATCACTGGTAGCTGATCAAGCCACTTTATCAGCTTTATCAGGTGCTGTGATGTTTCACCGCGGTTGGGTTGGGGTGAGTGAGGGAGAAGGGGGGGGGGGGGGGGTTGTTTTCTTTTTTTCACTTCATGCTTTGGTAGCCACGGCTTTGTTGACCAGGGTCTGTCTGTATGTGTACTTTGGGCTTGACACGAGGACAGTGCAGGATCAGTGGGAGAATCAGTGGAACAGAACTTGACAAGAGAACATGAAGGTTCCCTCTGGAGGAGGTTAGACAGAAAAAGACTCTTTCTCTGTGGGGGAAACATTTCATTCAGTGTTTGTCTGATCCTCTGTTACTTCTTGTTTTACCTCGGTTGAGTCCTGATGCGTCATCGCAGAAAGTCTCTATGTTACAGTTCATTGGATCGATGAAATATCCCCCCTCCCTTTCCACTATTTGGATAATGAAAATATTCAAGTCGTAGAGTGTTGAGGGGTTGTCATTCATTTGGTCTCTGTGCTTTTCAGTAAATCTGCAAACATGCCTTGAGCATAACCTCTTACTTAGACGGGAACTCCACCCGTGGGGCTTGTCGTCTACAAGTTTTGAACAGAATTCCTGCATTACACAGGCAGTGATGCTGTAATGCATTATGGGAAGTGTAGCTTGCACCAAAGCACAGACCAAATTGGGACATTTCAGTCTCTGCCTCTTATTAGACACTTTAAAAGCTCTGACCATCAACAGAAGTGATTTTATTGGCTGCCAAAGACTTTATTGGCTGCCAAAGACTATCAGACGAAGATCACAAACGAAGCAATTAAAATCCTTTATGCATCAGTTTTGTTGTGCTCCTGTTTGTCCGACCAGCATTGTATGATGGCAGACAGAGGGTGCTGCAACTAATCGCAGCAAGTTGTCGTACAGCTCAGTAGCTCAAAGCTCGCTTCAATGGAGAAAGGAAGCAGAAAAGAACACAAACAACCAACTGGGTTTGAAATCAGATCAGAGGCAGACAAAGAGCAGAACATTTATTTTGCCATAAAATAAACATCTTGGTTTGTAGTACTTGGATCTTTTTACGCACATCTATATGATGCTTACTGTTGTGTTAAGTGAAAACAAGCTTTTGCAAATATTACAAGGGAGAAAAAATGGCTAGTAATTACATCTAAACACATGTTCCCTATTAAGGTTTAAATAAACGAATAAACACACAGTGAATCATTCGCATATCAAACTGGTGTAATATCGGGAGCACATTGTTGATACTAGCCTTGATACTGATAAGAAAACAGTGCCTAATACTAATAAGCTTGCCAATATTCAGCACAGGTCACTCCTAATTTGGGAATATTTTTGCATCATGATATAAATAGTAGCATGACCACCTTTGTCCTTATTAAGGGATTTCGTAATGTGTGGTGAAACAGGATCATTACTAGTTTCATATTCAAACGGTGATTACCTTTTGAAAGTTTACCGACGTGCTCCGACTACAGAAACACTGTGAACATTGACGTGTGTGTAAATATAATCTGCTCTGCAAACCCAGATTTGTCACTTGGCTGCAGGATCCCTTGCATGGCTGGCAGTGTCACTGTGTGAGATGGCTGCTGTTGTGATGGGTAGTTGATTATGTCTCATCTGCCTGCCAGCACCCTCAATCAACATCCACAACTAAAGGGATGAGGAAGAGGGATGTTTATTTGGGCCTGGATTCTGTAAATGCCAGTGTGGATGCATAAGCCCCGTGCCTTATTTCTAAGCTCAACTTTCTCTCTCTCTCTCTCGCCGACCCCCCCTCTTCTCTTCTGTGCTCCTTCTCATTCTCTCCCTGTCAGCTTTCTACTTCCCCTTCCTCAGCCCCTCCGCCACAATCAGAGAGAAATGTTTATGAGGCGAGCTTGAAATGGTGACCCGAGCCACCCTGTCCCTCGTCTCCGTCACCTGATGTATTTTTCTCCAACCTCCTGTCTCTATGCCAGAGTCAAATTGGCCAACCCTTAACATCTCCTACAGCCCCACCAGACAACCTCCTCCCTCTCCCTCTAGCCTGGCTCAACCCAGGCTGCCAGTCTGCTGTGCTGTTCTGTGCTCTACACGCTCCAGTGCGCTGTCGGCTGGTGACAGGCTATTTGGGATTTACCCACTGCTGCTGTGCCTGTCTCTTCATCTGCAGCCTTTCATGGCAGTAAAAAGCAGTCTCTCCTCCCCCTTATCCTTTTCCTCCCTTCGCTTCCCCCCCTCACCCTTCAGCTCAACTCATTCCACCATCCTCCCACTGCCCCCTCCCCTCCACTCCCGCCATATCTGCTCCTAATCCCATCCTCCTAAAGACTGTAATTGAGCAGCACGGCGTGCTGGGATTAGGACTGTTATTGGGGATATTCTCATTGCTGGAGAAATTTGGGTGAAAGTGTGGGCAACTGGAATCTACTGACACTCGAGCAGATGGTTTGGGAACGCGGGGTGCAGGGGAAAGGAAGGGGAGGGGAGGTGTGAGTATTCAGAGGCGGGGTCGGCTCGGGGAACTGCCGTCACCGGACCCCTGTTCTGACAAGGTCGATCTCCAGGTCACTGCTGATATCCAACAAAGTGACAGAAAATCCATAAAACCATAACGCTTAAACAATAAAACATCAGCTCCTACAGGCCAATATGACATCAGATCACTGAACAATGATGGACATGTGGTGTTCTCCATATAGTATCTAACATTTGGAATTACTTTTCACCAGAACTATGGAGGCCATTTGAGTGATTGATAGCTTTTAATAGCAATCAGTATGAATCCAGGGCGTGCCAGCTGATCTGCTATCTGCTGGGAAAAACTTATGGCCTGGCACGACTGGCTCTGTGGTGGAGATTTACTGGTTGGCGAGAAGCAGCTCTGGTTGTTTAGATGTGTTTGCCAATTCTTATTGATCAGGTCTTTGGCCCTTGATCCTGTATTCTGAAGAAACTCCGCTTTTTTATCCTCCATCAGGAGATAAGATGAAAGAGACTACACAGGAAGACTGATACGGAGTTGATTTTTCCCTTGCTCCCTGAGTTAATTGAGGGATTTGCCATGACCCAGATGAATATTGATTCCTAATGGAAACCAGACTTCAATTGGCAAGTAGGTCTCGCAGGCCATTGAAGCAGTCAATGAAAAAATGAGCGTTGATGCATCTGGCAGTGTCCAAAACGGGTAAATGTCTTCAGTAATATATGATGCCAACTGTACATTTGCATTGAAGAGTGCAGCTGAAGTTGTCATGTGGCCAGCATGAGGTGGGATGTGTGTTTAAACTCTTTAGGATTTAAAAAGTCTTGCAAACTGCTGTGGAATCATCAAGTTTATTTCCCTGTACTTTGTAAGCTGCTTAAGTCCTGTGCCAGCTTAGCATTGCCATATTAACATCACCCAGTGAGACAGCTCTGACAAGCTCCCTTCCTCCACAGTTGCCTCCTGCTCCTACTGCCTGACTGGCACTGTGGAGAGAGAGAGAGGGAAAAAAAAGTCTTATGAACTGACACACACAACCACATGAATACACATAAGCACACGCCTTTCGCCACACACACACTTTAAGCAGACGTGGTTTTACGTCGTTTACATCGAAGCTTTGCATTTCGATATCAAACAACACTTGTACGTGTGCTAACGTTTGCCAAAAGAGGTCTTTTTTTTTTTTTTTTTACCTAAATGTAGCTGAGGTATGTAGACGTGATGATCGACTAAGCTTAATGTCACGTTAGCAGCTGATCAACACCATTTGTCTGCCCCGGTGTCCCTGGCTGGATTCCCTGTTTCCTCACTGCTGAGTTTCTACTCCTTCGCCGGTGTGAATGTAGGGATGTGCAGAGGGAGGATTATAAAGTCACTGTTAAGGAAACATATGAACACAACACAGTTTCATGCATCAGGCGATTAATTAATGACACGGCATGTAAGTAGTTTGCTTTACATGATCTTCTATGAAACCAGCTGCACTATGACTTTGAGAAGTACATTTCTTAAGTTTGGATATAGCTGTTAGACAGTCACTGTGTTAGCTAATATTTTTGCCGACAGATGTAATAAATAAACACATAGCTGTGCCTTTTTATTTCTACTGTCTGCCAGATGTGGTGAAACAACACTAGCAGCCGTGTATGCAAAAGATTTGAGTCACAGCAACACATTTTTTTCTGACACCTGAGGTTGTGGAGTGCAGCTTTCACCAAATCTGCACGTCAGTCTCAGCAAAGTAAAACTGACAAAATATGTCAGGTGTGAGGTGTAAGACACTGTTACTTAGATGTTCAAGCTAAATTAAACTGTGTTTCACTGAGTGCAATTATAGCACACGTCAAGTGCATCAGGGTGAGAAGAGTGTGGGTGAATACTTTTACAAAATGGCATTAACTTTTTGTTCAAAGTTTTGTAAAAGTCATTGATTGGATTGTCGCTTTCAGTCAGGGAGAGTTTGTTATGTAGTTTGGACCCGATGGACTTTCAAGTTTGACCAGTTCTTAGGAGGAAAAGAAAAGAATAAAAGCTTGTTGTTTTCATACGAAGGCACAATCTGAATAATTCGTCTCTTCTGAAACATGATGTGAACATAGGATGAGCCTCAGCTTTATGACAGGTCCATCCTTTTGTCTCCTCTCCCGTCAGTTACTAAATTTAACAAGCATAAGCTTCTTATACAGAGGAAACAAGATGGACTTTTATTGGTTCTTACAAAACAAAGGTATCATTATTATTGCTTGAAGGAATACGCCTGCAAAATTATGTTTGCCTGTCAGACTGATTTCAGAGGCAGTGCAAAGCAATAAATTTGGAAAGTGAAAATGTAATTCTATTCATGACGTTCCATATTGTAACATTTATATTATGCGCCGGGCTGGTTTTTCCTCTGGAGGCTCTCTCGTCTTAAAGCCTTCTGTTTTCATAATAAGGACATTAAAATGGTATAAAGAGCACTCTCCATGTTGACATTACCTTCTACCAACAATTTGCCCCTTTTAAGCCGTTCCTATTGCCCACATTGTAACATAAAACCAAATATTTACTACAGATCTCTTCTCAGCAAATGATGGCAGGCAGAACGGAGCCCGGGGTTGGTGTGTAATTTATAATATGCAATGTATGATTTGTCTGCGTAATGAGAACAGAGCTCTTTTCTAAGCCATTCCACCCACTGAACGCCCTGATTGATTAGGACCTGGCGAAACAAACTCAGTGGATTCATGCCTGCCTTAATGCTTTGCACCCCAAGCTGGAATATTAACCTAGATGTATTACAGTAAAATATTCACCTTCCTGTGCCTTATAAATCACAAAAGTGGGCAGGGATTGCAGCGAACGTGGCGCTGGTGCGATCAGGGTCAGCCCGTTTTCTCCTTACTGTCTCTGCCTCCCTTCCCTCTCTGTCTGGCTTCCTTTCTGCCGAGACAGCGAGAGCATGTCAAAGACAGACCACAGGGTGGGGTAGGAGGACACATAACCAGCCATATGTCTTCACTCTGCAGCACAGCAGCCATGAGGGGAGATGGGAATACAGCCTAGTCTATCTCACAGTTTGTGCACAAATGAACACACGGATCTCATTTGTTCAAGTTTGAAGCTGTTTTTCATATTTATATCTGCGTTAATTAAGATGAAATGATCAACATGCCATCATGTTTGGGGGCTTTTTTTTAAGCTTTACAATCATTTGTTTAATATTTTTCTAGAAGAGAAACATTAGGATAAACAACGTTAATGGCATGCATTATAAACCCAAAAGACATGCATTAGTAGTTAATAGGTTTTGATAGCCATAGCCTTTTGTTTGGCAGTATGGGCGCTATGCTGTGTCCTGAGGCTGTAATGTAGGTGAGTGATGGGGGTGCAGATGTAAACAGTGGGTTTGGGAAGCAGTTCAATCACGAGCTCACGCTGAGACCTTTAATATTCAACTGGAATTTCAGTTTGACATAAACTTTCCTAAAACTGACAAGAGAGACATATTAACACAGCCATTCCCGAGGGTAAGACAAAAGGGACTGAACAATGCCCGAACCCACACAGACAAATACACACACTCACACACACACTCACGCTAGACAGGAAGACAAACAGTTTCCCCGATCAGCGTGCCACATTAATGCAATTTAGAGATGAGTAACAGCGAGAAACAGACAGCATATTATCAACTAATGGCTTTGGTTTCGCAATCCATCTAACAGCAAATGTGCATGCTGATATAAATAACATTACCAGCCGTGCTTGGAAAAAAAAAATATAGCAAAGCAAAGAAGTGATTGTGAAACATCAAATGCACAGAACAGTTCTTCAAGAAATACATGAAATAGGTGAGCGTCTGCTATGATGTGGACGGAGACAAATAAAGTGTAGACATGAAAGATGTTTAAGCTCAGACGCGCTTTAAAGCAGTTGCCAGTCGCGTGGCGTGACACAGACAGCAGACATCAAAACAAGAGCAGCATAATCAGGTTTGTGTGCGTCTTGACAGCCGTCGAATTTATCAGTCAACAATATAAATCCCTCGAGTTTTCCTGAGTGACACGTTTTATTGGTTCCTTACTATTTTTTTTTCCCTCCGTCATCTAACACCGGCGTCAAACATGTTCAGGTTCGACGAGATCAGTGATTAAAATGTGACTGATGAAGGCAATTATAGCTTAGTAATCATCTTTAAATCTTACTTCCTGTGTCAGGAATCATCATCTGTTCTGTATAATTGTGCTGCTTCACAAATTGTCTCAGGTTTTTTTTTTTTTTTTTTTTTTTTTTCAGAATCAGAAGCTGCCTGCAACCTTTAAAATTGCAACTACAGAAAAAAAAAGTTGGAGCCTCAAGTTTCCAGAGGCCTTATTGTATCATAAAAAGTTGTTTGACTGTAGGTGAATTGCCAGAAATCTTATTTTTTTCCTCCCTGACAGCAATATGAAATTCTGCAATATGTGTTCAGGTTGTCTCTCACTCAAGGATCCAGCAATCAGCAGTATTCATTGTACGGTGCTAGACTGCCATTAAAAAAAGGGGGAAGGTAAAAATACAGAGTTGCACATTAACAAGGAGGAATGAGATGTAAGTTTCACAGGCTGACTTTAAGCCTGCAGCAGTGAGCAGTCCTGGAAATGACTGCCTGAGTGTCTCTGGGTTATTATTGTGCCCGTCCTCCCAGGATGGGAGCTAGTGGCAGGAGCTGCTCAGAGGTAGAGGAAAACTAACAGGATTAACAGCTCCATCCCCCACTCACCCACTTTGGCCCTCACATGTGCATATAAGAGGCCATTTCTATGGTAATGCACTGTTTACATGAATGGTAAAAATTTATTATTTGCCATTTTAGCCATAAAAGCAAATGACAAATTGGTGTTTTTTCTACTTTTGCCAGATCCCTATCAGCTTTGTGTCTGTTTTTGGTTTTCCAATGGAAAACAAATTGATGTCCACACTCTTGATAAAACAGACCCAGAGGATAGTAAATATAACTGCAGTGCAATCTCACTCCCGTCTCACGCAGCTTTCCCGTCCGTAGAGCTGGCTCTTTTACAACATCTTTGAATTTATTCATATTTCTAAAATAAGACATTCCTCTTTTTTCCCCGGTTCATCTTTGAAACATTATTTATGTTTGTGGTTTCGCCACACATTTATAACAATCCTCCTCATGATATTCACAAACAAAGAGCCAGGATAACAACTGTTACAACATAATAAACAGCTGTACACACATGGGATACACTTGTGGAAACCCCTGTATGATGAGCTGGGGCGTCACAGGGAAAACACACCAGCAGGGTGCACGCTCCTGGTCACATGTTTCTGTCTAAACAACATGTTTTTATCACTGAGCCAAGTCTAAATATTGTCCTGTGTTTCATTTGCTTTTCCACACTTGTGCATTTCTCCACATTTCTCCATACCATGAGATTAGTAGCAATGCTAACTATAAACGTGCTAACCCTTAACTTTCAAAGTGTATCTGCAGAAGTGAGGAGCGGAGGACAGTAATCTTGTTTTCTACAAAGATTGTTTACTAAAACTTGTGTTAAAAATAATAAAAAGGCTCAATTTGGAAAATCAATCTGTTATCTTACAAATTTAGCTTTGCAAATGTTGAATCTCTGTGTGGAATATTTTGCCAGTCTTTTATGTAGAAAAGTGCAAAAGGTTGCTCAGCTATTTTGTTAGATATCATCAGCATGAGAGGAAGGTTTTATTAATTGAACCGCCCAGACTGTTGGATCTTTAGTCGGAGTTTGATGGGCATTGAATTCATTCTTTGTGACTTAACAGAGATCTGTGTTTGCGCCTCCAACTCATAAAACCACAGAAATTCAGAGGTGGTCTGTGCAGCAGCGAATACAAATCCAGTTTCAAAACAAACAATAAAATTGCACCGTGCTGCCATCTGCATAAACACAACCTCAGCAGCACCACTCCATCCACCTTAGTGCGAGCAGTTTCCTTTGGAGCCATGGCATTACAAACAAGCCGTGCAATTTCGGTGGTGGCACAAAAACATCACTTGTGCCAAACAAAATTGGTTAATGTGTCCACCAGCCTTGTGCAAGTAGATGCTGTTAGAGGACATTGCATCTTGTTTCCCTTCTGGATTTTATATATATATATAGTTTTCAGTGATCATAGCCAATATATTCTAGCATAAAGCAACTTGAAAATAAAACAAAGCTGTGTCATTTATATAAAGAATGGTTACACAACAGTAGTAAAAGACCATTTAAGTGTCCTATAGTTTCACACAATGTAAATGTTATGTATATTCAATAACTGTATACTGAGGATCCAAAAATTATGATCTGCGATCTTTTGCTGTATCACAAAACAGATTGACATGTGTTTGTATTTTTTTCTACCAATTTCAATTTTACAACATTATACTTTTACTTTAGTGGGTGCATTGCCTCAGTGCCTGTTTAGACTGTATGTGTGTTGCTTAAACAGCCCTGAGGGTCTCACTGGTTGGCATTGCTCCACATGGAGGGGAGACTGGTAAGTTGGCTGCTGTCATGTCTGCTAATAAAGACATCACATCCAATGGGCACGCGTGCTCACGTCCTTGGTTGGCATGACAAATAATACCATTAACCCAACCTCCCAAAGCAGCCATTTTGATTGATGTGCGAGCAAAAGTGCATGTAGCTTGTGTGTGTGTGTGTGTGTGTGTGTGTGTGTGTGTGTGTGTGTGTGTGTGTGTGTGTGTGTGTGTGTGTGTGTGTGTGTGTGTGTGTGAGAGAACCCACAGTGGTCTTTATTGCTGTGACCTTTCTAGTCTGCGTGCAGCCGGTCAGCTTTCCAATTAAAAATGTAAATGTTGCATGAGATGATAATGGCAGCTGAAGCTCGGATCAGATCTTTGTATGACGCCGCCACAGATTTACTGAGCGGTTTTACTGCATGCACATGGGGTGCCTGTGATATATCACCAGGTGGCAGCATTTAAGTGCAGAATAAGCAGGAGCTGCAGTGGATGTGAATTCCTGCACTCAGCTCTGTAGACTCCTGTAGCTTGGCAAAGATATGGTTTAGGGCTTTTCACATTAGAAATTAAAAAAAAAAAAATCTAATTTCTGAGATACCCCAATGTCTCATAATTTAAAAAATGGAAGACATTTAATGTGGATAAAAATTTAATGGCTCATTCATAATTTACAACAACAGATGGGCATTCTGGCACATGGGATTGGATGCATGTGAAATGCTGTCACTTTTCAGGGGAGGCTGTGTGCTTTGTATGATTATAAAGTGATGGGGCCATTTTGTTTTGTTTACCCTGAAAATTATCTACTGTCCTCAGTAAAACTGGAGGTGCTTTTTCATTATGAAAAATGTACAGTTGCTGGAGATCAGTGGTCATTTAAGAAATCATGAAGTATTTGATGGTCACATTTATACTTTACTCTCTTTCTGTGTATTTCCCACCAGTAGAGACTCTTATTTACTACTTTAATTGATGTAGAGCAGACTTGCCAATATCATTAATGATTTAAAAAGTGAGTGAGTGTGTGCCAGATATCAGTGTAAGATAGTTTAACTCCTCTGTTAGATTACATCTAACTGCATCACCGATTCCAAACTGACAGATGCACTCACTCTTTTATTTGCCCTTTTATCCCCGATAGAAAGAGTGAATTGTGTGCACTTGTGGCTTTCCAGAGCTACGTATGTCATCGTTAAAACTGTCATTAAACAGATTGCCAATTACACATCTCCTGCATTTCACCCCGATCAGCTTCAGCGGCCCTCCCTCCCTCCCCTTTCAGATTGCCCTTCAGTCTGTAAATGCTGCGTGACCCAGAAGCACTGCACAGGACTGAATGTGTATCTGACTGTTTTAATAAAGGAAATTGCAGTCAGAACACTCTGGACCCAAATCAGATTTGAGTGATGATGATTTGACTTACGGCAGGACATGCTGAGAAGTCTTTGTGTGCTGTGCTGAATGTGCGTGTGCGCGGACGCGTGCCTGCCCACACACACTTACATACGTGTGATTTGCGGGGCTGATTGCATTAGGTGCTAGGAGTTCGTCCCTGTGGAGGAGCCACATGCTCGTTGTACCCCAGCTGTAGCTGAGATCTAATATTCCTCCACCGGCACCATTATGTCCTTGATGGGCCAAACCCAATCTTCTGCTTCTTTGTGTCTGCCTGGCAGGGTGGAGAACAGAGCGAAACACAGTGCGAGGGAGCACATCGTATGCAATATTTATTTCTTATGAAACAGACTTACAATCCTGGCTGTAAGGCAACTTCAACTCTAGATTTTTCTGTTTCTTATACTGACATGTGGGTTTCTGAGACACAAGAGGGGTCAACCACCGGTCTGAAGAGTGACACTTTAAAAGATGAGTGAACCAGAACGTTGCTGTGAAACTCAGTCATATAGTGCACTCATGCTTTTTTTTTTTTTCAGATTCATCTTCTGTTTTGTAGACAGCTAACCTCTCGGTCACTGCTTTGTTAATTTTCACAGTTCAGAGGAGCGGCGTGCATCCATTTCTGTTTGTAGTTGATGTGTAGTTGATGTCTCGCCTGAGGCTTTTTGCAGCAATTGTTGCAGAGGCAGGGTGTAGCGTGGGTGGGCCAGACAGAGGGCACTATCGTTATCGCTGAAAATGGCCGCAGTGAAAGCCCCCATTAGTCAGCATTCAAGCTCTGCTCGATATCTCCATCCACCCAAACAGCGGCCCTGACAAACAGAGAAGCACCGTCCTCACTGTGCGCATCAGCTTGAGTCGGCCTTCATTTTAATGTGCCGCACCAAGCCAGATGGTCTAAGTGCAAGCTATATTCCCCATTTAGGATTAATTCTACAGCTGTTGCATTTGTTTAGCATACAATGAAAAGGCTCTGTCTATTTTAAGAGACACAGTCCTTTCTGATCCATCTGTTTGCTTCCGCTATAGAGGAGAAATTGGCCTTTTCAGTGTGTAATCTCACTCCATTGTCTCTGCTGATTCCCATTATTGTCATCAATTCATAAGCAGTTAGGAGGGTGCCATGTTAGATTGACAGTAGCAAGTGGAGAAGCAATTAACGCAAACAGCTGGTTAGAGAAAGAGACGGGGACCGTGTCATCCGTGAGGGACAAAAAACAAACACGATCGGTGCAAGTGCTTCTTCATGTCGGGGCAGTCGATACAAGCTAATACTGAAAGGTGTTTTTTACAGTGTGATAATCATTTTAATATTTACTGTAGTTGAAGTAGTACAGTGTAGTAACACAGAAACATGTGACGTTGTTTGATATTTGCATCCCTGTGTTGATGGTGCAGCTGAAATGAAAGTTTATTTTTTTCAGAATTGCAACTTGCAAGAGAAACTGGACATAGAGATAAGCTTTTTTCTTCAGATTAAGATCAGATTTGTTGGCCTTACCCTTGGATAGAAGACAGAAAAACAGGCGTACAAAGTGAACTCACATGTGTTTGTACTGAGGGAGAAAACATCAGATTAGCTGGATGATGCTTAACTACTATGAGGTTAACAATGAAGTGCAGTTACTTTTACAGTAAATCTAAGTGTGAAGTATGAAGTGTTTAATATTTTACCGGCAAAGTCATCTCATCCCCATCCTGGTATTCATCTCCTCTTAGATGTGTGATGATACGATGGTACTTTATGTGTTATATGAGTTTTTTTGGCTGCATGAGTTGTTTTATCTCCTACAGTTTCTGTTTTTATTTTCATTTTCCTGCCAGTCGTATATTTGCAGATTTTTGAAACGGATATTTATTTTCTCAAACGAGAGAGGCCATCACATTATATCAAACATTCCCCTCAAACATGGCTCTGCTCCTGGATAAAATATTTGGTTATTCGAATGATTTGGGGAACAGTTTCCCATAATACTTACTTTGTTGCCATGGTGACGCTTCATTCTGGCACCACAGTGAAGGCTATTGAAGATAAATTGCCCATTTGCCACATGTTGGCTCTTTTGCCATATGTGCTCATTTCTGACACCAGATTTATGCGCTCGTGTGAGCAGCAGTTAAGATACTATTTCTTTATACTGAGGCGCCGATTCATTTCACCGATGACCTGCTTGTTTACCAACATCTGCTTAATTAACCTCCTGCCTTGGCCGCAGAGGAACCGGCCCAACAGACTACCAAGTGCCATTCACCAGTCCAGGACAGCTGCCAACCGGCCGGCAGGTGACCGCATAAACCTCTGGACTCAGGACAAGATTGATCACTCCAATAACACCTCCGAATTCAAATGTGTTAGATGATTGCTATAGTGATTGGATGGCCCTAATAAACAGCAGGCTGTATTTGGGAGAGCGTCTCCCACTGGGTCATTTAGAGTCCACTGTGTCCAAACATGGCAGTTCTATGGCCAGATGTTTGATAACACACTCGCTGCTGCTGCCAAGTTCCTCAACTTCAGTAGCCTTGAAATCATAGTTTAACTAACACAGTGAGTCAAATTATGAAAATGTTTTAATGCCATTTCTACGTTTTATTTGTGTAGGTATTAAAGTAAATATGTCAGGATTATTGACAACCTGGGTCGTATGTGTGTCAGATACATATAAATACTGCCATTATGCATATACATACAGAATTCAGCACCATCGTATGTGCAAACTGTCAAAACCTTTATCAGTTATTCAGTAGATATCAGTCAAAAATAAAATCCTGGATGTTCCAAAACTTACTTCATATTAAAATGGAAAATGAAAAAAAAATAAAAATAAATCTGAACTCATCTTTTTTAGTCCTTGGCTCCTTGTCTTCAAATGTCAAACCTGCACTCAGAAACCTGGGTGTAATATTTGACTGTGACCTTTCATTTGAGAGACAAATCAGACAAAAGTTGTTCAATCTGCTTCTTATCAGTGGAGGAGCATCTTCAAAATCAGGTCTTCTCTCTCTCAGCCTGACTCTCGAGAAGGCCATCCACGCTTTTATTTCTTCTCTGTTAGGTTATTGTAACTCATTGTTTTCAGGGTTAAGCCAAAAAACGATCTGGCGCCTTCAGCTGGCTGCCCAGCTTTTAAAAGACAAGATCACATCAGCCCTGTTTCAGCCTCTCTTCACTGGTTAGCAGCAAGTTTTAGAATTGATTTTAAGATTTTCCTGATCACCTTTAAAGCACTTCATGGTTGGATTTATGTTCTACTATGAGCCAGATCGCAGACTCAGATCCTCTGGGCTCTGCTGGCTCTTCCTCAGTCCCACCTGAAGACTAAAGGTGAGCAGCAAACTCATACAAAAGCTGCAGTGAATGTCCACAAATGTTTATTCAGAAACACATCAGTTTTAAAATGTCACATTGTTGTCCCGACATGTTTATCACTTTGATGTTGCAGAAGATTTAATTAGATTTGCTTTGACAGGTTGTTTGGTTGATTGGATGATTGAATCGCCTTTTGTCAACTTTCATAGACAAATTGCCGCTGAGATTTGGACATTGTCAAGTTCAGTGGCGTTTCTGCTATTTGCAGTCTGCTCTCTCATTTGGCCTCATCAGACTGTGCAGCCGTCATGATGAGTGTTATTATGCTGAAATGTGAGACTATGATTCTGTAGGAGAAAAATGGAGCCACTTTATGTTGTGAACAACTGATTCAAACAGAGGAATTCTGACACATCAGGATCTTTAAATCCAATTACAACGAAACAGTCTTATTTTACAGCATCTTCTGATTAAAAATCTAACTAAAAACATTTTAATTTTAGGTCTCAACCAGTAGATTTTCTTTCTAAAATCTCTGAAAAAGGAGGATGGATGTATTTAGATCACTGGTAAAGAGAGAAGTTGCCAACTCAGAGTCGCTCGTTTGATTGATAAAATGAGCAGGAAGCAATAAACCTGATTTATGATACACAAATACTCAGCATCATGCAGCTTTTTGATTCAGCATAAATGCTTCATCCACTTTTTTTTTTTGCATCTGGCTAGACTTTATGGCGTCGTGTCATAACTAGTTCAAGAGCGCAGACATCAATCCACGTTAATAATACGGCATTAGACGGTGTGACAAATCTCCGATGGCTTCTAATCATGAAATATTAAAAACTGCAAAGTGATTATTGAGGAATTATACCATCCTCAATACACACTTCATGTGCTGGAATTATATGAAAATGTTTTATTGATGTAATTCGAGCCCCCCTCGAATGTTTTGATCATGGCTTTAGGACACAGATGAACTTGTACTGATTGTGTGAGAAAAGGCAATAAGAACAAAGAGGTGGGGAGTAACCTTTGAAGATTATCTTCTTTGTCACCTCTCTTTGCCACCGGCGATCTTTCTAGTGAGGCAAAAGCTAATTTCATTAAGACATGGGGGATGGGTTGTGTTCACCTCAGAGTTGAGCCTGCATTAGACTTCATCTGTGTTTGAGCCAGAGGAGCTGGATGATCAATACATAGCTCTGCGGGCGCTCATACCAAAACACACTACCTGGCTGAGTGAGATCAAACAGTGCTACATGATTTAACCAGTGAAATTACAGAGATTTTGAACCTGCCTGGTTGGAGGTGTTGGTGTGGGCAGTAATAGGAGTGAGAGCCTCTGCTTTCTTTAATCTACTTTCTGCCTCTCCCGCTTCTATCATTGTCCTCCTAGCGCTCGGGCGAGCGGTGCAAGGTAGACTGGAAAGGGTGAAGCACTCAGAACATGACTTTATCTCTTTTCACCAGCTGCTCTCTGCTCCCATCTATAGAGGGAGCAGGGGAGGAGATTGAAATGCAGCACAACGGCGCTGTCGCAGGGCTAACCCAGAAAAAAAAAGGCCTTAAAGCGAGTCACGGTGACAGTAAGTCCCACAGCAATGGAAGCCAGGGGGAAGGGAGGGGTGTTTACTACAAACCAATAATTATGGCTTACCTTTCCTGTGTGCTCCAACATGGCTGAGTGAGCGGCTGCATAACCTCTGTGTCAGCTTCTCTCCACTGTTTCTTTTTTTTTTTGCATGTACCCAGGCACGGTCCTCCTACTGTATACACAGCAGGTGATAATGATACTGATGACAGTTTATTTTCATTTTCTTTAATGAAAGTGTGGAGCTGCCATGTTAAGTAGTTAATGTGTGATCTATGCTAGGAACAAAAAATGACCTGCTCTTGAATAATGCTCAGTGATTTTATTTAACTAGTTTACGCTGAAATTACGACTTCACTAAAGAGCATATAATGTAACTGTGATTGTGTGTTAATATGTGTGTGTGTGTGTGTGTGTGTGTGGGCATGTGAGGCAGAGCGAGCATAAGCCTGAACAGGGGGAGGGGAGCGGTGGTGCCCTCTGCTATTCCTAGTCAACATGTTAATTAAAGAATTATTAGCACATGTAGCCAGACGCCTGTGATTAAAATGAAAAACTATGTTCAGCCTTTTTTGTTTTAATCTATGAAGCTGAGCCTCTGATATGTAATCACAGCTGTGGTATCATTTAAATTAGAATTCTTTTTACATTTAAAACGTCTCATTTAAATACTGCTACTGTCAGAGCCAAAATAGTTTAACACAGACTTCCTTTGTTTGAGCTGACCCACAACCCCAGTTGCACAAAGTTGTCCAAGAACATCTGCTTCGATCATTCCACAGGTAACAGCTTCATTGGTAACAGGTGATAGTATCATGATTGGGTTCATCCTGGAAAGGCTCAGTCATTCACAAGCAAGGATGGAGCGAGGTTCAACACTCTGAAAAACTACACGGGCAAATAGTCTAAGAGTTTAAGACCAACGATTCTCAACACACAACTGGCTTACATAAAGTGGAAAAGTGTGCTGTGATCTGACAAGTCTACGTCTAAATAGTTTTTGAAACTCATGGACGTCGTGTCCTCTGGGCTAAAAAGCAAAAGAACTGCCCAGATTATATTGCAGACTGATGCAAAGCCAACATCTGTGATGTTACGGGGGTGTGTAAGTGCCATTGCATGGGTAACTTGCACATCTGTGCAGGCACCATTAACGCTGAAAGGTACACACAGGTTTTGGAGCAACATATGCTGCCATTCAAATGATGACTTAGCTATATAGTGTGTGAGGTGCAGGTGTAGGTAGGTGGTGTCTACAGAGACACAGAAACCCAGAAACAATTCAGGCAGGTTTTTGAAGTATGAATCCAAGCAAGTATATTTTTTGATTTGGATGTCTGATAATTTAAGTGCTGGTGACTGTCCGTGATTTTGGATGCTTTTTCCAAACAGTGTTGAGGCAAAGAGAGTCAGCAGAAGTGGGATCATTGAGCATTATTAGTGCTTTAACATCACAGGATTTGCTACTTAGAGTAAATGCTGGATTAGCGCCGGGAAAATGCCAGAAGCTTGCAGATATTTCCAGGAATACAAGCATTTAAAAAAACAACATGTGCAGATATAGAAGCGTGCATGTCTATTTTGCAAATTTATTTTGAAAGTGTGTATGTGCATGGATACGCGCGTGAATGTGTGTGTGGTCTCCACTGTACCAGTGTGGAAACGGGGCGGCCTCGCTGTCCCTTTTTTTCCTGGCCACGGCAGAGCAGCAGTCACTGCTTGGCTCACACACCAGCTGCTGTCACATTTCAGGACACACTCTGACTCACTCAGTTTATACCCTTCACTGCCCGTACACCTCCTCAGGCTTTTCACCTCTCTCATGGTTTACCAAGCTGACATCACTGAATATGAAGATAATAAAAAGGCACAGTACACCAGGGCTTAACTTATTCACAGCAGTCTTGGACCACAGCTTTTAATGTCTACAAATAAAGAAGAATCATAACAAAAAAATATTTTTTTTTTTTTCTTTGTTTGTTTTCAGTAATACAAATGCCTTAATTAACAATTCGCTAAAACACTTTGCTTTGTTGTGTGTTTTGGATTCAAATTAAATTTTAGAATAAAAAATATAGCTTCACAAATAATTTAGTTAGCCACTTAGGGCAAACACAACTTATACATGTACTACCACCTTATTAAGTTGTGATCATTAACATGTTACAAACCATTTTTTATTTGCACATCTAACAGACATTGAGCGACATAAGCATTCATTTGCATCCACCTGATAAGTCCAGTAGTCACATTAAGCTTTGTTTTGGTCTCCACCATCTGACTATAGTTTGCTAGATGCTCAACTATGTTCACCAGCTCAGCTCTAACGTTGTGTATTTGCTGTTTGGTGCTGGACAGGTTTTGCCAAGTGTGTTTATTAGAGCTGTTAGTCAGAAAACATCTGTGGGAGAGAAGGTTGTTGAGAACAGAGCTGTTGGCCAGAGAACCAAGACAATGATCCAAAGTAGACTAAAGGGCTCAAGGGGCCTGTGGGCTGCGGAGTTGAGTAATAGCTGCAAGCGAGCCTGCTCACATTAAACTATAGTCATTAGTTTCATTAATATAGAAGATATTGATTTGTAAAGTTGATACTTTAGACCAGTGCTTGTGTTTAATTTGTCTGAAATCTTCGGGTTAATTCTTTCTAAATAAAGGAAGTTGCTACTTTTCATCCTGTTTCATTTCGCCAGTGAAAACATAACAACATATCGGCATCTGTTGAATAAGTCCATGTTATTTGTTTCACAATTGCCACTCATGAGACTTGAGGTTTCAATAAGTCAATAAACTTTAGCTGTTTCTTCCACAAAGAGAGAGAACAAAAAAGAAAACATGGCTGCATATTGCTTATTATTGTTAATGAAGCTGGAGGGATTTGGTGACAATAAGCAGGCTTTATTGCTATGCTCTGTCTTGAGCTGGAGCGCTCGACCTTATTCAAACAAACCCCCTTTAAAGCAAACACAGAGCTCTGTTTCTGTTTACCGGCGTTAATGCTGTGTTATTTAGTGCCACGGGCCCCACGGGGAGCGGGGTTCGTCTGCAGGGTGAATATTCATTTGGGACTGACACCTGAGACTCACAAGCTTCTCACGGGGCACGTCCTCATTCTTCATTAGAGATGTGATGGATGCGTTGTATCGACTGCATTGTTTCAGTGAAATATCCACTTTCGTCAGCGCATTCATTATTCGCCTCTGTGTTTGTTATTATTAATATCTTTGTAGAAATGTGTTTGATGATATGGGACTCTTGTTGGGTGTCAAAGTGATGTGGTAGTGCAAAGCATGATATCGTGGTTAAATATTTAAATGCAGCAATACTGTCGAGGTCACGAGAGCCAGATTAACAGCAAAACTAACAATGTGTTACAGCAATGTGTTATAAAACAACCTTTGGATATAACAGTGTAATTTCCCTCCATGTTAGTGCTCTGGGAAGCACAGAATTGCAGCGCCCGTGCTTTTGAGCTTCCCCATTGTGTGGAATATAATGAAGGCATTGAGTGCTTCATGAAATCCATTTCCCTCTAGATCAATCTGGCCTAATGTCATCTGTCTCATTCACATCTAACTGCCTAGGACTGTATTAATAATTGCATCGGCTTTATTGATTTCTATTGACCGTCAGAGCGGCCCGCGTGAAACACTGTAGTCTTCAAGCGGCCTGACCCTAAATCAAGTGACATCTCATTAGAACAGACAGTGGCTCTTAAACAGATCTTTTCCGGCTATAAAAATGGAAATGGGAAATGGCCGCTAACATAAAAGAGGATTGTTTCTTCATTCTTTGCTGATATGTCATTCGCTGTATAAGTCAATATGTCCCCTCCGAGGATGACAAAAGGTGTCTTGTTCGTTTTTTGGTATCAATTTACCTGAGCACATTTTTCTCTACATACTCTCTGACATATTAATAAGGGATACCTGCCTCGTTTTGCATTCACACCAGACTGAGTGGACTCGTTCGAGGCTGGATTGTCCCACACTGACACCATGAAATGATGCATTTTTTTAGCAGATGTTTTGTCTTCATGCTGTGCACCTCTCACTCCACATCTTTCCAAACATTCTTATTGGCTTGAGGTTGTTCAAGCCATTGTAATAAAATGAAATTGCTGTCATTTTCCTGGAACAATGTGAAAAAAAAAGCATATTTGGCCATTCTCCTCCGAGGTCTCACATTGACAAGTTATTTGTTTGTTCCCACCGAGCAGCCGCTGAATGTTTTCTTTGTTTAATTTATTGCACCAGATGCTAAATTTGGGTGAAAATCTTGGGAGGGTTTCAGCCTGAGATGCAGAGACCAATACATCTGGAAACAACAACCACAGCACATTCAAAGTCACGTAGATCACAGATCTTAGTGTTGCGTCCCAAATAGTTCAATAGTTATTTTATGTGAATACATTACAATGCATATTGAGTGAGTGTCCATTCTGGTATATTCAACCTGAGTGGTTATTCTCATAACCATGATTCATGTTAAACATGCGGTCGCAAATCTGGCAAAACAACCTATATTGGAGCAAGCAGCACAAGCCTTCTTTCAAAATATAGCTCAATTTAACATGAATCATTTTAAATGCTGAGCACAGAACGTCGCCTCCTGGATGTGTTATTGTCGCTAACTGCGAACTGGGATCTACAACAAGGGAAATCTAACAAACTAGCTGTCTGTTCATCTGCACACAGCAGTTTGTTTACATGTGTGAGGCTGAGGGTTGCTGTCAATTTAGGATGTGGTTCTGTTGAAGAAGTGGTGGCAAACAAAAGAAGACTTGTCTAATGAATTTGCCTTTGACAACCTGAGCACACCTGCATATGTATATATATATTCAGCTGTTGTATGGTTCATATATCCTAATCACTGACATTCAAATTCTCTTTTTCTTTTCTTTCTTTGTTGCCTCGGGATGACTCCTTCTCGCCTCGACTAGGTAAGTGCACAAATATATTTTTCATTATCCATTGTTGGAACAACTATTGATATGTATAATAAACCAAGCTAAACATTGGAAGCGAGTCGTCAATTGATCAAATGTCAAAGTGGAAAGAGGGCAGGACCTGTGAGGACTCATTTCTTTCTCAGTCTAAAGAGATGATGTTCAGCGACTATCACCATAACTTCATCTACTTCTTTGGCTTTATTTTCACTGTAAAAATAAATGGTGAACAGTTCATTGATCTTGAAGTTTATATCATCTTATATAATATTTTATACAGTAAAAAAAATAAACAAAAATTGAGGAATTATGAATTTTAGGTCATTTGTATATTCACATTTTTCTTATACTTTTGAGCACATTCAACAATTTAAAATTCATTGTTGATTTCACCTTTACTATAAAACATGAATTGAGATGATATAAAACACAAACCATATATGCCACAAAAAATGACTGAATATATGTTAAAGATTTATCAGGGTTATCAGGTGAGACAATGTGCAGCCTGGGCCCAATATAAAGGATAATCTGTGACTGGGTCTGGTGCTAAATGAGTGCTTTATGATTCAGTGCTGCTCTCTCATGGCTGAGCTCGATTCAGTAATGAGTTAGTAATGAAATTTGGGCTGGTGGATGCTGGGTAATGTGGCTAAGCGATGCACCGGGGGTCTGTGGCGTATGCTCACTTGCTTGTTGGGCCCTGGGCTCTGATGAAACCCCCACAGGTTTTAATATTAGAGCAGAAGCCAGCGTTGGGGAGTTGGGCTAACACGGCCTTATTGCCTTCTGATAGAAGGATATTGACAAAGGACAGACATTTTCCACATCTCAGCGAGGTCACACATATGTCATGATTAATGATTAATGAGATAAATAACCTATCTAATGCCTGTGTAATAATTCTCTCTAATTTAACAATATGGCCATTCGCTCTCCGGCTCCCTTCTCGATCACGTCCCCTTTACATTCCAATCTTTCCATCAGACTGTTCTGCTGAAAGCAGCAAAATGGGAGCGCTCGTTTTCAAGTTTAATAGTCATTAGATTTGTAACGGAGTGACAGCTTCATGAATCCAGAAAGCTCCTTTATTGTGTTAGTATGCTCAACCTTGTAAATTCCTTTGTGACTCTTTGTAAATTTAAAGCATCAATTACACCATGCAGTGAAGATCCGTGATAAATGTGTGTGGTGAAAGTGTTGCTGCGTGTTCGCACCGAGATTGTTGTTGTTCTTCCTGCGCACATCCTGAACCAGCCATGCATTCGAAAGAGAATCTCACCATGTTGTCAGTATGTAAATGCATTTGTATTCATCTCACTCTTTTCATGATTGATTGACTATAAAATGTAAATGTGCACCCCCCCAGACAGTTCATCCTCAGCACAATTTAAAGGTGCTGCTGAATAGAGCTGCGTCAAACCTGGAATTAATGCATGCATGTGTGTATACTAAACACTACTTCGATGAACAATCCATCAGCCCTCTAATGTCACATGAAATTAATATATTGCCTCGTTGGAGTTTTTAGTTCGTTCCTTGCAGTGATGTGCTTTCTCCTCCTTTTGATGATAAGAATCCGTTTATGTGGAAGTTAAGCCAATATAGCTTGGATATAAGCCACTTTCCTGCACTGGCCGAGTCAAGCCCACCTAATCCACTGTGTACTCGCCTGCCTCCCTAGTGTGCCGCAGCAGTGGCGGTGACACTGCACATGTATACAGCGCGGGGCGACATGAAGGCAACCTCCACCTGAGGGGAAGAGGAACCCCTGTAATGACTAGTTGAGAGAGCTGGATGAAAGGAGCGCGGCAGAGAATAGAGACCAGAGAGCGGAGCTCGGCTGACCCGAGGATCACGCTCTGGTTTGGCCCCTTGGGGTTCAGATCACAACCAATTGAAGCAGCCTCACACACACACACACACACACACAGCGTGTTTTGAGAAGGGCTGTTCACAACCCTGCTACAACCCCGCCGTTACCTTTCCATAACAGCCCAGGCGTGGGGTCTGCAGGGATACGGTATTAAGGAAGAATTAGATCCTAACTCGCCTTAGGATGCCCCAGGCGATATTAGTATTAAAAACTGCCCTTTGTATTTGTCACGCCATTAGACTCTACCTTATTTTCACTTTACTGTAATCTTTCAAAGTGTATTTTTTTTCTCCTCTGTCTTTGTTAATATGCACTACACTGTCAAAGCACAAGCAACTCTAGCCCCCAACAGTTTTCCGTGAACCTCATTTAAATGGAAATTGTACAATTATAACCCCTGTGAAACTCCACCACTGTGATGAGAGAACTGAGACTTTTTTATGTCAAACATGCATTTTTGGTAATGCAATTACTGACGCTGAGTTTCTTTTCTCATTTCTGTTGGGAGGAGAGACTGCTTAAGGTGTGTTTTGCCTCTAAATGCACTATAGCAAAGATAATGGCAGCTATCAAGCGGGGGTTTTTTTCTCGCATGAGGCCCACACACAGGGGGCCCGTGAGACAGAGTTGCAGGAGTAATCTTCTTTCCTGCACGACTCCCACCTTTAACTGGGCTAGGCATGGCCTGCTGGCACAATAGCCTCACCACTTATCATAACCACCTGCCATTTACCCGCAAACACAATCCTATTCTCTGACTAGGTAATTACTGTGTTTGCTTCCACATTGTTGTGTCTCCACCATGCTGATAGTCATGTCCAAAGATGACAGCTACTGCTGCTTCTCCAAAGCCTCTGCAGCTATGTGCCATATGCGCCTCTCCAATATTATTTATCTTTTGGTTGAATCCGAAGCCCCCTGAAGAGACAAACATGCATCACGTCTTGTTTTTATGCTCAATGTGCAACCGCCACATCCCATTTCTTTTTATGTGTTTTTCTGTAAATTGAGTCAATGAAGTGGCGGGGGTTGTGACGAGTGGCCGTTCGAGACGCAGGAAGACGCTTGACTCGTCGGGACGGTACAGTCAGAGGTACCGAGATGGGCTTCACGACCTGTCTTTTTTCCCAGCATGGCTACAGCTGCAAGATGTTTCCTTCAGGCCTTTCCATAAATACAAGGCTTCCCAACTGACCAGGATTAGCACTGTGGGGAAGGGAGGTTCTACGAAAGGGGATGGGAGTGGAATGCGGTTTTTGGGGGTAAAAAGCAGCTGTTTGAAGACCGTAAAAACTTCCATGATGTAGGTCCTGTGTACTTTATAATGATGACCCTGGATCCCATTACTCCAGAATCAGGGAGTCAACATCTATGCCCTGCAATTTAGAAGCAGGATTCCAGCCTGTAATGAGAGGCCCCTGGTCTGGGCTGCACGGGATGGCCACGTGATACAGGAAGTCACCCCGGCTCCAGGTCACACAACAAACACACTGACCTCAGTGTGACGGCTGCGTACTGTCCGTCCAATAAGTGCAGATGCCAGTGATATACAAACCTCAAATTAGAGCCAAGTCAAATATTTAAGGTTGAAATCATTCAAGTGTAGGTCATTTTAAGATAATCTCACCGTCTCACTGTATTCTGATTCTGAATCACCAAACTTTGATTGTGCAGCTACAATAGTCATAGTAATTTTTATATTACAGAAAATCTGTGTGTGCCAAAATAGATTTTTTAAGGTTAGATCGTTATTGACATTTGTTGATTAAAGATTAAAGTGTTTTATTATGTGATTCATAAATGCAATATAGCCAGGCTTTTCTCTTCTGTAGGTAGAAGGATTTGTCTTTTCTTTACTGATTTAACATTGATATTTGAGCCGTGTTTCCACCATGGGATCTTTTCCAAGAGACAAGGAACATTTGGAGGAACTCTCCATGTTTCCACCACAGAGACCAGGGTCTGAATTAAGTGTCAGGACATTAGTACTTTCTCAAGGGTTCATTACTCAGTAGTACTTTTCAAAGGTGCAGGAACTTAGGGGGTTGGGCTTTTGAGTGATGAGTGTGAGCAAATTTGTTATGCAAAAATATATTTTATCAAATAGTTTAATCTGGCCTTCATTTCTCTGATCATTTGTCCTTAAAAGCAGATGAAATCAGTTAAAGGGGATTTTCAGTAGATTTGTATATATTTAGTCTTGTATTGGTAAAGTACTCTAGAACTAACTGCTGCGGCGTAAACCAGTGGATTATATTATGATTACAGTTTCAAACAGACCATCAGATCCCTGGAGCAAACGTTATTCTCAAAGTAACCTTTCCAAAAGTGAATCACAGAGCGTGATGTTGTCAGGAGGACAGCCTGTATTGCTCATCTCGGGGGGGCGACTGATAAAATAATTTCAAGGAAGGACAATTGGTCTCTGCTGAATTTTAAAACTCGTTTACAGTCTTTTGCCAATTTTTGACAGATGGGAAAGTGGCAATTCTGTTTAGCTCCCCGAAGACTAAACAAATGAAATGCGGGGGTGGGGGTGGGGGGGTCACTGACGAGCTCCTGTGACTGAATTAACTCCACCCTTTTCATAATTGCTCCAGAGTAGGTGCTGTAGGTTTCAGCTCGATGCCCCCTGCCATCTTCTGCACACAGATTTAGCCAGACCCTGACCCCCCACAGCTGTAATTCACATCAGGATTAGATTTCCCCTCATGCTTCCTCCCTATTTTTTCCGTTATATACTGTGTATGAAACTCCATCTAGGTGCAGGCAGCATCCTCACTCAGTTGATAATACAGTTTATTAAAACCCACCATGGTGGGTTTGGTGGAATGGAGGTCATATAGGAGACTCTAACCTATGTCATCTATAATTCATTGTCAGAATATGCTCTTCTTAGTGGGATTAAAGTTTAATAACTTGAGAGGCTCTGTAAATACCCCTTTTGTGCAGAGCTAGTGTCTTGCCTTGTGTAGAGACCTGGTGCAGGAGCTAGATCTCGTGCTGAGTAGGGGGCTGGGAGAGACGGGGAGTATCTGTTGGGGGAGAGGAGACGCAGTAAGCCCAGGTTAAGCCCTGAGAGCCCACCGTCAGCAGGCCGGTCTCCTGCATGAGGACAAGCCCCAGCTGAAATGTGTTTCCCTGCAGATAAGGTCCAGTCCAGAATGGGGGCATGGATGAGATGTGGCCCCTATCTGTTATGGTTCTTATTGTGCGGGCGAGCGATTAGGTTAAGGGAAATGTAATACCTCTGTGAAGGAGTTTTGCTACGTATGTACCTACTGTAGTAACTTGGGTGAGGTTAGCAAGGGTTGAGGACACAGTGTCTACAGTTGTTGGGAGCTGTGTTTGAGTTTTACAGTCTAATCATACAGAGCAGTATATTAAGCTAAACTGCATATCGTGTGCAGCATAAAACACCGTCTATGCGGCACGTGTCTCAGTGGCATGGCTGAGGATAAGTACATGCTTTTATATATTTTACTGTAGCTGTTTTGGATTTTACAGTCTCGCAGGAGTCTGGCTTCGCAGCGAGATTCCTGTCTTTGCCTGGCCCTGTCATCATTATTAGGTCTGTCTTGTTTATGGCTGCATTTAGCCAGTGGACTAGGTGGGGTCACAGAAAGGAAACGAGCTCTATTTGGCCATCACTCAGTGCTTGTTAAAAATAACAGCTATGCCGCAGCTCTGAACCTCGGTGTTCCTACAGTAATGCTCTGCTATCAGTAACTGAGTTATCAGTAACAGATCTCTGATGTGGTTCAACATCATAGCACCACTTCAGTGCAGTGACCTCTCTCCTGTATTCTTTTCCACTTAGGAAGTGCATGTTTTGATCAGGCTTGGTGGACGTTTGCCAGCGTCTGATTGCTAAGCAGAAGTGTTTTGGCATTCCTAGAAATCACTTGAAGTATGTCTTATAAGTCCAAGCTCAGACTCAGCTTTCCTTGGATGTGTTTGGCACCAGACCAACCAATTAACCTCCCTAAATGGCAGTCTGGATTGTTTGAAATCCTTTTCGTCACATTTAGACCCCCTGTGGTTTCTATCAGGGAGCACCGGGCAAGGGGTGATGCATAGTGTGAGCGACCGTGTGTCCTTGTGTGTGTACTACTGCGTTGTATGAGCAGAGAGTTTAATGTGTAACGTCCAAACTATGGCCTGGTAATTCCATTTTCTCTTTAATATAGCTCGAACTTCCTTTAAAGCTATGGGCATGTAAACGTATTTCTGTCATTTTGCCCCTCGGTGGCTCCTCTCTTTCAGGTTTATGGAGCACATTATGGTCTAATTGATTTAATTTGGATCCCGCTCGTAAAACCAAACCTGTGGTGGTGCTCTTCAGACCATCTCCTCACTTCAAAGAAAAAAACATCCATCCCTACCAACCCCCCCTGTTTACTCTGGTGGCTAGGTGAGCAGGAAGGAGAGCTTCCCCTCAGACTCATCTCCACTGATGTAGGCACTAAATTGCAATTATTCATGATGGACGGCTCAGAAAAGCCTTTCCTTCTTCGCAATACTCAATTCACCTTCATTCTATTGTTGTGTCTTTCATGCAGGTAACATGAACGTATGTGTTTCCCTCTGTGCATGTGTGTGTATGTGTGGTGGTCTTGTGATTTCACCACATAAAACAACTTGTATTCTGGGTCTCTCGGGGGCTGATCCTTTGACATAGAATAGATTAAACAGCACAGGAGATGGCTTTGTGTGCCGCACTGGGCAAGTGGGCAAGTGGTACAAGAGCCAGGTAATGCTGGTGTAATGCATTCCCACCTCACCTCTGTAGCAGCTCTGAATATACGGCGCCACGCTGCAGCTCCGAATGAGTGTTTAAATGTTGCCTTGTAATTTGCTGCAAGCCTCGTTGCTTGTGTTGTGTTAAATGGTGGAGAGCAATACTAGCAGAGTTTTCAAGGAGACGAGGTGAAATATTTGTATTTGTATCACCATTATTGATAATGAAATGTCTGAACCCATTAATGCATTTTCAGTAGCAAAAAAGTTATTCTTTCTAATGCAGGTTTCCTTTACCTGCAGAAACCTTTTTTAGGAAACAGCCTGCAGAGACAAACTGCTGACTGGACTAACATACTGCATAATGTCGATAATGTATTTCAGTTTTTAAATAGATGGTTTTGTCTTTCAAGTCATCAAGTTAAATGAGGACAGTCTTGTCATTACTTTGCATTTTTAGTTCTGGTTGCAGAGAAGACATTAAAGAAAACGTAAATCAGAATGACAGGAAACAATGGACGACTTCATTTTTAAATTCAGTTCAGGCATAATGGAGGTAATTTTGATATAAATGGAGCTGAGGTGACTCATGTTTGGACAAAGAGAATATGCTCATTCTTCAGCGTGATGAGCTCCATTAGTCAAAGCAACCAATAGAGCTGTTATTAAAGGCTTTTTTATAAACCAGAGGAGTCTGTGACAAACCTGAAAGCTGGTAAGCAAAGTAAAACCAGTAAAGTAAGTATGATGCATGCATTGATGATTCATGGGCATTAATGGGGGAAAATACTATACCAGTTTTGTCCCCTGAGATTTGGGACTCTAAGTAGCACGATGAACAAAAAAATATAAATACAACGCATTCACTCGATTATTGATTTAAAATGATATATTGATTTAGAGGTGATGTAATGTGACTCTTGAATCCCGGCCTCAGTAAGAGCAGACAGTCTTTAGTCTTTCCTCTAACTGAATGAGAGTCCTCCCTTTGTTCTTGAGGTTGATCAGGTGGGATTGTTTTGTCAGAAAATATGGCCGACCATTTATCTTCATTCAGACAACAATCGCAGTGTAGCCAGGATGTTTCCCGTCTCTATTGTTTTCCCCAGTTGTGTTCATTTTTCTCAGATGTGGTCACTTTTTTCAGGGATTCTCTCAGGGGTCATATTTTGTGCAGTTGTACCAGAATGTCGTAACTATGATAATTATGTATTTAGTCAAAGTTAATGCAATGAAGTCATTTCTTACATTTGCAGTAGTAAAATATGATCTACTCTGTGGCATCCTTTTGTAAACATTACTGTCAGAATCCAGTAGAGGGCACATTTTACTAGTTGCTTTTCTCTTTCAAATCACTTTGTTTTTAACTGGACTCTCCTGTCTCTTCCTCTGCTGTGACTGAACATAAGATATTGAACTGACATAGCAGACGTGACTAGGTAAAAGCATTTTTAAACACTCAAACCTACCATAATTTTCCCCCCCACATGCTGCACAACTGATTGATTTTTTCAGACTTTTTTTTGTTTTTGTTTTTCAGTTTTTCTTCTGCTGGGTCAAACCTGTGATTTAAGCTGAAGGAATGAGCCATTTGCTATGTGTGTTAAGTGAGAAAAAGAAGAAAGAAAAGTAAATGGTTGCCCTAACAGGATGACTTACACCGTGTTCTTATACTTCAAGCTTTTCCGCAGACGTCATTTTAACGGCCAGGTTGTAAATCATCGGGGGTGTACCTGCATTTAAGTTAAAATATGAGAAGCATAGCGACAGCCTTGGCCACCTCTCTGTTAAACACACACCCAATTTATGACCACCATCATGGGACTCCGGGGAGGAAAGCTCAACATTGTGGCTACACGGCAGAGAGAAGCGATCCCAAGCACAGGGGCCAAAAAGTTCAATACTAGAAATTCAAAGATAGATTTTAAGTGCTGAACCTTAAGATCCGCAGAATATATGTGTTTTAAACCCCTCGAACAAGCTGCGCGTCTGGTTTCTTTTAGTATCACTGTGTTGCTTTTCATAGACGAGGAACGTCACTTAGAGATCACGATGCTCAGAGTTCACGGCACCCATTAGAGGAGATTCACTGGCCTTTTAAAGGGAGATTTGTGTGGGTTGCAGCTCTTCCTAGAATTGCAACAGCTTTTACAACAGATGCATTAAAAACTTTCCATACTGTACTCTTGGTTTGTAACATTGATTTATGACTCTTTCACTGTATTTATAGTAAAAAAGAAATATCAGGTGTGTTACTCAGAACTGCGTATTTTCTTCAGGAATGACTTCTTTCTGCTTTTGTAAATGGTTGCACCCTTTCATTTATAAAACAGTTTCATGTCTGCATTCATGTAAATGCAGTTTTGTAAATAGTAGTATTGTAACAATTCTGGGAAACACAAAGACTCAGGTGCAGAGAACCTGCACCTGGTGGTCACACGCAGGAGGCCAATTTGATCAAGGCAAACAAATCCAGGCAAGGAGGAGGCAAAAAATCCAAAAGCCAATAAACAAAAAAAAGTCAAAACCATCAGAACAAACACTAGGAACAATTTCTGGACAGCGATGAACACATGAGGATGAATGAAGACAATCTGGCAGAGTAGCAGGGAAAACCTGTGTAAACCTGAGTAATGAGACGCAGGTGTGGGCGATCAGGAAGGCGGGAAGACAAACGAGGGCTGGAACTGAAATAACATGAGATATTAGACTTTCAATATAACAGGTGAAATACAAAATGCAGGATGTTACAAGCATATCAGCTATTCCACTGTATCTTCTGCATAGTTTTATGTCACGGCCTTGATGATTTCTGTCCCTTAAAAAGAAACAAAATATTTTTTTCATGTAAAGTAAAGTTAACATTATGCAACTTTTTATATTGCTTTAAATGCATTAAATGCTGGTGATGGGAGGGAAGCTGGTCCTGCAGCCCCCAACAAGCACAGGGGGATGGGCTTTCTATCATCTCGCCTGTCATAAATACTCTATTTGCTTTATTTATTGTCAGGTTATGTCATTTTCATGCTGCATAGAATAGGTTTAAGTGTGATTGTCAATGCAATGGATGGAGAGGAACCAATAACTGCTCAGTCGAAGGGGGAAAAATCACAATATAATTTTGCATGAATGTGGTCTGAGCCCCCCTAAAAGTCTGATCCCTGTGTCATGGACCAAACAGTGTCAGTACAGCAACACCTAAAGCAGCAGTTACATGATTCCAGATCATAACAGAAGTGTCCTTAAAAAAACAGGAGAACCTAGCATTACGTAACAAACTGTAACACTTGTATTGAACACATCTGAATGAAGAGGAGAGATGACTGTTGAGCACCGTAGTAAGGAGTAGTAGAGAGTTTGAAAGCCTGTAGTGTTGACACACTTCCTCACAGCCTGTGTAATGTAGCACATGAAAGACAACCTGCTGTCAGGAAGACAGAGTGCACCAGATACGAGTACACTATTTAAAAGGGAAGCACAGGTGGTGAAGCAGAGGTGCTGCCAAACACACCATCCTGAATGAGGAGTAGTTTGTAATGTGGAACATGTCCAAGATATATTTTATATCTAAATAATAACGAGGTGGACAAACAGACATGTTTTAACCTTTAAAGAGATTTTACTCTGTTTTATTTATTTGGTGAAATCTTACTCTTATTCTTTACTTTTCTTCATCTCCAACTTTTAGTAAAGTGTGCACCCTGTTTTTTTCTTGGCATTTCTCGACTGCTACTACTTATTTTCATCACTTTTCTCCTGCCATGGTGCAAAGGTGTGAAGAGCCTCATTGTCTTTTTTGGACTGACTCATCTGATTGTAGCATTTGGAGACAAAGTTTGTCCAAAGTACAAAAGCAAAGGCAGATGTCACACTTCTTCTTCTTTTTTTTTTTTTACACTTACTGTTGCTTGTGTCAAAGCTGCACTGTTGAATTTGTATCTGCATGTGTCCTACTTTTAGTTTGTATATACGACGTAAACTTAAACACCTCAAACTGTGCAGCCCGCCTGTGGTGAATAAGCTTACTTAGCAGATAATTCTGAGCAGTGATAAAACAGCTTTACTGGAGTCTGGTTAGAGAAAAATGATGGGCCTGCTCCGTCCACAGAGAAGTGAGAATTCATCCAAGTCACACATTTCTTTTATGCCTTCTATGCTCATTTCTGAGGTGTCACGGCCAGTTTCTCAGGGATAAAAACAGCAGAATTTACTGCCGCTCTTACTCGAGTCTTACACGCCCTAAAGACTTCTTTGTAGCCTTCCACTTATTTTCTTTAATTTTCTCTGCTTTCCTCCGATAAAACCCTTTGCGAACCAAAGCAACATGGCTGGTTTTCAAGCAATTAAAAGCATCCTTCACAATCACTCATTTCGTTTAATTTTAAGAGACATTTATTTATCTTCCTAATGGAAAAAGTGTTTCTCCTTCCAGTTTTAAAAACCTCTTTTTCTGAGCCAGGTCCACAGAGCTTCAACCGCTTTTCTCCGCATCGTGGTCCATAATCACCATCCCATATTAAACATGTAGCACATCATACTATTACACCCACTCCGCTCACATTGCAGCAGCAATAATGTCACTTTTTAGTGCTTGATTATATCCTTAGGACAGATCAGACAGTGACCACCTTCCTGCTGCAAACTAATCAGCTCCAAAAAATTACTTATTGATCCCAGGCCAGACCAAGGTGGGGGATTTAGTGGTGGGGTCAGTGGGAGGGCCCGGGTTGCCTGATTGCCAGCCAGCATTTTTGAATCATGAAAACACACACTCACGCCGACACACTAATACACACACATCTATGCGCGTGTTGTCCCTTTTCATTTTTTTTTTTTTTTTTATACCCAAAATGAATCAATTACAACCCAAACATGTACTTCCAACAAGCCTTCCTGTCACAAAAACATCATGATAGATATGATGGGAACTGGATCTAGTTTCATATGGAACAGTCCCCCGGCACAACATCTCTTCCCCTTAAAATACAAAAATTGGAAATGGATTTTTTTTATATATACTGTGCATGACATTTAGCTCGGAAAAGTAATACGATGGGACTGGAATTGAAAAATCATCTCCAGTGGGAATGCTCACTGTATGATCCTATTGAGTTTTGTAATAGCTCGCTGCGGGAGTTCGGACATGTATTGAAGCACTGGAGGGTTTTTATATCGTCTCTGAACAACATTTATCTCTATGTTGTCTTTTATTGATGTTACATAGTAAACTTATTACCATATGCAGTTTCAGCTCACCAATATTTACACTTGTGTTTTATCAATTTTCAGTCAAAAAAAGCCACTGTTGAACCAAAGCATGGTCAACATGTTTTTCCTGTACTGCTCCCCTGGCATGGCAGCTCTCATTCCAGACAGCATTGATCGGATCTTTTAGAGATGAATGGATTAATTACAGGCAGTGAGAGGAGACGAAATACAGTCTGGCGTGGGGACGAATGGAATTGAGGGCTGGGATTGAGAAAGCCATTAAGGCAAATTGAGGGCATTAATGACTGTAACACTGCCAGGGGGCCCCAGTGGCCCACCCTCTTCCCTGGCACTATGGCTGTGTAATGGCTTCCTCAGCTGCTCTTTTCAGGCATTGGTGGAGCGGTGGCTCTGTGGCTGACAAGATGTTCTTTTCCACACCTCTGAGACTTTGCGAGGTCTCAGAGAGGCTGCCGTCAGAAACCACAAGAACCACCTGTACCACACTGGAGACAGCGCAGGTTATAAATTAGATATATTCGACCAGGGACACTGATGATTAATACTATTTAAGTATATGCTATAAAATGCTATTGTTTGTGAGGAATGCAATTATTCATTTCTTTCTGATACAGGGAAGTGGGCAAAAAGGTCGACTAAAGAATATACAGCAAACTCTGCAATTCATTAAGCCCACGCCTCGCAGCAATGTGCTGACGCATGAAACGAGACTTCAATAAATAATGAATACGAAAAGGAAATATGGGCCGTGTGTTTACGTAATTAAACAACATAAAATATGAATAACAATCAATTACAGTTTGCTTATAGGCTTGAAACACCACTGTAACATGGACTCTTTAAAGTCGCATGATTTACAATTCGCCACATTATTATCAACCAGACTTTAACTGGCTTCATCTCAGTTTACATTACGCCACATCAAATGTTCTGCACATGAGCTCCACGACTGCACTGATGTAGCAATCAATAATAATAATAACAATTATTATAATAATCATTGCCTTTGTTCTCCTCTTTGTTCTTCTCTTGTAAGTTTGTTTCAGCCCTTCTCAATGTCTGGGCTGTTTAAATCTAATCTAGCTGAACACATTACTCTGCTCACACAGCCCCCAGCTGAATGTAGCAACTCATAAAAGCCCAATATTTCAGCCATATTGATTCCTCTGGTAAAATTGGTTTGAGCTATGAATGTGCTGCAGCACTGTACACTGAAATGTTTTGCAGCCGCGGGGGGAAAGAACGAGGGTGACCTTGAATGTTTTTTTCCCCTCTCTTACTTTCATATCAGTTTTTCTCATTCTGCCTTTGAGCGCTGTTTCATGGTTTTTCTGATATCCTCGTGTACGCTGTAACTCGACTGACCTATGGCACCATATTCACATTCTCTTAACCTGAATTACACTCTCTATTCATGCCTTCTCAAAAGAGGAAAATATTTGGATTTGTTCCTAACTTTGATCGAGGAAATGACACGAAGCGCTTCTTGTTTGATCTCCGGTTCAGATCATTTATATGATGCTTCCTCTGCTGCCTTTCATCTTTTTTTTGCTCCTTCAGCAAGAGTTCACTCAGATGGAAAGTATGTTATGTGCTTGTATGTGATCCCTGACCAGGATTTCAATAGTACGCTCCTGCATTTCTCTCACAGCACATTGACTATACACTACGCTTTGGTGATATGGAATGTAGCATGTAGAGCTAAATATGAGCCTTTATAATGGAAAAACCCATCTAATGTCTAACCCTTTTCAATAGGAGTAACAGTAGCTTTAGCTTCTCTTGCACTTTACCCCACTCTTGCCTTCATTCATAGAGACAATTGAAAGATCACCGTTACAGCCGGCTGTTTACTTTTTACAGACGTCCATGAATTTTATAATGGCCCCAGCTGTGGTTTACAGCCAATACAAGAGATGAGAATCATTAGGATTATTTTAATACCCACTGGTGCCTTCCATGAGGGGCAACACCCTCAAATCCTGATGCAAAGCAGGAAGAACCATGATGGTATGATTGCCTTATAAATGACATTGACGTTTGAAAAACTTGCAGAATAACAACTCCTTTTTTCATCTCCATGTGATGGCAATGACGTGTTTGCTTTCCACGTGTTTTACCACATCAATACTGTGTTTTCATTTCTGGTGAGAATTTGCTAGGTCAGTGTCTGCTGGTGGATTTCAGCCGGCGCCTTTCTCCCGACCTGACCTGACTGTGCAATAATCATCAGGCCATTTCTTTGGCAGGCTGAGCTATTAGAAACAAAAGGTGCAGCACAGAACACAGGTGTGTATATTTATATATTCCACAAAGTGATCATGGGTTACTGTTAATCTTAAGTAATTAATTATTATTTGAATGGGATCTCTACTCTATGAAAGACCAAACAACCAGCCTTCTGCTTAAGATTGACTCCCATGTGTTGAGAGCAGTGACTCAATATAAGCACACAGGTAGTTAGTTGCTGAACATTTGAGAATGCATGGCATATATTACATACAGTACATTTTAAAGCAAGGTTTTGTTATAGCAGGGAGACTGTAAGATGACCACAGCAAGCTCCACTAGCTAAAGTTAGTCTTTAACCTTTTGTGTTGCTCCACTACTTAAAATAATAACTGAGGTTGTTTCGTCTGATAATGATGTTGCCTTGACACCAGGTCAACTCCTGCCTACTTGAGATGGGGAAGTGGATTTGCTAACTAGTCAGTGTTACCTCCATTGCACGAGTCTTTTGTAATAAACATAGACATTGTTTTTGCTGTGCGGTGCATTTTTGCCTGTCACCTATAACTACAGGCCACAAAATGTAAACACACACTTGATGTTGTCTGGCAATGCTAAGGGATGTATCATCATTAGCAAACAGCTACATGTTGGGTTTAATAGTGGACAAACAGTAAATACCTGCCTTACCTTACCTTAACATTCTGACCAATCACAGTCCAGCACCAATTAAAGGCCTGGTCTTCGGCCTCTAATTAGTACTGATGCAGTATGTGTCATGTGTGCGTGTGCATGCCTGCGTGTGAGTGACATTCCTCCATCATGTCCCCGTCTCATTATTACCTCTGTGCCGATGGCTGTTTTGCTGTCTCTGCATTGTTTAAGTCAAGCAGTCAGAGGGTTTCAGCTGCAGAGGGCCGATAGATTTGACAGCCTGCCGTGAGCGGAGGTGGCAGCGATACAGAGTGTTCCTCCAACTTTTTGCCGGCCACAGTACTCGCTTGTGATTTGTGGGGTAAAAAAAGAAAAATCAGCCCTATTGTAGCGGTGCAGCGGGGTCACAGTTATAAGTCTAATGTTGAACTGTAATAAAGCAAAGGGGTGAGACCCAAACTCAGTAGAGACTGATGGAAGGAAGTAGGAAATTGTGTGCCAGGATCTTCAGCAGCAGGTCCATTGTGGTGAAATTCTGCTGCTCCAGAAAAAAGTTCCACCTGATGGAAATAAATTGGCCGGGGGAGTCGGTGCTGAGCCGGAGTCTCTAAAGGCAGACCCAGCTTCTAAATGGCTCAATTTAGCTTTTGTGGGAGCCAGGAACCCGAGCAGGTCACTGCCCCACAACCCGCCACAGTGAAAATCAATAGGTAGTTTCAGAACAAGGGGCCTTATTAAAACAGGTCCTTTTTTCTGTAAGGTGTTTGGATGACACTGTCTCACAGAAATCATTAAGCTCAGCTCCAACTGCTCACTGCGTTTTAAATTGCTGCAATCCCTTTTGACCCACACATCCTCTCTTGTTTTCTCTTATATCCTCGTTTTGATCCTGAAGATAGTGGGAGTACAATTACAATCTGCTGTAATTGTAGCATACCGGAGACCGTATAGACATTTCCAGTTTATGGCGAGCGCACAATAAGGAGCAGATAACAAATTCTATAGGATCTGCTCCAAATACAGCCACAATAAATATCAACAGAAAAGACTTCAGAGAGGAAGAAAAACAACAACATGAACAGACTGAGTTACAATGTCACAGATCATGTCGCAAAGAATCTTCCTCCTTATCTTACATCTTGTACATCTTTTTGTTTTTTGAACTTGGCAAATATAGACGTTTTCTATCACCTTCATTCACTCTGTTCTATCTTTGTCTCTCTTTCTGTTGTAAAGGTAACAACCTCACGCTTTTAGAGCAGGGATGACCTTTTCGATTTTATGTGTCGGGCTGTAATGGCACACAGTAAAGTCTCAAGGCCAGCAGCAGCTCTACACAGCAGTGTAGTAAAATCCAAATAATGTTGTTGACCCAAGGCCACATGCCCACATACTCATTCTGTTTACCTCCAGGAAGGTTGTAACGGCGACCACAGCAGCGCCCATGGCACATGGGAGTGAGTCCTCAAGCGGCTAATCTCTTTCTTGATCATTTTGTAAAGCTGGTTATTTGAGTCATATAGTCTCAGTGCAGAGCTTATTCACTGCCATTTGATTGCATTGTGATTTTGTAATGCTGTGTTTATAATGTATGGTTGTGTAATGTAACATTGTCACGTGTTCCTGCTTCTGTTTGGTTTTATGTTAACTGTAAATTCAAACAAGGGAAGTGCCATGTTAGTGCATTAACACAAACCACAAACACAAATATGTATATACAAATATGAAATTTGCCATTTTGAATGAAAAAGGCATCTGATCATCTGTGCATGTCTCCATTACATTTTGCTATAGAATAACAAGGGCATATAAAGTAATTAAAAGTGTACTCATAGCTCTTGTGTAACTTTAGTAAAGCATGATTTAATTCCTGTTTCCTACCTAATACAGCCTCTAATGTGATTTGTGTATTGTCCACACTCACTATCTTATGTTTTTGTTTGGCTTTTATTTTTGGCTTTACAGTGGAGATCATATAACAGTGGGTGGCAGTTGATGAGAAGAAAGAGAAACAAAAGCAGGTCTCCTCGCATCACTGTTTGTTCTTTACAGTTTCAGTTTCCATCAGCTTTTACAGCATCACATCTGGATGCTTCAAGTCTGCGTTGATACAACCTGTACAAATTCAACATGCATATGAAAACTGGTTCATAAATATGAATACCAACCTGTAGCTTATGATAAATGTGTGCAATGGCTACTTTATTTGAAATAGAAAATAGTTTGTATTTACTAAGAGAAGCTTTTTAGCCTGCAGTCATGTTAGCAGATGCAGCTCTGATGTAACCTGAAACTAAGCCTCTGTCTGGAAAAGGGACAGAGAATTTGAAGTGGGGGGAACAGGGTGAAAGAGAAGTGTCTTTGATGCAGCTGCTAATCAGTAAGCAACCACCTGCCAAACGTAAATTTGAAATCATTCGACTTTTATGATCGTCTCTCCGTGCCAAATAATCAGCAGGCAGTTCAGAAGTACTTGGACCTTAGCAGCGGAGGCTCTGTGCGGGTCAACGCTGTGAGGGGAGGGGGAAGCTGCTACACAGACAGACACATAGAGATGGTGCCAGTAACCAAATGGTGCCGAGTCTGGTTTATGTTGTAACAACAGAGAATCATCCAGAGGAATCAGCATCTAATTTTATTCATCCAGATGTGGCCTTCTTGTAGTTCTGTGGTAAA
Source organism: Centropyge bicolor (assembly GCA_037975185.1). NCBI lineage: Eukaryota > Metazoa > Chordata > Actinopteri > Pomacanthidae > Centropyge > Centropyge bicolor. Next base: position 628,487 of record JBBMOC010000039.1, on the reverse strand, counting down.
GCCAGATGTCTGTTTTCCACTCTTTCTAGAAGTAATTTACTCTGCACTGCTCACACAGTATACAGTCATTTAGCCACTGACCCATTTCAACTGAGACCCACTAACCCATTTTATTAATGAAGAAAATAACAGTATATGCATATATATAATATCACATTATGGACCTACACTTGTTGGACACTTTAAACTGAGCAGATCCAAAAACTGTTCATAAACAATATAATCTTGGCTAAACACCTTCTACTGCAATCTGACATGAGAATCCAACTCAGTTTTCACAGCTGATAGAAATGTGAATATGCACATAAGTAGTAAAATGTGGATTCAGTCACTATAGTAAGTAGAACAAATGTTTGAGGTAGAATTTGTAATGTGCCTGGAATAAAAGAGAGCGAATCTACTGTCTGTTGTTGCAGCTTAGAACTGAAGAAAGAGCTATTCTTGGAGGAAGAGACAGTATGATACAGAGTGGGTTGAAAGTAAGCCAGATTAGACAACAAAGGCAACGAAAAACAGTAATTTAGTGCTGCATTAAAACAGATTATCCAATGTGCAAAAAATGCTCTTTGATGATTGCTTACAACTTTGATGTTCAGCAGCTTCAGCCAATGTAAAATGTACAGTATCTGTGAAAAATAACATCTTTGATGGATGTTCGATTTAAGCAGAAACACAGTCTCGCTAAGCTTCCCATTGTTTGGCCTCATTCTATCACCTTTTACTGTGCTCTGCCGCGCAAATAAATGAGAGGAAAACGCTGCATTGCCTTTTCTTCCTCCCATTCTAGTATGTAAATGAGGGGTTTGAGTAATATGCTTTGTTTCCTTTTAAAATTAGGCCTCCTGCATAAAACACCCAGAGTTCTGCAGTACCAGCCAGCATGAGGTTTGTAACGTGGTTAGAGTTGTTTACAATATTTAAAATACAATAAAACACCATAAATAAGGTGAAATTATGATTAACACGCCATGTACCCATAAAACATTTTAAGCACCAATGCAGCATTTTCGTATCGATGACATCATGGATTTATAGGCTGCAGTTTGAGCAGCCTTTGTGTATTCATAGCTTTCAGGTCTGTTTGGCTTAATGTCCCAGTGCTGCCGGCAGTATTTGTGGCACGGTGCGGAATCTGACTTCTTCAGCGCTCAGACTCGGCCTGTAATGACTCTGTTGGGACGGCGTGAAAGTGCTTCTTCAGCGCTCATTAATGGAGCAAATTGAACAGGTCTCTCGGCCTACCTCTGTAATGAGGGCCCCCTCTTCTCTGCAACCCCCCCCCTACTCTTTCTATCCTCCTGCAGTCTATTGTTCACCTACAGTTAGGGTCAGAGCTGCAGAGCGGTAATTGTATCACTCTGACCCTCTTTTGGTTTTTATTTTGTCACAGGGACCTGCTCTTTATTGGGTGCAGGCCATCCCTCAGGTTGTAAAAGCCACGGTGCCCCTCCTCCCGTACCTAGGGACAGGGGTGCTGCCGGCCAGCCTGCCTGCCTGCCAGCGATCAATATGCCACTGCCGTTAACTGGATTTGTTGCTGTGGTGCTTGCTTATGAGGCAGCAATTAGAGTGTGAAGTGGCAAGGCCGGGGTACGAGGCTGCGTCCGTGCGAGGCTCGGCCCTGGGCGGGGGGCGGGGTGGAAATGTCAGGGGCACAAGCCCAGTTTCATTAGGGCCCGAGGAGACTATGACGATCCATACTGTCTGTGTAATTCATTCTGCCGAGGGGGGAGTTAGAATTATTTGTGAGAGACAGTTAGCAAACACAGAAAGAGGTCACAGGTTAGGAGTGGCTGTGGAAACTTGCTTGCTGTGAAATCCACTTACACCCTGTGGAATCCACTTACATGCCTCCATTGTTTTATTACCACATCAGTGGTTTAATGGGAGCTTAGTCTGAATGATACAGCTGAGCTGCCGCCTCTTGTCATGGAACAACTCAACTGTCATTTACAACCAAAATCAACCCATCCTTCAGTCAGATGCTTCAAAATACACTGTGCTCTGAATTGTGGAGTAGCTCCTCAAACGTCACCACCTGCTGCTCAGAGGCTTTCATTGTGTGTTTGTTGGCGTGTGCGCGAGTTCATACCTAGAAATAATTACAGTCCAGCGTGGTCGCGTCCAGTGTCATATGTGTCTGACCATTGCTCAGCCTAGATTGGTGACATTGAGGCTTTTATGGCGGTTGGGGTGCCTGAGGGCCCCCCAGTGTCTGCACATTTCTCCCCCCACAGAAGGGTCATAGTGTCCCTGATCGAGCATGGGAAGGGGTCCCCTAATGTGTCATTTGGGAATGACTCTGACCTAAGGCTCTAAATCACTTTCCATTTTGGGGGACAATTAAGTTTGAACCTCTGATGTGCGCTGCCTTCAATTGATTCTGTCGATAGCGCTCGGCGTACAGGGGCGGGGCCGTCTGTTTAAGTGGAATACCCCTCAGTTTTAGAGTCAGTGTGTTTTATTCAATCCAGTGGTCACGGCCAGTCGAAAAAGTATCGATAAATGAGAGACCAGACATGTAAAATTCATAACAATATAAGCTGCTTTGGCAAACTTGCTTATGAAAGTGTGATCAAATGAACTTGCTGCTCTTTGTTCTTCAGTCACAACCACAACAAGTCATCCTGGGTTTTGCTCCACGGAGCTTTGCACGATGACACACACACTAAAGCCTCCAACACATTTCAGTTTCTCTCAGGGACAACAGATGTTCAAATCGTCCCAGGCCACAGGGTTACCAAATCCGAATATTGAGATTAATGTCTCCCCCCTCCTAACACCTGACTGAAGGTGAGGAGACAGTTGAAAGGACGTGAGGAGGGGGTTGATATTGTTTTTCTAGTCGTGATTACAGCCAGTTTGCAGGGTACAGAGGGCGACTGAAAAGGTTTAAATGGGGACATGAGAAGTGGTGAGAGGAGCAGTTTTAATTCTGGGCTCCGTTCCAAAAGCGAGTGCGCAGTTGAGAGTGTAATGGGATACATATTTCGAGTGTAATCTTGACTGTGTGCAAAAAAGAAACAGCCTTTCAGCAGATTAGAGGCGAGTTTTACTTTTATAAACTGTGTGTACACGTTCACATTCCCTGAAAAGGGGCTGCATTATGATGTTTACACTCCAGCAAACTGGGTTAAGTGCTAAAATGTACTAAACATAAAACTGTATATATTTTCTTTAGAAACATGTAGTGCATCAGTAGAGAGAAGTGAAAGACCGAAGGAAACATTAATGAATGGAGAGAAAACGTTTCATTTTTTCACAATGAGTACTTGAGTCTCGTTTCAAGTTTGCAGCCCAGAAGTTTTCAGTTTTCAGCTGCAGAGTAAAGTAAGTACAGAAGAATTCAATTCAGTCACCATGTCGGACTTTTCCATGGCTGGCTTTGCTGCTGCTCTGCAAACCAAGTTTTATTTTCCATTCCTAATCTATAGAGGGAGGACAGAAAAGAACATTATAATACCATCCTACTGTAAAATGCAATACAATAAACAGTATAATGTGATTTCCACTGTGCATTTGCTACCTGCTAACACAGAAAATAAATTGAATTTCTTCCAACAGTTTGATAGTTTGCCAATCCTTAAATACTGTTTATTGATCACATGCCACCACGACAGAAGGAGGTTTAATAAAACTGTTAGTTCATGCAATCGCTTCCTCTAAGAAAGAATAAAAAATATTTACGGCAGCTAATACAAGCAGATATTCTCAGTGATATTAAACAGGAATAGCTGGAGCACAATAAGGAAAAAGCCTTTGCTGGTAATGGACACATTCATATTTACAGTATAGGCTGTAATAACATAGGAGGCACAATATGTCAGCACAAGCAGAGAGGACAGAAAATGTACACAGTGGCACATATGCACTGATGTAAGTGTGACAATGCTGGCACGAGACGAGGTGCTACCAGTCATACTAACACCAGCAGCTGATCTGAAAACCTTTCCCAGCATAATCTCATTCTCCTCTCGTTAAAAACATATTTATTCAGTTACGTTTGCTAAACGCTAAAATGGGACATATGCACACATACTGTCTTTTACAAGGATTAAAATCAACAGGTTAATAACAGCATTTATAATTGCACAATGCATCTCCAAATTTAAATGTGTTGTGCCTCTTGTAAAGTTTTATTCTCCCCAACAAGACTTGTAAATTCTCATTGAGGGTGTGCATGCCAAGTCTTGGGGAGACTTGGTGGTTCTTTGCAGTAATGTTTTTAATGAGGGGGAAGGAGATTACAATGAATAAATGATAGCTTAAATAAATTCATTTGTTTGGGCCGTGTTTATGAGACCACATGTGCCATTTTTAGAATCCCCTGCCAGACTTATAGAAATAAGTAGTTTCCCATTTTAACAGTGACCATTGTATAGAAGACTGACACAGTGGGTTTCCTCTTGCCAAATATGAAGCCGGTCCTATCGCTCTTTATAGTCTGGTCAGTTGTGCAGGACGAAGGGATTTACAGACCAGAGGAAACAGAGCCTGCTCAGAGCCTCACTAATGATGTCTGTGGGTCTGAGGAGGAGGACTGGAGGAGAGGAAGGACGACGTCTTTACTGATAAGGAGGTTTGGAGAGACACTCGAGAAGCTCTCGTCCTCCCTTCCTCTCGTTCCCTCCCGTCTGACTCGTCACAGCTCGAGTATTCACTTCTCACTCATTAGCGGCCGCTGCCCATCGCTCACTGGAGCAAACTGTTTACCCTGTCCTGTCATGACAAAGACTAGCACCCTGTTATCAGAGTCTGCCCTAGGTGGGGGATGACAGCTGAGATGAGTTTCCACAGAGGCAGATTAAGCGGCTATGTTCAGGGAAAAAAAAAAAAAAAGTAGGCCAGCTAATTAGCTGCAGCTCTCAGGACCCTGGGAGTGGGCTGTTTTTCACCTAGACAGGGAAATTCCATAAATGACAGGAATGTGGTCGAAGAAGAGGAGCTGGAATATCTAATAAGTGTGGGAGGAAAAGAGAGGTTGACATAAAATAGAGAAAAGAATCTGGAGGAAGGAGACAGATCATCTTGTAAAGTTGACTTTGGATTCCCTGCAACTGAACTTATAGTGTACTTTCTTTTGACATTTGTGAGTTTATTCTGTGAAATGACCCTCTCAGGGAGAATAGATGTTACCACCTGCAGTTCGTCTTCTGTATGAAGAGGAGGTGCACTGATATGTTTCTTTTCTTTATCATATTTCATTTTACTGGTTAGCCAAAGAAAAGAAAACTCACTATTAAAAACATATTTTAATTCTTATTTCTCATTTCATTTCCTTAATATGACTGATGGAATCTTATGTGAAGACAGTTTTTTTGTTGTTAGAACAGTTTGGTTACTTCACAAGTGGGCGGGGCTCAACATGTTATGAACCCGCCCACAAAGTCCTGATGAAATGATGATGCTCAAGTGTTTTTTTTGTTCCACTTGTCTACTCATAGTTTATAGAGAAATAGAAATAGACTTGAAACCAAGATTTTTCAAGCTTCAATGTTTTCTTCTCGAAATTTCAAACCTAGAAATCCCGTAATTCCATTACTACATTTGAGTAAACACGAGTACACAGGATTGTGCTCCTCTGTGTCCCATCTCATTGCCTCATAGTTGCAGCATGTTCACACAAATTTGCAAAACAAAATCTCACACTGACTGTTTATTCAGTTCTCCGCTCAACATGAGAGTGAGAGAGAAGAACAGGAAATGACAGAGCTGAACTCACTGTGAAAAGCGAGAATTCCTATACAGTAATCCCCAGTTTTTGCAACATTCGATAGGGCGCCCCTATCTCACTTCCTGTGCCTTTCGCGGCACGCAGAGGAAGAAAGACGGGGCCGATGCATTACATACGGAGTTTATGTCCTGCTGATAGAAGCCTCTCTCCACATCGAGCTCAGGTGTCGCCTCCTCCGTACTTCCTCCGTCTGTCTGTCCGGCCTCCTCCTTAAGCCCCTCAGAGGGAGTATCAGAGAGTACCGGATCTAACATGTGTGGCACTGACTTCCATTAAATGTTTTATTGCCCTGAATAAACCCAGATATGCCGTGTTATGTCTCCAAAAACTTGGGTTCTTGTAAATGTCTCCCTGTTCCATGCATCATGTTAAAGCCACAAGCCTAAATAGCAAAAGCAGTCGCCGAGGCTCGGCCAGCGCTTGTGTTCAGCTCTGACACATTTCTGGACACAGACTTCACTGAACTCACTCAGTAGCCATATAACCTTTTCGTAGCCGCGTGAATCTTGCTCACTGCTGAGCGGAGTCGTTTGCATCGTCAGACAATGCATCACAGTGAGAGGTTTGTCACTTTTTCAGCATAATGCGATATTGGGTTGTGTGTATTAAAGAGTGGAGGGAGAGGATGGAAACAGAGATATCTAATAGATCTATGGACTCGGTGTCACGCTGGAAGTGAATCTGTAAAACTTGCTAAATAAGAAAGTAATATTTCAGCGGATGCTAACGTGCATGAAGTGATGTGTTTATGAGTTATGAGTGTGCTGTGCTGTGTGTGTGTGTGTGTGTGTGTGTGTTGTCTGTCACTGCATTGTACAGAAATGATTGTGTCAGTGTGTGTGCCTATGTGGGTGTTATTGCCGAGGATAGTGCGGAGCAGAGCACAGCTTAATATCTATGTTTGACATAGAGGCCCATTAATAAGGGCCTGATCCGAGCCCAGTGACAGGACTGCTGACAGAGGAGGATCATGGGGAAGAATCATGCCCTGCTGAGGGAGCCTGGGCTGCAGGTAGGCCCATTCTGCCTTCCCCAGGTATCATTACGGATGCTGGGGAGGGAGCACAGGAGGGAGGGCCGCCACTGACATCTACATTAATCACCCCTCCACACATCGCCCCCACCCGTGCACGCCGCCACCCCCCCAGCTCCAGCTCCTAATCATCCCCACACAGAGACCCAAACCCAGTAAGGGGATACTCAGCCATGAAAGATATCCAGCTAAGAGCTCCCCAAATACCACTCTGATCTGATCATGAGTGATGCTGCTACCTGAACCTCCGACCTGGCTCACAATTAAAAACACTTTCCTCTCTCCCCCTCTGACACATAGTGTACATACAGACAGATGCAGCTCTGCTCAAACTACACATTGTGTCTCGCTTTGATGCATAGTTTGAATTGGACCTTAGTTACGTCCAATTAAAATGCAGGAAATGTCTCCGCTGGAATTTGTCTCCAAACCCCCAGAGTGTGTGCTGCTGTTGTACACACTCCTGATTGTCTCGCAGATATCACACTCTCCACTCGGGGACCCCCTATTGATCCTCGGCTGTGCTTTTATCTACAAAACACAACAACACTGCAGCACTTTAGGTCCATGTTGCTCGGCTGTTAACTGAGATGAATAAAAGATCTCTAATCATTTACAGGGAAGAAATAGAGGATGCAGTTATTAAAGGGAGCCGCACATATTTGAAAATTATCATTAATAAACCAAATTAAATAAAGTTTATCTCATTGGAAGCAGCAGAAGAAATGATTTAACTTAATTTTGGAACAAAAGTCTGTGGGATCAACTTGACCGGTCAAAGTCGCGCCACTTGAGGAGTGGACGAGGATGGATGTGGGTCACGCCACACAACCTTCCTAATGAACGGCTCCACCCAGGATCCATCAATGAGCAGATGTTCTCCGGACAATAATGGAGCATTATCTGATTGATTATTAGTTTTGATTGGATTAAAAACACATAATTGCACAAAAAACGTGACAGTAATTGTGGCCTGATTAGTTTAGGTTAAAACAAATGATCCCTTTCAGCATCTGGCGGCGAACTTGAACGGTCTTTGCAAGATGGAAAAAAAACGAGTCGTAATTGCACACAAGACTGCTTTTCACCATGTTTTTAATATCCTCGGTTTCATCCGTGTTGTTGATGTAGTCGTTCCAAACCACCACTCTTGCCTTGCTTCCCCTCGGTGACGTCACACTTATAAATGTGTGTTTACACCTCATCTGCATGCTCTCCCCTTTTTGGAAATGAAAGAACTAATCAACCCAGCAAGCCCTGTTTGTCAGTAATATTATGAATGTCACCCTAATAAAAGATCTGTGATGTTATTCCAACAGTGGAATGAAGCATAAGCTCATATTATAGTGTCCATGAGTTATCAGTCCGCAGCTTAGCCCCACCATCTCATTTTTATGTAACATGTCTTGCCCTGAGTAAACACAGCCACCAGTTTAATTAAAATAAATCCACTTTCAGCTGATATTTAGAAACCCACAGAATATCACTGCCTCCACTACAGATACAGTGATTGAAAGTGGGGAATAAAAGGCCGGGCTTGAGGGAGAATTATACTCTACTTACTTTTCCATCAATGAAGCCATACACTCCATTGTTTATGTTTGAAGTGTGCGTTTCTTCTTAGTAAATTACCCTTCTCCAATTCCCTTTTTTTTTCTCCCATTTATTTGCCTTGAACCTTCAGCAACACTGATGACACAATAAATTTCTGTTTGGCTCGGCGTGTGCGTGCGTGTGGTTGCACACATCTGGTAGAATCTAGGACACTGTGGAGGCACTGAGGAGACAGCATTTGCATGCAGCTCACAAACATATTAAAATATGAAGACAAATCACTGTGTCTGGCCAGCTGACAGCGCTGCCTGCAATGGGAGCGAGCTCGCAAACTTACAACGTGTCGCAGTTCCCAGTAAGGCCTTTATAGGGCAAGCTCGAACACGCGGCTCGACAAACAAACGGAAGAAAAAAAAGAAAAACATGAGCAGTCAAAGCTATTATTAAAGGCAATATAAGTGGTTCCCTTTTCCAAAGCCATGCTGTCATGGTGTTGGTCTCTATATTTTTTATTGGGAGAGTATGGTTTTCACAGACACCTTCAGGGCACATACTGCGAGTTTTGATGGCTTTGTTCTATGGCTGACTTTGATGTAGCTAAGTCGTAAAATGGGAAATCCAAGCCAAGTTTTTGCTCCTTCGAGTGCCGGTTGGTGCCGTTCAGGTAAAAACAAAGAGGCCAACTTCTTAGATTGATCTCACATCTCTTTATGTTTTTGCGGCCGCACTTTCTTTTTCTTTTATTTACAACTCCAATTCAGGAAAGTTGGGACAGTGTGTAAAATGTTGATAAAAAGCAGATTTTGATGTGTTTGTTAAACATTTCAACACCATAATTTAACATGCTGAAAAACTGAAAAATTTTATTGTTCTATGAAAAATATCTGCTCAAACTATCAAGATCTGTTTTTACTTTACAGTGCCCCCGCTTTTTTGCAATTGTTGTTGTTATTACAGTTTGAGCATTTGCATTCTGTAACTTTGATAAAATAAAATAAATTTGCATTTGGTTTCCTCTGTGTGGAAAGACAGTCGAGTGGCCTGTGTTTTTTCCTGCAAATGAACATTGTGTAGTTACAAAATACAGCAGTTCCTTAATTTGAAATTGCTTTGTGTTGAAGGAGCTCTTCTGATGTGGTGTTTATCAAAAGTGCTTCATTCGGCTGCTGACACAAGAAATTCAAATATTTCTGTTGGGGCTACACATGCTGTCTCCTCTTTTTATACCACATGATAGCGCAGTATTCAAAAGCCTGGTGGCGAGACGGTTGTCACCAGTAGGGGGAGCTCACAGCTCATAGCTCACTCTGTAATAAACTGGTGAGACAACATGAAGAAGGTTGCAGTGCAGACCACATGCAACACCCCCCCTCTGTCTCTGAACCTCAGCAGGTCTCTAGTCCTGACTGCTGTGTTCAATCATATTACCTTAATTTGTTATTAAAAACTGGATTGTGATGATTCTCCTCTGTCTGTTTTTTCTCTGCACTCTTTGCCCTGATAAAGACACACATGTGCATTATTGGTATGCACTGCTCATCTTGGTGCATTGGCTCAGTCAATCAGTCATTGATTTCTGACAGAGATCATATTTACAATTCCTCTTCAGCATCTCAATACATTAACATCCCTGCACCATTCAGCAGCTCCTCTCTCGCCTACATACAGATGTGGAGCCTATTGATTAGTCACCATATCCTGAAATTGTGATTTACATTGTTTGATTAAATGCCTTATTGTGTTATCCAAATTATTTTTTTCATTATAAAAACTAGGTCTTGTGTTATAAAATATTCAACCTGTTGGCTGCTTTTTTTTGCACAATTTCACTAACTTCCACTAATATTATGATAAATAAAATGATCAAACTATTCGGATTTTCATATAAGATTTGTTCTCCAACATTCATCAGTGCGTTTGTTAAGGATGAATTCATGTGCTAAACATTTATAAGAAGCTGATTATAAACTCAACTTATCTGTGTGTAAACAGATCGTTCAGGTTTATCCAACACCTGCAGAAAATGGCTCACCGGCCTAGTCTGCATGTCTTCTCAACTACAGATCTGAGTCTCCTCTAGACTTCTCCTTCCTCCCAGTCCTCCTCTCTCTTCCCTGCTCCCCTCCACTGATCCGTGTTTGCTGTGTGCAGCCTCAGTGTGCAGGGCTGCGGGCTGTGCCGGTGCGTAAAGACCGTGCGCTCCTAGCGGCTGCGCTGTGGAAACCCGAAGGCAGAGACACACACATACACACACAGAAGGAGGATGTTGAAGTGACTTGTAGTATGACTGCACATTTACAAGCACATGGGTCTTTTGGGAGCTGGTTCCCGTTGTGAGAAAACAACTTTTCGGGTGGGAATGGAAGGAATGAGTCGTGCCATGTGTTGAACTGTGGAGAGGTTTTGTGCCAAAGACGCGTCCTGAGGAACCCGGAGCCGCGGAGGAGCGCACAGCCTGTACAGCCTTCACGTTTCGTTTCCCCACTGTGGACTTAAATTCATTTCCTCACTGGCTCAGTAGGCTTCAGCTGGTGTTGTAGATCTGGGAGAAACAGCAGAAATTGTGGATTGAATTGTGGAGGATAATATCCAAAAGAGCGAGAGTTTGGTTCCAGGTTTGGATATGAAGAGCCCGAGCTGCTCCGGGTGACCTACTCTTGACATGGATCCTCTCAATTTTTGGACACTGAAACTGGCTTTTGTCAGTAACTAGGAGCTCTCAGAAGTCCCACAAACACGGAGAAGACTTGTCTGTGATTTTGGACATATTTCTTCCTGCAGTGAATTCGAGGATTTGCGCGCCCGCCCTGGATGTTTTAATATGCCAGTATGGGTCCGCTAGCGTTCATCCTTGTTGGTGGATTACTGTATTTTCAAGTTGATGGTGAGTTGTTGTGTTGTTGTGTCAAACTTCTTATATCTATTAAAACATTCAGTTGTGGCTGGCACTGACTTTGCACATGGTATATACTCGTTTTAACCAGTTTGGATTTTCAAGCGGGATTATTATAAATATATGTTGTTGGACTCTCTTGTTGGAGGAAAAAATAAATAAATTCACTGAGTTTTGATTATTGAGGAAGTGCTAAGTCAAACGCACAGTTCTTATCTGGGAATAATGTTGACAACTAGGCTCACTTTATAATGTTGTGATTTAAATTACAACATTATTATTTATTATCCTGGTGATTATTTTCCATGAGGTTTTTTAAATTATTCATTAAACAGACATTAATGAATAAGCAGCTGAATTCAACAGATAACTCTTCTGCCCATTGCAGCTAATTGTCGCCTTTCAGGAGGTTGAAATTAGGGCAGAGTTGATTTTCTTCCAGTGCAACAGATAGAAGAAACAGCCTGTGTTTTTAAGTAAATATTACTGAATGATTTATTATGAGACAAGGAGCAGTAAGAAAAAGAGTTTTTGATTTTTTTTTTTCTCTGAGAGATCAAGTCAATGTAAAGCAAAGATCTCTGAATATGAATGATTCTCAGGTTGTGTTTTGGTGCCTACAGGTTTTCTCTTTAATGCAGATGTGGAGACATTGTAAGATTTATTTTATTCATGGCAAACAAACCTCAAATATCCGTGAGCATTCAGACGAGACAAATGAAAGAGTAGTCAACAGAAAGTAGTTGAGACCTGTGGGTGGGAGGTTCACAGGCTTGCAGGTGTTTGGCAAACGTGCTGTGAACGCTCTGCCTGCACTGTAGTAGATGGTGCTGCTGTGGTCATTTCACTGTTGGATTTCAGTGCTGCCATTGTGCATGGTGGTGTAAGCCGGCTTAAGTCCAAGCTGGGACAGTGCCCCACTTTATTATTCCCATTTGTTTGATTAAACTTTAATAATGATGCAAATGAGATTGATACTGTTGAATTTCTGCAGCCAAAAGCTCCAGCCCTCTCCGTCCAATCTGCTGCTGAGTGCTACATCAGCATCTTTTTTTTGATGATTTTTTACTTCCTGGGATTCACTCGCCGACCAGAGAACTAGTTTAATGGAGGAATTAAAAGAGCTTCAACTGCAGAGTTAATATGATGACTCACATCAATCATCAGAAAAGGAGGGCTTAGGTGACTGGAATTGGGATTGCTCCAACCTGTGACTGGTGAATTGACGGGAAGCATTAAGACATATTACTTTTAAAATGCGTAAACCTTTGTGTGATTGAATTTTAGTGCTACCGTTGAATTGGACACACCTTTTCACCGTTGTATCTCTCACACACACACACACACACATACACACACACACAAGCCTGCACGGACAAAGTGGCGCTCATCATCGTAGAATGAGGAAATAATACTCGTGACCCGTCAAACACTCTGGACTTTATATCAGCGCTGTGATATGAGCGATGATTCACACATGTGTTTGCTTTGTGTTGTTTGTACAACTTAGCAGTATGTAAAGCCGAGGTTTGTTGTCGCTGAATGCAAGAGCCCGCAAGGCCCCATTTTTCTTTTCTTTCACCTGTCAGCTCCTGCTTTTGTTCCTCACAGCTGCCAGTTTGGGGTCTGAAGCAGTTTTCGTGCCTTCTGCAGTTAGCAAATCAAGTCCCCTTTCTGCTGGGATTTGAATATTTTTCTTTTTCTTTCTTTTACCTTTTTTGTGTGTATGTGTATGGCGTCTTTCACTCGGTTGAGCCAAACCCACTGGTTGCTAAGCAGTGGCTGATGGCATTGCGAGCCGTCCGCAGGGAGAGGCTGCACAACTCCCTGGGAGCAGTGGATCTTCCCAATCATTTGCCTGTCACCCTCCTCCCCCCCACTTCTCTTCCTCGCTCTCCACCTCCATCCCTGCAGAACCCACCCATCACCCAGCCCTTTTCAGAGGTAATCTGAGGGTCCTTGGAGAGGGAGGAGCTTCCTCTAAGAGTCCACTTAGGCAGACAAAAAGGTCTGGAGTTGTATTCACTGGGCAGCATTGCCAACAAAGCCAAGCCTTGTGAATGGCGTCAGTCACTGTTTAGTGTGCTGTGATTAATACTGCTAGTGTGTAGGAGAGGGGAGAAAAGGTGAGATGGAGAGGGAATCGGGGGAGAAACTGAGTGTGTGTTGTTGCCAGAGTGGGAGGAGAGGGGATTGTTTTGAGACCTGAGAGAAGACTGTGCATGTGAAAACAGGGTACCCACGTTTTTTTTTTTTTTTTAAGAGTCTGATTGATTGCAGGAGAAGACATTTCCAGGAATACACCAGTCAGCAGCTGCCTGGTTATCTCCTAAACTCCACCATGCTGCTTTTGAAGCTGGATTAGAGCATGCTTTGCATAGTGGACATGCACTCCTGACCCTGTGCTATTCTGAGATCTCCTGCATGCTTGTGTCTGATGTAGGAGCTGGTGACATCACGTCCATCCTGGGTGACACGCTGAGAGGTGCTGAAATATAGCCCGACTTAAATCTGTCTAAGAGGCTATGGAGACGGCCACTTGGGGTCTTCGGCGGCCTAGACAGTGTGCAGCTCTCTATCTGCCAGCGGGGTTGTGGTTTCAGTTATGCTGAGTCAAGAGAAACTCAAACCCCAGAGAGCGGCTGTGTATGTGTCGGGGGAGAGGGAGGAGGGGAGGGAGAGATAAAATGAGTGTAATCAAATCTAAAAATTGAGAGAAGAGTTGTTTAACAACACAATCTTTTAAAGGGAAATGGCGAGGATGAGGCTTTATTACCAAAGCACCCTGGAGACTAACAGCTCTGTTGATGGTCGTGATTGAATGAGAGAGGTTTAAAGTACTGCCCTATAATGGAAAGTAAGCCCAGATTAAAATAGTCTAGGTGAATGATGAGGCAGGCTGAGGTCATTGTGTAAGAGCCATTGCGATGTCTCGCCCCAAATGTGATTGTTCTGCTCGAGTTGGCAGCGTTTAGGCAGCGTTATTGTAATTGCGGTTCATTTGCTGGAATGGGGCTGCTGTAATGATGAACCCACATCTGAGATCTACAGGAAGCTCGTCTCCGCTGTCTCCCACGGTCAAGGGAGCCGCTTTCCTCTGCATCAAAGAGCACGGGTGTTTATTCTCTGATTAACATCAAAAATGAGCGCAGACTAAAGACAAAGGTGGTGATCGTAAGAGGAAGTGATTGAACAGGGAACAAAGAATGAGGTGAGCTCTCGTCCAATGAAAATCAGCTTACAGGCCCTTGTGTGTGTGTGAGTGATAAGCGTTACTGACTAGTGACGTGGGCCTGTCAACTCCTATGATTTTTTAACAGCCAAGTCTGGCTACTCTGCGGATCACATTTCAGCAGCCATCAACTCCACAAGTTCAGGATAAAACAGAATAGACTTTGAGCTCTGCACATTCTTTTAACCCCAAAGTACTGATGTGTGATCATTCAAAAAGAAAAGGGTTCGCAGCTGTTTTAAATTCTGGGATCATACTGGTTAAGGCCTTTGCATTTTCATGTGCACAAGTGGGAGAGAAAATGTCAGCGTCAGACAATGCACATGGCTGGTTTTTCTGTAAGAGCAGCAGAATGCAGAGGAGGTGATACCTCTTTTCCCTGTTTTACCTCCACTTTATTAAGTCTCAGCCAAGCATGCTCCTGACATTTACAGAGCAGAAAAGGGCCTAATGCCTTGATGCTTTTGCCTGGAGAAACAAAGACAGGAAGAGGATGAGAGATTACAGCAGAGAGAGAAAGAGGTTTAACAGGTAGGCGGCAGTAAAGGATAAGTATCTTTCCTCATTTGATTTATATTCCAAACTTCCCCAGACCCATCTCGGTCTCTATCTCGCTCACACACACACACACATACACATACAACTATCCGTCGCTGGCGTTGTCCATGAGGGTGGAATTCAAACACTGAGGGGGTTGTTGTACACCTGCGATGGCAGTGCAGTATATGTGTGTGTGTGTGTGTGTGTGTGGAGGTAGGGATGGGGGAGGAGTGATATGATGAATTGAGCATGCTGACTATGAGGAGAAGCGAGCGGTCAGGGCCTTCACCTGTCACACACACCTGTACTTACAGAACACACACCTATGCTGGGCCCCTAGACACAGATATAATCCCTGCTCTATTCTCTCACTGCCTCTGTGCACCAACAGCTGGTTAAGGGTTTTAGACCAACAGACAGAAAACGTTGATCTGATTCCTGTTATATAATCCCTGATGATTAGATGATAGTGAATGAACACTTATTGATCAGTGACAAAGACCCAGCCAGCGGTTACGATTCAAACTGCCTCTGTTTGGAACAGATTACTCAGTTGCAGTGTGGCTGTGATGAGCATTGTTATCTCCACAAAACTATCTTAAGAGCATGCCAAAATACAGACAGTGCCGAGTATAACACCAACCTGCGATGCCTTAAACTTGCTGGAAGAGACAGCATGTTTGCCTTATCAGTGTTTTTATGTTGCACGCTGCACTTGTGTTTGAGGAAGCGTCTAATTACTCCGTATCCCATCAGGCCTCACGCTGCCCTTTGATTGGCTGTCTCGTGGTAACCTACAGAAGTAAGGTTGAACGACTTGTAGAAGCACATACAACACTTAACACTTAATTGAAACATTTTTGAAATCGCAATATTGCCAAGTGCAATTTTTTGGTGAAATGGTTTGCAAAATAGCTTTATAATAAAGTACTGCAGTGCTTCACAGATGCCCTGGCCTTCAAATGTTATTTTCCCGATTTAAGAAAACATGTTTGTTTGGTACACACCCCAACAAAGGTCATATCATTATGATTTTAATCGTGTCTTCGGTGAAAATGAAAATTGTGGTACAAAGGTGCTCACTCCTGTTAAACATGAATCAGGCTGCAGTCAAAACATCAGTCAAAATAATTGCAATAGGATTTTTTTTTCCATATCATGCAGCACTAGAAGCAACAAACCTCTATCAGGTCATGTGGGATAACGTTTTTAAGTACTTATAATAATGCCCTGTATTTCACATTCCTATTTATTGGACTGTTTGTGGTATATTGTTCATCATTATACACGGTCCTTCTTGGGGGTTTTTCTTTGTGTTTTCAGTCAGTAACATACCTTCTTGTTCTTCATTGCCAAGAGTTTGTGTGAAAGTTATTCCCGAGCTGAGTGTGTGTCTCAGCGGCATCTTGAAGATTGAGTTCGGGCCTGGCGATAAAAATGCATGAGCTGTCTCTCAGTGTGAGATGTGTGAAGATGGACAGCTAGAGCATGACACTCTAGCACACATCCGTCACACACAGCGGTAGCCCAGTGCAGCTGTAATGCCGCACAGAATGGTGGAGCCAGTGAATAAGTGTCTTGTTCCACCGTCTCCATCCTCGGCTTGGTCTATGGATCACCCAGCCATGATAGCTTGCCTTTCCCCCCCCGTAACTAACTGGGGAGTCTAACCCCACAGAAGTGCATAACCTCCAAACTAAACTATTTTTCAGTGGAAACTTTGCTAACA
Source organism: Centropyge bicolor (assembly GCA_037975185.1). NCBI lineage: Eukaryota > Metazoa > Chordata > Actinopteri > Pomacanthidae > Centropyge > Centropyge bicolor. The sequence goes on along the minus strand of JBBMOC010000039.1, from coordinate 611,772 downwards.
TGAAAGTTTGCCTGACCTCTTGTGAACACGCTGATATTTCTCTCCATATGAATTTACATTTACAGTATATTTGGCTCAGCATGTGAGTGTCAATATTTTAATATCGTTGAATTACAAAAGCAGTATAATGCGATTATCTTTGCCTTATTTGGTAATATGACATAGTGTTTCCTGGCAATGTATCTCAAAATAAATAACCTTGTTGTGTAATCAGTGTGTGTATGTGCTAATATATGCTGTAATATGCTAAATTATGTTAACAGTTACAGCCTGATTTAACAACATTCTCATTATAAGACATTTGGAAGATGATCACATTAATGCATACATGATAATTTAATAGTAAAGCTTGTGCTGTTTGTCAGTGCTGTAGGAATCTGTTCTTGTTGTGTCCTCCGCTGCAAAAACTGGGCACCACGCTGCTTTGTAAACCGAGCCGCCGTGACCAGGCGTGAGTTGATTTACTGTATGTAATGGCCCCTGGTGAGACCGGCTTTGTGGCTGAAGGCTCAGTGTGGAACGTGGCACGAGCCAAGTGTCACAACCGCTGCAGCGGATAGGAAGAAAGCCTTAATCGCATCCTTGAACGTTTGAACTCTCCGGTTTCACTTCCAGGAGGGTGATGATTTTTCTGGAGAGCTGCTCATAGGCATTTGTCATTTAGAGGCCTGGTAACACCCAGCCGGTGGCAGAATTATGAAATGTAGCGCGCTGCATGTGTGTGAATGTGTTTGTGAGCACCATTAATAACCATCAAAGCCCATTGTTTTTTGTGTTAGCGTGGATTTATGGGGCTGAGTAAATTGAATAAGTCCTTCATCCACTTACTGAGAGCACCCTTGACCCTGTCGCCCTAAGCCAGACCAGATGAAGTGTCCCACGGAATAGAAATTTAATAAATCTCATCTCGACTTGCTGTGCTATACCTAAAAAAACACAAACAGTGAGCGATAAGGGCCATTTGATTACCTCGAGTCCATCACCCGGATGGTGTGTGGTTACAGCTCATATTCCTCATGTTCACACATTGGGCTAAAGACCAGTGGAGTGGCTGGAGGTGCTGACTGCCCTCATTGACATGCAGGGACACTGCAGCGTGTTCAGTGCAGGTCAGCACCTACGGTACACCTCCAATTATCTACTCATCTCTCAACACTGTGTATCATGGACACCTGAAGGCCTCCTCCTCCTCCTCCTCCACCCTCCCCTTCCCCTCCTGCTTCATTTCTAAAGCAAAAAAAAAAATAGAAGAAGCACTTATTTATTTCGCCCTATTCAATCTGCCGAGGCAGCTCAGCAATGCAGGTAAAGAGATTACAATGCTTGAGGGAGAATCAATTGATGCCATTCATTTCATTGCACTTCCCTCAGTAGGAACTGTTTAGAGTAGCTTGAAACAAGGGAATTGGCGAAGTGAAATTTAGCACCCGGCTCACATGCACACACACACACACACAGATATGTATATGGAGAACAGTAAGATAAACACTGACTGGAGCAAGTGGACATTAACTTAAGTCAAGTGCTCCTCTACAGTCGTCGATGAGGAAGGGGAGACTATTAATCATTCAGTCCACCTCTTTAAATTTTACCACTCGCTCTGGGATTTGAATCGCCGATTTTCCACACACACAAACACACATCTTCAATATCAAGGCTACTGCCGTATTGCAAAGCAGAGGCAGGGAAGAAAATGGCTGAGCGCAGGCAGCTCAGACGGATCTGCAGCAGAAGAGAGAGGGCTGAAGAAGGTGGGGTGGTGCAGCGAGCTACATGCTTGAGCGGCCCTGGCATCGGAAATCATTTAATCTGCATCACTCAGTTTAGTGTCCCTAGCAGCGGCCTGACAGTCCCACAGAGCTGCTGCTGTACTCTTTTAATTCTAATCATCACATGTATTGAGAGCGAGCAGCGTCATGATCGACACATAGTTCACTATAAACAGGCCTGAACTGTCCCTACATCTTCCTCCTTTTTCCTTGCTCCAAGTCAGCGATCTCAGCTCTTCTGAGACATGCTGCAAAAACAGATAGCACCCCCCCCCCTCTCTGTTCACGGTCACTGATAGCAGAATGACGAGCGAGAACAAGGTGGAAACTGCTTGAAATGCAAGCTATGTGAATCGGCCCTTTGCAGCAAAATCAGATATTCTGTTTCCCACAGTAATCTATTTATATATTCCAAACTGCATGGGGGAGAGAGGGCAAACACACAGATGCAGAGTCAATACGACCCCACCACGCCGCTGCCCGAAATACACTCGGAGTGGAATTCTATCTGATATTTGTTGGAGGCAAGCGTGGATGCAGTGAGATGTTGAGAGCGGCTCCTAGAATTACCCTTGTGTTTGCTTTCAGAGTATAGATCGTAGCGAGGGGGTGGGGGCTGGGGGGGACAGTAGAGTAGCAGAGCACTGAGGTGGAACAGAGTCCATCATGTGCGCTCGCTAGCAACTCAAACTCCTCTCTTGCAACAGAAGATGAAACGAAAGGAATCAGCTCTGTGAACATCCTTCATTTCACTTTCTGAGAGGCCTTTTTTTGTTGCAGTATATTCCAGGTTGTATCTAGTGCATTGGGCTGGGATGGACTCCTGGTTGTCTTTAGTGACATGAGGATGAGCTACGTCTGGTATCGGGGTGTAGCAGGGCTCATGTGCTGTGACGCCACTGACAGCCCGGCGTAAAGAAGATGAATCTCGGGTGCAGAGCTGGCGGTTTGCGAGTGTCACGGCAGGCCGGTGCTGAGGCGAGGACGGCCAGTAACATCATTCCATCGCCACCCCCAGTTTCCCCCCCGCTGCTCTCTCACATTTCCCTTTTGATGACATGACGGATATGACTCTGTCACCCCCACAGCGAGGGTAGGATGTAACAGGACAGGGAGCAAGCGAAGGAGACAGAGAGATATTGGGGAGGCTGAGGCGGAGATATATATAGAGAAGGAGATGGAGTGGGAGGTTGAGGGGAAGTGGAGAGAGCCGGGAGAAGTGGGAGGCAGAGGGATTTCAGAATGGACAACATGGATCTAATGAATAATTCATTCCTTCTGAAATTTCTTTGAGGTTTTCTTTTTTTTGTTTAGATTTTGGTATAATTTTATATTCGCTCAGCTCGCTGGGTTTCAGCACTTTCTGCCTCCATCCGCATTACTGCTGCGTCTGGGCCCGGACCTTGGTTTTAATGTTTAATGTTTTAGGGAGCCTCAGTGACTGGAACTTTTTGCCTTGGTGTGAGGCTGCTATTGGTTACCTGTGATCAGCCACATGTCTGTTGGCAGAATAACGAATATCTCTTTGGGGAGCCCTTCCTTTTATGCTCTGGCCGAGACTGGTGTGGGTATTGATTTGGTTGGTGGGCTGGAATTTCTCCTGGGAGCTAATAAAAATAATTACAAAAAGATCATCAAAGGCCTGACCTTCTGTTGCACACATGAATAAATATGTGGCAAAGATAATAGAAAAGAGCCTTTCTATGTGTGTGGTCGGAGGAACAAGAGGATAGAAGAAGCTGTTAGTTAAAGCGGTGTTTTTATCCTGGATCCTTTGACCAAGGCTGTATGTTAACTTTTTTGTGTCCTTACACGTGGATGATAAATGTGTAGTGTGATGTGTTATTTGGAAGACAGGGGGGGAAAAAACACTACAGATTGAGAAAGCATGCTGTAAAACTGCACATTTCTTGGATAGCAGCATTGTAAAACTTGCATCCGATTTCAGTGAAGCTGACATAAGCAGGCTGAAAGAAAAGGCAGAAAAGAATCAGATTCTGCCTCAGTAATCCCTCTCTGATTTCATTCTCTGTCTGTGCGCTTGTTTGTTTGTTCTCTGGTTCCTGCTTTCCTCCAGGAGTGGATGACTGCACAGCGGTGGTGAAAAGTAATGGTGGTGTTATTGCAGACAGGGGGAAACACAGCATTTTGATTGGAGCGTGTGCCCTGAGACCCAGTGAAGTGCACTCGCCTCAGCTCAGAGAGCACTTGATTGCACAGCACCAATGATCACATTAAAAGGGCAACAGAAAGCCCATTTACCGCAAAGAGAGTGAGAAAGGGGGCCCAATAGGAAGCTGAAAATTGACTTTCACTTCTGTTGGGAGCTTGGTCTGATGGCTGGGCAGCGGGGATATACATGACTTTTTTTATTTGATCTTCTCCGGCAGCATCTCCAGGACACGAGAGCCTCGTGAGGGCACAGTAAAGAAAAACACACATGAAGGTACATTTTAGTGTGTTGCTCATGAAAGGGAAGCAGGGTTTACATGTTGAGGTCATCCACTATTGAGATTGATGTGCCTCTATTAAAACACATTCCAGGGCATATGGACTTGCTTTTAACCTTTTTCTCTACCTCCACACCTGACCGGCTCACTCAGGAAGGACACTGACCAGTCACGTCTGGCCCTCTGTGCACCCGGCTCGGCTTTTTCTGGCAGTGAAAGGACAATTGTGGAGGCATCTGCTGTGTTCATTTCCACCGGAAAGAGGAGAGCAGATGGAGACTCAAGGTTTAAGTGATTAGAAGGCAGTAGATTGGAATACAAATTGGATTTAAAGAAATTAGACTGATATAAATCGAATGGAGTCGCTGCAGTTTAGTGCCGTGCATGCGCATTGGCCTGAGTGGAAAGCCACCGCAGGGCCTGTGGATTATGAGGGAAGCAGATGCTCCAATGAGATAAGAATAAATGTGCATTTGACACTCCATCCGAGGGAGATGGGGGTCTCCATGTCCCTCTTTTATCTTGCCCTCCATTTATCAATGTCACAGTGTTAATTACTCCTTCATTTATTTAGTCACTTACTGCCAGAATACAAACTTGCCCCGCTGCCCCTGCGCCGACGGGGAAGTCGACTGCTCGCTCGATTGTTGCTACCTACCACTGGTGAAAGAGATTATGTTGAAAACAGCCAGCAGAGTATTGTAGGTTTTTGTTCCGCGGCCAATAGTACATCTTCAGTTTTAATGCCAGCGAGATTAGATCATGCACTAGCAGGACATAACCACCCCCTCTGCTACAAAACCCCCGTCTGTGGCCCCACTTAGAGCAAGACACAAGGCCTGATCACTAATCAATGACAGGGAAATGGAGGGAATTAGCCCAAATTAGGAAGAAGAGAGAACAGACTACCTCCTGTCCGCGGGTCAATATGCCACTGTGTGATGCCTGATCCCTGTTAGGAGAGATGGCGGACCGGTACACATTTGCACAGAGCGTCTTCGCGTGCATGTGTGTGTGTAAACGTGTGCACACATTCACCACACTCAGTCTTTGAGGTGGATTTCGTGCTGATCGATGGGTTTCTAACTGCGTCTGTCCTTTCACCGGAAGACCGGCAGACCAGGGTACAGCGTGTCCAGGTTTCCCCCCTGGGAGATTCAAGTATAAGGGGGTAGTGGAACATGTGCAAACCCTCGGCGAACAAAGAGCTGGACTCTCCACTGTTTTGCCTCCATCTCATGTCAAAATTAGCCCTTACATAAGCACAAAGGCGTATGTGGTACACTGCTCTTCTGTGCAGCAGGCATCGTCCTATTACCCCACTGCACTGCCCCGGGGAAGGGCACAGTCATCAACTCAGCTCAATCACATGCACACCTGCAACAACTCATTTTAAGACAAAGAGCCCAGCACTCTGCTTAATACAACACCGACTGCTTAACATTTGGCTGCCAACCGAATCAGAGTTATTGATGGGGTATTGAATGAGGTTCAAAAGAAAGAGGGTTAAAAAAAAAAAAAGGCCTGTTGGGAAAGTTTGCCTTATTGCCCATTCCCCTTACTGTGTCTTTGATTGTGTGAGGCTGGATCAAACTCTTTGATTGTTGCATGGTTCCCAGGGCCTCTGTCATGTAAATGCATGTGTGTGGCCTACAGCATCTTATCTCCACGGGTAAGACCTGGTCACAGACACACACAGCACTCTGACTTGAGGAGCATTATCTTAGCTGCCAGACTCCCAGAGCTCGCCCACTGCAAGCCCTAATAAAAAGGAGTGGGCCAAGGTTTTCAGCCTCGAGGGATTAGCATTTGACATTAGTCTAGACCCCGGCATTCATATTCACATCACATGTATACTTCTACAGCAGTGGACTCGGCCGTTTTACTTGTTTGCACCCCGCCAAAAGCCAAATATATAATTTGGGTGTGTGTATAGTTCAGACGTAAGCTGACTGTACGCCTCCATTCGCTGTTCACCCTTGGGTCCAATTACCCACAAGCCCTTGCATATAGGTTTGAGAAGAGCAGATGGCTGCTATTTGACTGGCCTGAAATGGTGATTAAAGGGTCCAATGTAGGTTTTTTTATGCATGCATCCAACCTCAAGACATGCTTTGGTAACTATTAGTCATCCATCCATTTTCCGCTGCTCATCCAGGTCTGGGCAGCGGTGGCAGCCAGCAAAGGAAAATATGAAAATTTACTGCTGGGGAGTTCTTCTCCCCTGCAGTGTTGATTATTTTGGCATTTTATTTTTGAGTTTTGGTCTTAGTTTTCCTTCACAGAAAACTGCTGAGATACACAAGGTGTTGCTTAGTTGTCGATCTTGCAGTAAAACTGGTCAAGTACTTAAATAGCTAAATTAACAGAAGACTGGATACATAGGTTTATGAAAAGTCACCAACAAGTATTTTTAAGCACAGTTTTTATTGATATGATTAATACTGCATCTCATCCTATTGCTCCTGATTGGATATGTGATCTGTTACTTGTGTTGTGTGTAGAAATTTACCCCGTACCTCTTCCTTTTTTGCTCTTATGTTAACACTAACAACCTTTCTTTCTCCTCCAGGATCCCGTATGCGCCTGGAGGACTCCCCACCCCGGATTGTGGAGCACCCCTCTGACCTGATTGTCTCCAAAGGGGAGCCCGCCACCCTCAACTGTAAAGCAGAGGGGCGGCCGACCCCGACAGTGGAGTGGTACAAGGATGGAGAGCGGGTGGAAACGGACAAAGACGACTCACGTTCTCACCGCATGCTGCTGCCCTCCGGCTCGCTTTTCTTCCTGCGCATCGTTCATGGACGACGGAGCAAACCGGACGAGGGAGCCTACGTCTGCGTGGCCCGGAACTACCTGGGAGAAGCTGTCAGCCGTAACGCATCCTTGGAAGTGGCATGTGAGTCAGGACTGCATGTCCTCTTTCGTCATAATTTCTCCTCTTTGCTATAATGCTGCGGTTATTTTGCTCATATAATTTAATAAGTCACATGATTGGGTGAAGAAAAGTCTTGATCTCGCTGCTTCCAGATGATGGAAAGACTGGATTTACACTCATCACAAGAAAAATGAGAGATAATATTTGCACATTTCCTGTCAACAACAACTGTACAATCTTTTTTCCCCATTTCTACATAAAGGAAAATTACACTGTCTTTCCTGTAGGGAATAACAGTAAACGAATCAACATTTAATTTGAAACCACTTCTTTCGATGTTCCCTATTTGCAACCACTGTAATGATTTCCTGTAAGTCTATAAGGTACAGTTAAGCTCCACTACCGTCTCACTATGTGTGACGTTGTTTGCTGGCATAATGAGCAGAATGAGGTTTTTAAACAAGATATATTCTCCCCTCAAGGGAGTTTTATTGAAGTTGTCAGCAGACCTTTGAGTCGGACATAAACCTACTGTCAACAATGAGAGGGACTTGATGGCATGGCAGACATGGGTCTCCCACAGGTGGGTGGGGGTTGAACGTCAGGCGCAGATCAAAGATCCTGATGGACTTTTGACACAGGCTGCCTGGACTGTGTTGGTGAACACTGACAGGCAGAACCTGAGCCGCAGATCAAATTACCTTTGAAGATGAGCCTCCCCCCCAGCAGGCTCAAGCTGGGCTTCCTGTGGAGCGACTCCCAGGCCTCAACTGTCCATGAGGTGACGTCTCCATGTCCTTATGCTGTTTTTACTGGTGGTGACCTGGTGATAGTCCTGTGTTTCAAGCAAGGCCTGTGTTAATGAGACATAAACTCACTGTAATTTGTGGTCTTCATATTTATTTTTTGGATGCTTTTGCATGGAAAGGAGATTTTAAGATTTTATAAGGGACATGAAACTTAGGCATTGTAGAGTTTGCAATTTAGCAAAATGCTTAGCTCCTATTGTCTTTCGTAAACATAAAAGAAGTCAACCTTTTTGCTCATTTAATGTTTTGAACAGAAGAGAAAGCAGAATCCATCTTCCACGAAATAAAAGTGACCTGTAACTGCATTTCTAAGGTGATTACAATGATCAGTGGTAGCAGATGGGTAGCTGGTTTGTGATCCTTCGGAAATGGACTTTGTGTGGTGGGGAGGCGGGGGTTGGTCTCCGCCTCTGATCCAGTCCCCTGCCTTCCCGAGGGCCTTCCAGCAGCCCCCAGGTGCTAACTGCGTGACAGCAGCTTGATCTATCGATTGCTGTAAGAGGGCTCTCCCAGTCTAAATGAAAATTCATGAAAAATTGATGAACTCTCCAGATTATTTTATTTTTCCCTTCTCGTACTGTTTCTTAACCTTTATTTTCAATACTCTCTCTGTCTCTCATGTAATGTGAGTTCAGCAGCAGAGGGGGTTGAATAGAAGCATTGGCTGCTTGAGTGGCTTAAAGGTTGATGGCTGAGAGGTCAGGAGGCCGGGAGACGAGGGGATAAGAAAGAGCTACCAAGGTGAAGAAATAAGAGCAGACATATATGATGGGTATTACCAGTGATACAAGGTTAGAGAGAGAGAGAGAGAGAGAGAGAGAGAGAGGTTCAGGCCAAAGCCTCAGGCCACGGCCTGAGTAAACAAGGATATCGAACTGTACTTTGGACCAGATATTTTGACAAAGAAAAGCTACACCATCATCAGGCATCATACTGTACTGGTAAAACAAGTACACACATAACCAAATACCGTACTGTTCAAAAATTCCTTGTATTGCGCTCTCTGTTACCTTGGGATGATTTACTGTTCACGTGCACTCAGCCTTTTTGGCCATAGATGAAATAAGTTGCTAGAGAGCCACTGTCACCTGGGAGGGAGAAAATGTTTAAATGATTTTGATGTTTGTCAAAGTGACATGAGATGGTCCAATTCCATTTTTAGATAAAGCAATATTGGCACTACAATGCCTGACACAATTTGCTTATATTGACCTGACCCGACCTGACCTTAGTCACTCATAGTTTGAGAATGACAGCAGTGTTGGTCTGACCAAGATGGAGTGTGGGTGTCAGAAATGGTCGTGCTTATGGGTCAAGTGCAGTTCAACAGGGAGAGTTACTTGATTCTGGTGTAACAGAGCAATGAAGTTTTATTAAAGCAGAACAATGTTGATATAAATTATTAGATGATGAACAGATCAGAACCCTCAGAGGCACTTCAGAGATAATGGAGGAGATGAGGAAAAAGAAATAATGTGCAGGTAGGATATTATATTAAGACATTAATGACTTGTTGCAACTTTAATGACAAGTAATCTAAGGGATATTGAGCAGGAACGTCCCTGAGCTGATGTGCAGGATCGGTGTCTGACCCAATCAAGTGTCTGGCCTCGGGCACCAGGATGGACAGAATCAGTGCAGCTCCATTGTTTTACCATTGTGCCATTTTCATTGTTTGAGCTCACCCTCCCTTTCTCACTCTGTCCCTCTTAAATTTATAGCAGTATTAGTCTGTGTTTTAAATGCTGTTAGAAACGGTTTGAATAGTCATGTTTTGTAAAATAAGAATGAAGCAATGATGAATTATATATTTACCTCCATGACACAAAGATGTGACCAGTGTGTTTTCTCATATGGTGGTGTGCTCCAGTTTGTTTTAGGCTTTCTCAGCTTTCCCTTTCAGCCAGGTCTTCAGGGGTGCTGGGGGAGCAGAAGGGGGGGAGGTGCTAAATCCCGCTGCATTGGCTTACTGCAGTGATTAGCCTTATCAGGTCCTGACATCCGTCTAGTGATTGTAAAACCAAAGCTAATCGCACAAGAAAAAGCTGCATTTAAATCCATATCCGTGTTGAACTGGGTTTGTGTTTATGATACGTCTTCAGCCCCCCCTCAGTCTTCTACCTCCCTCCCTCGTATTGAACACACCTTTGCCCCCCTTCCATTCACGAGTGGTTGAGCAGGACCCTGGTGAGATAATTGAATTGCAGGCCTGAAACAGATTGAACTCGGTGTCCAGTGAGCGGAGTGGCGCTGCTGCATGCTGGACATCAAGCTGGGCAGCACTCACCACTCTCTCTGTTTGAGGAGGAAAGGTGGAGTGGAGAGGAAGAGGGGGAAGAGGCCTCTGAGAGGTGCCTCTGCATTATTAATGTGGGCCAGATTGGGGGGACTTGTGCGGTTACTGCTCAGTCTTTCAAACATGTCTCCTTTAAGTGTCGGATGTTGAACACACATTGTTCACAAATGGGTGGACAAGAGCATGAACTGCCTTATGTTATCCAAGCCTGTGGTGCATGTGCAGAGGGTGAGGATAATCCTTTGACATCACTTTGCTGCATTTGGGAAGTGATTTCATTATAGCTGTTGTTCACTGTCCCGCACTTTGGATGATAGAGAACTTGTAAACGTGTTGCCTAGAGGGTATCTGCGCAGTCTGCTTTGTAATCTTATTCCTCCTCCCATGCTCTCCAAAACTGACTGCAGGCCGTGCTCCATGGGATGGATATGCCGCATATACGATGTGCCCCCTTTTCTCTTTTCAGAATAAACTAGGTCAATGAGCAGGTTCATAAATCATTGTGAAGTCCGTGTCAGAAATGCTAGCTGCAGCCACCGCTGAATAAATTGCTAGCACTGCAGATATCTGTGTATATGTAAGTGTGACATGGCACACCTGAGGCGATAGGATCCCAAAGAAAATGTTAATTAGCCCCATCTTTTCAGGTGGATGGGTAACACGCATAGTTCCAGATACGAGCATGTGGGGTGAACTATTGCACTTTTAATCAAGTGTCGAATGTGACTCGCCCTATGACATGTTCGTGGATGCATGTGTTGTATGTGTATGTTGTAATTCTCTTTGGGAAGAGGCATCACAAAGGAATGAAGATGCTGAATCTTAAGGTGTAGATCTGTATCCTTTGTAACCTTTAAAAATGCAAATGACAAAGAAATGAAACAGATGTCTTGGGTTGGTTCTAAATGCCGCTTGGAATGGGATTGGATGACTTTTAAAAAGGTCCTTTGATATCATCTAATGTACCACTTCTGCAATTAAGTGAATTGTTAGGTAGCATTTGGTGCTCGTACAACAAGGTAATTAGCAGGAAAATAGAGTTGGGAGAGGTGTGAGTGGTGAGGAGAGGAGGAGGGTACCAAGCTGTTCCTGTTGTGTCCAGCATGAGGGGAAGCTAATAAAGGGACAGGCCAGGAGGAGCAGGCCAGGTGGGGAGTCAGGCTGAGCTGCACTGCAGAGGCTTTCACAAGCTCATCTGGACTCATTATTCCATTTCAGAAATGAGAAAATGGAGTGACAAGTGCACACAAACAACACACACAAAAGTGTACACAAACACCTGTCCTCACGCTCGTGCAAACCCCGGTAGGCTGAGGTTTAATCTGCACCGAAGTCCTTGAGAAATAATGAAGGGTAATGAAGGAAGCAGCAACAATGCAACCATTACGGCACATTAATGATGCATGCTGCAGTTAGGAAATAAAACACAGTCTCAAAAACTGAGCACGGGCTAATTTGTATTTAAATATGTTTTACTCTCACTGTGCATCTTAGTGTGTCTGTTTGTTTATGTGGTGGGATGTGTTGAACACAGGGATGAAGGTCAGCCGAAGATAATTATAATGGCCTTAGATTTTTTTTCTGCACCTTTGAATGGCTGTGTTCTGCATTTTTTATAGCGTCTTTTCCCCATTCTGTATTCCCATTTCAAATGTTCTTTCATTCTATTGCGACACCAGTTTTAATCATTTCAACTTTTGTTTCTGACTTAGCATGTTTTGTCCATTAATTTGCCATGGCGGACACGTCTGAATACTACAATACCCATGAGCTTTGTCCGCTGTTGCCATGCAAAAGAGGCCAGTCAGAGGCGTGAATCAGAGCGGTAGCAAATTCAGAGCTTCATCATCACAGTTGAGAGCAAAAAAGCTGCACCAGAGTTGTTGAGAAAATGTAATTCTGCTCTGTACTTAACCACCTCTTTGAACAGATTGTTATAAAAAAAAGACATCAGGACAATTTTTATTGTTTCATTACCCAGCGCTATTGATATTTCTGGCTGAAGGTGGCCAAGTTTAGTGCAGAAAGATGTGGTGAAAGTGCCGATGAGGCAGAGAAAAAGTTAAAAAAAAAAAAAAAACATCTAGAAAAGGTGAGAGTGTTGTCCTGCGATAAGAGAGATGGTGAGAGCCGGCGAGAGTGTGAGAAATATCTTCTCCTGATAAACTGTGAGAGAGGAAAAATCCCTGATTAAATGTGTCAGCTCTGTGTCTGTGCTGCTGGAGTTTGCTGACCTCTGTAAAGAGGTGTTGTTATCTATTGGGATTTACTCACACACTTTCCACGTGCACTCACACACACACACAGTTCTCACCGGCCGTATACAGCAGCATGCAGATCGCCCTCTCATTTATCAGCCGCAGATGGCCGCAGTAAATGAGGAGTTCCCACCACAACACAACTCCTTTGCAGTGCATGCAAAGAAGATGGCCTGCAGAAATGGAACAGAAATTTGGAAAAGTCTCACTGGGTGATAAATCATAGGAATGCATTGCAGTCACTACCGGCACTCTGACCTTTCTCTGTCACACACACAAACTGGCACATTCACACACACATGATATGTCCTGAGACTGCACTTTTACTATCCTCAGAGGGCCTTGTGTCCCAGCTCTGACCTCCCCAACTCCACCAAGGGAAACAGACCGTCTGTGTTACCTTCTTACCTTCAGGAAGGAAGCGAGCGTAGTGCTGAAGATGGGAAACGCAGCAGACCTCGACCATGGCTGAATAATGACAGCAGTAATGGAGTGTTGCAGTGAGAGCTGAGGGCAAAGATGGAAAGTGTGGTGAGAAGGTGCAGGACGATGACAAAGAGATGGAGCACTTAATGAGATCCAAGTTTGGGATGACCTTTGACCGTCTTTCTCGGGCCTGTTTATCAGTCTCTTTCTCTGCCTGTTTCTCCGCTCTCCACCTCTTCACTTCCACCATTGTGTCACCTTCAAGTGTACAAACTGGATTAAACAAGTGTGTGGCGCTCCGTCATGGATGCCACGGCCCGTCAGCAGAGGAGTGAGCCGTCAAGCAAAGAATGCTGAGCCAGCCGCTTCTCACGCCCATTAGTGCCCGGCAAGATGAAGCACCCGTCGCACCGGGTTTTGTTGTGTTTCTTTTATACACCCTACTCTCCTTCATTCTCTCCCTCTTTCGCTCTTTATAGTGACACCGTTATTGATGGGCCCTCCACTCTGACAATGCAGGGCTATTGCTTCGTCTCTCCTGCCTGCCAGTGTTGTGCTTCCTCTCTCCTCTTTCTCCTCACTCCCTCTCGTTGCCCGTGCTTCACACTGTGGGCGCTCGCTTCGCGGTGACTGAAAAATAAATCTTTGCATTAACATCGGGTCCCTAAATTGTACAAGCTTGGCAGCATTGTTGTAAAAAGTAAGCACCTCCAGACAAGCACGTTCTATGAAATAAACATACTCGGCCTGGCTTCTTCTTTCACTCTCATCAGACAGTTTTGGATGTAGACAGAGCCGTAAATTATTGAAATCTGTCTGCAGGCTGATTATTGATCAACCTTAAAACACAGACAGGCTCAGAGGCTCCTGCTTTCATGGCTGGATTGCACTTTGATTTCTGGTTTAATATCGACTTCTGGTTGTAATTTATTCAAGCCCTGTGTAGTTTTGAGTTTTAACTAAGCAGATTTATTTTGATCATCATAAAAATATCTTCTAGAATATGCCCTATTTTATCAGTCTATTAATCTGCTCTTCAGGCTATGTGTAGATAACCCTAACACATGGGGTTCCTGACTGCTGCTCTATGTTAAATTGTTGGGCAGGTGTGATATTTACCAGCATTTAGATGAATATGTCTGATACCACTCTATTTGCTGTCAAGTGGGCAAAGGGACAAGTGAGTGATAATAATATTAATCGAAAAATGTGACCCTAAGTGAAATCCCTGTAGACCGCCGCATTCTGACGGTGGCTTGCCATTGAGTCCAGCCAGGATTGGATCCTCTGACCCCTGGAGAACCCTTTGCCCTCTCCTATCCACCCCAGATCTCTGTCAAACCATAATTCCTTAACCCAGCGCTTCCCTCCGATGAATGTGTCCCTGTAGTGACTGACCTCCCCCACCCACCTTCCTCTCTCTCTCTCCCCGAGACCCTCAGAGACTGCCAGAGATGGTAATCCATCATATGGAGCTGGGGAGGAGGTGACAGGGTGGAGGGCTGAAGTTCAGGCGCTAGCTGATACGGGTTTGAATCGAATGTCGCTGAAATTGATTCACCCTCTGGTGTGTGGAATGGTGTGTTATTTCTGCACTGATGTTCCTGGTTCAAATGCCCATTATTTTCCTTGGTTACTTTCACACACACCCTTAAACACACATTCATTCTCACGCAAACATACCTTTTGCGCAACACTGTAGGGTGCACAATGCCGCTGAGGATCGATCTTGTCCAAGGGTCAGGACTCAGCCAGAGCCACGATTTACTCTGTTTATTTTGAGTTACAACTGTCACGCTGCACACTGGCACTCTGATGGATAAGTCTTGTTGGAAGCTGTTGTGCACACTTACACACAAGCACACAATGCATACTTACAGAAGTGCACAAGCACATACAAACAAGCTTAAGGTGAATGGCTGTGGTGTGGCTGTTTCTCTAGTTGTGCAAACATTAAGGACAATCCCTCCTGAAAGTAGCCCTTTGGGAGACACAGTTTCAGCTTCATTAGATTCTCAACTGAACTGTGTGGATGGAGAGGAAGTAGGAAACTGGGTTAAGGGAGGAGGGTAACACAAACCATACATGGGAAATAATTTCTAAACTGGGTTCATAGTGTACAAATTTGCCAGCCTTATATCTTGGAGAAAACAAACAAACAAAAATCATCATCAGAACCTTCTTCTTAGATCAACCTGGTTTGTGTTGATTTACTTATTAATACTTATTGTTTATTCTTCTTCTTCAGTCCCTTAAACTGTTAGCAGGCTCCACTTGGCCCTGGGCCATGGCAGAGTTATGGTGGGTCTGGATTTGTTATGACTTGGTGATCTCTCGATGGCGTAGACAGATATTGTGTTTGGCTTGGATTACATTTGCTGTAAGGGACACCTATCAGCCACCAGAGCCCTCAACAGCTGCAGACCAGAGTTGAAACCTGATCATCCAGTCTCTGCCGTCTCCCTCGCTCTCCTCGCCTGCCCTCTATCACTCTCTTTCCTCTTCCCCCTTTTCCACTCCCTCCCTCTCTCATTTCCTTTCCTGCTGTTTGAAAGTGATAGTCAAAGCATTTTGATCACTTTCAAAAGTGAAGGGAGACAAGATCAAATGTTTAAGAGTGTGGTTTCTAAGACAGCTGTGGTTCCTTTCTGTTTTACAGCCTGACCTTTACATGACTGCTCTGCTGCATCCACTGGGCATTTCAGCCGTGGAAGTTGGGTGGATGCTGTGTCTAGTTGAAGGTGACCTTGTGTGTTGCAGAGTTAATGGCTTCCCATTTCGATGTGGAGTGTGTCCTAACTGCTGCCTCTGCCGGTTAGACTGCTCTGGGATCAGTCCCAGGCTTGGCCGAGGTGAAGGAGGGGACACAGAGATGCGATGCTGTTCATTCAGCAGCCACCAGTTTCACTGCAGGAGCCGTGGCATCCGCGCCGTCACAGATTCTCAGCCTCGGCAAAGACACGTGATTGCAGAGAGGGGAAACTGGCAACCTCAGTAATGTGTAATGCAGTGTGACCAGGTGCAGTGAGATGACATCACATGGTGAATGAGACTGGGAGCTGTGGTATGTGTGCCACCTGCTTCTGCAGCTGGGAGGATGATTAGCAGCTAGCCAGGCTGATTATTAACCAGCCAGACATTCGTGCAGCCAAACGGACAGACAGACAGAACGGGACACTGACAGACATTGCACATTGCCAGATATGAGCCTGCACATTGGTTGGCACAGTAGAGACCAGACAGACTCGTCCAGACCACTTAAGCACTAACATGGCCAAAGGCCAGCTGAATAGAAATCAGAACATCCTATTCAAATGCTAAGCAGAATCTTATCTCAGTGCCTCTGGCTGCTGGTCCTCATGCTCTACACTGGCCGGGGCAAAGCTATTAACGAACATGCAGGTGCCTCCCTGTTTGCCTGTGTTTCATTGTGTGTGTGTTTCGATAGGTGTGGGGTCAGTTGTCTGTATATTTCTCTTTGCTTGTTGTGTTGATGAGAAATTCACAAGGGAAAATATTTGAGATGATATTTCTTTGAGTAAAATCCTAAGAAATCCATCTCACTGTTAGTATATTTCCAATGATGACTGTTGACGTATCAGTCTAAACTCAATAGTGCCATCCACAACAGCACCCACCGCCCAACACAAATGAAGACAGTGAATCATCTTAAGCGTGGCTATAATTGCAGGGATTTGTCTTGGATCCACCGAGATCTTCCTATTCCACAGGAAATGAAATCTAACGACACTGAGTGATCACCAGGGGGTGTGTGGCTAACTGATGAGCGCGCTCATTTGACTCCACCGATCTTTAAAAGCCATTAACGCTCTCCTGTTTCATGCACAAATTAGGCCTCCACACACAAAGGCGCACAGGCGCAGCAGCACATAGATGTTTGGAACTCGTACACAAGACAGGCACATATGCACATGCCACTATCCCCCCTCCCCGTCCCCAAACACACACACACACACACTTTGTAACAGACTCCAAACTCGCTGTTTGTCGTCCAACTTGCATGATGAACGTTTGCCCATTTGAAGCCTAAATGGCACAGTAAGGGAAAAATGAACCCCAAGACGCCGCGTTGAAATGGAGCTGAAAAGAACAGCTTAATTGGCCAACATAAGCCATGCCCAGGCATTAACTGTGAAATTTACATGTTAGCTTTTTTCCCCCGTCTTTCTTTTAAAGGTCCCCGTGGTGTTCATGTGGAACAGACACATGAATTACAACTCTGACACTTTATGAATATCGATTTGGCCGCTGTTACTGTGCAGGGGGTTATGGGAAACCATATTATTCAAAACATGTTGAGTGGGATACAACTGCAATTAGTCAGTTGTTTATGCAACTAATGTGTTATTAGTTTAATTGCCTGTTTTTGGTAATTAACTTCACCTCTCTCACACGAAACCTCGTTCTGTTAAAAAAAAGGCTACAAATGAACTGTAATTTAGAAATGTTGCGGACACGTTGTTAATTGTTTTCATGATCCCTGCATGTTTAATCTCATCTAACATGTGAGAATATGGTAAATTATTCTTCTTATCAGATTCGCAGGCTCCAAGCAGAAGGGAGTTGTCCACATGATTTACCTCCATTCACAGCAGTACAGGGGGTTGATAGGCCAGTTATACCTCTGAGTCCAGATAGAGTTGACCTTTGTCCAGGTTGAATGTGACCTCTGACTGACCATCGATTGACCATCATCTGACCCCGTGGCTTGAAAACAGAGCTGCATACGGGTCCATTTGGCAGTCGGGAGAGCGTCTCTAACATACACTGCTAATACAGTTACCCTGGTGTTATTGGGAGATGTATGAAAGGAGAAATAGCCCGGGAAGGCAGGGTTATTCCTGTGTCAGAGGAAGAAAAGCACGGATAATTCAATTACAGCCTAAGGGATATGAGCATCTGTCAGCTTATTCATTCTTATAGTACTCAAGTTCTGTTGTTACTGCTTTAACCTCAGAACTAGATTGCCACCGGATTCAACTCATTACCCACTTTATGACAAATTGAGCCCAGATTGGTATTCTGACATCTATAGACCTTTAGCCCTGTTATTTACCACGTGTTTCATCATTTTACAGTACTAAAGGCGTTTTCTGCTCCGTAAGCCATTTTGTGAAACTAAACCTTGCATGGTCCCTCTGCATTTGCTGAGCACTGGACCAGATTCTGTTATCTCTCCTCAGCATCTTACCACTCTGAAACCCCCATCCCTCCTCCGTTTCTCCCTCATCCCCTAAATTGCTGTTCCCTAACTGGCTGAAGATGATAACAATTTCGGCCCAGCAGCCAAAACGCCCGTCCCCATCCCCCCCTTCTCACTATGAAAAAAAATCAAATAGCAACCTAGCGACTGACTGCTAATGAAATTAGCAGGATTTCTCATAAACCTTAATAAGTAACCTGACTCGATAAAGGATGCTGATGAGGGCAGGAGACAGCGGCATGATTGGGAAGAAAAAAAAGAGGGGGATATATCGTTCATCTCAAAATCACTCAACGGTGCCAACTGGGGTGTTGATTGTCATAAATATTCTTGGACCTTCAATTTTCACCCAGACACCCCACCCCCAACTAACGCCGCAAGAGCATCTCACCTCCTCTGACTGCATCCGTGTGCCAGCAACACCACCCTCAGTCCTCTCTCTCTGTCTGTCTCTTTTCTCACACGCAGCAGGGGGATGGTTGGCCCAAGAACATGGCATCATTAACTTTCTTGAGTGGCAGACGTTAGACGTGCGGAGGGCTGTCCTGTCCCACCCCCTGCTGGGTGTCCCTCAACCCCCATCACTCCTTCCTGTCATCCTCCATCTCTGCATTTCTTGCTTCTTCCCCCCTCAAGCAGCCATCCACAGATTTCATACACTTGATGCTCAGTCAAGGGTGAATGAGAGGATGCATTAAAGGAGGCATATCATGGGTGTGCCGTATGATTGTTGATGTCCGTGTGCATAATTTGTATTTATATGTATTTATGTGTGGTAGTGGGGGTAGATTTGTCTGCATTTATATAACTGTCTAACTCTCGAACTGTTGTGACTCTGGCTCTTTATAAAAGTGGGGAGAGTCCACTACCACACAGTGTCAGGAGTATTTGTTGTTACCACCAGTGTGGCACGTGCTGCTGAGCTCCCTGTGGTGCGACGCCCTGTCTCATTAATCACAAGCCCTGTGCAGGAGCCCTGACAACCCACAACCTGGTGGCCTACCACCTCCCCTCATGTATACTGCGAAAGGCTCGGCACCATTATCTGCTCACAGGAGAACAAGGCAACACAGCAATGACAGCTGCCAGTGGTCATTTGAACCAACCCCCCCTTTTCAATTGAAACTCCTCACTTCACATATCCCCCACCAAGCTTTTTGGCTTCCTCTCGTCTCGGGTTCACAAGTTTTGAACCGCCGGGGCAAAGGTCAGTGGATTTGCCAGGTCGTCACAGCAACATCAGATGCCAAGAGAGTTGGCCGACCATGACGGAGGCGGGCGGAGAGCTCCGCTTGGCCGGCCGCTTCCTTCTGGAGAGCGGAGGAAGCAGGACAGACGGGGAGAGTATTTTTGTTAAGCATACTCTCTCCCTCTTCCTTGGCTCCGGTCTGTGTCTGGAGTGCTGAGCGTTGTGGCAGAGGGGTATTTAAGCGTTCACGGGGGGAGTGTTAAGGGCTTGTTGGGGTCCCAGTCAGGCTTGTACTGTGGGGTGCTGGGGCTCAGAGCGGTGCCGTGGTCTAGTTGTGTCATGAGCATGTAGCTGAGCTGTCACTTGTCTCTAATTGGCTTAGATCCGCCCACGAGAGGCTCAAAGCTCACTGACCCACCCTCTCTCTCACGTTCTCTCTCTCTCTCACTACCGTGCTCTCATTAGCTTTTGTTCTTCAGCCAAGCTAAGACAATGGTCTCCACATGGTCTTTTCCATTGGAGCGTTTGATCCAAAATCTCTCTCTCTCATTCCAGCAGGCCTGTCACTTTCTCCGCCTGCATGTACGTCCTGTTACCGAGCTAAATCTTGCAAGTATCAGGCTGCGAGAATGATGAGAGAGGATGCAGGGGGCAGCTTGATCTAATCCTGATTGGAGACCTGATTGATCTGGGCCCCGGGGTCGTCATGGGGTCAATACATGGACTGATGATAACCTGGTTCATCTTAAGGGAATAAACCTATCGCAGCACTTTCACATGCCATTACACGCCATATCAATCCAGACAACAATTCATATCAGTCGTCTCCGCCATTAGACTTAAAGGTGTATCCTTGCACGTCATGTTCCAAAGCTGCAATCAGTCAGCTCTTCTGAATCCAGCCAGAGTGGGTGTTCCTTCTTGGCCAGTGTAGGATTTATGATGTGCTACAAGGGTTCAGGGAATGACCCTCTTGTGTGCATCCCTGATGATGTTCTAATTGGATGGGGTGACCTTTCTTCACTGTAATTTTGAAGCGTACTCGGTCCTTGGGGGTGGGAACAGATTAAAAAGCAGCAGGGGTGGGCTGATTGATGTGTGCTGTGGTCGGTGTGGTTGTGGATGGACAGTGACAGGTAGAAGGACAGTAACATATGAGTCCACAGCTGTTGAATGGGAAGGGATGTACAGACTGATAGATGGGAGGTGGCCACAGCCAGGCTGACTGATTGCTACCTTCTGGTACATCATCCCTTGCAAAGACTCCCTTGCTATGATTGAGTGGTGGGAAAGGCGGATTGTTAGATTTCTGTTAACATACATATGCTGTATCATATTATTTCATAAAATTCAGTCTAATCTAAAAATCAGTTAAAATTAAAAAAAAATAATAAAAATGACATCTTGATATTAAAGATACAACAATATGTTATTTATAGTAGTAGCACAATAACAAAAGTGAAAATAATATTAGATTGTTAGTTCCCAAAGTTTCCAAAAACTTCATAGTGAGGAAGTAGTTGCAAACATGAAACATGGTGTCATCTAATAACTGAATTGATTATGAGACATGAGAAGTATGTCAGGATCACTCTGATTGATCTCAGTAATTGATTGGATTGCCTGTTGGCTTCTTCCTAATTAATCTGATAAGTGAATGGTAAATTGATTGCATTTAATTAGCACTTTTCCAGTCGTACGAACAACTCAAGCCAGCATTCACACACACACAAATTTGGGGTTCAGTATCTTGCTCAAGGACTCTTTGGATATGTATTTAAAAATACAAACATCAGTCTTTACAGCTTATGAAAAGCAGAGTTCAATGCAACCATGAGCCACAATCAGGTGGAGAAAAAAACGTCAACATATACACAGATGTATTATATAAAGTGCATTAATATTTATGTATTGTATCATAATGGATGCATATCATTACCAAAATAGAACCCTGCTACACCATTATATTTTTGTGGATATAAATATATAAACATTTGTGGTATAAACACAGTCAGTCCTGTGGCTGTGTGTGTGTTTGTGCCACTGTATGTTTATCCCTGATTTTGGCTGTTTCTATGCTCCGCATTCATGTATAGCACTGTCACAGCGCTCACAAAGCTCCCGGCATATATTTATTTATTTCTGTCAATATGAAATTTGCTTTGCTTTTCTTTGTAGCCAGAATGAGTTGAAGTGTGGTGAATGGGTTGTTTTGGTGCATTGACTGGTGGATCCCATTTTGACGGCGTATGAAGCTGGAACTAATTCCTGCATATTTATTTGGCTTGGTCTAAGCAAGCTAAGCACTAACCCTACTTAATATTCCAGGGCATGCTAACAGGAACAGCCTATTGGTGATAGCAAAACAGCCTCATACAGCCTTTGGAAGATTGTGAGTGGAAAAACTCGGGAGCCTCAGAATGTCAAAATAATTTATTCTCTTGCAAATGAGCATGGATGCATGCGTCAAAGGAAGGTGCTAGGATTTGCTTTTCCAGCAGTCTTTTGTTATTTCATGTCATTTAGTTCCAAGTATAGTAAATAGCTAAAATGTTGAGAGGAAATAATCCACTCAATAACAGATACAGTCACAATATTGTAGTTAAGTGGATTCATCAGCTCGTGTTAATTATTGTCAAAACTTTGCTGAATTCACTGTCATCACTCAATGGAGATGGATGGTCTCACTGTAAATGAGTTTTTGGATTTGAGTGTTGCAGTGTTTGTTAAATATGTACAGTCCTTGTGCTGCACTACTTCACATGTGATAGATCTTTCCTCCGCTCTCGTCAGATTGACTCTGAAACTCAGGTCTTCAGTATCGTCAAGCAAACACTCAGCCTCGCTTAAAAACCCTTTATCTATATTCTCCCTGCATCTCGTGCAGCGTGGACAGAAAAGGCTAAAAAGATAAAAGCGCACGAGGAGGAAAGAGAGCCCTTTCCGCCAACCTCCACCAGGCTCGAGGCTCTTTTGTTGTGGACTCCATCTGAAAAGATCAGCTTTAACAACCTAAGCAAATATCCATGAAAAGGCTTGTGAAGGGAGGGCCTTGAACCTTCTGCCGAACAGGTGTGTTTTATAGCACTGTATTTGTCATTCGCTCTACAGTCCCACATTGTGTTGCGCGCATGTGTGTGTTTCTTGGTGGCTGAAGCTCCACTGTAGCGGTGAGCCAGTCCCAGCAGGAGGGCCGCAGTCAACCCTGTGCCATGTGAGAGCTGCAGGGAGCGGACTAACGAGGTGTCCAGGCAGCTGACGGCTTTGTCCTGCAGCCTGTGAGCGGCGATGGCACAAAACGTGTCCTGCAGAGAGTCCTGTCTGTTCTTTGTGTCTGCCTTTCTCCTCTGCCCGGCACTTTGGGCTACAAAAGGAAGCCGTGCGAGGCGGCACTGTGGCATCAGGTGGACGAGGCGCTGTGCCTGTCCCCCCCATCTCCCTCCTCCCCGTCCCTCTCCCTCTCCTCTCCGGACCACAAAAAAGCATATACTCGAGTCTTGGATGGCTGTGAATTTTTGTCTCTTGCGGTTGGTAGGCTCCTGTCCTATTTTCACTGAAGCCTTGGCAAATAACCATCATTTTATTAGATTCCCCATCCTCTTCCCTTGTTCAATCTTGCCTTTCTTTCATCTCCTTTTCTGTCACATTATGCTGAAGTGAGCGATGATCCAGAGGGCAGGCAGTTCTCTGTCATGTGTTTGCTGCTTGTATTTGCTCAGTCTCCCATCTTCCTCTCTTTGCTCTCCTCTCTAATTTATGAACTGCTACACTTGACTGGGCCTAGCGCCTATTAAAACCAGCACATCGCCTGTGTTTGTCCTGGCCTTTCCTGCTCCACAGGAAGCTCATCTAGAGCCCCCACTAGTTAATGCCACTGCAGGGGGTGTGCAAGAAACATGGACACCTCTGTGGATCCTCTGCCCACTGGAGGGAGAGGTTTGACGCTTCTTTTAAAAGGCCAAAGTCATTTGTCTTTGTTGTTTTCTGTCTCCCAGGGATTGTTTAGAGAGGAAAAATACAGCGAGAGAGATAAATAGTGAAAGGGAGTAAGTGCAATGCAAGAAAACAAGCCTTTCTCTCAGGAATCTCTTTGTAGACGGTGTGTTGTTTCTCATCAAGGCCAATGTCCTGAACACTGTACTTTGCTCTGTTGTGGGCTTCTGATGAGTTTTCTCTGAAACATTAGCTGTGCCTTGACAGATCCTCACAACTTTAGCAGCTATAACTTCAGCATTGATGCATGTTATATTTTTACATTACGCGCCTTTTCATACTTGCCAACACCATATGTTTGCACAGCCCTGTAAATCTCCATCAATATTTAATCATCTGGACAGCAGGTCTATATAATGGTCTTAGGATTTATGGCACCTCAGAACAAAGACTATGTGCTTTGATCCTTCAACCTGTGTCGCAGCCTTCTCCAATGGCCAGAGAAGCCGCGATTGCTCTGGTGAGTCAGCGTCATGAGCTCAATATCCATATGGAAGCCAGACAAGCTCCGGTCATGTAGAAACAGACACCGGTTCTAACAAAGAACCCACACCCTAGGCATCAAACCGCGTGTTCACATTCACAGCACAGCATCACTGCAATGTTTTATATGTGAGCATCGCTCGCTGAGCTCAACCGCAGTGTTTCCATATTGTTAGAGTAATCGGATTTAAAACAGAGCAACGCAGCGGCAGACAACCAAGAGAGAACCACAAAAATCAGAGAAAGGTTAGGATTGAATCCCGGAGGACTACAAATCCCTCCTCTGAAATCTCATTGTTTGGAAACCATGAAACCAGATTCCTGTAACAAGTCTCTGATCAGTGGAGACTCGACCCAAAGGACTCAATTAGACCAGAACGGCCCTTTCTGACCAGGCCTTTATTTTGCCTCCTTCCTTCTCCCAGCATGCCGCTGCCACTGCAGTGGAGCTGTCTAATGCCCCAGACTGGGAGCCCAGCCATACGGCACTCTGAGCAATCACATCACTCAGCCTTTGCCCCTTTTCATTACACACCAACAGCATAAATCCACATTGGGATGTGTGCGTGCATGCATGTGTGTGTGTTGCTTCCCAGTAAACCTGTGGCACTCCCCGTGACTTAGTGTTTTAATTGGCAGCACGGGTACGGTAAACGTATATTTAAAACACTGGCAGAAAATAGCAGTTACTGAAACATCCCTGCAGTCGGAGGCAGTAATCCAGAATTTAATTTCAGTCATTTTGCCCTCCTTCACTTATGATTAGAGTGAATTATGATAATTTCTTGATTATGGTTTGGCCCCTGCCTGTGAGCCCGAGGACACTCCTTGTCTGAGCTCGACAGAAGATGGCAATGGGGCGCATGTGCATCCGACTGGGTCTGCAGTGTCAAACGCTTCCTTTCAGATGCCACAAACGCAAGCTGTACTTTGTGCTCTGTGTTTGTCTACAGCTTAGCCTGCAGTTGATGGTGGCAATGTGGCAGGTACATTTTTTCACCCAGATGAGTGTTTGCGGGATTATTTAACTCTTCATCTGCGGTTCAACGCGAGATTTGTGCAAGTCGCCTCTGAAGCTATCTACAAAGACTGAGATGAAAGACGCAGATGAAAGATGAGACACATGAAATGGCTCGGCTGATATTACAGGTGCATGAATTATTGTGTGTATTATAATGAGCGAGTGTACGTGAGAGAGAGAGAGAGAAGAATCAGCAGCTGGGTGTGCAGTCTCCATTGTCTGGAAACCCAATGCCTATCACTGATTCACATTCAATCAGCGATTCAGATAATACGAGCCGGATCATCCACATTGCTTTCTTCACACGAAAGTCAATTAGAGCCTCATTTAAAGAGCAAAATTAGTTGTTATAGATTTAATAAGTGACCTGGGCTGTGGCGGACTGGGCAGAGCCAGGGAGACAGTGGTTGGAGGTCCATGGGGAAATGAGGGCCTCCTCACTAAAGCCCAATGGTAATGACTTCTGTTTAGTCTTGATAATGTCTACTAATTAGTTAATCAAAGACAATGGCCTTCTACATACACCTCCCACCTTAGCAGCTTCTGTCTGCTCCATTGAACAACAGCTCAGAGTGTAAAGCCTTGAAATCCCCATTCACTCTCATCACTGGCGGACACACCTGGTTGGGTTTGGTGTATGCCTGCAGCAAGATGTACAACACATTAATTTGCTGAATTAATGTTAATGGATGCATGGATGGAAAAAAAATATGCAATGATCTGTGTTATAAAACATGTAAGAGGATAATAAAATATTATTAAAGTAATGCACTTCATCCTATGCGAGGTGTCCACGTTGGTCAGAAGGTCGATATAAAGACCCTCTGGGCTGGACGGGGTGGAAAAACAGAGCATTGACAAAGTGTCTGAGCACCCCTTGGAGCTGCCATCATTGGGTGAGTAATACTCTGTTTTCTCCATAATCAATTAGTAAGCCTTCATTAGCCAGGCCATTCATTATGTTGGCGTGTCAGGGACGGGACATGGTGCAGTGGTCGCCCCTGGGATGGGCACGTCACTGGGTGCTGATACATGACAAGGCTCTCACAATCGCTCTTGCATCTAAAGAGGACGCGGCCATTACTCTGTTGCACAGCCAAGCAGGCATTACTGCGCGTAGCCAAATCAACATTACTTTGTTGTTACACAGCCAGCCAAGTAAGCATTATTCATTTTAGTTGCACAGCTAAGTAAATATTATTCACTGCTCTTACACAACTAAATATTCATTACACTATATTGTTAAAACCATTTGAGCTCATTTACTTTTTCAACTATAAAAGCAGTGTCTTCTCAACGCGGCTGTTTGTTTGGGAGCTGAATGCCTAAAGTACATATTTGGGGATTTCGAAGATGAGAAAGTGCGAGCAGCCCTGCTGTTGGCTTTTAGCTCGAACTGCATAGTAAGACATCCTAAACATATCCCAATTACTCTGGTTTCTCACAGCCCTTGTGAATATTACAGTAGCTTGTGAGCTGCACTAGGAATCATTAATGTAAAACAGATGTTAGACGCAGTCCCCCGGTGCAGCAGATCTCATCGCTGGAGTCTGTACCGCTGCAGCATCAACTCCTCTGCTTGTTTGGATGCATATTTAATAGATGCAGAATTGACTCCGAGATATATATGTGTGTTTGTACTATGTTTGTGTGAGTCTGTGCGCATGTGTGTGTTGGTGTGTCAGCGTTTTCCTGTGGGCAGTAAAGATGCCCACAGCACAGTGTGAGCCCTCTCTCTCTCTGTGTGTAATGGCCTGTGCTATAGAATTATGATGAGGGGCAGACAGAGATTAAAAGAGTAAGATATTGAATGGACCTATGATGGATGAGAGCTGTTTGGGGATCAATTAAACAATAAGAAATTAATTCTGCCAGCGACATGCTCATTAGGGACTTGGTGAAAGGAAGGCAAGGGGGAGAAAGAAATGTGTCACTGCTATATTTTATTAATTTCGTCCTTGCATCTTTTTTAATTATTATTTCAGACTTTTGGAAAATATAGCCGTCATTCATTAGCAGTGGCACTTTCATTTTAGCACATCCAAATTTATTGATTATTTAGCACTGAACCTGAATGTCCTATATTCACAACAGGTTACTAAGTGTTTGACACGCTCTCTGTAAATGCATGTTTGCATACTGCCACTCTCCACATCTTCCCTTTATGTTTACCACATTGCTGACCTTGTTTAAAGGTTACAGCTAAGAGCTTTTTTTCCCCCCTTCTCTCACTGAAAAGAAGCTGCTATCAACCTTGGACTCTACAGTGCGGTTGAGTCTTTGTGTTGCCCGGCACAGATAGATTTGGCTGAGCACAGAAACGGAGGAAAGTCAACTAATTACGGGAGCAGCTCGTATCAAAGGGCCGCTGAGCGCTGCAGATACGGGAGCCAACAGATGTGAGTAACAGCTGCCATGTTGAGTGTCAACCTTCTCGGTGCTGTCGGTCTCCATTTGCCCTGCGCACGAGTAAATAATGTGTTGTCTTAATTCATTTGCCTCCGCTCGCAACAGCCGGTGCGTAATGGATTCTAATATTAAACATGATCCCGTTCCAGTGTGCAATTAGTGTGTAGCTCCACCTATTAACACTTACATATTAATGGCGTCTCCCAGAGTTTGCTGAATGATGGTTGTGGGCCTAGTCATTGTAGGAGTGGGACACACCAATTGGCAGGCGCCAGTGGTTGGGGACCCATCAGTCTGCCTGCCAATGGAAGCACTATGGAACTTCTGTGGTACTGTGGCAGAGCCAACACAACAGCCCCTCCTCCCCCCCGGTCCAGGGGGAAGGCTATCCTGATGCGCTGGCTCAGGGGGTGAGCACACAGACGGACAGGCGGGGCCAGTTGCCAAGCCGGTCCAGGCCCACTCAGCGCGCAGTCTGTCTGCGTGTGCAAATGCCTGCTTGGGGGGGGGTTTGATGTGGATGGACTGCTAAGTGGAAGTTGAGAGGATGGTGTAGGGGTGTGGCTGCTAAGTGAAAGTGGTCGGGGGTGCACTCTGTACAGATGGGGGGATGGAACGATTGCTTGCCGAGCAGATGTTTTAGGGGTGTATGTTTGTCTAGGGGGTGTGACATGGTCAGTGAAGGGCAGTCAGGGGACTATAGAGAGGACATTTGTTGTTTAGCTTGCTGCTCCTCTGAGGCTACTCATCCAAAAATGTTAAAGGTGAGGCTGGAGACTTGACATCTGCTCTCTATCAGCTCCTTAAAGCTAACTCTTCCCTTTGTTGCAAATATTTATGTCTCGGCTTTAATCGGATGTCTTGAAACATATGCCTCCTTTGTGCAGGTTTAGGACTATGTTAATGTGGCCGTTTGGTCGACAGACACCTTATGTATTTCACTTCAGCCTGGTAGTTAAAGACATTGATTGGGCGTATGCATTATAGCACTCCCTTCATCCCGAAGCCTATCTGTCTGTCCGCCGCGGTGTGCTATTCTCTGGTGCACAAGAAAAACAGATTGGAGTTTTCATTAAGGCAGAAAAACTGTCAGACTCTTGACAGCTTTTGATCTGGACGTATGCTCTGATACAGAGGAAACAAACACCAAGCCTAAAAAAATTCCTCCCTCTCATCTCTATCACTCCTTTTCCATCATCCTGGTGCACTGTATTTCTATCTCCATTCATACTTCACATGTAGTCGAGGAGAAGTGCTCAGATGCTTGCTTGGAGCTGTTTTTCATATTTGGTGGAGCTTTTTTTATAATTGGCGGATAGAGACGGGTCTTTGAGTATGGATCATGGCTCTGTAATGACTCTCTCTGTGCGCATGGGTGTGAGTGCAGGGTGTAGACCAGCGCTGAATGGGAATGAGATGAATGCTGGGTGGAAATGAATTTCTAAAGGCCATGGTGCTTCATCACGGGCCCAGCGCTGCCCGTCCCACTCCTGCCTGAATAACACCAGAATTATCACTCAGAGGGAGGAGAGAGCGATGAATACCTCCAGCTACTACACCCTGGGGACTGTGGTAGCCCCCGCCCCTCCCTGTCTCTTTCTCTTCTCCACACACACACACACACACACATATGAATGCACCACGCACTCACACAGGTAGAGATTGGAAGTGGGGGGCAACATTATGCACTAATGGTGTGCTCCATTAATCATACAATGATGAAGGCCATTTCCTTTATTTAATTGGCTGCCAGTATCTCAGTGTCTTTGTTGCATGTCATTTCAGACTCTGGCTGGCAATATGCTTGTGCGCGCTCCACTCTTTTAGCTGGCAGAGTGCAGTACGAGGGTACGGCTGAGAGCTCTAGAGACACATCAAACAAGTGTCTTTTGTATCTGTTCGCTGCATATCGCTAATAGACTGAATATTGGGAAAACAAACCTCTGTTTCTGTCGTGCAGTATTTGCACAAAATGTACAAGCATTCCGTCTCAAGTTATTTAAATTATTTGTACATGCAACTGTAGAATAATATTTTTTTCTTGATTGTTTAACAGTTATCTTTTGGTTAGTATTCAACTATGCTGTTTTTGTTGAATGCTGACAAAATGACCAATATTCCATGTTGTTAAAGTTTGCCAGAAAATAGACAGATTAAAGTTGATTAGAAAAAATATGTGTTGTGGAACAGATGCTTGGTTGGAAATGGGGTGGGACCAGGAATTAACCAGTGACTGCAGCGTCATGAAAGAGTCAGACGTGTGTTCAATAGCGGACATCATAAGGAGGTTCCTTGAGTGAAAAAGCTATAAATAAGTTAATGTGTTTGCAAATTTCTTTTCCTGTCGTCCACTTTATTCTTGGTCCGGCTGCAGCTGATTTCATTGTCATTAATAACAAAAGGTGGGTGGACAAAAAACGAAAGGGTCCATTTTGTGTCGACAGCTGCGTGGGTTGCTATTAGACTACAAATATGTAAGTGTTATTAAGAAACATGTCGCAGTGAACGCTTAGCTGAGCCCACAAATAGCCAGCGGAAGAGGTCACTGAGGGGTAAAGACCCAGCCCACACACCCACTCACACAAAGGCAAAGGGCAAACTTACACCAATATAACCTTGTGCCTGTTTTCAATAGATATTCATAATTAATGTGTTGATTTGCAGTTAGCATTTTTGTGTAAATGTTGTTCCTTTTGGCATGCTACAGTAGGTTTTTGTGCAGCAGTACAGACTAGCTGTGCACTCCAGACTTTGCCCATTGTTTATACACCAGAGGGAATAGCAGAATTTGCCACTGAATAGATTTTTCTTGGCTGGTAGGGGACATTTTAACCACAGGTGACTGAGTAATAGAGCTGCATGCTAATAAAAATGATAGTGTTGGTGATACAATTACAGATATTGTTTGATTCGGTGTAACATTCTGCATTGTAAGTACGAGTGGCATATTTATCCATCCACGGTGTACAAACAGAATTGCCTGCTCGAGAACCCACTGTGGGCATGATGGTACAAGCTGATTTGCCCACAGTGGGAGATGCTGCATTCATCTGAATTTTGATGCTCTGATTTCTATCTGCGAAAGAATTGTCTTGTAGTTTGTCAATTGTGTTATGATGTTTTCTTCACTGCACATCTATAGAAAACAAGAACAAATGTGTTTTTTTTGAAGCTGTAACTATTAAGAATAGACGCACAAGAAAGCTAAAGTTGGAGCTGTATGTTAATTTCTAGAACTTATTCTCTGCACATTCTTTTGTGTTGCTTCTAATTAGACAAGACAGCTCTCACGTTGCAACAATAAGGGAAGCAAAAAAAAAGAGAGTATGCAATTATGTACTACTTACAAAGGCCTTTTTGATTCACAAAACACATGGTAGCAGCCATACACAGGCATGTCTATTATCATAATGCATAGTGCCTGTTCACAATGTGCAGAGAGGAGCATGAGAGGCAGAATGCTGCAGTTGGCTTGTTTTGCTCTTTGAAGGCTGAAGGAGGGCATGGCAATATTTACTGAGAGAGTGCCCCCCCCCTCCTTGGTCCCACCCTGCTAGGTTGGCGTTTGAGCTTCGCAGCCGGGGGATGTGTTTTGCACCAGTACATCTCTTCTCTCTCCCCCCTCCCCCCTCCCCTCAATCCCCCTTCTGCAAGCCCTCTACGGACACGCTGCACAGGGACACCCACTTCCTCATTAAAAAACCAACAGCCATTAATGTTAGATGAGGGCAAGAGGAGCTGGAGGAGGGAGAGCGGGGAGAAAGAGGGAGGTGTTTTCCCCTTGATCGACTCCTAAGGATGCATGATGAATCCTCACAGACACACGGGCCGACATGCTGAGAAAAGGGGAGGAGATGAGAGGCTGCAGACATTTTTTTTTCCCACCCAAAGACAGACAGACTGACAGACATAATCGAGGTCTTATAAAATGGCTGCAGCTTCTCATGGATACACACAATCTGACGTGCTGATAAATGGATCAGAGATGGAAACTGAATAATTGTGAAGTGAAAAGATTTCCATGACAGCAGGAAGCACAGTTAATGACAGATTTGTTCAAAAACATGTGTCTTCTTCCCACCCTCTCTCTCTCTCTCTCTCTCTCTCTCTCTCACACACACACACACACACACACACACACACACACACACACACACACACACACACACAATGAATATAGAAGCAGCTAGTGCCCTGTATAGATGGACTGTTAATACTCAATATTGCCCCTGCTGTGAGGTCTTAAATTGGTAGGCTCCCTGGAGTGGCAGAAAAGTGACAGGGAGAGGAGGGGTAACACCATCTCAGCCATAAATCTGGGGTCAGAGTGAGAAGACATGGCTTCGGGCTTAAACATAAACAAACATGCACACGCACACCCAAATGCAATAAACAGTTCACAAGTATCTGCCGTTGCTACGCGTTGTTTCATTACAATGCTGAGGGTTCTTCACACCTGCTGCAATCCAAGACAGTAATGGTCAATTCCCACCGGCCATCAAGCAATCTGCCGAGACCCTCCACTCGATTCTACCTTTCCAATTGTGATAGACAGTTGGGTCCAGAGAATCAATCCCATCAATTTTGGGATTGACCCCAGCTGCATGGTCTGTGAAGACTTGAGCACACGGGGTCAGATTTTAAACGCTCTGGCTTATTTAGATATTTACATGCCAGTAGTTTATGTATGTCATGGAGCTTTTCCTTTGCTGCGGCCATGAGGATCACCATCGTGCGCTCCGTATGTGTTGATGTGTGTGGGAGGAAATTGGGGCCATTGTTATTCCACTGTTTTCACAGAGAACCTCCAGGAAGATGCAGAGATTACAGCCCAAAGCAACGTGGGTGGATGTTTCGGAGTATACCGTGTTGGTGTGTGTCTGCCGTACATGTGTGTGTGCGAGCGCTTGTCTTTTCCTTCCACATATTCATCCAGTATCATCTGGGTTTGCATGGAGTGTTCCAGAGCCCTGATGAGCGGGGAGTAGGGGGGGCTGTGGCTGCAGAGCTGTAGCCCTATAGCGGTGGCTGGTCTGTGGGGAGCTTGCTGTGTGTGTGCGTGTCTGCAGGCCCTGTCTGTGTGCATAGAGCTGGGGGAGACAGAGACGGAGAGTGCGGGCAACCAGAGCTAGCTGGCTGGGTAATGAATTTACTCCTGCGGCACTCTTTAAAGCATAATTACACTCATCAAAGCCAGGAAGGCCTGTCTCGCCCACTGACTCCTAGCTAAAACAAAGGCAGAGCAAAAAACACCACGGCTTAATTCTCTTTCCATATTACCATACCACAGTTACCACTACAAACCACAATATCAGTCTTTATGTCTTTTTCTGCCTGTAGCCAGAGCGCAGACTGTAAGTCAGATTTTTCTCAGCGACTGTAACAGTTTGTGGCTGAAGAGCATAAATTCTCCCAAGTTAAGTTGAACCAATTTGAATATAGAGTCTTTATCTTTACGGCCTTCTTCCATCAGTCCCCTCAGCATCACCGTCATCTCCTCTTGATCAAAGTTAACAACGTAGCTCTGTGGAAGAAACCTGGTTCCTGATGACCCCCTTTCACTCTGTTCTCAAATTCAACCCCACGTTCCTCTTGCCATCGCTGTCCGCCCCCCTTGTCTCCCCTTGATCCCCCTCCCTTCACCTCCAATTTCTTTGGGAAAAGGTCAAGGTTGTGTGTGAGCATTTGGTTGCATGTCCGGGCACACATGGGGTGTGTGTGGTGAGCATACAGAGAGAAACCCAGCGACACATGTTCTCTGGAGACGAGAGGGGGGATGAGACAAGGGAGCGCAACCCACCACCCAGCTCTAAGACCTGGATACAGAGGATCAGACAGTGCTGGGTCCAAATTAATTCACACAGAAGCACACACACACACACACACACGTGCACACACACATTCATGAATGCCTGTGCAGTCTCACTTCACTAATTCATGTCCTTGTGAAATTCTTTTGGCACTGAAATTACTTTATTGAAGACATAGCTGTTCTGTATTACATGAGGCTTCGGTTGCATATTTGGTATCAGTGACACACACATCAGCAACTTATCGCGATAATGACTCCCAGCCCCAGTTACAGATCAGCCCACAAGAATTTGCCAGAGGACAGATGTGGCTGACAACTGTGGGCACACCGCTATTACAGCCCTCCACTTATGTGTGTCTCTCAGAAGTCACACTTCTGTAAAACATGGAGCAAAAACAAGCAGCGCTTTGATCAGGAGACACACTCGAGATACATTTAGCTCGTGACTGTAACCATCGTGATTTGACATCATAAAACTTGACATCTACAGAGTGAGACGTTCATGTTGAGCGCGTGCCTTTTCATCCTACACAGGTGTGACAAAAGATGCGGTGGATGGTGCTGCCATATAGCAATAAGATCATTACTCATGGCGTGTAATTGATCAGATGGTGCTGCAGGTGGGACACTGAGCGGGACTACAGACATATACAGACAAATTTATATCTAATTAGATTTTTTTAAAAATATTTTACTAACAAATCAGTTTATTCAAATTGAGTATTTTGACATTTGACGCTTCATTTGAAAATCTCAGTAGACGCTTTGAATGAAAAAAAAAATCGCATTTGCTACAGCACTAAAAAAGAGTAAAGGCAATGAATATATTGTGTGTGCTTTTGTTGTGTGTGTTTGTGCAGGGTGTGTTTAAGTCTAATTACTGCAGCCCTCTGCTTCGTGAAGTGATTTACACATTGTTTTTGTCCACCGGGTTTTTTGGTAAATTTGAGATAAGCTCTCTCTCGCTCGCTCACTCTCTCTCGCCCTCGGTCTCAATCTTCCCTCTAACTCAACACAACAAACAGTTTCAGTATTTTGTTTTCCTCCGCAAGGCCTTTTTGTCTCTGGAGGATTTATCATCTGCCTACAGTATTTCAGGGGTTTTAATCTCCTACCATTTGATTACTACCAGCTAATTAAACAGAGAGGGTGCCAAGCAGGTGACAGAGGGCTGGAGCTGTGAGGTGGCATCAGTTCCTGTCTGGAAGCCAGGGCCTCTGTCTTGTCCTCTGCTCCGCTCGCCATAGTCTGCACAAATAGCCCAAGTATGTTCTATTTGTGTATTATAACTGTACTCGTCTGGATTTTAGTGTGTACAGTACAATAAATCACAGATCTGTCCACTGAGCCAAGTTGTTTTTCTTCTTGGTTAAATAGACCTAGATTTTATTTTGCTTCCCCCTCGCTACTGGACTGCCGGAGGCCAGCAAGAGGGAGGAGTGCTGGATTTCAAGGCTCTGCGGCTGGGAATAAGGAACTGCTGACATCAGCATCCAAAAGCCATATTAGCGAGAAGGAAAGGATCAGAGTGAAAAAACATCGTATAGATTTATTTCTCCAACAGTTGAAATTGGCTGCAATCTTTTTTCCCCCCATTTTCTCCCTCACAAATTTCAATGTCCCTTGTGATTTTTTTAGCAACAGGTACAAATCTTTAGCCGTGCATGCGTGTGGTGTGACACCTTGAGACCCACAAGGTTGCTTTAACAGAGAAGTGAAATGATGGCATGCAGATATGAAGGGGACAATGATAAATGTCACAGATGACAATGGGTTTGTCACTGCTGAGAGATGCCCTTTTCCCAAGTCCCTCAGCAGAGATGCTCTCTTCACAGGTCTCAATCCCTTGTCAAGTGGTTAAACCTGCACATCCATATGCATGCTGCTACACATGAAACAGCGTGCATCTGCTTGTCGCGCTCCACGCCTGCCCTGGTAGACAGGCAGACAGGATGTCCTTAGCCCCAAGGCCAGTGAGACAACACAGGATCTGCTGACCGGGAGAAAGGGGCCACCAAGATCCTCAGGGCAGACTGATGCACTGCTGAGACTGTGGCTGAACTACTGCATCTAGCTGATGAAGTACACTCTGTCAGCATATCATCAGAGTGATATTCAAACTGACTACTTTTGGCATTTCACCAATGTACTCTTGTGGGAACGTACATTCATGGAGGGGATAAAGATTGTGGTTTTTCTTATGGTGTGCCTGCTGAAAAGAGACTTACGAATCTGCTAATTATATTCCTTGGGAAATGCAGAGAGCATATCTTTATGCTTTAATTACAGTTAGTCAAATAGATAATTCATAAGCACTGAAGATACATCAAACTGTACCTGCTTAATTAAGCATTTATTGGGGTTAAGTGTGAGCAAGAAGCTTTGCAATGAAACAACTCCTATTCTGTTTTATTTTAAACATCATAATAAATTAATGGCTTTTTTTAGTTCTTACCTTGCAATAATGTTGTTTAATCACAGGCATAATCATCTGTTGGAGTTTAGACTGGTAGCCATTAACCTCAGGAGAAAGTGGGATATCTTTTCATAGGGCTGACACCCTCTGGTTGGTTGGTTAAGTGGTAGGTCAATATGGTGTTGTTCAATCAAATTCTCATTGGTTGGACAGTCAATGATATTACTAATATAAGGAGTAAAGTTCTTCTTAATCTTTTAGCACCACACATGTGTCCCTCTTTGCATCTCTCTAGTATTCAGTGGTATTACTTCTGAAGTGTAACCACTTAGATATTGCTATGGGTGGGACACTGAGCAAGACCAAAGAGTTGTGACGACAGACAGAAACTCATTTCCTATATGAACTCTAAAATGTGCATAGAATCAAGGGGGCAATTGCATCAGAACCAAAGTGAGGCATTTTTAGTTAATCTAGAGATAATGTGCAGATTTTTTCCCCCATTCAACCAATCAATTGCAGAACAGGTAGAATTAGTCGAGATTTTCTTTGCAGCTGTTGATTTATTGCTGAGGGTGCAATCTTTTTTATATTTATGTAGGTTTTGTAAATAAATCCTTTTTCTTAAATTATGTTTATGTAATGCTGCGCTTTAGTGATAATAAAATCCAGTATCTCAAATATAGTGCCACCAGCAACACATAATTAATCTTAATTACTTTGAAACAAGACAGTCTGCAGAATCGCCTCGTTTTTCTAAATGACTCCTCTCTCCACAATATTGCATACAACCATTTTTTGCCCTGTCTTTCCTGGCGTGATGAAATGCGCTTTTCATTGCTATCTATCCCTTATCCACTCTGTTCCGCCACACACTCTTCTCTCCGGCTGAGGAAAAGCTTTCGGAGGCTGCCAGAGCAGACCCGTCATCTGCTGGCAGTCTATTTGCTGTTGTTGGTGGGGGATGAGTAATGGCAACACCACTGTCCTTATCACCAGTCCACACACCTGCACTCCTCCCTGCACCACATACTTAATTGCCCCTCCGCACCCCCACCCCTGCTTCGGGCCCTGATATCTGCTTATGCCTCACATTCCTGGATAGAGGCCTTATGTCCATTAGTGCCATGGCTGCGTGGGATTTATAGTTTCGCTATGGAAGCTCAGAATCAACATTTTGGCCTTGGTGGTTCAGGGGATGCTGTCGTCTTGGTTAACTGGTGAGGAGGGTCTTGTTTTTTGAGGACGGGAAGGGGGCAGTGTTATCCTCCATTGCAGTGAGTGTGCTGAAGAAAAGGAGCGGTGACATTTGTCTATGATTTCCAGGACTGACAGATCCCAAGTGCTCAGGGTCAAAGCTGGCATACCACTGAGGAAGACAATGAGGTAGAGAGAGAATAAAACAAATAAAAGCAGACGATATGGGGGAGTAGTGAAGGGAAGTCCACACAGAGCCGGGCAGACAGTCCCAGAGTGAGGGTCACAACAAGGTGGATGCAAATAGAACAATGGGCCCTCATGCATGTGCCATAAACATGCAGACGGGGTTGCAGTTGTCTCTCTGCTCACTCCGGTGTATACCTTTGCTTATATGAACATGTGCTTTATATTTGCAGACAGCCAAGCAGACAAACAGATTTTAATAATTTAAACTTTATGGACTACAGTAAGATTTTTCTGCAGAATGAAGCTCTTCACTTTTTCCACCATGTTCTTTTCATTTTGTTGACGATCCAGAATCAAGCATGGGAACGATGCAGACTTTTTTCATTAGGGTTACTTTGGGCATTTTTGCCTTTATTTCTCAGTGACAGTTGAAAAGGCAGACAGGAAACAGGGAGAGAGAGAAAGAGAGAGAGAGAGAGAGAGGTATGACATGAAAACAAAGGTCACCAGCTGGAATCGAAAAGGTGCTGTAACCGTTCGGCTATGAAGGTGCTCCTCAATGCAGACATTTAAATTGATCTGTATCAGTTGTATGAAGCCAATATCCAATTCTGTCTTCACTTGCTCCAGGTAAGCAGCTGCAGAATATGCCCCATTATAGTCTGTTTAAACTCTGTTACCTTGTTCAAGTGTGAAATGCTGCAACTGAGTGGACAGAGCAGAGAGACTGCCTCCTTTCTTCATGACTCCTCTTATCCCAAACACCTCCTCCCTCAGTGCTCATGTGAACTAAATGTCATTTCATCTCTGCCAGGACAGAAGATCTTGATGTCCAGTCAATGTCTTGACAACAGAGAACATCACAGATAGTGTCTGTTACTTAATGTAGGAAGTGCAAGACCAACAAGCAGAAACCTCATGTAGGCTTTTGTTGAGATCTTTCCTTCCAAGGAAAACATTACTTTGGGTTGTTGAAAGGTAATTGGAGAACCATTTGAAGTCCTGTGGCTGTAGATTCCTCAGGCCCACTCCTCCTTTGACAGGCCTGTAATAGCCTTGTCTCTCAGTCACCAGGAGACCAGTAGACTTGGCCCCAATCCATCCTCACAGCCTTGTGAAAGAACTCTCTCAGGAGACCATGATTGTACTTTAAGAGATTGTGTCTATGTGCATTATCTGTCTTTCTAAAAATGGAGAACTAGGATGAGGTTATTGGCTCAATGGGCATTTGTTTTCCCTGATAAATGCACTTGAATACATTTAGTCTCCTTCATAGTGTCTTTCCGTCCTCTAAGGGTTATTACATAAAACCTGAGACATGCAAAGCATTCTCGTGCATGAGATTGATTGCAGACGGTTCGTCCAAGCGAGCTTCCTTCTCAAATGGAAAGAATGGCTGAAGAGGCTGCGGCTCTGGGCTATAAAAAGCAGCAGCAACAGCTCGAGTATCCATTTAAGAGTATCCATCCACCTCTGAACAAATGCCCCAGAGAGCACCTCCATTAGGGCTCCAGCTGGAGACAGTAGCAACCACAGTTACACTCTTGTCCTGCCACTAGCCTCCCAGGTCAGGAGGGTGCTAAGAGGCTCCTATTGGCAACCCACACTTCCCCAGTGATAAATATCTAGGAGCTCACTGGATGACACCAAATTTTTCATCATTAATCCGGGCCATTATGAGGCTGTTTCCCCAGCATTGATCCCCAGTCCAGTCCAGCTGACGCAGCCCCTCTAGGGTGGATGCGGGGGGGTCACTGGGGGAACTGGGACATCGCCAGTCTACTCAGTCAAGTGCAGGGTGGGAAAGCTAGGATAAACACAGATGTGAAGCACTGCTTGTGTATTCTAATCACCCTATACTGTATGTTTAAGCATACATATAAACACTGTAAAATACAGCCGTACACACACACAAATATAAACACAAGATCAGTGTTGGATGATTCTGTGGGAAGTAGGATGTAGAGAATCAAGGCCAGCTGTCCAGGTGCTTGCTGATAGAAAAGCCTTAATTTCACTCACATGCTGAGCGACATTATGCTTTATAAACACACATACTGTACATACATGCACACAGACGTGAGCCCATGAGAGCAGATGCGCAGCTATTGTCTTAATTTCATTCCCCACTTTTCCTCGATTTGTTCCTTTTTACCCCTCCTGGCTGAGATCGGTCGAGATTGGCCTGCTGTTGCGCGCTCCCAGTATTCCAGAAATGAGACGAACAGAATGCGTTATATCCCACTGGGGAGCGACGTAGAGTAAGGAGATTTACCTTCTTTTTACAAATGATATCAAATCAGGGAAAGGAAAGTCTGTCAGCTGTGAAATTACTGATCATCCGGGTCTTTCTTCTTTCTGCTCACAGAGAGAGAGAGAGACTGTTAGAGAGGAGCAATAGAGTAGAGAATTGGATGGGAAGGTATTTGGCTCAGCATGTGTTCCATGTCTCCCATCTTCCCCTTCTCTGTCATCAACTGGTGAGGACAATCTTGCCAAGGCTGATTGTGTGTCCACCACCTTTGATGAAGGCAGACACACAGATTGTCATAAGGCCACATGGAGGCAGTGAGCTTTACCTCCGGGCTAACAGTGGGGTCTGCTGAGGGTCACTCCACTTTAAATGCCTCTCTTTCCTTTTGTTGCACAGGCGATGGCTTTATGAGCCAACGTGAATATTGTAACCCAATCACTACCTTTATCCATTAGCCTTTATAATACAGCACAAACATGAAGAGATGATTAAGGATGCTGGCGTAATAGAGCCGTATCACATATACCATCCATAAAGCTCACTCTCAGGACGGTCTTCATTGGTGTTGTGACAGCCGGCTGGGTCAGAGTGGTGTGGCGGTGGCGGAGTTGCGTCTAGAGGGGAGGGGGGGGGGGGTCAGATGGACGAGGTAATTACCCGGATCAGTGAGCATGAAGGTGGGGCCATGGACCGCTGTCATCACCGGGCTAACAGCTGGAGGCTAAAGCCCCTTCAACAGCTGGGTGATTACACACACACACTCACACAAGCACACACACACACAAATGCATGCACACAGTCCATAAGAATTATCCACACCTGTACTGAAAAGAGACAAGTGGCCGGTGCTGTGATAATCAATGGCACAGCCGGCCAACTACTTCCCTCTTTCCTTTGCAACGCTGCGCACTCCATGAGCAAAACAATGAACGTACAAGATCCTCTTTGTCACACTGTTCACACTGTCATTAAGGTTGTATAAGAATGCGACCTCCTCCATCTCTTCTCGTCTTCCTGTGTGTTTTTGAGCTGTTGACATCCCTGTCTCGCTCCCTTATCCTCCCACATGAGGAGAATAGAGACATTAATGGAGCTGGCAGTCCTACTGTGTGAGTTATTACTCTGCTCTTTCCCTAATGGAGAAAAATTTAATTATCAGCTAATTTGCTGTGTTGTCTCTGGTGACATGAAGTTCCCCATAGTGTCGGCTCCCATTAAATGCTCTGCTTTGACTCCTTTATTCAGACACAGGGAGTAAAGGACCCAGGTAGACACAATGAAATTTTGAGCATATTCGCCTTTTGTGGCGCATATGGCACGCAACACGCCATATGCTGGGATATTAGCAACTTCGCATAGTTCTGCATCCCAATATCAGCCTCAGCGTCAGACCGCATTCACATCTGAACTGAAGCGACGTGAAATTAGGTAATGGGAGTGACTTTTGATCATCACTTCTCTCTCTGTACACGGCGGGGTTTCTCATCTCTGTGCCAAGTATTTAACATGCATTGCGCTTTTCTTATTTTCCTCTTACAGTCAATTGCTCTGACTTCATGATTACAAGATTAAGTAGGAACAACAGTAAATCTGTGAAATAAATAATTCAGTCTCCTCTGAGAACCACACACAATAGACCTCTTTAAAAATAAGGGACCTGCATTAAAGCTTCACATAGTCTTTCTTATTGTTATCCATTAAGTATGTTCCATAGTGTTCCTCATTTAT
Organism: Centropyge bicolor; assembly: GCA_037975185.1. NCBI lineage: Eukaryota > Metazoa > Chordata > Actinopteri > Pomacanthidae > Centropyge > Centropyge bicolor. The sequence continues at coordinate 570,971 of JBBMOC010000039.1, read as the reverse complement.
CTGTCTGTCTCTGCTTGTAACCACTGGGTATAATAATAGTCAGCAGTGGAGCCGTCTTCCTTCCACATATAATGTGGATGACATCCAGTGGGACCATTAAAACAATGTGTTATGATTGGGCGTCTTGAGCAGTGAAAGGGATTGATTTCCATTTACCCCCCCATTAAATCCTCAGACATCTGGCATGCCTTTGCCAGCACGTTTCCAACTCCTCCTTTTTGTTTTCTGTTGAAATATTCAGGAGCACCTCTTGCTTCTGCGCTCTTACTACCTCCCTGTCAAAATACACTCAACCCAATTTATTTATTTATTTAGTTTGAGGAAGCGTGTGTACACTATGCGCTCATTGTTAATAATCCTTAGACAGCTGGGTTGAAATCAAATGATATCATTTGACGTGGCTGCATGCTTGTTTTACCTCTCGGTGTGTACGTGCGTTTTTTGCATACCTGCATGCAGGCGGTGTCTGTGAATGAGTGAGTCTGTGCAAGTGCTTGTGTGTGTGAGTGTGCACTTGCTGTAGTGAGGCTCTGCGGATGCTGATGTTGTGTTGTTGCATGTTAGACCTGCAGGCCAAGCGTAAAGACGGAGGGGGCACATGAAAAATACATGATAATCATCCCGCCACAGTGCACACAGAAGCCTAATTGGAGAGAGAGGGCCCCCTCCTTATTTGTGTACGAGAGAAGTGGCATAGTCGGTTCATTAGGCCTTTGTTTTATCTTTACACTAAGATGCTTGACTTGGCTTTTGTTTTGCTGCGGAGCCAAAAAACTACTCTGCATTCAACACAATGCTTCAATACTAGGATTGAAATGGTAGAATGTGTTTTGTTTCATATTTTTGAGAGCGCAATTTAACCGACATGATTTGTGTTTTAACTTCTTCCTTATCCTATTTTCTTTCTACATTTCATTTCCTGTATAATTTTCACGAAGAATAATGCCCCCGTTTCACCGTCTTCAATCTGAATATTCTAGTGGCGGTTATTGGATTCGGCCCGAGGCTCTGTCAAAAGGGGTGTAAATATATGGGTCAGGAGTGAGAAGTGTTTGGCCACCCCCGTCTCTGCTCTCCCAGCCATTAGAACAAACACCACACAGCTGCTTATCCATGCATACCTCGCCTGCAACACAATATCTTATCAGCTGAGAAGCCACACTGGCCAAATCAATTAGAGCCTGTGAATATCTATGGATCTGCAGTGTGAAAGCATCAACATCCCTCCAGCTCCTCCTGAGAACAGCCAAATTAATAACTCTAAGTGGATAATGCCCTTGCTCCTATCAACATCAAAATTGAATTCTTGCAAACAGCTGAAATATAGCCAGGGCATGTAGCACTGCGGCAGTCAGCATTACAGGCTTTGGCTTTGATAGCTCGGTGTCCTACGGTCCTGCTCTGCACATTGAAATTCAAAATGCAAATTTTTAACAGTATCTAATTGGCAGGGGGTGTTTAATATAAAAAGTGGTCCTGGAGCCATTTCTTTCCAGACACTCTCTGCTCAGCGTCGGTTCTCCGCCGAGCAGCTCTGTTGAACAAAGAGATCTACAGTACGGGTAAAGAGTCGTGTCGAGCAGAAACAGAAGAGACCGGCTGTGAAGCTGGGGACGCTCAGGTCGGGGAGGGGAACCAGCAGCGCTTGTGAAATAAGTGGAAAGGACAGAATAAGTGCTTTTACATTATACATAGTAACATGAGAGCCAGCAGAGTCCCCCCGCCCTTTTTTTTTAAATGCCCGCTGACTGTTGAGATCTCATTGCAGTCTCTCATTCGTGCTGTTTCAACCACTGTGGGTCATCTATAGTGCCAGGAGCACCACAACACACTCATTCAGAGAGTCCTTGTGTTGGCACCACTTAGACTGTTCCCGTTCGTACGAGCTGTGATGGATCCATTCAAATAGCTGGGAAGATAAGGCCTTTTTTCCTCTGTGTTGTCAGCAGCGTTTGAAGGAGCCGTACATCGACGTCGGCTCACTCAGTTGTTTGTCCCTGGAGTTTGTTAAAGTTAATCTGGCTCTGATTAGCTCTTTTAATAAGATAAAGTGTCTGCTCTCTGGAGTCGTTTATTCTTCCCAGGGAACAGGCTTCTATGGGTTTTCCATGTTGTACTTTCCAAGGACTTTATGTTTTACACCCTATCATAAATTCAACTTGACAATGACCCTGATTCACACATAACAACCCACGTTATCCCCTTCAGTCTGTTTTCGCTCAATGAAGTTTTGCTCACTTCAAGGTCAAAGACTTCCTGATCACTTTTTCCACCTCCTCTTTCTCCCTCTTCCTGCTCGACCTCCCTGTCTTTATCTCTCTTCATGTCCCCTTTGTCCTCCTTCATTCACTTCGTCATTTCACTCTTCTCCACCGTGAGTGGATAGTCAGACTAAGTAGTTCTTGTCTTTGTGCGTCTCCAGTACGTCATCCACAATGGTCCTTGAAGCTGCTGGGGGGAAAAAAATGGATAAAATATTTTTTTTCAACTCTCAAAAGCCATGGACAACAACCTCTTTCTTTCAATGTCAAAAGAGAACTAGTGGCAAATAGCTAAAGTGGCAAAAATGAAATAGTGAGAAACAAGCTGTCACTGATAGAGTCTGAGAGAAAATGTGAAGATGCTTCCTGAAAAGTATTTCACATGTAAAACAAATGAATCCAGTTGAAATTGTATTAAAGACAGTGAAGGAGACATATAGCATTTTATTGTAAATAGAGTTAAAATAATTGGTAAAGAAGTACCCATGGTTATCTGAAGCCTGCAAATAGTCAAGTAAGCTAAACTGATTTTCTTGGTCACAAATCCAGCAGTGTTTTAAAGTGGTCAATGAGGCGGATGAGGGGTTAAGAAAGCTGCTGTCTATCCACTCCTTTGTCCTCCTCGCACAGCAATGGCATGTGAAGTTATTGGGGTCTGCCGTGATCTGATAGAGGGGGGGTGGGGTCAGGTAATCCACTGGCCTGCCTGCAAACACTCTTTCATGCTAGGCTGCCTTTCAATAAATAAGAAATGTTGTCTCCCCCACCAATATAATATTAACCTGATCTCGTCCATGGAGAGTATGGGTGGGGGGGTACCTCCAGAGTTAGGGGCGGTAGAAAGGCCTCCAGGCCACACTGCTAATGGATACACACGTACATAGTGTTTGAGGATTAGACGAAAGCCCATCTAGGGGGAATATAGCCCAGGAAAGCAGAAGGGGGTTGCAGAAAGTAAAGGCATCTAATTTCTACCCAACAAGCCACCACCACATCTTTACCTGGTGGTCATAGAGTTCATGATGTATAATCCCGACTAATGCGATGCATATTGAAATTAATGCAATGTGTTTTTAAGCAAAAAAGCTCAGACAGAAGCTTATAAAAATGACATGTCTGTGTTGAATCATAAGGACGTACAGAGGCAGAGAGAGCTGTGGAACAAGCTGAGGTGGAGGGATGTTGCGGCCCTCTGTAGCAGTGGCTTCATGCTGTGTTTACCTCTGAATCCCTCTCACTTTTTCTCATCCTAAATTCACTTTTCTCTGGGAGACAATCTGTTGGTCACAGTCTGGGTGCAAAGCAGCGCGGCTTAGGCCACAGAGGATGAGCTCAAACAGGCACAGGTGGACACACTCGCATTCAAAGGCAGCGGCAAATACCAACACTCTCATTCAGCTGATTCGAATCATTATGAGAATTATACAAGATAAAATATTATGCTGGAGACACAAAGAATAATTGCTAATGGTGGCTTTAGAATGGCCTCATTCTGGAAATGAGAATGAGGGTGACAGAGGATATTTCAAGTCTTTATCTTGAGCTTTCATTAATGCAAGTTTAATGGAAAGGATGCTGAGAGAGGAATGTTAATTATCGCCATTCATTTTTCACCGAGCAGAAAGCCGAGGATGGTTCCACTGGAACAAAGATGATTCAGACTTCTTGTTCTCATAACCTGCGTTCGTGTGCCGACACAGCCGATCTGTCTTGTTGCATGTTAATGTCGCCCACGATTGGCCACTCGTGAGAATCCACGTTAAAACATCCAGCTCTTATTTTTAGAACACGCTTACAGATAGCTTCTTATGCTTGTCGTCAATCAATAGTCATGTAGAATATTGATTTGCTTTGTGTGGAAAGAGGGTACAAAATCTTAACGCCGTCTATCTTTTATGTGTATCTCCTCTGGGTTGTGATGCAGAGGAAAACCCATCTGAAAGGTTGAGTTTTCTGTCTTGGTCTGTGGAGGAATGCAGATGTGGTGGTGAATGCAGAGTGGGTGCACCATTGTTCACTGTGTGGAACTCGTCTATAATTTACAGGGTCTCCACCCCTCTCCGTCACTAATGGATGGGGGTGTCTGCTCAGAGACTGAGCGGGGCGTCGAGATAGGCTGGAGGATTGCCTCTTGAAGAAACCCCCCCCCCCCTTTCCGCTGCCACCACAGCAGATAAAGAAAGCCCACTTCAATTTGGCGCACGTCTAGTCCACGCAACGGGTTACCAAAGATACCGAGACAAATCCTGAATGCGAAGAAAGATTTTTGAGGTATCTCGCGAGGGTAGATGTTTGAAAGAGGGGTGATGGAGATACAGAGGAGGCCAGGGGTGGGGGGTGTACAATGCGGAGTGTACACAGATCATTACCATCCCCTATAGCTGCGGGGCTCGTCATGCTGAAGGCAGGCAGATTGAAAGGGCTAATGGGAGCCAGGGTGATGCTGTGTGGAGTAATTTAGTGCGGGAGGCGTGGTGGTGGAGAGAAAGGCAGGGGGGAGAAGGAGCTCTTAATCCTCATCATAAAAAAAGAGCTATACCATTTCACCTTAGCGTGGGGGTGCACCTTTGATACGCTGAGGACAGGTGCTCAGCTGAGAGAATGATGGAGGTCAGTGCGGCCCCTAGGCTATATTGAAATGACTGTATGCCCAAAGCTGCGGATCCCTCTCTGTGTAGTGTCAGCTCAGAAGAGGACAGCCTTTGTTGTTGGCCCGTTCATAGCCTTGACACCAGATGTGAGTGTCAGCCACAGGATGAAGAACAGCTGCTGCGGGGTTAGCATGGTATGGCCTGGGTAAAAATACTCTTCATGTTTGCCTCTGAAGTTCAGTGGCCATGGTGATAGCATGTAATGGCTGGTATGGCGAGGCCGATTGGGCTGGGTCCGACCAGAATTTGGGCTGAGTTAGATTTGTCCGGGATATACAGGATAAGCATTAACAACAAGCAACAACATGTCCACAGCCGCCACCTGAAAGACTCACACAGTAGCTTAAATGTTACCATACACTCACTCTGGCTGACATTCACTTCTTTTATTATTCATTTATTTGCTCTGCTCTTAGGTGGACTAACCTCACTCCTCACTTATTTATACAGAGAGACAGAGACATTTCTCTCCTCCTGGCAGGCGAAGGATCAAGAAACAAGAGTTCCATCCAGATCGCTTTAGGCGGCGCCGTGTGATGAGAGCCTGATGAAATCATTGTTTAAATCTGAAGGACACAGAGGAAGCTGTCTGAAACAGAATCAATTTAATTGAGCTTTGGGATCAAAGGCAGGCCTCTGGGCTGCTCAGTATTTTTAGTGCTGCCTTTAAAGCCATCAGTCATTTTCAATCCTGATTAACTTATGGAAATCACAAGCTATTTTTGAGGTGTTAATTCTCATTAGATTACTGATGGGTAGACGATGACTGATGCATCAGCACGGTGATGTTGACTGAAATTCAATGTGATCCGCCATTGATTTTTATATTACGTACACTGTACACTGTGTATTTTACATTCAGGAAGGCTGGTACTTTAGGCCCAAGTGGGTTTATACATTATACTTGTTATACAAACCACTTTGTAAAAGCTTTCTTATTGTATGCATAATGTTGTAGACATTGTATGTAGTGCTTTTAAAAGGTTAGATGTTGTGTCTGACCTATTAAAAGGTGGCCTGAGGACAGATGACTCCAGCTGTGGACAAAGCTACTGATAGAATCTACGCCTCCTTTGAGAAGACCAGCCGCGTCATTCAATGTGTACATGAACCCGCGAGACACACAAGTGTATTAGTATTTATAAAAGCAAGAGAGCGAGCACACTCCAGTGCACCGGGATTAGCTTGTGTGGCCTGGTGGGCAACCTGCTGTTTTCTGCATCATTTCCAACCCGGGTGTTTTCAGAGGAAGATTAGGACAAGGACAGATTGTTGAGTAATTGGTGGAGATAGGCCACGGCTCCCTATGATCCCATCACACTCTTCACACCCCACTGGCGTTCCCCCGAGACCGGTGTCGTACAGATTGGAGTTAGAGCTATATGTGTGCATGTATGAGTGTGTGTGTATTTGCATTAATGTGACATAAAAACAAGAGGACGTGATGCAGATAAAGGGAAGGAAACAGACACAATGTGTAGATAATATGTGGATTTTGCTCGTGTTTCCAGTTTAATTTTTCCTTTATATTATAAGAGCATGCTATGATGTTGGTGAGCGTAGATGGAAGCTGTCAGTGCTGGAAGTCTGTTGACCTGTGCGCCTGTCCTGGGGTTCACGCCTGGATATGCAATCTTTCCTCAGCTAGCCCCCATTGGCTTCTTTTCTTTCCCCCCTTTTGATCTCAGACGGATAAATTCTGCCTGGCTGCCCCTCCGTCAGAGGAAAACTCTGATGGTGGGTTAGGCGAGGTCGTGTGGAGAGAGGGACACAGTGAGGGTAAGAGACAAGGATAAAGAGAGGAGAGGAGACAGAGACGGGCCGGCTCACATTGTTGAAGTCGTTCTGGTGTGTTTGTCCCGTTCCATTGTGCCAAGCCAAACAGAGAAGACCCATTTCAACACAAGTGCATTATGCTTTATTTTCCCACTCATCTTAAACTCACACATTTTAGAAAGATTTAACGTTAAGACTTTTGTTACAATGAGCGAACAAGCCCAAATTCTCTGCTAAGACTAGCGGATCACAGAGATTAGCAGACATAATACTAGTAACAGGCTCAGGCAATATGCTCCCTGATACCATCTACTTCAGCTTCCTTATCTGGACTTTTCCCTGCCTTACCTGCCAGCCCACATTGCCTGTCCTTATGTATATTTGCTTAGTGGTTAAAAAGACACTGAGGCCACTGTCATGTTATCATCCAGCAGGGCTCTTTATTTATTTACCCGCCTATCCTCTCTGATTCTGCTCATGTCTTCCCTCTGTCCCTGACTCTGCTTCCTTTGAAGTAGGTCAATTTATAGACGGGGGAAAGGTCGCTCCCTCCGACTCCCCCCTGCACTGCTTCGTCTTATCTGTTTGTCCGTCTATCTATTTATCTATCTCTGCTGTAGTAAAACTTCTGGTCGGAGTCGGTGACTGAGGCAGGAAATAATATCGGAGAGCAATATGCAGATAATGCTGTTAACGCTGCAGTGGCACTGGTGGTGAATGAGCGGCTGTCAGGGGGTACTCTGCTCTGACAGGCCTGTTGACAGACTCTGTCCACGTGTGTGTATGTGTGTGCGTGTCTTGAAAGAGGAGGGGACTCAGCTTTGTCACTCTCTCAGCACCCGGCCTCATAGATTGGACACATGGCCGCATGAGTGCAATTAGCAGCATAGTAAAACACAGAAGTATTTTCGTCCCCTGCGTGCGCTCACACACGCGTGTTACAGGCATGACGATGTGGATGCACACACATGACTCGGACACACTGTGCTTACACAAACTTGGAGCCTGCAAACAGAGTGTGTCCCTTGTGATTCTAAGAGTCTCAATAAATCGTGATCAGAAATAAGAATGTTTATGAAAATGGCTCCCTCGCTTATCTTTTATGTGGCAAACCTTCTTTAGTCGAACAGATTGATGAATCCTTATGAAATCCCAGCTCTCGCTCTCTTTTAAGGCGCCTTACTTGACTAGGTATTTTTTACCGAACATCACTCCTTTGAAGATTTTGTTATTTTGCTGTTGCTTTCTTCTGGAGTCCTTTGTGGTAACAAGTGCTGGTGAAGTGGGGGAAAATAGATGCAGGCACAGATTCATCTTTTTTGTCTGCGCGTTACACGAGTGGTCTCTCTGCACAGCTACAGGCACACAGGAAGACACAAAAGGTGTGAGGTTGGAGGTTTGACCTAACCAACACCAGCTTCACCTCCACCCTCCTCCAGTCCTCCTCCATCCTGACTGACATCCCTCTGTGGGCCTGTACCCCCAGCAGCGATGGTCAATAAATCCCTGCCTGATCCAGCACTTCAAAAACAAGCAGCCCCAGTTCCTGCTCAAGCCAACAGCGTCATGAATAACAATTAACACCCTCCAAAAACAGCAGTAACCTCCGATATCTCCAGTCTATCTGGCTTCTGGGGTGCATTTGCATTAATGATTTCTCCACCTTCCTCATTCTCTCTCTCTCTTGCTCAGCCTCTATCACTCTGTCCCTCTGCTCCTTTACATGAACTGCGTATCTCGGCAAATCTGTGCCCTCTTTTAAATGAGTATCTGACCATTAGATCTGGAGGTGTAACTTCTGTAATGTGGTTTCAAAATACACTGATGAAAGTTCTTATTAGGAGGATCGTCTTCATTTTTCCCCACCTTAATTTCCAGTAGTAGCCAATATTTGGTGTTTTAGACGATGAGTAAATCCAGTCTGTTCCACTGCAGTGGTTTAGAGACAACATGCATTTTAGAGTGAACATAAAATGCCTACTCACACACAGTGTTTCATATTTATTAACCCCTGTACACTGTCTAACGTTTCCCTCATGTCTCTTCTTTCTCCTTCCTGCCACTCCTGATGACGCCGCCCTTTCCCGATTCTCATCATTCAGGTGAGTCATTTTTTTTAGTCCTGTTCAGTCATTTCGTCTTTATTCTTAAGTTTGCTCCTCATAGAATTTGCCTATAATGTGATGAGGCGCTGCTGTGTGAAGTTTTGCTTCCTTCTGTGCTCATTATAGATATTAACCAGGTGTAAATGCGTTTCCTCAGTTTTCACCGCACTTGTATCGTAACACACTGAGAAACACAAACACGGGCATGTAGACACATACAGTATGTGAACATGCAGACATGCACAGCTCAGTCACACCTACACCCAGAACTGCTTTCTGAATAAGCTGATGGGTACTAGAATAGTCCCAAGGGATGCAGCTGAAATAACTGTGATATTTCTTTGAAGGCCCCTTTAGAGCGCAAAGTAATGAACACTTTCAGCATGGAGCCTGCATTTTGTGCTGTGAAATTGTCGTGCGGTGAAATGAACAAAATGGGATTTAGACTGGCGTTTCTTTTTTTTGAGGGGGGGGCCACAGAACCCCACACTCTGCACCCACTTCACTTTCTTGTTTTACCAACTTTGCACGTCTACCTCAGGTACCTGTTTTCTCCTCCTCTCCTGTCTCTCCTCTCTGCCTGTAGCATCCCATTTCCCCTCCCCGTCCTTGTTCCCATATTTTTCCCCTCATGCATCTATCTCCCTGGCTCCCTCGTTCTCCTCCCCTCATCCCCTCTATCCCTGTCTCCATATGCTGTGTCTGGGCTCGTTTACATGGCTGGAGGAAAGGAAAGGAGAGGAGAGGGCTAGTCTGAATTATACATGCAGCAGCAGTAGTGCACCAATCCAGGCGGGACCCACCAGATGCTTGCCCTCCAGATTCACTGCTTTTGTCTCTTTTGCTTCTCTTAACATGCACTTGTTGTATCTGTGTCTGTTCTTTTGTCTGTGTGTGTTTTTATGTGCGGCCCCGATTTAATCATTTCAGAATGATCACAGTATTTATAGTACAAGGACCTGGGTGTAATCAACAGGGCAGCAGTTGAGCTTGCACATAATTGCGTTTCCTCTCTTAATATTTCCTCCACTCGTGTTTATCATATGCATGACCTGCACCTTTCTACTGGGTCCTGGGGCTGGTGGCTCCTATTTATCAGGTGAATGTGATTAGGAACCCCCCATTCCATGTCAGATGTGTGTGTTTGCAGCATATGTGTGTGTGTGTGTACCTGTATGTGTGTGACAGGGAGATTTACATGCTCTAATGATGAGGGATCAGGGTGAGGACAGGCCCTGTCAGCGCCCCTAATGAGAGAGGGCCTGTAGCCTGGGGCCAGGGTAAGGAATCGGAGAGGAATATGGATGGGGGCTGGGGGGGTTCCACTAAGCAGTCAGGGGGTCCAAGGCGACAGAGGCTGGCATCTGTCTTTGGTGACACTGTCCTCATGGCTAATTCACAGCACACGTCCTGGATTCCTCTGTACAGAAATGATGTAGATGCGAGACAGCGGCGCCTCGACTCTGCTGAAGAGGGCTACTGATTAGGGCTGTTAGACTTGAGGATTGAAGCCTTTTCACTCAGGCACACAATGTCATCCCGCTGTCTCAGCTCTGCTAAATTATGCTGCTTATTGATTCAGAATTCAGCTGTAACAACCCCATGCTGGATAACTGGGTTCCAACTGAAAAATACAAATTAATAAAATCAAGGATCTGGAGTGATTTCTAATGTTTATAATTTATTGGCATTTGCCAGTAGTTGTTTATTGATTTCAAACCGATGCAACCGACAATCAACAGTTTGGTGTGAAGGTATTTTTTTTTTATGTTTTCTCCGAACAAGGCAGAATCCGAGGGATTAGCTGAGTCTTATACTAAGCCTCTAAAGATGCCCCATAGACCTGATTAGTTTCTCTACACTCACCTCCACCTGAGGGACTTTCTTCTCAGCTCTGCATTAGTGTGAGGAGCTGGTGTAACATCACACCCATTTCACTACCTCAGGCACTCAGGCCAAATGTGTTCAAACCAAAAATGGCAAGACTGACCTCCCCGCTGGCTCCTGTGCCCCAGATGGACTCAGCTGGACTCTACTACCCACAGACATGCACACATGCTCACTCCACTTGTCTACACACTCAGTGCGCATTAGACACAACATAAACAGATTATCATGTGATCATTAGTCGTATCAGAATGATATATTCTGCATTTTGTTATGTTTTTTGTTTTGAATTCAGGGATAAGCGCTGCAGGTCATCAAAATTCTCCCTAGTACTTTTAATGATATAGTAGAAAAGGCAGTGCATTACGGCAGGCCATTGACTTGACCTTTGACATCAGAAGCATCCTCAGGGCATGCCCTGTCTGTTGGGAGATCTCCCATGATACACTGAAGCCACTCTCTGTCCACACATGTTGCAGTATGGCTTTGCAGAAGGCCATTGATAATTCAGCTAATGAGTGTGAGGGGATGACCAGGATTAACCCTCTTTAGCATCCCACCGTCTATCTGCCTGTCTGGCTCTGCCTCAGTGAGCCTCAGCAAAAAGACAATCAATAGCCCGAGATATGTCACACAGAGCTGCTGATGTCATCCACCACCAGAGGCGTTTTGAGCAAACGAAAGCACATGTTTTGCCAACAAAAAATAACAACTGTTTATGCATTGCCGCTGTCATGCGGCGTTTACAGTGTGCCGTATACCAGCCGCCGTTGTGGTCCCAGTTTGGCAAAAGACAGAGCGGATAAGCATTAGAGAGGCTCTTTTAGAGAGCAGCCCAGTGTTACCACATGCAGCAGGCAGGGCCCTGTTCAGGGACGTGTTCGGGGCCTGGCTTCACCACATCAGTAGAGGCGGCCTCATGCAAAAGCCCTGCCTCCTCGCTCCTCTCCACCTCCTAACCCAGAGGCCGAGCCCAGGCCCTGCCTCCACCGCTCTAATTATAACAGGAGCTCCACAATCTGTAATTTATAAGTCTAAAACACTGTAATTAACTACAGCTTTTATAGGGAGTCATAAATAATGCCAGGCCCTTTTTATAAAGCTAACTTCTCTGCTCTGCTCTTTCCTCGTCTGCCCCGGGTTTGTTTCGAGGTAACATGGGGAGACCTGGGATTATTATTCGAGCCACCCACCTCATCCAACCCCGTAACGTCCCACTCATGCGGACAACCTCAAAGACTTTGAGTTTTTTGACTGGTATGGGGGATTTTGTGGGGTTACCCGACAACATTACGTCAGAACGTCTTGTCAAGTCCTGCCAGTTTTGGGATGTTTGACTCGGGGGTCGGGGGTTTGAAAGACGTCGACTTAATACGTCTTTTGTGTTTCTGGAAATGTTTCGAAGTGCGGTGAGGGATCCCTCTGAATGATCCTGATATACTTGTCTTCAGAATAGTGATGTAATTAATGACTCTAACAGAGCAAGACAGAAAACCACAGAAGGCCAGGAAAATGTTACCATATGGCTGAAGTAAAGACAGATTTCTCTATAATGCCCCGGGAAATATATAGGCCATAGTGACGACACACGCACAGAGTTTTCAGGTTAGCAGTTAAAAGGAGGATATTTTTTATATAGCTGCAGCGTAGTCTCTGTGTAGTTAAAAAAAAAAAAAAATCCCTCACTGTCTCTCCCCGCCTTTTTATAGACCTTTTGCTCGTGCAGTAGCAGATTTTTCCGAGGCAGTTGAGATAGTCAGATATGTAGAGATGCTGGTGCACATGGATGATGGTTCCTGCTGCAATCAGCCGCATTGTGTGATGGCTGTTTTCCTCCCTGCCTGTTTGGGTGGCTGGTGATTTATGTGGTGGTCTTTACATTCAGTCCTCGGGGAGGGACAGCCACCGAACAGGCTGGAGCGGCTCGACTCGACATTCTTCTCCTGTCACGACCGGCCTTCCAACTTGTTCCTCAGACAACACAAAACAACTGCGTTCAGAGAAAAATGACCCCCCTCCCTTGGAAAAAAAAAGAAAGAAAGAATGAAAATAATCTATCTGTTTTGTATGAGAAAAGGTTAACAAAAGTGAGATACATAGCGAGGCACAAAACAACAGCAAACAAAACAGAGTGTAACAAAGCCCAAGGCTGAGGAGAGACAGAGAGGTGAAGTATGGGATAAAGAATGGGCCACCCTGGGCACAAGGAAAACTCTCAGCACCCACTCCCCAGGACTCAACAGACAATAGTCCATCTGCTCGAGACACACAGGCGCTTTCAGTCTGCAGAAAAGCCCCCTCGTTTGGATTCAGCCTCCCTGTATCTCTCTCTCTCCTCCCTTTTTCGACCACCCAGACACTGCCGCCGCCCCATCTCCCCGCTCTCGCACATCACACATATGCAGGAGATGATTATAGTCCTCCCTGTCTTACGGCCCTGCCTCCAGTTTTTTTAGTATCCACTGGAGACAGATCCTACTGATAGTTCAAGGCAGACAGCGGCTCTGTTCTATTGCTGCTTAAACCCTTCTCTTTAGCGGACTATTCAGCTTGGAATCAATTAATCTCGAGCCTGCCTGGTAAAAAAAAAAAAAAAAAAAGCCTGCAGGAGGGATTTTAGTTGAAACCGGCATTTTGGGTTTTTTCCAAGAAAATACACAGCTGAGAATTTAGTTTTAGGTGTTATGTAGAGCTAAATAGAATACTGATCCATTCCACGGTCTGTCTCAAGAGATAAAAAGAAGCCCCTTAAAAAAAAGCTTTTTCCCCCCTTTACTTTTGAAGATGCATATAATGAATGTGCACACATATGTCTGTCTGCCTGGCAGTCTGTGTTCCTGCTTGTTTGTTTGCGCCTTTGTGTGAGCAGTGCCGTGGCTGGGACCGAGTGCCGTCCTCGGCGGAGCGGCCGGGCCTCCTGAGATGTGGCTCTGGGGTTTCCTGTGCTCCCTTGCTATGCCATGGTCTTTAATGACAATATGGTGGCCCAGGCAGTGGCAGCTCCTCTGAGAGAGAGAGAGAGAGGGGAGGAGGTGGGGTAGGGCGAGGGCTGATTAGCGGAGAAGCCAAAGATGTTTACCAGGCTTTACTGCTCACTGTTTTAACCCCTATCAGCCCCTCCATGGAGATTAGTCTTTCATTTTGACTCCACCAGAGTATATGCAGCTTATCTTAGCTTAGCTTTCATCACCTTCACTGCTTCCTGATCTGATATGAAATAATCCAACTTTGTTTTTTGATTTGTTGTTGCAATTATTCCTTTAGCAACTATTAAATATAAATTCACATCACGGAGTAAGCCATGCCTCGAACGTCACCTGCTCTCCATAACATCCGCCAGGCTCCTAAGGAGTCCTGGGATGTTGTGGCCTGGATTCCAAATGTTTTTAGCGGGTTGACGAAATGGGTTTTAGTCTTAATATGGTTGGCAGTTTGCCATCGGTGCCACTCTGATTCTGTTGAGGATAACTAAAGTGAATGCATGTGTGTGTGAGCGTGTGTTTGTATGTTCTTGTGAATGTTACAACCAGAAAGCTCTTGACGTGAAGTAGATGTTAATCCTCCCTCTAACTAAGCTGCGAGCTCTTGGGTATAATTTGAACCCATCTAATCTAAATCTCAGCGTGCCTCTTCACTAAGTGGTAGGTTGCGGACTGCAGTTTCCGTCTGTGCGTGGCAGCTTTTCTCTGATGACATGATGTGTTGACCCTCCTTCTTGTGTTCCATGCATCGGGCCGCTGGTTGTAGAGTCGCGTAATCCGGAAATGAGTAAGTGGCAGGGAGTGGGGATGTTCTCTTTAAAGCTTAGCTATCTGACTAGCAGTGATGAGAGGGTTCAGTCTGGGGATGAGAGAAGCTCAGCACGTCTCTGTGGTCTTACTCCTGCCACAGCCACTTTTCAGGGACAGACAGAATAGATGCTGGCAGACGAGGACAAGCCTCCTCCTGTCCCTGATTCACACTAGTTCACCACAAATGACTCTCTGTGCCAACACACACACACCTGTGGGAGTAATAATAGCTGCCTGTGTGACGACTGTTATTGTGTTTATCAGAAAGCAAGACAAGCTACTTATCCTCATACACTATATTTTATATCTCAGAAACAAATGCATATTCTTTATGGAGCCTTATTTACTCTCAGCTCTTTTCATTATTAAACAGCAGCTAAACCGCATAGTGCTCCGAACATCTACCTTGGGAGATTTGTGTACCATGTGGGGTGATGCTGCAGAGTGCTTCCATCTATTATAACCATAATCAAATCAATGCCAGTAAATATGTCTCTTGAGCTGAGCAGGCTTGGCGTTAATGACAGAACTGTTGAGATGTAGCAGGATGCTGAAGAAGGGGACTAGATGATTTATTTGCTGAGGAAATCGCTGTCACAGCAGCCCTGCTCTCGGCCCTCTCCCCGGTGCCCAGTGGGCCAATTAGTCCAGCCTCTAATCCAAGGTACAACACCTAACTATGCCACTAGAGAATAGTTGCATACACAACACAGACCGGCTGCTGTCATACACATTTCAGTCACAGAGACCCTGCACGCTTTCCATTTTGCATTCAAATCAACCTCCTCTCCATCTCGGCTTTCCCCCCCCTCTTCCTCCCCTGTGTGGTACCTGCTCCGCCGTCGGACAGTATGGCTGCTCGGCCGTCGCCATACAGTGGCTGCCATGCTCAGGTGATTAGGCCTCATTATGAAGACATTTGTGCTACACTAATTAACGAGCCTGTTGTGTTGCCTCTCAACCTCTTCTCTCCTTCCCTCTCATGTCCCTGCTTAAGTTCGGGCTGCGGTCTCCCACCTGCTCCGCCGCCTGACGTTTGCCCTTGCACCGTAGCAGCTACCAGATTGCACACCTCACACTGTGGCTTCACTCCTGCCACCAAGTGTTGGCAGTTAATTTGACTTCACCTTCATCAAGAGCAACAATAAATCAGAAAACGCTGTGACACTCAATCAGCGCAGACTGATGGCCGCGTGGATGTTTGACAGTGTTTTGATCTGATATTTCCTCTGTATGCTTTCATCCCACACTGCGGCTGATTATACAGCTCCGTGGCCAATCAGTGCACGTTTCTGACTTGACACTCAAACAGACAGTCAGTCACTCCAACAGTCATGTCTAGCAGCTGTTAGAAAGGGACAGCCCTATAATTGCTGCAGTGTTAAAAGAGGCCTCATCTTGTCCGTTCAGACCATAAAGCCAGAAGAAGCTCAACAGACGGGTCTCCACGTTCAGTTGTTGCCACTGGTCTTCCCTTGACAGCCGCACCATTAGCAACCAGTGTCAGGGCAAGGGCAAATCTGGGCGGGAATGGATGGTCTCCAGGGGGAAAAGCGGGACTGCGTGGTGGCTGAGGACGAGGGGGATGGGTGTCATATTGCAAATCATCAAACAAAGCAATCAGATTACCGCCAGTAACCAGTTTTAATATCAGAGCTTGGATATTGCCAGAATCTCCACAGCGCCAACTTAAAAATGTCAAACATGATTTAAAAGGTTATTACATTGCCTAGTGGGGAAGAGGAGACATTCTCTCCTTCTTTTTTTCAGTCTTTTTTCAGCTGTTTGATTTTTACAATAAATCTCTCTATAGTCTCCACACTTCAGCCGTCCTGTCAGGATCCTGACTCCTACACAGTTCAGTATAGTTTCTGAGAGGAATTGATCAGTGAGAAAAATACCCCCCAAAAAAATCACAACATATTACACTCATCTCATAAAAATCAATGTGTCAGCTGTTACGCTCCAAAACAAGTCTTTCAGTTGGAAGTCTCGGGAAAACTACTCTCTACAATATCCTGCATTGATCTCAATGTGGGGTCTGTGTACTCTCATTTTGGCTCTTGTCGTGATCGGAGCCTATTGTGTTCCCTGTGTGATTGTGCTATGATCTAAACACACAGGGAGCCCCAATCCTGTTGTCTCCCCGTGTTGTTGCCGAGGGGGCCCCTGTTGGAACAGGCCTTTCCAGGGGCAGGCCTTTGATACTCGCAGGAACCATTAGATGTCTTGTTCAAGCACATTAGTTCCAGTGTTGACGAGGGACGACTCAGGAGGACCGGGGTGGCCTGTACCTTGATGTTGGTCTGAGGAAAACCTTAGTCAGCCTGGAGAGCGGAACAGGCTGGATTTGCAAAGCCTAGGCTGGGGTCAAAAAGGGCTGCAATTTGCCTCCACCCCAATCCTTCACATCCACTGCTTGCTGTCCCTCTTGAGCATTATTTTTCCTGCAGCCATAGCTTGCTGAAGAAGTCTGAGCAGCATGCATATGCAATGATTTCTGAATTCCCATGCACCTGCTCTCCCCTCCCCGCTGCTTCCACATATCTCGGCCCCTCAGGGGAAGAACGGAACTGATATTCTCGCCACCCCACTCCACCCACCGCCCCATCACTACCACCCGCCATCTCCTGCTCCTCACTCATTCCCCTCCTGCTGAAATGTCAGCATGATATGACGTGTTTCACGAAATACAAAGAAATCAGAAAAAAATACAGATGCACCATAATCCAACCTGCTGAACTGGGATGATATATGCATCAGATATTACACTTTCAGTTCATCATCTTCATCTCATTCTTTCTGTGATGTGCTGGTATGATTACCTCAACCAATTTAAATAAGCTTTTATTTTAACACCTGCATTCAGTGATCATTGTGTTTTGGCACCTGTGCCCGACTGACGTGATAAAGTCTTTGTTTCATACTTGAATTAACATCATCTTTTTAATGGAGAATTACATGGTACATAGAAGCTGTGGACCCCCGGAGACTGAAGTGTATGCGTGTATGAGTCGAACCAGCAGGCTGTGCCCTGCACATTCTGCTCTTTTTTTGTCTCTGATCAGCAGGTTTGTGGTGTGTCATGTTGAAGTGGTGTGTGCTCATTTTCAAATTTGTTTGCTTCATAAATCATTGGCTTTCTCTGCAGTACACTGAGAGGGGGAAACTGGCAGGGAGTGAAAAGGCGCTCTTTAAGCACCCCCAGCTGCTCAGCAGTCCTACACTTGGGATCCTCCTCGTACGCGAGTGAAGAGTTAGGCAGTGCAAATTGAACCAATCCATCAAAAAGAGGGTGCAATTTGTTTAACCTTCCCCTGTCGAATATTTAATGTCTGTGTTATTACGTAGAGAAATGCCACATATACTGTTCTAACTAGTTTAAGAGTTTTAAATATGAGTACAGGTAGGAAAGTGCATGCTGTACTAACGGGGCACCATTTGTTGTGGGAGATGTGTTAAAGGGAATAGAAGAGTGCTGCAGAGAAGACAGTAGCAAGGAGCGTTAGACAAGAATCAAAGAGAATGCGGGAGAAAGAGAGTATGCAGAGAAGTGGAAAAAAGTGAAGGAATAATAAAACAGTCTCTCTGGCAGGCAGCCAGGCAGAGTGTGAGGCCAGGGTTCAGATAAAAAGAAGAGACTTGGAAGTCAGCCAGTCAGATTTCACAGGTTTTTTTACTCCCCCTTCTCCTCCCCCCATTTATTGTCAGTGCCAAGATCTTTTGCCAGAAAGTAATGGAAACTCCCTTGTAGCTAGCGTTCCAATAGTGGAGTAGAAGAGGGTTTGTTGAAAGGCCATTTTGATTGCCGTTGTCTAACATCTACAGTGTGAATGGTTTGCTGAGATGCTGCAGTTCTCCTCTGTATCTGACACCAATTGTGTTTGATATATCAGCTGTACTTTACCTGTCCTCTGTCCACCCCACCGAGCCCATCTCGCCCAAACTCTCCTTGAACCAGCAGGACTCCAGCTGCTTTTCTACACATGTAGCCATAAATCCCAGGCAAAAACCAGTAAGCACATTAGGGAAGTGAGCAAGGGCCTCAGTTGGACTCCCACGTGTTTGTGGAAATATGGGAGGAGAATGTAAAAGAGCAATATTCAGCAACCACCACTGAGATGTAGGCTGTAACTCCCAGCTGTGCATTTTCTTGGCGGCAAATGTTACTAGACTGGGCAGCTTCCACGTGTGAATGCGACAGTGTGAATGTGAAGCGAGGAGGTGCTGAAAAAACATCGTACTCAGTTGACCTTCCCTGCATAAATACAGGCTTGCAAAAAAATGTGTGTCCCGCTTCCCAAACACTAACCATGAAAGGACATAAGATGCATGGCGCAGAAATTGCAGCCTGCTTGTGCAGTTGACATAATGCCCCACAATGACACTTATTAAATCGTAACAAGCCCGCCCTTGGCACCCCATCTTTGCCCCCGCGGCCCCCCGCCTCCTCCCAGAGCCCAGAGGTTTGTCAGAGCACCGAGAGGAAAATGCTGACATTGTGGGCTGCTGCTGTTCCTCGTTATTGCAGCCCACATCTCAGAGCTGTCAGGGGGTAGCTGGTGGTGACGTGGGGAAATTGGACTGACTGCTTTCTGGAGGGCACCCCCACCCCCCTGCTGCGTCCTGACCTGAAATATGAGAGAAAGGCCACTAGTCACTGGACCATCACCTGCTATAGTACTTGGAGAAACAATGGCAATTGCACCTTAAGTAGAGGCAGCAGTAGCCAGTGTTTGGATTTCAAAGTTTGTTTAAGAAAGGAAGCACACGTCTTAGCTTTTTTCCTCTGCCATCTCTCTTCCAGCTGAAGTGCGAGGAGTCTTAAGAGAGAGGGATCTTGAGCAGGACTCACCAGTGGAAATAATTTATCTCCGATTAGTAGAAGATTGGATAAACTAATCCTTGGGAGCTACTTCAAGCCTCCTCAGTCCCTTCTCCTGGGGGACAGAGGCCTGTGTGTGTCAGGCTCACATCCAAATATCCACACATGCACATGCTCACACACACAAACTATGATAAACAGAAATACAAAATAAAAAAAAGGTTCAGTCATTAAACGAGGCGTCGCGATAATGCAAATGTATTCAGATCAACTCGTGTTCACACACACACATGCACACATTGAAACGGGCACACTCATGCACTACCCACAAAATCCCTTCTCCACCACCTGCTAACCCACATCCATAATGTTTTCCTCTCCCCTGCAGCTCATCAGGGATTAGGGAAATTGCCTGGAATGAAAGAAATATGTTCTTTGATGGCCCCTTTTCATGCATATGGTGGCACAAGACGCAGCTGGAGGTTCTTTCTGGAGCCAAGGCAAAGGGTTGAGCTGTAAAAAAAAAACCCAAACGCAGTGAATGACGGGGCGTTGTGTCCTGTTTTCTCACTGTTTCAACATGAATCACTTGTGCTTGTGCTCATTACCTTCAGGTTTATACACTATTTATATTCTGTCGACTTCAGTGACAGTGTTATGGATCGAGCATCAGTTGTGACCAGGTGAAATTTGCCATGTACGACTTCATGTTCATGTCAGCAGATGTTAAGTGAATTGGAACTTCCTGTAAACCCAGTTTTGCTGTTTCTAATCTAATTGGCCCTGCAGAACTGCTGGAACATTTTTGCTGTGGTGTTGCATGATGCCGCTTTAGTTTCACAAAACGCACATGGCTCGTCCCTCATTTATACCACATGTAGGCACCGCAGCTCATGACCAACTGGATGCCAGCAGCCTGATGGTGAGGGTAGAGGTAATGACCCCCTGTGCATGCGTGGGTGGGGCTGAGAGGGCAGACGAGCGGGTAGTGGTCTATAATTGTACCCAGTGTGACTGCATGTTGAGGCTTTCAATCGGCCCATCTCTGCTTGATGGTCTGAGAAAGTCGTACATCCTGTTGGGGGCGCATGGGGGCTGGGGAGGTAATTGAAGGGTTTTAGCAAAGGCTGCCATTGTGCCACACAACAAGTTCAGGATTATCACCACAGGAGGACAACACATGAGATCTTTTTGGAATGGAGTGTGAGGAACATCTGAGTAACCAAACCTCACTGGGGATAATTATAAAACATCATTTTTTTTTTATATCGTCACTACATGGTGAAATATGCAGTAACGTCTGTTGCAGTAACTTCCCTGTTTGGCAAGTTAAGCTATATTATTGTTATAGTGAGACAGTTAACGATGTGAAGGTGAGAAGATGTAATCAGTTTAATTGTCAAGGAGAGATGTATGCAGCCATGGGTCATTTTTATGGCCCCACTCTTCATTTGGCTGCCTCTGCACCAGTCAATGGCAAGCGTACATCGATCTATTAACACTGTGTACATATTGACTAGCTGTGCAGTAATGTATATTCCTGCAATTATTTGGGGGGCCTCCTCTCATCCTTATGCATTTCCTCACCTATGACCTTTACACAGCCGCAGGCATTTAGGACATGTTATTATGATAAATACATTCTGCTATTGTAAGAGATGGAGAACAGCATGCGGAGTCTGACGGCGTTCAGTCCATCATGCAATCTTCTAGAAACTGATAACTAAAATATTCATTTGTGGGGACAAATTAGTAATAAATGCTGCAAAAAATATGCCTCAAATTATTACCTGAAATCTGTATTTGAAATTTTTTTTTCGTTCTAAGCAGTTCTTTGCTCTCCATCTGTCTCTCTCTCTCTCTGTCTTTCACTTAAGGATAAACATCCCGTTTTGTGTGTCTTTCTGTGGGCTCCACTTGGATGTTTGCTTTGTTTTAACCACAGCAGAGAGGCTTTGATCATTTAGAGATGGACTCTTTGCTTATTTTAGGACATGTATTTCAAGTGTGTGCTAATGATCCCCACAGACGCAGATGCACACAACAGACACTATAAAGCACAAATGAGGCAGGAGGGAGCAGGACGAATCCTACGCAGTGCATGTATGCATGTGTACATTCGTGCCCTTGTTGGCCTGTTTCTTCACCGTGAAAATTATACTGTACGTTTGGAGTACAATGTGGCTCAGTCTCCACAATCCCAGTGCAAAGGAGTGTGGCCGTTTTGTTGCCCCAGTGAAATGAAGGGTGGAAAGGAGAGGGGGGAAGAAAAAAAAACGGCTGGATTTGAAATGGACTGCAGCCTAGAACCCAGCGCTAGATCCAAGAACCACAACCAGGCCAGAGCTACTCCTCTGTGGTCACCGAAGCCTTGTAGCGTCCTGGCACAGAGCAGTGGCACAGAAATAACAGCAAAGAAAAGGGAAGTCATTATGGGGCTGGGTTAGTGCTCACATTGAATTATTATGATGGTGTCCAAAATAAACATGCACACCACAGTTTGTTGGTTTATGAGAAACAGGGGAAAATAATCAAGATAAAAAAATAAATGCAATTATAAAAACTGGCATCGCGTTTCCTTTGAAGTCTGTAATTTTCTAATTTCGTTCTAATTCTGCTCTTTCAGCCAAGAGAGTTGGCAGTCGGTCCCTAAAATACTTGAATTGATGTCGGTGTGTTGAATATAGAAAAGGGAAGAGGAAGAGATCTATTTTAGGACTGAAGTGAGTGGCTTCCTGAGGACATGAGTGAATAAATGTATGGGCATGTTGTCCGGTTGTCCAGTAACACACAGTCTAGTCCTACCTCTTAATATTCCGAACTCGAGTCAGAAATTCGTGACAAACACACACAGATGCACATAGCACATCAGTAACACAGACTCTAAATCCTCAGCTTCCCCCGACTGTGCTAATGGAGGGCTCATATCTTCTTATTCCCACAGGAAAGTTGTGCTGCATACCTTCCCATTGTGAGGCTAATCTCTCGTTTATGGGCCAGAGAATATCTCTCCAACCACAACAACTAACCCTTAAAAACTCTCCCACAAACCACACAGGGTCATATCGGCAAGCAATTAACTGAGCTCAGCCCAACACATAAGCTGCCTGCATCCACGCGCAGGGAGGCAGAAAGACAGCACTTGCACGGGGGGTCCTGGGATGGTGACTGCCCTGGGGGCTATTGGAATTGATTGGATATCCTTACTTAGGAATGACCGAGTTTCTCTAAGCGCTTAGCATGCTGACCTAAGATAGATGAGGCCAGTGTCCTCTTGGCAATTTCCACACAAATCCACTTCTCTGCAGCACTCCACTTCAGTTCACTTTAGTTCTCAGGGCTTCAAGAGTGAGGGGATGAATGATATGACATTGGGGTGGTACCTCACACACACACACACACACAGACACACACACACACAGTGCCCACCCCGGGGTCACAGCATCAGGGCTGCAGTGTGAAGGTAAAATATCTGTGGAGGGTAATGAAGTGGATGAATAATAAATGTGGGAGTGTGCCATGTGGTGCCAGGATCCTGAGGCGGGCGGGAACAG
The DNA here is from genome assembly GCA_037975185.1 of Centropyge bicolor. Taxonomy (NCBI): domain Eukaryota; kingdom Metazoa; phylum Chordata; class Actinopteri; family Pomacanthidae; genus Centropyge; species Centropyge bicolor. The sequence goes on along the minus strand of JBBMOC010000039.1, from coordinate 548,121 downwards.
TGGGGCGTATGAGGGGCCCCTCTGCCCCGGGGTCGGGGTCCACACAGTTGGATGGGTGCCAACGCAGCCCAGATCAACAACAGATCAACAACATGGAGCATCCTGATGTTCCTCTGTTCTGGTCAGATTAGTTCTTAGTGGTGGTGTCTGTCTCTTCTGCTCCAGGGACCGGAGCGTTGGGTGATTCTGAATTCATTGTTTTACTAATTACTAGTTGTGTAAATGCAAATCTCGTCCTAGTTAATGTGATTAGTCGTTTTTAGTGAAATCGCTGACTTGGGGCTTTTTTTCAAAATGTCTCCAAATTTGTGAGCATCATATTGAGTTTCCAGCAGGTGGATGAAAAAAGCAAGATTTTAGCTTAACTAATGAGAGTTGTTTATAAATTGTACTTTTGCCTTTTGTCTATTTGTTATCCCTTTCAGGCTCATACCTAATGTAGTTTGGACTTCTTGTCAGATATTTCATCTCCCTCTCTTTCAGCTAGACACACCTTTAATGATTCTTTCCCATAAATAGTATAAATGTACTGAATGTTACTTTGAATTAACTTTTTTAGCCTCAGAAAGCAGAATTCATTCAATTCAATTCTGATGTCAGCCAATGTAGACATAAGCTGATATCTTAAAACACATTTGTCACCTTTTGTGTTAAATAAAGTTGACCAGATGCCGGCCTCTTTAAAGCATATGTATTGTTGAGTGTAGTAAAGTTATCTGTTCTTGACACAGCCAGTGTTGCAGTCAGTATGACATGATATGATATAATGCCTCTGGTTGTAATCTTACCATTTTTACAAGACAGGTTTTTATGTAACAATCGATGTTATTTGATAAATCAAGATATAAGAGGAAGAGGTTTCACAGGTTATCATTGCTTTAGTTGCAGTTTGGCCTTGGGGATGCAGGTGTAATGCTTTCACTTGAGAAATATCTTCTTAATCATTCCCTTTGACATTTTTAGGCCATCGGCATCCGTCTCATTCGCACAATCCTCCCTCTTAATTGTGGATAATTATGTGGTAAAGAATCCACATGTTGATCTTTGAGTCGGTGGAAAATGACAGAAAAATTGAGGCATTTTGCTCTTAGCAGGTTACTTGCACCAGCCTAGCCCACACTAACACGCACTGTAAGCATTCATATAAAAATTCCTGCTGTCTGTAGGTATTAAGCTAAATGTAATTGCCGCAAATGTATGGTGGAGGTGTGGAAGATGTCTTTGACAACCGTAAAATATGCAATAAATACCCATTTTCTGTGAGACCAAAGACACTATACATATCTCATTATTGTGTTTGGTGAAAATCACACAGCCAGACTATCACACCACAGACACCTTTTAGCCCCGCATCCCGATATATAACCCCATCGCCTTTAGCCTGCAAGTGGATGTCAGTTCACGGGAATTTAAATTGTTTTTCTTGGCCTCAGACAATGGAATGATAATGGATAATGGTGATCCGCTAGGCATAAAGAGGGAAAAGAGAAAGAAAATGGTCAAGGTTGAGAGAGTAAATTTCCTGGGGTCAGAGGTCTGGGGATTAGCAGATGTCAGAAGGAAAGCTGGGAGGATGGGGTGATGCAGGGGTGGAGGGGGGGAGAGGTAGAGGGCATGTAGGAGTGGGGTAGGGAATATGATAGTGGTCTCGGACTGGGTTCTAACAGTAACCCCGGGTCACGGTTAGTTCCTCTTAGACCTCTGGGAAATGCAAGGTTTGCGTTGTTTTCTTTCTTACTGAAGATTGCTGTTGCTTTCTATTTGCTTCCAACTAACCAGTTTTTTTTTCTTTCTTTTTCATGACTGTTCCTGACAATCCTTTTCTGCTGCATCCTTCTCAACAACGACCTTGCCTTCCTTAGGTAAGTGAAACATCAGCACCATAGAAATTCATTCACAGTCACATGCAGACATTTTATTGTGCAACACCTGAAAAAAAAGATATAGTTCTTGATAAAGATGCAGAGATCGTGACAGCAAAGCAAAAGGCTATGAAGAGCCCTCACTTGGTTTAGAACTAATACCTTTAACAGGATTTTCAACATATGTTTTCATGCCCACTAAATTACACACTTAAACAAGGATCCTACCCAATCCTCCCAGGCTGAGCAGTTAATATTTGTTCTGAGGACCCGTCTGTGTGTGTTTAAGCCCAGCTGGGATCCTGGTGAGTGCAGAGGGAGCGAGAGCGGGACGCTGAAGAGAAAATAAAATCTAGAAAATCAGCTTAATTGGCTTAAATTAAAACGGCACAGGAGAAGCCGGAGCGGATGTGGGGTGAGGTTATCTGGAACGGTGCACTTGTACAAATATGTGTGTGTGTGTGTGCGTGTGTGTGTGTGTGTGTGTGTGTGGGAGGGCACCGCAGCAAGTTGCTAGTGTTGCCTCAGTTCCTTCCTCCGGGTTGCTTGGCACCAGATGGGCTCCCTGAGTGAGGAGCAGCTGAGGAGTTTGATGAGCCCCAGCGAGGCCCAAAGAGGCCCCGCCTGCTGTACATGTAGCTCCATCAGGGGGGTGGAGAGATACAGGGCTTGGGAGGGTTGTTAAACTTTCATCTACAGTCGTCCTCCCAGCTGCTTCGGCCTGTATCTGTGGTCCCAAAGAGGTCAAGGATGGGGTCACCCACCCCTCTGTAGCCATAAAACATCACTCCCACAGAGGAAGAACTTTTCTCGTCTCCATTATTCTTGACACACTTTTAGCAGATTCTCTCTCTCCACATGATTATTTGGAGTTTGGACTCTCTTCCACTTTCCACTTGCTGCACTTCACTTGCAGTGCGATTTCACTCCCACTTTCTGCAGGGAGGAAAATAAAGACCATAGTCCAGATAGCAGCGAGTGAGGGCCTCCTTTGTTATGATGACCTTCTGTATCAGAGAGGGAGAGACACCGAGAGCAGACAAGGCCTCAGACAAAAAAATAATGACAGGCAGTGTTGTGTAGTGTTGTGTAGTATATATCTCTGAGGACTAGTACAGTAGCAGACATATGGCCCCTCCATATGAAGAGCTCTTTGTCTCTGTTGCAGTCCTGCTGATTCGCTGATCTACTGTGCAGACTTTTCTTATAATAGTACAAAACCACAACAAGGCCTGTTGCCCAGAGCAGGTGGTTCTAGTCATGAGGCAGCAGCAGAGCAAGAAGTGTCTCAATCCAGCACAGATTGGATGCTGGCAGTTTACTGATAAGAAGGCAGCAGCCTGTTCGTGGAGTTGATGAGTCAGGAAACATTTCTTCTTTAGAAAAGTTCAAACTGTGATGACAGCACACCTCAGGTGCATTTGAACGAGAGGCTGAATCACTGTCAGTTTCCAGAATGCTGGTTGACCCTAAACATGACTGTACGATGGAAAGCATCCAAAAATGCAATTACTCAGCAGGATGCAACAACAGAAAAATAAAACCCATAAAAAAGTCAAACCCTTCTGTTTGTCTGTTCATACACACACACAATGGAAAAAAAGGGCTTTATGTAGTCTGGCCTTTTTTACTTCTCTCCAGAGGCACTTGATGACATAACCAGAGTGAGTGAGAGAAAGAGAGAGGAAATGACCGTCTATAAACATGGCATGTTTCATCTGCTCTGTTGTGATTATTGGAGAAGGCAGAGGAGGTTGTCTGCAGAACATCTTTAATGGTCATCTCCTCTTTTTTTCTGTGACCGTCTGGACAGGCTGACACCCCGTATCTCACTGAAGCTGTCCAAGTCTGCCAGCAGGGATTCTCCCGGCCTGAGTCTCTGAAAGATTTAACTCTGCTGTGTGTGTGTGTGTGTGTGTGTGTTACTGTGGATGTGTGTATTTGGGTAGCATTGTAGCATTTGAATTTTGCATCTAGAACTGGGATTCTTGGCAAGAGACTTTTACCACATTTGAACTAGGGCGATTATTTTCATTATTGATTAATTGCTTAGTCTACAAAATGTCAAAATATTGTGAAAAATGCTCGTCATAGTTTCTCAGAGCCTTTAAATGTTTGACATTTTTTTGCTTGAGAAATTATGATTTTAAAATTGATTATCAAAATAGTTGGCAATTAACTATGTTTTGATTGACTAATCAGTTCAGCTCTCATTTGAATTCCAAATTCCAATTAATTTAGATTTTAAATATTAGTTGGAATCTATTGGCCCCAGGTCTGAGCTGTGTGGTTACTTGTTCAGAAATCTTGAAGTGGAACTTTTGACAATCAGGAGTCATGCTGTACCGACACTGATTAAACCGACAGCACCAGTGTGAAATCACAGTCTGAGTAGCTTTTCACAAGGAGCGTTTCGCCTGGTAGACATGCACACACACCACTTAAATTACACTGCAGGTATTCTAATTGGAAAATTGCCCCTGACTTGATTTGCATGTTTGTGATACAGTGAATTAGGAGCTAAAGAAAAGGTAATGAGTGCTCTGCCAACCAAAACTGTCCATTTACTCCTATAGTTCTGTTGTGAGTAATGTAATAACATATGTATATGTTAATTTATTTTCAAATTTTCCATTATGCTGAGTTCAAGTTAAGGGCTTTTAATGGAAAAATGAGTGCCATATTGTCCAACTCTGCGTTAAATATATGTTTGCAGTCTGACTTTAAAGTGCATGTTTGCATCTGTGTATTTATTATCATGCATTATGTTAATGCACAGAGGTAAGGAGGAGACTGTTTATGAGACTTTGCACTGACCTCCTCATCCTTTTCACTGCTGCTTCATGTTACATCCTCCACTTTTTGAAGCTTGAAAAGTTTTCTTCTCACTTGACATGTAGCCGCTCAGCCTTGTACTTGTTTGTCATCTCTGCCGCCAGCTTTAAGTGTTGGAATAAAACCTGAAAACTTTCCAAAAGTAGTTTTGAATTCCCAGGTTCACAGCGCCTGTGTTTCCTCTGGCTTTGATTCCTCATCCCTCTCTGACTTAACGGATGGAGAGGGCAGGAGAGGCTATAAGATTTAGACAGCTTTTATCTCCCTAGCCAAGCTGCAGTGGAACTCTGAACTGCCTGCTTGCTAACCCTGTCAGGACCAGACAGAGGACTCTGGTGGAATGAGACCTGAGGATGACTTGTGTGTCACTCTTGGCTTATATCCCCTGCCTTCACTGCTTGAAAGCCACAGGCTTAGCGAGGAGGCAAGCTGAAACACACAATGCAGGGAGTCACATTCCTGACATCGCTGCCTGAGCCAGTCAGAGGTAATTGTTTATTTGAATATTCCGGTGCGAGACAGCTTCCCCATGTCAATTGCTCAGAAAACAAATTACGACGAGCAGCGCTGTTGAGAGAAATTCGTGATAAATGGAGCTGAAAGTCCCCGTGTGCAGAACTTGGCAGAAAATCCTGCAGTTCATAGAACGCACTTGTACACACAGGCTTTTTTCTCTCTTCTTATAGGGAAATGCAATCATGCCCTGACCCCAGGATTTAACCTGATCTTCGTACTGACTCTACACACTTCCATGTTTTGTTTGCAGAGTTTAACCTGCGGGCTAAGGAGAACACACAAAGTGGAATCAGCAAAGTAGTCCGAGTAAACACTGCAGACCTTGAATTGCCATATTTCTGTAATAGTTAACTACACTCGAAGTTCTCCCATGGTCTTGCCTTTGCCCTCATGGTCATGTCCACATAGAACGTCAGCGTCTGGCAGCGAACGCATCAAAGACTGTTTACCCATCAAACAGTCGACCCGGACTGGGAGATGTTTATTTGGCCCTGGGCTCTCATTCGGCTAATAGGCAGGGGCTTCACTCCTGATGAATTGTCAAAAAGAAAGTGCCACATTCCTCCTCTGATGGCACTTTGAGAGTGTTATTGCGTTTTATTGCTTTCCTCCCTTAATGAGTGGAAGGGAGCCCAATTACCAGCAGAGGCCATCAGGTTTCATCTCCGTAACACATTTCAACAGGCGAGTATTATTATTGTTCATTAGGTTAGGGCCAGAATCTGTGTAGCTAATGAGAAAGCTCAGCAGCCAAGAACCCTCATGTACCAACAAGACCACAATTCAATTAATTACAACATATTGTCTAATAATGCCTTGAGAGAGACGGGCAATCATCGGCTCTTATTTTCTTTTCTTCCGTCTTCCTTTAAAGAAACATCACACTAAGTTGCATTGTTAGGCGTGTTTGTTTTAACAGCGACTCTCAGAAGGAGCTGAGTTGAACCGGACTGTTGAAAGAGAGCTCTGTGTGTTTGTTGGCAATGAGAGCAGATTGGGACTGGAGGAGGTCTGCCAAAAGTGCTGTTTAAGTACACACAGCGTTATTGGGTTACTCCGGCGGGGGTGGGAGTAGACTCGGCGGGCCCGGATTAGCATGGGGGCAGAGAGCGGACAGCTGGGTGTTTCTGGTGGCACAGGACGGGGCTGGGTATGCGTTTATGCGAGTGCCCGAGAGGGAAGAGGAAGAGGGAAAGGAAGCGAGAGAGGGAGCGTGCACAGCCGCTCTAACAGCCGCAGCTCAACCATTTTCTCCGCCACATTTACTCCTTCTCCTTTCGGGGGCCATTTCTCGTTTACAGTCTGCGGTGTAAACAGGGAACTGCTTCCCTCGGTGCGAGAGGGCTTCAGGTGAAAAACACCATCGCCTCCGTACTCCATCCCCAGTGACTCACCTCATCTTCCAGTCTACCAGTCCCGAGCTCGCCAAGGTCTAATTAGCTCACCGGCACAGAACGCGGGCAGAGTAATTGCGCTGAGTGTGAAAACTCAGCCCGTAGCAACCTGGCTTGTGTACACATGAGGCTGCTCAAATAACGTGGCGCGGTGGCAGGCGGCCACCACAATCTTCTCTCCTTTATTTATTCACTTACTCAGTCACTTAGCCTCGCTTGTCATCCTCGCTCTGACGCTTAATCAGATTTACCACGCACTTAGGACTGTTTCAGTCTTTATTTTGTTCTCTGTGGCTTTACCGCTTTTTTATTTGGAACTGTCAATCTTTCTTGGCTCCTCTTTTTTCCTCTTTCTTGTGGTTCTTTTTATTTTAACCATTTTCCTCTTAGTGACGATGAGTGGTGTAATTTGGGTCATGAATTCAGTCCTCTTTGATCCATTAGATGCTTGAGGATCTTTTTCACCTAATTGCTGTATTCTTTTTTTGCAAAGACCAGAGGTTGAGTCAACGAACAGTGACCCCCGGGGGGCTGTCGTCCCTTTCACAGAGACACAAGCTGAAATCCTGTTTCTGACTGGCACAGGTTCACTCATACTGTAAATAGTAGCAGATATTTATACAACTTTGCCAATGTTATCACATGACTTTTTAGGGATTAAAATGAGAGGAACTAATGTGTACGTGTCAAATTAAGTAGTGGTTTATAATGTATTTCACAGGCTTGCGGGTAATGACACTTACATACCAAACAAAATACCACTAAACCTTTACGCTTAAAAAAATCCCTTTTGAGTTTTGTGTCGTAAACAGACACACAAACCTTGACAAACACATGCGGAGCTCTCATACTGAAACAGCAAAACTAGCGAGTCTTTTTCGAAATAAATGGAGAGACTATTCACTCCCCCTGAGACAGCGGTATTTAGTAATGTCACCTGGGGCGAGCAGGGAGGGGGTCAGAAGCCAGGGGGGGTGAAAATGGAGCCATCTAACCTTCACCATCCTTCATCCTGATGGCTGGTTTAAGGGAGGAAGGAGGAAAAAAAGGAAGCCGGATTGGAGAGGAGGACAGTTGGAGCAATCGGGGGGGGACTCAGACCAGGCTTCCTGCTATGATGGATAGAGGATGTTTAAAGAGAAAAGAGCAGTTGATGCTAGCGTGGCTGCAGAGCAAAGGAATAAAAGAAAGAAAGCTGAATAAAATGATTCATCACTAGGGAAAAGGTATTAGTCTGATTGAAGGACCAGTAAAGAGACTAAAAGAGAGGGAGGGGCGTGATGCGGGGGGGCAGAGGGAGTGACATAATCTCGGAGGTGTAAAGGTGAAGATTTGGTAAAAGGAGGAATTAATGCCGGCTGGCAGATGGAGCATTTTCCAGAGAATGTTAAATAATCATGCTGAGTCTAAAGCGATCGGGGAGGAATGGGTATTGTTTTGTCTTATCCCGCGCCTTCAAAGTGCCATTTTTTCCTGCTGTCTGTCTAGTGGTGGGTCGTGGGTGTTAGGGGGATTATGAGTTTTGCCAGGCAGACCAGGGTTAAGATGAATGGTTGTCCTTTTGGATCCAAGATGGCCATTATCATTCCCACATGGTGCCGCCAGATAAAGCCCCCAAAGCCTTTTTGATTCACACGGGTTTGTTGTCCGTCTCATTTTTCTTTCGTTTCTTTGTCTTCTCAGTTAACGCAGTACTATTTTATACCTCCTCCTGGGGCAGAGTGAATTTCTGTGTGTGACTTCTGCATATATCATTTCTCAGTCAGTTACAATAGCGATGAATGAAACAGCAGTTTACATTTAAAGTTACTGTATAGGAATAATTTTGGGTGAAAGCTAATGGAAATGATTTATCAAGTAGATGCTCAAAAAATTTGATAAGATATTAATTTTATTAGTCCCACCACAGGGAAATTTCGAAAAGAGGATTAGTCAATTGTAATTCTGAAAATGTTTTTGATATATTGCCGTTGTCATTTATTAATTATACAAACATACTTTTTATTCTAAGTGTTATTAAAGCATTTTGGATTGATAAAATGATTACCGTACCTAACTCCTGGTGAGACTAAGAGAGCAGATTTTATAGAGTGAATGATGACTCACAAATATGTCAATAGGTTTAGAGTAAATGCATTTAAATGTCTTTTCAGGCTCTAATTACTCTTGACTTTCTAAAAGTCAAAGGAAAGCATTCATCAGCTTTGTCATGTCTTGCATACTAGGCTTTTTTGATTCATTGACATAGGCAGTCCTTGGCTAACCATTATTTTTTGTCTGTAGTGACACACAACAATAAATGTGTTTCCATCTGTTGCCTTGGTAGCAAATAACAGGGTTTAAAACCATTTCTCACATGGATTCCCTTAATGGCTATCTCTGTCTCATTCTTCTCCAATCAGAGGCCGGTGTGATTAGCCATGTCAGTCACTGGTGAAAGCCCCTCGTGCACAGTGGCGCTGCAGATTTCTGTCTCAATAGACTTGGGAGGAAGCTCTCCGGGGGCAGCCAGGACACTGGAGCCATTCATGTTCACATCCTCTGTTGTAGTGTCACTTCACTATTGTGGTATGGGGAAACATGTTGACATTCCTCTCCACGCCATCGTTGTCCGGTTTGTGCTGTCCATTAAAGCTGAGTTGTTATTCTCAGCAAATAAATATACACCAAGAGTCATTACGTAATTCTCTTTAACTGACAAGGAGATGAAATGTCGGACAGTCTGATCAGCTCACTGGCGAATGGAGCTGGTTTGGACCATTTCTGTTGAGCCTATGACTGTATGCACTGTACATGCATGTGATGCTGGCAGCTAGTGGTGATGGTGATTTGAGTATGCATGCTTTGTATGTACATTAATGCATGGTATGTATTTGTTCATGTTGACTATAAAGACACACATAGCCTGTACTGCCCTGTGCCCACATCCTACCCTCCTCCTCTGTGCCGCCCATGTTTGCTCAGCAGTGGACACAGGCCTCAGCTAAGAGCATCTGGGGTGCTATGATTAAGTATTAATTCAGGCGTGTGATCGATTTCCCTCCAGCTGCTGCAAAAGAACTGAACACAGAGGGCAATGTTCAAATCCTGACTCGGATTAGTGTTCAACAAGAGATCTTTTTTTCAGTTTTACTCTGGGCGTAATGTACAATATTCGCTGCTGAGCCGACCAGACAGACCACACACAAAGAATTCTCGCTTGTATCTCCATCACTGTATTCGCTTTGTTTGTCCCTTTGAACACAAGCCTGAAACACTTGCCAGAAGAGTTCGAAAATGTTATTTCTATTCAGCGATTTTTTTGTGTTGGTGTGATATAGTGCTTAATTTTGATCGTTGGATGAGGAGATATCATTCACTATATCTGATAGTAAAAAGCTGGTTATGCCTCCAACAAGCATCCCTGTCCCCTCAACTCTCCCCCTGCAGATCACTTGATCTCTGACCTCTTCTCAGGATAGATTGACACTCACGCCACTCAGTCAGCGGAGAGGCCTCGGCGCCGCACCTCTAACCCTGCAGGTCACCAATTAGGCTGTACGTCCGTCATCCAACCAGCCACTCTAGACCCCCCTTTCCTGTAGATGATAACCGGCCACATGGAGGCCATATTGGTCCTGTCCATTTGTCTTCATCAGGGTCTATCACAGCGGAGGCCTCCTTAGCCCCAGAGGGGCCCCCCGTCTCTGGTCATGTCTCACTCACTGCCTCTAACTTTCCCTGAGAGGTCCATGCATATTCTCAGCAAGCCTTACCTTGAGAAGCACCTGATGGCAGGTACAATGGAAACCCATTACGTCGAAGCAGTTTTGTTTTCAGCATGATAATGAAGAGGGGGAATGGGGTGCAGGCAGAGGACAGTGCGCTGGATAACGATGGCTTCGGAGGGGCCGTGGTGCACTGGAGCGTACAGTAAGGCTTTGCAGGCCAGTATATTTCCCTGGAATTGGAGGGTGTGAAACAAGACTGAAATGGCAGGCAGAGGCCAGTTAATGGGCCTGTCAACACAGCCTGCCTTGCTTTGAGTTTACTGTTTTAGTATCATTTTCTGTGTGTGTGTGTGCTGTGGTGTGTATTTCTGGCCATGTGAGCATGCATGTGTGTGCATACGGGTGTGTGAGGGCCCGCTCCCTCATCACTCAAGTTGAATGGACGTCAGCCAGCAGTGAAATTAGACTGTCTCTCCCTCAGTGGTGGACTGTCACTACTGAGATGGAAGGAGGGTGAGCGGTCTGGTCCCAAGGCACTTTTAGTGGAGGCCCATTTTGAAGCATTTAATGTTTGACACACACTGACACACTGTCAAAAGCACAATGACCTACAAACAGCCATACTCTCCATCAAAAAGGTATGGCACAGCCACAGTATAGGGCCACATAGTCAAAGTCATACACCCATTAAATCAGGCGAGCAGTGACTCTCTATTTTATCTAAACGCCTCTATTTGGCACCAAGTCAAAAACGAGCTGCTCGAATTCCAGTAAGCCAATCCATTTGATTGCCTTACACCGTGTAGACAATACCTTTTGCTACTCGGATACAGCGATTTTTGGAGTGAGGCTTTACTCATATTCTTGAGCCAGTTATAGACTCTGCATCCACTCATCGAGGATTGCACATTATGTAAGTGAGCAAATACGCAAAAAGAGACTCCCTGATTTCTTTTTGGGTTTTGCAATAATCTTAGAGGAAAGCTTTGGATAAACATCTGCATTTGCCAATAAGACCTTATATTGCTACATCTTTAGGTTTCAGAGATGTGATTAAGTGGGTTATGCATGCATGTGCATGTGTTGGCACATGAATGTCAAGGTTAATCTCAAGACCGCCTTCTCTCTTCACAAGCTTGTTATTATAAGGTTTGGTAATTACTGTGGAGATAATCTTCATACTTGACTGTTTCTGCCACTGTTGGCATTCCCCGTCACTCGAATGTACAACTCACTTCTTCACTCCTTTTCCTCTTCCAAACCCACATATTAAACATTTATTCCTGGAAGCATTATTTGGAAATGAAAGATTTTTTTGTTTCTCATTCATGTCAGTGTGCAGAGGAGCAGACACTGGGCGTAGAGACAGCTGCAGACTCGCAGCGTGTTGTGACTTTATGGTGATATTGCTCATGCACTCCCTAAAGCATCTCTTTGTCTGACGGCTAAGTGGAGTGAGGTTACAGTCTCTTATTTTATCAGGCTTTTACCACTCCTCCGCTTCTCTCTCCGTCCCATTACAGGTCATCCTGCAGCATCTCCCGCTGCCGCGCTTAAATGTTTAAAAGCCTTTTCTCCTTCAGCTTTACTGTTTGTTTACCTATTTATTATGTTACCATGCCTCTCATTTATATGGTCTGCTGTAATATTATTCTATCTCCTATCCTTTTTTCTCTTTTTATATCCAGCTTGTTTTTTTTTTTGTTTGTTTTTTTTGTTTTTTTTACTCTGAGAACGGGTGCCCAGCCAGATGCTTGGCCTGGCATTTATATGAGTCTCACATTGATCCTAAAACTCACACCAGGCCAAATATGTCCTCTGAGAACTGGGACAGCCACGTTCCCTTATATACTATATCTCTGTTAATTTATACAGTTATTGGATTCCTCAGGTCCCATTCTCAGTCTACCCTATGATCCTCTTGTTTATATAAGGTCTGGATGTCCTTGCAGATTTAGCCACTTTAATTTGCGGTTGCCCATAAATGCTGTGTTGATTCACGGCTGGTAATTTAGCGCGTGGCCACGAGGGGAGCAGACAGGCCCCGGTTCCTGCTCATTAATAGTGGGGCTGCGACAGAGAGAGAGTGGAAAGTCTTCCAGGCTCCATTGATTCACCGTCTCCATGCTGCATACTGATGCAAGCAGCCCTCCCTAATGCCCTAGTTCAACACCCTTAGTGGGCAGAGGGAGGCTGATGGAGAGGGACAAAAAAATGTCTTGGCCTGACACAGATTACTGTCTCTACTGAGGAGCTTCGCCGCTTCTCACTCCAGTAACACCACTGTTCTCCAGAGAGATGACTGCACTATGCAAGGTCCACGTTTGGGTCTCTTAAGTTGTCACCAGCTGTCGGTGAGTTTTAGTCATCTCAGAGTTATGTGTTTAGACAGAAGGCTGGAGAACAAAGAGATGTGTTTAGCAGGTGTCTCCACCATGCGGCCTTTCAATACCTCCAGTTTGTAATGTGTTGGTGGTACGTGCGTAGAGTGAGTCCTGATGAAGACTAATGGCTCATTAGCTTCCACTAAATCACAGTTGATGTTCAGTGAAAACAGTCATGACCCTCATGGCCCCTCCAGACACCGGGGGGTTCAGGCGACTGAACCCCGAGGGGTTAAAGGTCGACTAAAACGGTTAACAGAGCAAGAGTCACACCTGACCCGACCCCACCGCAGCCTGAGAGGTAAAGATTGGCCACCACTAATCTGTCACTTCAGACCTTCACGTCTTAGCACACACACATATAGAAGGTCATGAACAGTGGAGGACACTTTAGTGAATGTAGATGCAGAATGAAGGAAAGAAAGACTCATCTCACATCCCACAGAATCTACTGATGTGGAAGCAACACCATCACACACACGATACACTACACTATCTGTAATGTCTAAGTCTATATATATATACTTTAACCCCTCAAAAACAGTCAACAGTCGAATAAGCTCTTATTGCAGTTATATTTTCTGGGATGATCTTTTTGGTTTGTCTTTCAAAGAGCAGAAACTTTGACCAGTAAGCACAACAGCAGATACTCCAGCAGATTAATTGGAGCTGAGAAACATATGCACATGTTTGTTTTGGAGACCCCTTTCTTCTTCAACAAAGGGCCTGGTTCTGCCAGCCTTGATGCACCCCTGTGCTCCAGTATGGTGCTGATGTGTCTGGCTGGCCTATGTGTCAGGACTGTTGAGGCCCTGTCTCCTCTCCAGGGAGTCTCCTTCCACTCGCTCACTTCATCCTCCTGCTGTTGCTGCCCTGTGGGACACAGAGGCGCACAGAGCCCAGATTGAGCCACTCTTGCTTGGCCCTGCTCCATTCCTCCAACAACGCTAATTACATCTCAAATGGTAATAGATGAGGCCTCGTTAGCAGCTCTCACTCCCTTGAAAGATTCACAAACATACATCAGAGGGGCCACTGATCGGTCTGAGCTCCCTCCTTCAAAGACCGGACTTCACAGGGAGCTGGGGGCCCGATTCGCTAATTACTCCTGCAGTTCCACACTGCTGCCCTGTGCACCGCCTGCTCCAAGCAGACAGCTTTTCTCGCATCACCAGCGCTGCTCTCAGACAGGCCTACCGTCAAACCCAGGCCAAACTACACAGGCGTGTTAAATCTATAATTCAATGATCAAATTAGCTCTATGTCTATTTTTGTCTCTCCGCAAACCAGCTGCTAATGCGATGACATTGCAGAAATCAGCTCTCTCATAGACGCTGACAGTTTTAACCTCCATTTTAGAAACTCCTGCATGTAAAAGACAGAGACAAAGAAATATGATGTCATTATAGTTCCTGGAGAAAAAATGCTGACATCTCAACATTGAGTACGTCATTAGTGCTCCCCCCTAACAAAATTAGCCTAATTAAGGCTAGAGTTCGTTATTAAATTATCTTACCACAAAGCATGTCATTTTCCGCGCTCAATATTAGAAAAGTAATTTTATTCTGCACAGATCCACTTAATGGGATGAAAATAGATCTTAAGTTCCAACTGTGTTCACTCGAGTGTGTCATCGCTTTCTCTGATGCGGCCTGGTGCGTACGTGTGTGTGTGTGTGTGTGTCTCTACGCTTGCTTATGCGTTTTTCCTGTTTTCTGAATAAATATATTCTTTCATCCTATTTGATCATATTTTTGTTTTACTTTTGCATCATTTTCACTTTTACCTGTTGAAAGCTTTCTGGCCAAATGATGCTTCACCTTGAGGAGGAGCTGCTCTTCTGGCTTGTTAAGCCCATGTGCATGAAGGATATTGACTGGTATATACCTCTATGAGGATCTTTATTGGTTCAGAACTGTGGTTGGGCTCTCTTCATTGTTTAAGTGATTTAATTCCACAGAATCCCATTAGATTTCATTATCATTTGTGTTTTATTCGCTGGCTGTTGTGAAGGAGATGGAGTCAACAAGAAGATTAGACACTGCTCTAATTGTGGTGTGGTTTACAGTGGGCCTGTTTGCCTGCATCGATCCGCTGTGAGAAATAATAATAAAATGGAAGTAAAGCGATGCAGGGTAGGAAGAGGCGGCCAGCAAGAGCAGGGCTCGTTACTGAAGGAATGATGTATTGATCGCGTCTGACAGGGTGCTGTGGACCGATCAATCCTGATGGGCAAGAGGAGCCTGTTAGGAGATTCTCCTGGGCCGCCAGGGTCACTCAGACAACAGGCAATGGGAGAGAAATTAACTCATCAAGGAAAAGGGCTAGATGGAAAGATGGATGGATGCATGAATAAGCGAGAGAAAAAAAATGGTAGGGATGTGTAGAAAATAATTTAGTGCAGCATTATAAGGTAAGAAGGTTGTTCATTTGTGTATGAATGCATGATTGAGCTGAGGCATACAAATAAACCTCCCACACTTGACCTGTTCCCTGCTGGTGTGGGAAAACAAACACTCATGCAAATGAGAAGAGCCATGCAGTGTGTGGACATTTTGTCCTGCATACTGCTTCTGTATATGGTAAACAGCTGCCTGCTTTTCTATCTCTGTTTAAATGATTTAAGGTAAGGCAGTAAGAGGAATGCAGTCTGTCAAAAATGAGATGAATTAGTCAAGAGTTAAGAACAAGCCACTGTCGAACAGGTGAATAGTCTCAGATAATGAGGGGAAAATAAAGCAGAAGGAGAAGTAATGATGGTAAAGATACAGCATCATCTGCCTCCGCTGTCCAGCATCTATCCAGGAAGTCTTTCTCCTATCCCCTTGAGTACACTCCGCCTGGCCTGGCCCAAGCTAATTGATAACCTGTACGTTAATTTAAGTCAGACATGAGTGGCTGCTATTAATGAAGGTGGAATTTGCTGGCCTGACAGTGAAGTGAGGGCTCACGGGAGAGTGATCTACAGCTTGAGGCACAGTCTAGAGGCGGATGCTGGAGTGCTGTAGAGTAGAGCAGCCATTACATTTCAAGAAGGCATTCACTGTGAACTCAGAATGAATCCATTTTCACAGTAAAATTACCTCTATAAATTGGTCTAGGACCCATTTTCGGCGTGTAGAGTAGAAACGCCAGCAAAGTTTTCCTCCTCAATTGCTTGGATAAAACTCATAGAGGATAATGATGAAGTGAGCAGGAGGGGTCACTCTACGGTGGCAGTCATAAGATTGGGTTTGTTTGTGCTTTATCCACTCAGATCGATCCGTCTGTCCACACTCGCAGGCCATTTGCATTTAGCCCCCATAATTGCTGGCATTAATAGCACACACATTTACTTTGTATTGTCAGCCATGAAGTGATTATGGTAATCAGCAGATGAATTCGAAAAGGCAATTTCAAACTGCTATTTTTTTTTTTTCTCAAATGAGTTGATCGACTTCAATCATCTGAGTGCTCTAGGGAAGAGTGGCCATGAATTATCTGTGTTAATGACAGGTTTTTAGCCGGGCATGGGTGTTTGCACTATAATGTGACAAAGCAAATACACATGCGTTATTTGTTTCAGCATGTTTGTCAGTAGCGCAGTGCAGCAGGGCCATGTTGATGTAAAACATGCAACAATTACCTGGTGAGATCAGACTCCTGTGGAGAATGCTAAGTGCTGGTTGTCACTGTGGCACGGTGAGGTCAGGGGTCGCTTTCCCCGCCAGAGTGCTCACATGTCACCTTTCTGCTATTTAAACAGACGCTCTTTGCCCCATCTCCTCTCATCTCCCCTCCTCCCTTTTCTCCGCCCCTCCCCTCCTGCCCTCATATTTAATTCTAAAGCTGCCTCTTGTAACAATGATTCTCCCATTGACCAAGCCGTCTTCAACGACTCATTAATGTAAGACACATCTTAGAGGTAGTAGACATTTTAAGCATCATTATGTATTTTTTTGAGGGCATGCAGTGAAGAGGCGGGGGTGCAGAGGTCCACGCCGAAATGGACGCAGAGGAAGCAGTCATGCATGAGTGGAGCTCCTAGCTCTTCATTTAAAGACCTCTTTTGGAGGAGGAGGATGCTTTCTTGTGGCTTGTTACGCTTCCCCCACATTCAGACATGCTGCATGAAAATACAGCCCTCCGTCCCTGCTATCATGGATTCAGTTATTCATGGCTTGAGGCTGAATAATGAAAGATGGTGGTGAAAAAAAAACACTTCACTCTGTTTCTTGCTTTTTCTCTGTCTCTTGACTGGATTGCTACTTAGATCTTGACTCCTATTGAGCAGGGGCATCTCCAGTATCAGCAAAGTCAATGATATTGGGAGAAAGGCCACTAAAATGACGTCTGGTATTCAATAATGCTAATGCAAATTGAAAATGATTAGCTGGTCTCTTCTAACCAAATTCTCTAAATCAGTGTCACACACCTGCATAGAGGACACACAAGCTTTCTCAATGTGCACTCCTGAGGAACACAGACTCCTGTATGTTTTCACACCCATTCCCAGCCATACAGTGTGTTTGGTGAGAGCCTGAGCATCTTTAAAGTGATCTGTGCCATCAAAGAGCCCAGAGTGATGCGGCACATGAATACAGAAGTAGCTCTTTTTACAGCTGCGGTGGAGCAGAGGCTTGCACAGCACGGCGGCTGCGATTGCCACCACTCTGCTCTGCTCTTTTATGTGGCTGTGAGAGATGGAGGTGTTTGAAGACAGGGATAAGGCTGGTGTTGTGACGCTGTCAACCACCGCTTCATTCTTCAGCGACAGCCATTTGAAGACGAGAAATCCAGCTCTGAAACGTGCCGAGCAGAAACCTGGAAACAGCCATAACCTTCGTTTAATTTGAGATACAGAGGGTAACATCTGCATCGCTTGGGATCTAAATGCATGGTGATAGTGTTGGAAGATAAACAACATGTGGTTCTTGTTGTGTAGTGGGTCATCAATTATTAGGGAAGACCTCTGTTTTTATGTATAGCATCATGAATTAGTCCATTGTAGTGGTGATTTTACACTCTTGATTAAGCCTCATGTTAATGATGCATGATCACAATGATTCCCCCATTCTCCTCAATTTTCCACATGCACCTGCTTGGCTGTGAGTGTCCAGCAGGGGGCAGACCACCAGACATGCAAAACACAATCTTGTGGAAGCTGTTATCAGTATGTGTAGCTCTAACTGAGAGAACTGATAAATCCACACACGCTAATTGGGTTTTACAGCAGCCACAGTCTCACAATGCTCTTTCATTACCCAGGGGACAGTGCGTCTGGTTGTTTCTGTGTTCAGACATACAGGGGGTTTACAGCATCAGCGTGTGTGTGTGTGTGTGAGTGAGGGTCTGTATGTGTGTGCCTGTATCATAGATGTGTGTCAACCACCCCCACTGATCTGAGAGTGCAGCGTTCGTGTGCAATCAGGGATTCCAGCGGAGGCAACACAAACAGCTCGAGTGGCGTCTGCAGCCACACTAAACGTCCAGCCCAACTACAAAAGTCCCTCCTAATGGCTCCCCAACGACCCGCTTTCTGGGATTAGAAATGACGATTTCAAATGTCATTGTATCACAGTGACCTTTCAAGGACCTGGAATTAATCAAAGGAAAAATGTGCCTCCTGCCTTAAATGGCAGGAATTGTCACCTTTGATCCCAGCAAAAGATGGAACTGGCTTCAGAATTGAACTGATTTTAGGACGGTTCAAAGGCTACGTTCACTGTAAAAGGTCTGTGTCACGAAATCAGAAGTGTCTGTGGCTTTGTTATTACCCTTAGGAGCAGTCAGCACAGCTTCTGTTTCAAATAATGTATTATGTATGATAATGTATTTTAAGCGAAATCAAATAAGGAGAGGGAAGGAAGAAATATGTACAATGGTTTTAATTATAGAGAAATTTCCTTAAAAGTAAAACACCATTTAAACCCAAGTAGATGTGTTCATTATTCATTTATTATTAGAAAGCCAATCGTCCATAAATATTGAATTGTGCAGTTGCCAAAAGATAAATCTGACTCAAAGACATTCAATGGGAATTAATTGTCTCTATTTTCTTCAAAACTAGTCCCAAATGACGTATTAGAAATAATTAGAACTTCTATTATTTGAAATTTCTTAAAATAAAACTTTACCAATATTTCCCCCCAATGAGCACTTCCTGTCTAAAATGTGTCTTCATTCCAATCATGGCAGAGTAATAAAGCTTTTATCAGCAAACATCCATTAATGTCCATAATGTTCTCCATGATTTTATCTTCTCGCTCTAAGTAGACACATGCACAAGCTTTACTATCAAACACTCATGAGAATCATTCACAGCAGTCATGTGGCAGACCACAGCCGGACCCACTCCACCCCCTTCAATCTTTAGCAGTTCTGGCTCAGTAGTTCTAGCTCATTGAATTATTAGCTAATTGCCAGGTAAAATCAGTATTGATTGTGTGTTGCACAGCAGCTACTGGTAATCGTAGTATATAGCTGGTTGCAAACTGGATTCTGCTTCTGGGTGATATGAAAGCTGGGGACTGTAAAGATAAAGGACACTGCGTGGGTGGAAGTGGAAATGCTTGTCCGTGCACCCACACGCACACACGAACAGCTTACACATAAACACACATACGGTGTCTTCTCAGCGTTGTGTCTCTGCTGCGGAATCTGTGCCCTGGAGAGCTGTGGGATCACTGTGCTGTGCCGCTGTTGAGCCACTGTCTTGTCCTTGCTATGTAGGTCATCAGTGCCCTCCAACGATATCTTATCCCATCTGCAGTGCAGTCAATACTGTTGACAGAACTCCAAATAGCTTTGGATTAGAAGTTGCCTCATTAACTTTGTTCCTTTGCCTAAATGATTAACCTCCCATCTCCAGCCCATAGAGATGTACTGGACAAGTTTGTAGTACCGGCACAGTCTGAAACAGAACTGTTTAATCTGCCTTTTTGATGTGGTGCCTGAGAAAATGTAAGGCGGGGGGGTGGGATAAACCAGGAGGAAAGAAATGGAGAGGTTTAAAAATAAAACGGGAGGGCTGAGGGGCTGAACAGGAATGGTTTAGACACAGCGCTCTGCACTGATCCTGAGCATGGCAGCCAGTGGTGTGTTTCAGATTGTTTTCCATTTGCATGATAATATGAGCATGGATTGACTCTCTCTCTCTCTCTCACACACACACACACACACACATGCGCACACACACCATGGTTATTACATGCAGACTGACGGTTCCAGCAGGCCAGATTACCTGAGTGAGTATCCAGGGTTTTTACTCCATGCCCCGAAATGAATGAAATTCCCCCCATTAGCACGCAGGTTACATAAGCCTGGTGTACAGGTATATCCAGCTGTACCGAGGCAGTAAGCTGATTACAGATGGAACTAACACAATTACTCCCCTGTAATGCAATTAACACGAATTGGATTGTGAAATAAGCAACCGGACTGTGAGGTGGATTCTCTCAAGATGTAGAGCTCCTCCACAGAATGACGCCAGAGAAGCTTCAATAAATCATTTAAATGCTCCGCTGAGATAGTTAATGTCAGAGCAATGTTCAGCAGCCTTTTGCATGGCATCTAAATGCACCAACATGTGAATCAGCTGTATAGTAAATCGTCTGTGCATGTGTGTGTTTGTTGTTTTTTTTCATCTGTGCATTGGACTAATGGACTGTATATGAGCGAAAATGCTGCTATTCCAGTGCAGTATAGAGTGATCAGTTTGTTATTAGTGCTACTGGTGCATTGCTCTGCCGTGTGCTGGGCAACTGCTTTCCATACAAACTGACAGCCTCTGCAGCACAGACACTTGAAAATGTAATTTGTGTGTGTATGAGTGTGTGATACTTAGGTGAGCCTAATGTAGCAGTGATTTGCTGAGCAGGCAGCAGCACTGCTACAATTTATTCCAAGTATTTAGATGTTATGTGCAGCATTCAATCACGCCTCAGCAGACGCACATAAAGTATATAGCACATCTTCAGGATGATAGTGGCGGTGGTTGTACAGAGGGGAATTTTCAGATGCACATTCTGACTAAATGGTGTATTGCTTCTTCCCCCTCAATCATAAACAGCTCACATATACACACTGGGATGTGGAGACAGAGAAAAAAAATCCCTCTCCATGGGTGAGGCTGCTGTAAAGGTCATCTCCGTATCCAGTTTAAATTTTGCTCTTCCTCAAGAGTTAAGATCTATAAAGTGATCAATAAATCTCTTTAAATGTCTCTGCATCTCGGCTGCATGTGATTTAACACCCCGCCACATCTGTTGCCCGCTTTCTGTTGGCCACGCTGACAGATCTCCACCTTCCTCTGCCCACAAATCTTACTCTATCACCCCACCTAGAAAATGGCCAGACCTTTACATTTGATGGATATCAGAACCGGTTCAAAGTCCTCTGTAAGGTTCTGATCTGGTGCAGAACCTGCTGGATGGCTCCTGGTGTAGAAAATGTGTCACCTGTGATCTACAGTGGAGAACAAAGTGTCCTTAGGTGTGGGATTCTTCCTTTCAGGCAGTATTGATTGAAGGAAAGATGATCTGAGGAGGCCATTAGGAGGATTGAGGAGGGGGGAACAGGCGAGGAAGGACTGTGATGATGAACACCTCTCTAATCATTATGCCGGGTACAGCACTGCCTACAGCATCAGCCTCTCTCACACACACACACACAGGCAGCTGGGCAGTAAAGTAGGATTAGTTCAGAATTTACAGCAGTCATGCGAGATCAATTGTGTTTGTTTAGATTTTTGTTTGTGCTCATTTTCTGCCGCCATGTTGCGGCGCTGGCTCTGCATCTCCACCGACACACACATGACTGCACATCACTGATGGGTGGGGCTCTGTCACAATGGGCACAAGGAGACACAGTAATGCCACACACACACACACACACACACACACAGTGACACGCACACTGAATTTTTATGGTGTCCCAGTATCTTCTTGGTCCAGGCGTGTAGATTGGCGTCTGGGGAGGGATGCAGAGTACAGTAAACTGGGCTATCTACAGCTGTTGTAAACACCTCCCTTCCTCCTCCTCCTGTCCTGCAGTACAGTGTGGAGCACACTTGCACTTGGGGCTCATCAGACCAAGCTAGATAAAAGCTGCTCAACTCCAGCCGAGAGCTTAATTAAAACGAGGCTGCCATCACAGAGTGACACCTTTTACAAGCTCCTAACGGCTCTCTGCTCGCCGTTACTGCCAATCCAATTATAGACCAAAACAATAAAATAGATACGGAAGGAGCTGCAGCAAATAGGCTGGCATAAAGAAAAAGAGGGGAAAGCTATTAAAGATTATATGGAGATTCGCACAGTGGACTGCAGAACAAGGCTGCAGGGGTTTCATTTTCACCAGAGATGCCCGTGTAAGTATGCCACACCGGATAAGCGACTCAGCTTCTGTGTGTGTGTGTGTGCGTTTGTGCAGTCTCTGAGGAAATCCAGCCCCGTTCTCTCGGCCTGGACACAGTTCAGCAGCATCCTGGGGATTATCTTTCCCTGTGGAAGGTCACTACCTCAATGTCATTAGGCCAGAGCTCACACAGATCTGCTTAAGACACACACAAACAGCACAAACAGCATTTCAGACTTTTTTTTTCATATCCTGCAAATTTCTATCCTGGAGGTTTGTAACACTGCTTTCAATGAAGTTACCCTGCAAGAGCGAGTGTGTCACAGCTGGACTCGTGACACCGGCTACACTTGAGCAGCTACATGGGAAAACTGTTGGGGGTTATACATATTAACTATAACACTGCAGGTGAGAGGGAGAGATGGTGAGGATGAAAAATAATGAGATATTAAGACTTTGAGGTGGTGTAGGAGGAGAACAAGATGGCAGACGAAAGGTTGGTATATTGTTCTGTAGGTATAGGTATATGTATAACTTTATTCTTGGTAACAATCAACACCTCCAGTGAGTTTACCTTTGTGCATGTATATTCAGATGTTTCAAAATACAGCATACTAACTCTCATTATGTCCTCCCAGCCAATATTTGTGCACCAATAATAATCAATCAGGACCAGGAATAATCCAAAAGTCGCCACGGTGGTCTTAACCCAACATGTACTTATTACTGTCAGACCACACGGACCAGTAAAAATCGGCCATATAGGCTAATAAAAACAATAAAAAGAGACAGAAAGCAGCAGCGCAAGCAGGACAGCACCACCCGACATTAACAGGAGACATTTGCCTGTCTGCTTGAGTGCACCGCTTCCTCTCCTCTTCTTCTTCTCACTTTACTTCCTCCGTGCTCTTCCTTTTACCCGATGCAGGAACAGACCCACCTGCTCCATCATGATGCCTCACTACCTCTGTCTGTGCTGTCTCTGTGCTGGAATTGGCAGGAAATCAATCCCGCTCTCATCTACAATGCCCCCCCTCCCCACTTCCCTTCCTCCCCTTCTCCTCCTTCCTTCACGTCTTACTCCCCCTCCCGGCTGTAAAGTGTCCATTCTGGACCGAGCACAAGCATCAGCACAACATCATGCCTTATCAGAGCAGGCACAAAGACCCATGGGCACATTGTTCGTCTGTATCAGCCAGCTCCAGTTTCAGTGCACTGTCTGCATCTGCCAAGCCCCCCAAACACATCCATGACCATAAACAAGACAACAGAATGAAAACTGGAGTGGCCACCAAAATCATTTCGGGGCAAAATGCATCTTTAATTGTAGCGCCTGTTAATTACAGAGTGCTATGAGAATAGAAAAAGATAGGAAGGAGGATACAGCACATCGTTATTTATTATGCAAATGTATTCCATTTTAGACACAATTAAGTGATTAGAAAGCTGTCGCTCTCTGCGCTCTTTCTTCTCCTTGTCCTTACTTGTCTTTTTCTTTGCTTTTCAGCATATTACTGTAATGAAGCCATTACTTCTTCAAGTGAATTTTAATGAGTTTTTAACTAACATTTTAATGAGCTATACATTACCATAAAGCATGGATTAGGCTAAATTGAATTGTGTCAGGGTGTGTGAATGTGTATGTATGTGTGTGTTGGTATTGTTAAAGTGTGTAAAAGGAAAGAGGTTCATTAAGAGTTAATTATATTGTTTCTCAGGAGCAGCGCTGCACATTTTTCCTGGATCGGCCAACAGAATCGCCCACTGTGGTCCTACTGTCATTACTGTGCTGCCCAGGGGCTTGTTAGGCCAAATTAGGGGTGCTGTTTGAAAAATGAGCTTTGAACGGGGCTGCTGTTTAAATAAGGATGTTTGTTTAGGCTTATCTACTGAATCAGAGGTGGAAGCACAGTATGTGGTATGAGTTTGATGGAATGCACTCCATTCATTTACAGTCAGTCCCATCTATTCAGCACCTTTGTACTCCTCTCTTCAGTTTGACCTTGATCAGGCATCCTCTCGTCATCCCCTGTTGTGCTGTGTTATGTCTTGCCTCTTTTCTCTCAGCGTTCTCACCAGAGCACATATGCTCTGTCTCATTTATTCCATCCAAGGCTGTATTAAAGATGCACATTTCACGTGATATCACCACCTGTGATTTCCCCCCACTATGATATCACTGCCGGCCATACGATTCTCTTTACCTTCACTCTTTTCCATATTTCCTGCATCTTATCTGTGAAAGTGACAGTGTTATTTACAATCCCTTAGCTCGGGATTTGCAGATAGGGAGAATGGTGGTGGAGATCGTATCGAGCTCGGCCATGGTCTGTGGAGAAAGATCGGGTGTGTGTATGGCTTCATCTGCGAAAAGCTCATCTGCAGTCAGTGCGGAGAAAACCCAGACAAACCGGTGGAAGTGAGTGGAGGGGGCAGGATGCTACGCACGGGACAACGCTGTGGGATTGGGAAAAATTGATGGACTGAGAAGATGGAAGAAAAGAAAGACAGAGAATGACCCCCGATGGTGGTAGGAGAGAGTAAGACAGACAGAGAGAGATGGTGATGAGTTGGCCTAATGATGAGAGTCTCCACTCAGTCCTCAGAGGAGGGACAGCCTTGGGCACTGCCAGCCGGCCATATTTTTGCAGCTGTTTCTCTGGTCTGACCTGCAACCCCTCAGTGGAGGAATACAGGGGATATGTGTGAACCTGCTGCTTGCCTGCCTGCTGAGGGGGTAATTTCTGCATCTGGATGGGGGGCAAAGGTTAGCTCTGGCCGGTGGGAGGGCAAATGAGCGAGTCAGGGCTGGAGAAAACGCTTGCATCCAGACAAATGGAGCTCATCTCCTTTCACAGCGTAGTATTATATAGTGTGGCATTATCCTTCTCCTGCCTTCAGCGTCAACAGTAATACAAAACATCAATGACACCACATAGAGTGGGTTTGGTATGTTTTGTCAAGTGACATATATATTGTCTCTCTTCTCTAAGGGTGGAATTGAAAATGGCGGTATTGTAATAGCACTCTGCCGGATGAAGCGCAAAAAGCACTCAAACGAAATGATATTATAGCTTGGAGCTACCTCTCTACAGCTCTCCCAGTTTGTGTGTGTGTGTGCGTTATTTTCTAATCAGAGTGTGGGTAGAAGGTGGTGGGTCCGGGTGCCGGGGTATGGCCCCGGGCTTCGAGCTGTTGTAATCTCTCTCTGTGTTTCTTAGCCCCTGACCCAGGAGAATATCTATGAAAGCACGGAGGGTCTTTTTCTCCAGTAAATAGGGAGGGGGAAGTAATAAAATCCACACAAACATACACAAACATTCACATTTGCAGTATTGTAAAAAGATACCAAGCCCTGCAGCCTTTAAGAAGTGTTTCACAGTTTGTCAGGCTTGTGTATAGGTTTGTGTGTGTGTGTGTGTGTGTGTGTGTGTGGTGGATGTCTATCAAAGTGATGTGAATGTCAAAACGGAGGGAAAAAATTAGGCATCAGTCTGGTGTTGTGGCAGCGAGCGCAACCTTTGTGAACCAAAGCTGGGTACGCTGCTGTAGGTGAATGCATTTGTCAGCACTTATCTCAGTATGCAGGCTGGACGCTTCAGTCAAGGCTCCCCACTAATCTTACCGAGAAGCAGCGTCACCCTCCACTGAGTAATATCTCGGGTGGGAGAAGAGGGTGCACCGTACAAAATATCTCTCCTCATCCTGTCCTTGCCCTGCCACCTCTTTGCTATGATGCCGGGTGTTTGTGCTGTCATGTATCTGCGTCGGGATGATTTTTTGTGTGCTGAGTCTATCTTAGCTAAGGACACACACACACACACACTCACACACAGGTGGACCTCCCTAATGGTTGCTGGCACAGGCCTCCCCTACCAATGTAGGACAATCTGGTTTACAAAGTAACTGTGTGGGCGTCTCCTTTGTGTTTCATTTTGGCAAAGACCTCCACTCTCAACCCCTCGGCTGTTTCACAGCGCAAGTTGCAACCTGACTCCCTCCCCTTTAAGTTCGAGGTGTTGAAACCGTGCCAGCTGAAAGAGCTGCAAATTTGCCATGCCTTTGCCCCCTGCCTGATTCTCCTTCATTCAGATCAGCCCACTCCTCTGATATTTGGGAAATAAATAAATAAGGCAAAGGCAGATTAATATTATTCAGACATGGATTCTTTTTAGCCCGCAGCCGGATTGACAGATGTAGCACTTGCCAACTGAGGGGTGTAAATGTAAAAATATATAAATATTAATAAGCATGTAAGCAAGAAGGCAGAGTTTGGGGCCTGCTGGAACTCCATGGGAGGTGAGATGTTTTCAGTGGAAGAAGAGCTGAGTGTTTCAGGGGGATAGAAAGGCAATTACCTTGCGTCTGTCGGATGATTCGGGCCTGAATGCCTACAGGGCCTGAGAGTTGGAGTCGGAGTTCAGTTTAGTTTCTGACAGCAAATGCACACACCCACTTAATGATACACACACATCAGATGCACCTCACTAAGATTAAGAGAGAAAAGAAGTCATGTTATGATCCTAATAGAAAAGCATACACTTGCTTTATGATCCTCGACATAGTGTGGTTCAGCCCATGGAGGCGCCCGCAGGCTACAATGGGAGAGATACATGCTGGTGTTGTAATGAAACAAGGCAAACGTGCGCTGAGGTTATGAATATTTGAATTGTGTGTGTGCGTGTGTGTGTGTGCGTGAACTGTAAGAGGCTGACCTTCATGGCTGTGGCCTTGTAGTTAGCATTAGACAGTGTACTAAAGCGTATTTGGATTGGACCCTCCCTTCATTTACTTAGTAAATGTGTCTGTTCAGAGTGTTGTCTTGCTATTAACAAGTCCTGAACCAACACACAGGGCATAATCCCTGACTGGTGTCATCTGTTTGTTTGCTTGTAGCTGTTTGTTACCCTCTGTTTATCCTGCCCTCAACAAGTGTGTGTATGTTGTATTTTATTTTATTTGCTGGAGTGTGCATCCGCTCTCTTTTTTGTATTTTTCCGTTTCTACATTGTGTGCATTTATTTAGATTGCAGGGCAGGGATGCATTTACTGTGACGTACCGCGCTGCGTTCGATTAGATTAGACAGCGTGACACAAGCGCCGTAATGATGCACCTAATGTGTGTTTCTTTTGTCAGTGTTCTGTTTCAGAGGAAATTGATTCTGACAAAATCCCATGGGTGCTGGCAATGAATGGAAAGGAGCAATTAAATCCAACGTGATCTTGAAAACAACAGGCAGTGTACGGTCCAAACCAGGCTATGATTTTAAACAGCAGGACTTGTGTTTGTAATGCAAATACAGAGAGCCCGGCGGTGGTGGCTGTTATGCCCACCCTGGCCAGGGGGTCGACCACTCTGGAGCTGGCTAATTACCTTAGCTCTTTAGATTAGAGGGCAGCCCTGCATGAGAGAGAGAAAAGCTCTACTTCTACCTCTTCTGTATTCTCTCATATTACCCCTGTGTAAAGGTTTCATTTGAATTCATGTCACACGAAAGTCCCACTCGGTACCCCTGTGCATCCCCAGGATAATTGGGTTGAAAGCTTCCTCTCTTCCTCCGCCCCGCTTCCCCTTGGTCTAAATAAATAAATAAGAAGACAATGGCTGCGCAGCTTTCTGTAGAGCGCCTAAGAAGAGTGAATGAAGAGATGAGAGAAGCCCGGAGCGCAGGGACCAGTTATCCCCTCTTATAATCCCGGCCCTCCCCGCCATTGTCCCCAGTGCTGTGTGGAATTTACATAAGGACCTGTGGTGCTGCCCTTAATTTAGCCCTCCTCAAGCATCTTCAAACATCCTCCAACCAGCTCAGGCCTTTCATCCTTCAGAGGAATCATGTGTCCCTCGCTGGACGGACACTGCCGAAGCTGAAATTCCTAAAGTGCTGCTCCGTGGATTAGATTTATTGTAGATCAAATGGAGAAAGATCTGTTTGAGTACACACAGCAGGAGAGAGCCGGAGTGACCTACAGATAATACCTCTGAACCTTTTAGGTATATGTTCACTCATCGGTGTGGAAGTTGTATCCTGCTCTGAATACACAATTTCTTCCAGTTAGTTTTACTATGTTTGCGTAAGTTGGTGGTGTTTGTGTGCTCATGCGTGTGTTTGTGTGTAGCTCCTTGTTTAATAATGAGGTGGCATTGTGTGTTTCACTGAACACAATGCAGGGTGAGAGGCTATCTCTGTGATGAAAGGCCTACCTGAGGGTGATTAGATACAAGGCCACAGTTGTTCATCAGACCACCCACTGTTTTGTTTTGTTTTTGTGTGTGTGTGTGTGTGTGTGTGTGTGTGTGTGTGTGTGTGTGTGTGTGTGCGTGTGTACATGCCAAGAAGAGTGAAGCAGTGTTGCGCCCCTGTGAGCTCTCACATGTGAATGACACCAGGCTTCAGGGCATTCTGTCTCTGTTTGTTCTGCTACCTCCACAGGGACCTCCATTAGCTCCAATTAGCTTTCACTTGTGCTTGCCTTGTCAGATGAAGCTGCACATCCCATTTAAATAGTCGCGATGAAAGCTGCATACATTTGCGCTCGGTCGTGCACACAACTCAATACGCAAAAAGACACTTTAAAACTTCAACATTTAAATTCAGCAGTGTGCTACACAGCCGTACTCTCCCTGAACCTGTTTCCTCCTGTTTCCCCCTCAGTGCTGCGAGATGACTTCAGACAAAACCCTACAGACGTGGTGGTGGCAGCAGGAGAGCCGGCGATCCTTGAGTGTGTTCCTCCCAGAGGCCATCCCGAACCCACCATCTACTGGAAGAAAGACAAAGTGCGAATTGACGACAAGGATGACAGGATCACGGTGAGTACTGTTACCATCTCTATTAAAAGGAGGAATCACTGTTGGTGTCTGACATTTAATGTGTTGGGCACATTGGAGAAAAGCTAGTGAGGGATCGTTCCTTTGCTGCTTTACTTGTGACTTAACATGGTTTGACAAGGAAGAAAACCAAGGGAGAAAATTGTGAGACTGTGCAAAAAAATTAAACGTATTAGTTGTGTGTTTTTTTCTTTAGATTCGAGGAGGGAAGCTAATGATCTCCAACACCAGAAAGAGCGACGCCGGCATGTACATCTGCGTGGGTACCAACATGGTCGGAGAGAGAGACAGTGAGACAGCACAAGTCACAGTGTTTGGTAAGCTTTTTTCAGTTCTAATGAAACTAAGAGACTAAGAAAATGACAGAGGTAAACTGAATTTTTAAGAGAGAAAAATCACTCTGTAGGAAGAGGCCACTTTGTGGAGGCACTATGTCTTCACACACTGACATAGACCCATTGCTTTACATCATAAAGTGATTTATTTCTATCCACCATCCGTCCCACAGAGCGACCGACCTTCCTCCGGAGGCCCATCAACCAGGTGGTCTTGGAAGAGGAGACGGTGGAGTTCCGCTGCCAGGTACAAGGAGACCCTCAGCCAAATGTACGCTGGAGGAAAGACGACGTTGATGTTCCTCGTGGGAGGTATGTACATCAGAATCAGAATCGGCTTTATTGCCAAGTACGTTTTCACATGCAAGGAATTTATCTCTGTATATTGGTGCATGACTGTAAATATAGTTGGAAAAAATATGAGATGAAAACCAAAGCAAGTATTGCAAGTCAAAAGCATAAATAGATAATGATACATTGACAGTAACATGAGACAAATACAACCCAGACAACCTTGTGTAAAAGGTAAATAGAAACAGAATGCAGTCATTCACAAACAGTGAATCAGTTTTACAAGTGTTCCTGAGCCCATGTATTAATCTTACCACAATCATGTGTTTGACAAAGTGTTGAACCTCTCTCCACCCTTGCTTGTGAACGACTGAGTCTTTCCAGGATGAACCTTTCATACCCAATCATGATACTATCACCTGTTACCAATGAACCTGTTTACCTGTGGAATGATCCAAACAGGTGTTGTTGGATCAGTCCACAACTTTCACAGTCTTTTTTCTCTCCTGTCTCAACTTGTTTGAAACATGTGGCATTAAATTCAGAATAAGCAGATATTTACAAAAATCAATGAAGTTAATGAGGTCAAACATATTGTCATTGAACTGTTTTCAATTCAGTATATGTCACAAAGGATTAGCATATGATCACATTCTCTTTTGTTTGTCTCGCAGTGTCCCAACTTTCTTTCTTTTTTTTGTCTG
Source organism: Centropyge bicolor (assembly GCA_037975185.1). Taxonomy (NCBI): domain Eukaryota; kingdom Metazoa; phylum Chordata; class Actinopteri; family Pomacanthidae; genus Centropyge; species Centropyge bicolor. The sequence goes on along the minus strand of JBBMOC010000039.1, from coordinate 517,925 downwards.
TATTATAAACAATAGAAAAATATAAACATGTACAATATGACTACAAGAACATTCTCAAAAAAAAGCCTTAAGCCATTTGAAGGCGAAGCGTTTCTACAGCAATAAGATGATTGCTCATAGGCTCTCGCAGCTCATCCCTCCAATGTTACAGTATATGAGCAACTGCTTTTGAGCATGTGTGTGTGCATTTTGAATACTGGTATGTGCGTGTGTGCAGCACTGATGTGACAGGCTGCACTTAATGCAAAGGAGCTGTGGAGGCACTGATGTCAGTGTGAGTGACTGGTTCAAACTAATGATAACTCACACTGCCAGCTCTCACCTGGCCAGGCTGCCAGGGGGCATTAAATAGCTCTATTAGGCTGTACACAATGCACATTACACATTCAGGATAAAGTGACTCCACCCTTGGGTGCCCCAGAAGACAGCTCCAACAGCTATAACAGGGGTAGACAGCGTCTCATGTCAAGGAAGGGCATGGAGACAAACAGATATTGAGCTAGACAATTAAAACTGAGTGACAGGTAAGTGAGCAGGGAGGCTGAAAGGTAGACATTTAGGAGAGCTAAAAAAAAAAAATCTGGCACGCTGAAAAGCAGACAGGTAGAGACAGAGACAGATAGAATGACAGGAGATAGGAAGAGACAGACTATAGCAGCTGACGTGGTCCTCGAGTGTCTGTGTACAGGTGCAGCTGTTCAGGTGAAGTCTTGGCACAGACACCTCAGATAATCGCTCCCTCCCTCACACATATAACTCCATGTCCCCTGCTGACACATGCATCCACTCACGGTTGAAAAAAGAGACTGATGAAAGTCTGTAATTTTCTGAGAAATGCTTTTTTTCAGTCTCACTTCCTGTAAAAAGCCACCGATGATGCAGTGATACTGTTCTTGCCGGGTCATGTGAGTCGGCCTGTTGCTTCACCGTGACTCACTGGACTCGAGTCAACAGTGGTGTCATGGTCAGGAGTGGACTTGAAAGAGGCCAACGCTCTGTCCTCGGCCAGCGAGCCAGGCACACACTGCTTGGATCACCTCATAAAACACACAGTCAGTGGAGCTGACATCTCTCAAGGCGAGCTGCAGAGCTGAGCGTGGGCGGGTTGTTGGTGTCTGATAAGGATTTGGTTCACTGGGCAGTGGGATACGAGGGCCGTGCCAAAACAAACACATAAAAGTATTTCACTCATGTCTTTGATAGGGAGTTGGCTCTGGAAATGAGTTCATTTTGTACACTAATTAACAGATTTTTAACAGAGTAGGATGAGTGTCATGTGCCTGCGTCCTTGCTAACTGTATCAAACCCTTTGAAGTTCGGCCTGATTTGGATAAGGAAGAAGAACTGAACGCACGAAAAAGACACTGGCAAAATTAATAAGCAATAAATATTGCAGTGTTTCTAATTACAACGCCAGAGCTTTTGTTTTCCTCGCTATATTTAATTCTCCAGTTTAGCTTTGAAGCAGAAAGCAAGCATGAAGACTGAGATATTCTAATTCTGACATTTTGTGCCGCCTTTGTTGCGTGCCAAAGAGACGACTCCTCGTATTGTTAAGTGACGAACTGTTCCCGCTTTCTCCGCTGCTTATCCTTAATAAACATCAAACGCGGCTTCTCCCTGACTGACAGAAGAATTGTTTCAAATCCCACAAAAGAATTGTTTCCAGTTTGATAACTGGCAAGTGCTGTGAAGAAGAAGAAATAAAAAGCAGCTACTGTAGCACAGCCATTGTGTCATTACACTGTGGGCGTGTGGAGCTGGATCAGTGGTGGTCTTCACCGTAGGAATAAAAGATCAAGCACTTGTATAGTCAGTGGGGAGGGGTCTTTGTTTGCTCTTTATCCGAAAAGGTTACACTGTCCTTATTATTATGATAAGCTGTAGAAATAGAGAGACTTAGCGAGGGCACTCCTTCTTTACCATCAAATTGTTTTAACTTGTCTTTGGCCCTTCACACACGTTGTTGATGCCTGCGTCTTCCTGTGGGTGTTTGCATGTGTGTGTGCAACTTTTACACCAGGAAGAAGGAAAATGGAGCCTCAGCTGAGTAAACAGGTCTTTAATATGCTCAGTGGCTGCAGCAGCCTCGCAGGCAAACACGCGCACACACTGGCACATCGACATAAAGCACGCCAGGATGGCACTGGCTTCAGTCTCTGTGGGATAGAAGAGGAGATAGAGACAGCACAAGAACGGTTTCAATTAGAGGACAAAGACAATGGTGCTTCCTTTTACCTCTGTGTTGGAGTTTTACTGGGCTTTTTTAAAAAACTAAATTAAAATCAGCAAACAAGCAAACAGGTTTTGGTCCTGCAATGGAAAAAAATAGGTCAGTTCCATATTTTTCATTGTACATTATGATAAGAAATCCCAAGATGCATCCCTGTGGCACCATGCAAATTACTGTCTGGCACTTGTCAGAGGAAATTGCTAAAAATGTCAAGGTGCATTATTAGTGCAGGTGCATTATTAGTACAGGTGCATTAATTATGAATGGGAATTTAAATATTATTCACGGATATTATTCAAACTATGAAAAGATTTGGGTTAAATTGTTTGCATAAGTTGTTTAAAGCTTTGTTTTTCTTATTTCTTTTTGCACGCTAATGACTCAGTATTCAAAGTTAAATCCTATTTGTGGTCTACACTTGTGGCCGTCTATGGAAAAATTCCTCTTCGGAGGGGATTAATATTCCAGAGGGAGGAATGCAGCAATCTCATCCTTCTGGACTTTATTTGACCGTGTGCCAGCCAGAGATCTCATCTTTTTTTATTGTTATTAATATAAGGATTATCAAATTGTTCTTTCTGAGTTGCTCTTATACCCTTTACAGCGAGGAGAGCACTGGAGTCTGTGAGGTGATAGTGTTAAATACAAGTTGTCCCCCACACATAAAATTAGTTATAGGAAGGCAGACTAGCCAAGACAGAATAATTACCTGTAGCTGAGATTAGATCAGGCCATTTGTTGAGCTTGCGGGTTCTTAGTCTCGTAATGGCTTTTCTTTTTTCCTTCATCATCCAGGCTCCCAAATAGGACTTTACAGGTCAGCCACTTCTTCCACTGTCACACAGAACTCTAAACTGTGTGCTAAACTAATGAAAGTCTGAAATACAAGGTCTCTCTCTTTTGAATTATGAAAGCACCGGTAAGTGTGCTGAAAAACAGTGCTCAGTCTGGGCTTTAATTATTACCAGGGTGGAAGGAGAAAAATCACATATATGCGCTCCGGGCAGGATTAAAATCACTGACCAGCACATTTAATATTAAAATCACCCAACCTCCCCTAGAGAAATAAATCTGGGTTGAAGGGGGCTCATTCTTTTTGCCAATATACATAAGATTAGATTCAGATGGTAGAGTAGTGTCTTCCCAGGGGACAGTCTCTGGCATGTGTCCTCAAGCAGCTGGATTATAGCGTGTGTCTGAAAATACTATGACAACTCTGACTGAGTTCATTTAAGGTGTATTATTTATCCAGTAAATAATTTATCCACAATCTTCCTTCCATAAATTTACATCCTTCACAAATAAACAGGCCAATTAATTATTTGTAAGAGTGTCTTCATTTGGATTAATATCAGTATCAGATTTATATCCGTCTGTCAGGCATCTCTGCAGGATCTTGGGGGAAAGCACACAATAACTGCGCCCACCACAGAGAGCTTTGTGTCTCCAAATGGAAGTTCATGAATCCCAGCGAACAGACTTGGGTTGTGTGTGTGTGTTATCTCCCACTGCCTACCAGCTCAGTGTGTGGCCCACGTCGTTCCCTCCTCTGGTTTCCCTCTCCCTCCTCATTTGCTCTGGACCCTCGTGCCCTCTCCTGTGCCTTATCAGAGCCCCTTTGGTCTTGCAGTCTATCTGTATTCAGGCCTTCTGTCCCTGTTGACCTCCGCAGCACAGCCCCTGCAACATTCAGCAGAAAAGCCTTTCTTTCTGACTCAAGCTCTTTGTGGTGCGTGCGTGCGTGCGTGCGTGCGTGCGTGCGTGCGTCCGTGTGTGTGTGTGTGATAGAGGGGCGTGGGTCATTCTGTTTGAGAGAGCTGTTAAAGCTAGTGTGACAGGAGCGCCTGTGTTATGCTGACCATCCAGTTTCAGTGATTTCTCACCTCCGCAACTCAGCAGAATGAAAATACGGCAGACTATGGTTCCTGTCTCCATTACTTCCCCTGATATATAAGTGGATACATCTGGTATTTATGAGGGGGTTGGTGAGTGGTAAGATGATCAGGAGTGCATTTTATCTTCGGGGCGTATTGACACCGATTGTGTCAACAACAAAGGACAGTGAATAAAATAATAACTCACTCTGCGATTCAGGATATAGAAAATATGGTTTTGCATAAATTAGAAGGATGTGCAGCTGATCATTCATTATGTATCAGCTCTTCAGTTACCTTCATGAATGATGAAAAACATTGCTGCTGCTAAGAAAGCACAAATGAATACCTCAGCACATATGTGACTTTCTCTGTGCTCTCTGACTCTGTGCATCCTTTGGTCTTCACGCACACACACACACAAATAGAGAAAGAGTAAGAATCGCTTCCAGGCATTGGTCAATAAGCTGTACTTTGCTGCTTCTTTTTCTCTATCTGCAACATTTTCCAGTACAACCATGGCTTCTGCTCCAAACCACTTCCACTAAGTAAAGACTGCACTGCTGCCACCAGTTCTGTGGCACTGAGCAGAAGTTACTCTTTTAAAGGCAAATTTAGGATCAATTTGCTTCCCACAAACCCCCATTCTAACCATGAGGGTTGAGATCTTGCCAAACTGATCTTTGATTAATGCAGGATAAGGTGTTGAATGCCAGTCAGACTGATGGGAAGGTCGTGACCCTGCTCTGGCCCGAGAGGTGCCAAGAGGAGCTCTGGCTTACAGATGGAAGATGAGAAGTGATAGCGGTTAATTGATTCCCTCTCATGGGTGACAAGGCCCGGACAGGTAGACTCCAGCTCTTTTGATCGGGATGAGGTAAAGTAGCAGTCAGATGGTGCGAAACTGGATCAGAGTGTCAGAATGAAATGGAGCAGAGAGTGGACTTTGTGTCAGAGCAGCCAGGCCGGGGAGTCGGGCTGGAATTAGTCCTCCGCTGTATCTTGAGTCTGACTCATGTGCTCAGAGTTGGCACACAACCCTTCTGCCTATTGCCAGGCCCCATTCATAGTGTGTACACACAGAGGCGAGGCCGATAAGATCTCCTCAGGTTGAGTCATTTTGCGGATAACAGTACACACGCATTCAGTCGTCCATACAAGCGGGAGATAACATTCTCTTAATGTGAGCGAATTGGCACACGTCTGAAGGTGGAACGCTGGTGAGTGTGTTCCTGACAGGCGGTTTCAAGGCAAATCCTCGAACATGATCCGGAGGATTTTTGACATGTAATGCCTTTAAAGTGTGTCCAATAAATGTTTCATCTTTGCACAGCCTTCTCTGCGCAGCAAACACATCGAGCTGACAACCCAGAAAAATGCTGCTTTGTCTTGGTATTTGCTTACATTCCCATCACTCCTCGTCTCCCTGCACGAGCCAATGACTCTGCACATGTGTGGATATGTGTTGGATGATTGTATACTTTGTTCTGTGTGTGTGTGTGTGTGTGTGTGTGTGTGTGTGTGTGTGTGTGTGTGTGTACAGTGTGCCTTTTCCAGCTGAAAAGTAGGGAGAGTCCAGCGGGGTGAGCTTGGCTCTCCTATCCTTTCCACAGCCCTTCTACATGGGCAATTACATTCCTCCTCTAATAGAGAACAGAGCTCTGCCCCAATCCACTCTCAATAAAGAGCTACTGTTCCCTTTCTGTGTGTACTTACATGTGTGTGTGGGCACAACTGCCTCTTATCCCTGAGTATTTCCACTCATCTTGTCATCTAGGCTGATTCCATATAGGAAGTTGATTACAGATTGATTGGGCTCATGTTTCCCACTAATAAGTCATGGACCTGCCTGAGGTTCTGTTTGAGAGATTGATGGAGACGGGACCAAGAACAATAAGCATGTTGTCCTGTAGGTGCGTGCGTGGGTTATCCACATGGCAAGGGCTTGGTCGTACAGGCTGTGGGAACGTTTATGAGCAGTTGAACTGTTGGTGTTTCTATGTGAGACTGCAATATCTGTAGCTCCTTTAACATAGCCTGAAAGAGCAAAATTGAAAAATAAAGCTAAACTGTATTGCTCTTATTGTATACTCTCTTAGGCTCAGTCAAATGCTAAACTAACACAGTGAACATGGCAAAGCTTGTACCAGCTTAACATCAGCATGTTGGCATTGACATTATGAGCATTTTGATGTTATTACGTTAGATCATGTTATCTTGTTTTTTCAATGATAACAATGTAAAAGTTACTGTAGATAATCTGTGACACATCTGTGTCTCATGAAAAATATAACTCTTGAGCCCGAAGTGAAAAACCAAGAAAACTACTACGAACTGTTTTGACCCAAACAATCAGTTTGGAGGTGAAGCAGCCAACATCGCCTTCCTTCTGTGTTGACACATAGCTGGTTGGGATACGTTGACTGTACTGGGAAAAATGTACTTCACTCATTCTCATCAGGGTTTTTATTAGGGAGTCATGGTGTTTTCCTTTAGCCCAAACTTGTCCCTGCCACTCTTTGCTCATCTCCACCTCCTCTTAAAAGTCAGAAGTTCATGTTGAGCTACCCGTCGTAGCCGGAGGGCAGAGTATGGAAGGATTCTCTTCCTCTTAGCTTGTTTGTTTTTCATCTGACAACAGGCTGGTCCCAAAAGGTGCTGTCTCATTCCTTTGGATGCCACTCACTCTGGTTTCAACAATAAATGCTTTATTCACGTCCCCCACCATTACCTGAACTGTACATCCCCGCTCACTAGAACAAAGCATCCAGTCATGACACAGTCAAATAATCATTATGGCTCTTTAAGTACCTGTGTGGAGAGGAGGAACTGGCAGTCAAAGTTGAGGAATGTGCTTCAATAAAGCTGCCTTTGAATGCTTGCTCAGGAAATGTCATAACAGCGGGCGAAAAAAATAAGACATGGATAGACAGGGCAGATTAGTTTTGCAGCTGCCGGTGGCACGCAGCCATCAGTACACCTGATGGTCGATCAGAGGGGTCTTTCCCACTCCGAGGGAAATGGACCGTGCCTTACTGTTACTCCAAAGTCACTGTGAGCCATAGTTTCTTGCCATATCTAATTGTGCAATGTATTATCAAGAGTAAGAGTTATCCACCCTCCTATTCTGCACTATTGTGTGTTAACTATTAACAATCCCCCTGCAGAGAGCAAAAGCAAAAATCAAAGTATCCCTCTAACGAGTATCCTCTGTGTGGGCAAAGCTGAATATAGCTTATTCCTCTGTGCCATGGAGCTCTATTGTCATCCAAAAGCTATTAAAAACCCATAAAAAGAGTCATGCTGTTGCATATTTCTTCATTACAATGAACATGACCAGTGTCGTTTGTTCTGAAACAACTCTGACTGCGTTTTCAATCTCAGGAGGTTTCGCTCAATGTTGGGCAGACTTCGCCGCTCTTGGTTCTTTTATGTGTTTTTAATAGTTGTTGGACTACAAGTTTGGGAGTTTTATGGAACAGAGGAATAAGCTATAATAAAAGGATAAGCTAATATAACGTGCAGGCTTGTCCTTTAAAGCCCCTGTGTGGATTTGAAAAATTCTGACTTTGGGGACTCTGAGTGTTAGTATGAAAAATACACTGTGGCGGACTGCAGTGCACATGTTGACTGCACAGCTTTCATCTGGATAGTATCATTTTCTGCAAACAATTTAAGATATTCTATAATCATATAGAATTCCAACACAGAGGCTTTAAAGGGGCAAACATAGTGTCAAGCTCTGATAGAGTGGCCCTTTATCTGTTCATCTCAACTCTGTTCTCAGTGTCTGTGAGTGACAGACTGTGGACAGCAGAAGGTTGTCAGGCTGACAGACCACCATCACACAGCCCCCACCACCCCCACCCAGCGCACCACTTACACACTGCCAGGCCAGCACCCCCTGCAATTACAGACTTGAACAACAAACCAGACGAGCATCATCCCCCTGTCAACTGCCATACAATCCATATAGGTCTAAACACACATACAAACCATCTGCAAACACACATAAACACAAACATTTGACTACTGCAGTGGAGTCGAAATTAGGGCCAACTTTGCCTTAGTGTTGTTGCTGTATTGATTCAGTCTGTTGCTTTACAATAAGAAGATGTAGCTCTGTATAGATTTATTGCAACTGTATGTTCATGCACATGCAATAGGCACAGTTGTGCTCTCTCTCTCTCTCTCTCTCTCTCTCACACACACACACACACACACACACACACACACAATGGTCTGAATGTGGTTTAAACATATCTACGCACACAGATAGAGAAACATCTCATGAATATTGAACGCGTTTTGAGGGTTCCAACTGAACGCACACCTCTCTGTGTACCGTGTGTCATTGTTGAATAATTGATCCTCCTCCCCGCAATCTCCATTTGTCAGAATGAACAGTCGCGCTTCTTTGTACCTCTCCAAGAGGAAATACACTTTCCATGGCTACTGCCAGACAGCTCAACAGGCACGAGTGAAATACACGTCTTATTTGTCACGGTCTTAATGTTTTGTCTGAATTTAAAGTGTTTGCATTTAATGCTGAGCCGGCAACTTCAATTTCATCGTCTTTGTTGACAGGTATGAGATCAAGTATGACAAGGACGACTATGTGCTGAGAGTGAAGAAGGCGTCCATTAACGACGAGGGCACGTTCACCTGCGTGGCAGAAAACCGCGTGGGCAAGCTGGAGGCGTCCGCCACTCTCACAGTCAGAGGTACGAAACACCCTTGTTCTTTGTTATTTTTTCACATTAGCTGGCACATAACAACACTTAGACAAGTCGTGGCCCACTGAGATTATTGTACACCGATATGAGGTTTAGATTGGCAGTTTGCTCCGTAGGGTTCCCTGTACACAAATGGAAATCCAGAATGCTGACTCCCGCAGCCAACAGAGATGTAGACAGTCTATGAATCTTGTAAATTATTTACATTTCCAAGTGCGGCGTCGACAAACTCTGCCACCCTCCCCCCCGTCCTCTCCGTCATGGTGGTCTGCTAGCCACGCTACCCTCCATCCTGCAACCACCCAGTCAGCAAAGCCATTTCACAGATTACTGGTGCACACCGCCGGTCCCACACCTGGGGTTTACAAGGTTAATAAAAACATTCTAACCATAATTTTCCCTATTTTCACCACTCTTCTTCCCATTAAACCCAAGTGTTTAAGGTCTCTGTGGAGCGCTTTAGAGCGACCCAGGGGGCCACAGGGAGGTAAAACAAGGTCTGGGTTGTTTTGACCCTTTTTGGAAGGTGGATTTGTGAAAAGTAGCATCTTAGAGATTTACTTGATGGTGAGGACGCACACAGTGACACAGAGGAACCACCATCTGCACCAGCTCCTCTGGATGGACTGTGGCGTCTCAGAAGCTCCAGTCTCTCCAGTAACTCACATGCTGCCTTCACTTAGTCTTTGAAATGCTCTCTCTCTCCCTCTTGCTCTTTTTCTTCTCAGTCCATCAGCACGTAGAATTGTAGATTTCATTAATGCAGACAGCGAAGGTCCAGTAGTCTGTTTGTCTCTGGCATGTAGAATTGGCTGCCCCTGCAGATATTTGAATGCTATTGAAGGTGCCTGACCACCAGGGGGCGCTCTTATCAGACTGCCTTTATCATCCAGGTGTCTGAGAAACAGAAGCTTATCAATAAATGTGTCCAGCTGACAGAAGCTACTGGATCCTCTCTGCCATGCTTACCCTGTGCCAGAAATGTGTTGGCCCCCGACACGACATGTCATTCATTCTGACTTTGATTTCTTTTTGTCTTATTTTATTATGTTTGTTCTGTTCCTCTTCTCTTGTTTTGTATGTTTGTGTGTCTTAATTTGTTCCTTTTGTGTATCCACTCCTCCATTGTTGTGTCTCCAGCTCGCCCTGTCGGTAAGTACCCATCCTTCTGATTTGATTCCATCCTGCATGCCCCCCCCCACACACCACTGCATTTGACTGCTTGACAATCAACTACCATTGCTTTAACATTACTGTATTTGACTAACACAGGTGCTACATCATGTTGTGTACCCTCAGAATTACTGTTTGCAGATGTAGTAGATTTTACAGCTCTGTCTGGATCACTAACATGAAAAACACTTACCGGCCCATAACACCACTTAATCAAGCTCTTATGTTATATGCAGCAACTAGACAACAAGTTTTCACATCATTATTAGTGTGACATTAATTGAGCTACAACTTTGCAATGAAAGCTACTCCATAAGGATTTTTTTTAAATAAAGAAAACTTTTCTTTCTTTATCCTTCATCGTCTAAATTTTCACAATGTGGACAACAGCCACAAAAAATAGTTAATTCTTCTCTTTTCATACTTGATCTGAACCAGCAGCTGATGGGACAGGTGTAGGTTTCAATGACACCGTGCTACAGCCCAGATTTAACATGTGTAGTAACTCAAAGTTTCCATTACCGGTGTAACTCTAAACTGGAGGCTCTATAGATTGCACACCCTGTCCTTTACAATGACTGAGTGGGCTGGCAATCTGATCGTCTCAGACATTGTCATCTCATATGGTCCAGGACGTGTTTAACTTGCAAGTCTTGAGGCCATCTGTGGATTCTTGGAACGCCGAGCCGAGATCTGTTTGTTTTGGACGAGCTTCTTTGCCTCTGAGCCCTGCAACACAGAGCTGGGAATCTCGTTTTATTTCCCTATAGATTGGGAAAAGGTCAGGGCCGAACCAAACATGATACACTTAACATGTTAAATTGTTGGAGGATCTCAGTGAAAGTGGGCACCTGGAGAGAAAGGTGTGCTTTTTGGGAGCAGGAACAGCATGAACGAGAAACGTGCATAAGGACAAAGGAGAGGAGAGGAAAATAATGGCAGAAGTGTGTGTGTGTGTGTGTGTGTGTGTGTGTGTGTGTGTGTCGAGACGAGCTTAACTGGCAGAAAAATCCAGACACTGCCTCAGTGGCAGGACTTTGGTTGCCAAAACAGCAGTGGCTGCTCTACGATTGTCAAACTGTCAGCTTTCAAGAAGATGGAGGAAATTACACATTCACTCTGCCTGTGGGAAGAGACAGTAATTGCCGTCGACTTCTGAATAAAATATGATTGAACGTGGGATTTTGAAGGAGCAGGCTTCTTAGTTTGTGTGCCTGGGTCTACTGAATGGATGTCTGCCTCTCTGTCCATTTGTTCTTTTCACCCTGACTGCTGTTTTATGAGCCGAGCCCTCTCCAAACCAGGCAGATGTGACTTGTCATGAATTAAATATGGACACCTGATCATGTGTTTCCTTAGGAAGGGACAGGAAGGAGCCTCTCACATGCCATTAAGGGTCTGTGAATCAAAACAGGGCCAGTGTGAGTTAGCCCTGAGCCAAGCTGTGAAACTGTCACATACTGACTTCCTCTTGATTTGTCTGAGTTTTTGATCTACTTTTCTCTGTGGGCCTCCCTCTCCTTTTATAGATCCACCCCCTCACATTTCCCATAAGTGCTTCACTCCTTTTCCTTTTCACTTTTTTAAAAAAGTAATGCTATAGGTATAGAACGAGTCCACCATTAATCTCAGGCCAACAAGGAAAAGATAAGCGAGCCAAAACCAGGCTTTTTGGCTGACAGATGCTGAAATTAAAACAGTAGAGTTGATGTTTGTTAGCAACAGGTCAAACAGTCAAAAGCAATAAGAAGCATTTTGACTTCATTAGAGTATCTGGGTTGCATAAAGCTTCCACTGATGTCGAGCTGTTGACTGCAATAAAGATGATTCACAAACAGATCTGATGAAATCTTGCAGAACAAATTTTTGTTTTTGACCTCCAGCTGCAAACAATCATCCATAAGGGTAAAAAAAAAACAATCAGAAACCGCAAAAAACACACACTCATATAACTTTATTCTGTTTGACAATACGTATCTGCATATGGGAAATAAGTTGAGTGAAACCTATACATATGTTCTATAAATGAAAACAAGTGTCTAGGCATCATGAGAACAGGAAAGAATGAAACACCAATGAGCACTGAAAAAAGGACAGGGTTGCGTTGATGGGGGCCAGTCTAAGGTGTTAAACCATATTTTCAGTGAGTAGTTAGTAATGCAGTATGTGGGATGGAGCAGAGCAGAGGAAGTGAAGGGAGGGAGCTGAGTCCTTGCCAGAGCATGATTTAGGAGCTCTGTATCAGGCCCAGCATTGTGAGAGCCACAAGATATCCAAGCTGCAGAAGGCCAAACGGGAAGGCAGTAAATCTGTAGCCATCTGTACCATTCCCAACTGTGTGTATCTTTGACAAATACACACCCCCAAAAAGGGATTACATGGAGAAAGCAGCCAAATGGGAAGAGTTTGGCCTTACTGGAACCAGCTGGCTTGTCAGTGAAAGGACTTACAAAGAAATCAAAAGAAACAGAAAGGGTGCAAGATGTTGCAACAATTCTGATTTTATTTTTTTTTGTCAGTTTTATAACAATCTGTAGAAATTTCTCAATTTTTCATTTTTGCTTTTCTAAAGAAAATAGCCTTTATTTACCCATTGTCTGCACTCACTGAAGGTTACGGCAGAGACTCAGAGACTTTAATTTGTTGACTTTCATTATCTCCGCAGGAACCATGTTTCCTCCCCTCAGGAACATGTTGTTGATGTCTTATCTTGGCAAACATAGCACTTGTCAATACGGGACTAAGACCCCCCCAGTGACAGTCGGAGAATAAACAAATAGAGGTCTTGGGTCATGCAGTAAATTACTTCAGGTCAAAGTTTAGACATTTTCTAGTTTTGCAGCTGGGATAATTGTGGTTAATGATAAAGATAGACTAAGGGAGATGAGCATATTTTTCTTTGCTTCTCTGCTAGTATCTCGTCCAAATGTAGGAAATTGAAGTTTTTGATTATTTAGGATAAAAAAATGAAATATTGTATCAGTTGCTCAAATATGTATTAGTGCAAAGTAATAAAGTTCATCATAGGCAAAGAAACACACTCTACTTTCTCTTTGTCCCTATTTTGCATTCATGAGCCTTTCTTTGTTAATTATGATAAATGTTGTTTGAAAATGTGGAGGCGTGAGGGAAAGGTGGAGCCTTCCAAACCTGCCACCCAGGAAATGATCAGGGAGCGAAGCGAGGCGACACTGGACACAGAAAGAACTTGCATCTAATTCCTTAACTCCTCTCTCTTTTATTATTGAACTGCATCTGTCAAGTTGTCAGTCAGACACGTCTCACTCCGTCCCGTCTGCGAGTGTGTGACAACTGGGCTGGCTCCTGATGGAGTCGTGAATATTGACTGAGAAAGCTTCACGCTGCGATTTCAGAGTCTGATAGCTTTTCAAGCCTCGTCCCTCTGTGATGGAGAGGTGTTAGCTTGAAGTGTGGTAAACACTGAAATAGTCTTTTCTGTCTCTAACTCACTTTTGATGCAACTGCGATCAGAAGCACTGCCTCACTTCAGATCGTGACTTTTATATGAGATGCCGACTCGATCTCACATATGGAAAGTCAGACGTGATTAACCCCTATATGTCTCTACCTGTTCATAGTTTTGGATGTGTCCAGGGCATGGGTGTGCCTTTGTGTTGTCTCAGATCTAAATGGCGCTTCCCCGTGTGAATGCCAATGTGACTGTCATTCATTCAGCCTCAGCCGCACCTGGATGAATGGCCAACCTGGTTGATGATAGTCATTGGTGTTCTTCCTCTGTTCAGAGCCATCAGAGAGCGACAGGCAGATGCATGGAAGCTCTGTACGGCACTCCCATTTTGATTGATCGTGTGCTTTATATTGCTTGTTTTTGCTTGAAATCCCCAAGCCCTGATAATCTCCAGCCCTGATACTTGTTCTCACAGTGTTCCACTGTTCAACTAACTCTGCTGTTTTGTGCCCTTTGACCTCAGCTGCGCCCCAGTTTGTCATCCGCCCAAGGGACCAAATTGTGGCTCAAGGCCGCACTGCCACCTTCCCATGTGAAACCAAAGGAAACCCCCAGCCTGCTGTCTTCTGGCAGAAGGAGGGAAGTCAGGTAAGAACAAACGATCAAACCGAACCAGTGTGCAGAAAACATTTGCATCTTTTTTGCATTACTTCTTACATGTGAAAATATATTGTTCTCTTAGTTGGCAGATTTCATTGTCTACTGTGCTGAGCGTATTAACACTCAGCACTTTGTTTGGATTCCCTGGCCTGTAGCTCTACACACACACACATACACACACACACAGCACGTGAAACTACACTATCTCTCATCAGTATCTTTACTACAGTCACAGATACACCTTTGTTCCCAGAAGCCGCCAAACGACAGTGAGCCTGGCAAAGTGCTAATCGGTTTCCCGTGACCCTGCACTGATAAGAACCGTCCTATCCCTCACTCAAGAAGATAACCCATTCAAATACCTGGGTGTCCTCACAACGCTCAACAACAGTGCCAATTAGGAGCCTGTTGGGGCTTGTAGATGAGCCAGAGATATGATTCAGCCCTGGCTAAGGTTCAAACACACACAGAGATACACACACACACACACACACACATACGTAGCCTGCAGGCCAAAAATTACAGCAAAGTTCTCTTTAAAAGAGTGAACAGAAGTGAGACACATGCTTACATGTTCACACAAACATTTCGGTGTAATACTCACCTACTTTAGCCCTTACCAGTGTGTAACCTAAATCATGTGACTCAGTAGCACTGAGCAATTTGTGAACTTTGATCAGATTTGTATCCGGCGTGTGTCTCACATTGTCATTAAAGATGAGCCGTTTGAAATGAATGCACTGCGAACACTTCTGTGCAAGCAGTTGCACGTCCTCGCCGTCTCTTCACTCGTCTCTGTCCTTGTGTTTATCGATGCTTTCTCTCCTCGCGCACAAAAGGTATGAAGGTATTTGTTGAGAGAACAAATTAAAGCTAATTCTCTACAGTAATTAAATGACAGAAAGGCCTTTTTTCTCTCTCACACTTGAGGATAATGGAGTGTACATCTCTCATGTGCTGGAGATGCGTAGAGCCTAATTTAAAAAAACAACATAATTTGTCGCATTTAAGTGATTAGGTGTAATTAAATCCTGCTAATGTATTTGCTTGTTACCTTTGGGGATCATAAGAAAAAAATAGATAGAATAAAGAAAGCTGGGATAAAGCAGCTTAATAATAGACATGATGTTTTATTAGCGTGATCAGTCTCTGATCCCGTTTATTTACTCTGCAAATGTGGGATTGATTATCCCCTCTTTTATTGTGTAATATTCAGTATAAGTTCAGCTCATGTGGGGTGGTCTCTGTGGGTTAAAGAGCAGCTCATAACTGCTGTGGAATTGAAGCAGAAAGGAAAGTAGTCATGAAGCCAACGAGAGCAAAAGTTGCCTTCATAACACAGTGGAGCCTCTGGCTTGGCCCAAGACTAAGTATGAAACCAAGCCGAACCGAACTGTATCCATGTCGGGCAGATTGTGAGGTTGGTTAACCAAGTGATAGATGAAATTGTTCATGCCGTAGTTGTGATAGCCTGATCTGTGTGTACATGGGCGCGCACAGTGTATGTTTGAATTTGGTGGTGTGACTGTTTTTTGTCATTTTTCCAGGTTGTACCGGTTCCACGTTTTCACTAATTGGCTGTTTGTTCCTCTTTCTGCAGAATTTGCTCTTTCCCAACCAACCCCAGCAGCCCAACAGTCGCTTCTCGGTGTCACCCAGCGGAGACCTCACCATCTCATCTGTGCAGCGGGCAGATGCTGGTTACTATATCTGCCAGGCCCTGACCGTTGCAGGCAGCATCCTCGCCAAGGCTCAACTGGAGGTCACAGATGGTGAGGGAAAACTGACGCCGAACTTCCTTCATGCCAGCACACTACAGCACGAATGCCTCAGAACCACTGCAAATGTGGGGAAGTTTGTGCATAAGTGCACAGATGTACTTTCAATATGCATGTTTGATTCTCTACCACTTCTATTTAGATGTTTACCCTTCAACACATAAATGAGTTATACAGACATCAATGACATCTGACTTTAGTTAGTTGTTGTTTTACTTTAAGGTTTTCCTTTCCTTGCTGAGTTTACACAAGAATTTGGCCTTTAACACCCTTGAAAGTATAGGTACACAACCACAAATGATTTTCCTTTTGTCATTTCATGTGCAGGAATAAATTCAGCTTTAAGAAATGCCGCTTTGCCCATGACCTTCAGTTACTGAGTTTTTGCAGCACAGTTTTGTTTCATTTTTTTTCCCTGACACAATTTAATTAAAATTTTCTACTTTTCCTTTTGGAAAGGAAATAAAGCATTGCCCTTGAGTTCCCTCAAGTTTAATGATCAGCGTTTGGGTGAGTGGGCAAGGTGCAAGCGTGGGTGTGAGGGAGAGAGCTAGAGAAAGAGACACGGAGGAAGAGGAGGGGGGGGACATGATTGAGTGAGTGAGTGACAGTGGTTTTCTGTGGAATGAATTATGTGGTCCTGCGAGGTGTGGGAGCATCTAATCTGCTCAGCTGTTGTGATGGCAAGATAGACGGCCGTCCATACGTCTGCTGAAGTGCCTGCTCGCAGAAAGATTAAAAACACTGCAGACACTTTTTTTTTTCAACTGAAGCAGGGATGTTTTTGTCGCACATACTAAATTAGTATGTCCTTCAAGTGCCTGAAATAAAATACGTTCACAGAAAAATAATCAACAGTTAATCATTTTATTCCAGTATTTACAGTATGTTTTTAATCGGTCAGGTTTTTTCACGGGTGTTAGGTGCAGATCTGAAAGAAAAGGAGGGAGAGGAAATAGTGTTGGAGGGCCAGGGTGAGGTCATGGCCACACCTGCCACAGTCTTCATGTGATTTACTGCCCCGAGCTCCAACAACAGTCTGCCGAGTTCAAGGAGATCTGTAATGAGAAATTCCTGATCCAGAGAACCAAGGCCTCAGTTGAGCCTTGCCTCCTCCTCCTCTGTCACTCCTTCATGCCATCAACGCATACGTACATCAGGCGCATCAAATCCCTGGACCTGAAATGTTTTATGCTTGTACCTGCTTCACTTAAAACTAGTCCAAGCTGACTGTCTTCTCTCGATAAGGAAAGAGAGTCATGTCATTGAGTGGAGAAATAAAATGGTATATTCTACCTCATAATTTGATGTAAATCTTTAGATGAAGGCAATGGCTGACAAAAACCTTCCTGGGTGTGTTTATGAGGTAAGATAAGCTACAACAGAGCAATATTCCTGGCGAGTAGCAGCTTCTTTGAATCCTTATTGGCCTAGTTTCTGATTTACATTTACTCTTGATTCATATGATTGGATTCGAGTGGACTAAAACAATAAGTGAAATATAATTATAGGAAGTGATTTACGACGTTTGGCTTAGTTGTGGTAGATAATATATCAGGTTTCTGCACAGTTTTTCTCCGTCTGTCTTAGCTGACCCAAAGCGAGGGGTGCAAAAGTGTATTACTTAGAATCACTTCCTTTTGTCAGACGCAGCTTCTGGAGAGAAAATAGGGGTGAAAACGAGGGTGTGATAATGTGTTGAAAGGTTACTGAGGTAGACTGGGTAATTAGCCCCTGCAGGTCTGACATCATTAATCCATACCTTCTAATTAATGTGGGTTCTGTGATGCCAGGGGGACTCCACATTATTCAACTCTAAATATATAAACTGCCTGTGTGCTAGAGCGCTAAGTCTCTGCGAGATCACCTCTGACATCTCCACTATTTCATAGAAGGAACCCACAGGCTTTTTTGGCACATTGTAACAAATGAATTTGCTCATGTAAATGGAATTCATCACAGCATTAGCATTCATCTGAAGCGAAACTCGAGGAAAATATGAAAGGGTCGTCTTCTCCGATTATTTCATGTCAAGATTCAGATACTGTTAATCACTCTGTTTACACCTCAGGAGTATCATGAGGGGGTTTCGGTGACATTTAGTGTTTGAAATTCACCTTTTATTGTGCCCCACGCTGCACATAATGAAGTATTTATCTGAACCACACTGAGTCAATAGGCAAGAGTCTCACCGCTGAACTGTACCACAGAGTCTAGAGTAGTGTATAAAAATAAGGCTACCCAGGCAGTAACTGGAAACTGCTTAACGTCCCTCTGCCACATCAATGAAACTAGAAAACCCTACTCAGCTGTTCTCTCCCCGCTTCCTGGAAATACAGGATATGGTCATTGTTCTGTGGTGCAATTACAAGACCTGCAGAGAAAATAGTCTACTTTATGATAGATACCCACATCTACCCCCGGTGCATTTTATGATCAATGCTGTCGCTCAGTTTATTTTACAGTCAGACGCCGCATGTGAACACCATCATCCATCTGAACTTCAGAGCGATATAATACGTTTTTGTCTTTGTATGGCAGTGCTCACAGACAGGCCGCCGCCGATCATACGCCAAGGCCCGTCCAATCAGACGCTCGGGGTGGACAGCGTGGCGCTGTTGAAGTGCCAGGCATCGGGAGACCCCATCCCCTCCATCAGCTGGCTGAAGGATGGGGTCAGTCTGCTGGGAAAGGACCCCCGCATGTCCCTGCAGGAGCTGGGCAGCCTGCAGATCAAGAACATCAAGGTAAAGGATTTCATTTGTCTAAGCAGTGTTGGGAACGACTGATCAATTTTTGCTATTGTCGCAATAGCTTTGTCCATAACTAGAGTTTAGCTTCGCACTTTGTCACCGATCTATTTTCTGAGAGTTTTCTCCAGGCTTGATTATTTATCTTCGTTTATATGCATTTCTATGTTCACGCTTGAAACACTGCAGGAAACAAGCTTCCCTATGTTTCAGTATGAACTTGGATGTGCAAGGTACCATAACGCCTTAAAGAGATGAACAGGCATTATTGATTTTTTTTTTAATTCTTTGAAAGTATCACTTAGTGGCACGGCAGCTCCAACCGGGCTCAGCTGTTTGGGGTTGGATGGACTCCAGCTGTAGGTTAGAAACACGTATGCACTTACAGATACACACATGTGTGCACACATACACGTTTAGAGTAGATTAAATTTAGAAGGTTCCCATCTTCCTCTACTCCACACGGAGGCCTCAGCGGAATATCTATTACGCTTGACAAAGCTGCCGACCACTGACATGTTATTTAATAAATGGAAGGAAGGCACAGGGACAAAAACCAACAAACAACCAAAGTTCCTAAGAGGGATGGAGAGACAGGCCAGCTGTCATCGGTCCAGGGGGTTCCAGCAGCCCACCCTAAATTAATTAGCCTGGCTTTGTTGTGGTCGGCAGGACAGTGGGGAAATAAGGAGGGGGAGTGGAAAAGTGATGGAAGGGTGGTGAGTAGAAAATGGAATTCATTAGGAAATTAGCGTCAGCACTTTGAGGCACTCACAAATGACACACAATTTGGCCGGCGCAAGGCTAGCTCATGAAGTCGCCCCATCACTTTTCAGTATTTCAGCGATAGGAAGATCACATGTGTTCAGTCATCGCCGCCGCTCTCAGGATGTGTGAAATGAAATGGCCTTTCCACTAAAAGTGTTATTAGTGGAGTCATTACTCTCTCTGCGTCAGCGCTGTTAGTGTGTGTGTGTTTGTGTTTATTAATATATATGTGTGTGTTCTGCTGCACACCAGCTTTCAGACTCTGGGATCTACACATGTGTGGCTACCAGCTCTAGCGGTGAAACATCATGGAGCGCTTTCTTGGAAGTCAAAGGTACAGGACAGCATAATGACTCCATTTGGTTTAAGTGCAAAATGTTTTTCAGCTTGTCAGCTATAGTTTTCATGACTTCTTCCTTTCAATTCATTTAGAATCAGGTGGAGTGACGGTCATGAAAAACCACGATGAGAATGAGCTTCCAGGTCCACCGTCCAAACCTCAGGTCACCGATGTCACCAAGAACAGTGTGTCTTTGTCCTGGCAGCCTGGGATGGCTGGAGCATCACCCGTCTCCTCTTTTGTTATTGAGGCGTTCAGGTCTGTTTTATCAGCAACATCAAACCCGCAGTCACTAGTTAATAGTCTTGGTATGCCATGGATTGCAGACACAAATATATTGCACTATTGAACCATAAAGTGTAATCACCTTTTTATCTCTTACATTGCAGTCAATCAGTGAGCAACAGCTGGCAAACAGTAGCAGATCACATCAAAACCACCCAGTTTACTGTCAAAGGTCTCCGTCCCAACACCATCTACTTGTTCATGGTGCGAGCAGTCAACAGCCAGGGCCTGAGTGATCCCAGCCCCATGTCTGATCCCGTCAGAACACAAGGTACCTTACATAACATTGATGTGAAAGGACTTCGTCATATCAACACTGTTTATTGAATTCACGTGTTTTATTTCACAACCTGTCATGATCACTTTCACTGTTGGCATGTGGGTTTCCTTTTTGCTGAGTATGAGTTCTGGCTCTAATGATAGGATAAGGTCACTGTGCTCCCCTTCAAAGTGTGATGCTTATCAGCCCCTCTCAGCAATCTGCAGTGAATAGCTGTAGTGAAACACAGCAGAACTTTCCAGAGGTCAAATCCTCCATCTCAGTCCAGCTCATTAAGGCTACACTTAAGCAATTATGTAAAATAAGCATGTCTACTTTTGGAAGGCCTAACTGAGTTAGTGCTATCCCTGCTATGTTAATGATCATAACAGGAGAAAATGATAGCCTCCAAACCCAAAGAAGATTTGATTACGGTACCGGGCAGACCACAGTCTCCAGATTACACTGATATGATAAATCCCCAGCAAAAAAAAATAGAAAAAGCAACCTTTGGCCAGGCTGTGTCAAATGTAAGCCAAAAAGGCTGTTTTAAAAAACAGAGTCAATTTGAATTGCAGCATATGTCTCTCATGCTGAGGTGAAGGTCGTGAGATGATATATAGAAGTGTTTATTGAAAAAGGCGTGCATTGATGACAAATTGATTTTTCACTTGTTTTTAACTGTGTTTGGCCTGTCTTGCTCTATTAGTCTGGCCTGTGATTCATGACTGTGTTGGAACGTCTGGATGAAGCTTTTTTGAAACATAATTTTTTCTTTCAAGCCTTTTTTGCTTCCTTTTTGTAAATAACTCAAAATGTGGCTCCTTTCTACCACACTCAATATTTCATAGTTTTTTATAGCTTGTAACTTGAAACACATGCAAAATGGGAAATGAGCTGGAAAATAGTGTCATATTGTCCATTCATCTCTCATCCAGTACGTCCGGGGCATTCATGGTTCACTCGTTGATGTGGTTGTTCAGTCAGGCCTCAGTAAGTGCAGACAAGTCACACATCTAAAGAACTTTGCCAGCCCAAGTCTCCTTTCTTTTCTCCGAACCAGACAAGTGCCCTAATGCAAAATAGAACGAGGTCATTTTAATGCAGATGAAGTTGCTCCTTTTCAAATGAAGTCGTGATAACCAAGTGTTCGCTTCTTTGTTGAAACAGATTGGCTTTTCAGTCACTCTTTTCCCATTCCACCTTTCATGATGATGAAGCAAGCTTTATTGTAAGAAGGAGAGTGGGCAATATTTTATTTTGCCACCCCTCTCGCTCTCTCTCTCTCTCTTGCTCTCTCTCACTCTCATTTTTCTGTCTTGATCTCTCATAGATATAAGTCCTCCAGCTCAGGGTGTCGACCACAGGCACGTACAGAAGGAGCTCGGCGAGGTCATTGTTCGGCTGCATAACCCTGTTGTCCTGAGTCCCACAACCATTCAGGTCACATGGACGGTAAGTGCAGCTTGTATTTGCATAGAGGAAACAACTAATGATCGTTTTCGTTTTCTCAGCTTGAGTCTATTCACTGGAAGAATTATATAAAATTGTTTGATTTGTATGTGGTTTTCTTATCTCCCTGCATTCTTTTGACATCTTTGATTTTGTAAAATTGAGTCATAAAGTCAAGATAACTGAAACGAAAGATCTGTCTTTGAAGCCAAAAAGGTGCCGCTCCAGGCTACCATTTGTTTTATGTCAGGAAATTTTAGTCAGGTTGTTCCATAAGACAGCAGCTTTGAAATATTGTAATTGGTGACTTAAAAGTAGTCGAACATCAAATAGCTGAGAAATTGTTTCTTTTAACCACAGTGAGCATCAAAAGAGATGTCAGAGACATCTGGTTGTTCATCAATCTTCCACACGTCTTCAGCAGCTTCCCTCTTAAAACACAGAGATAAAATTAGATGGAAATGAATGTTTGTTGTTGGACTGTATTTTGTGAACACAAGTTTTCCTGTTTTTCCTGCTGCCATGAGATGATGCATTAATCTTTTTTTACACTCATGCATGCAACCAGTACAAGCACACACCTGCTCTTCCACCATACACAGCATATAAAGCTTCACTGTAAGAACCAGCACATTATTGCCCAAAATGTGACATTTTAATGTGAAAAATTTAAAATCAGCGGCAGTCTTGGTTTTTGTTTAATTGTATGCTAATGAGGAGAAAAATGCAATTTATATTATTCAAAATCTGAAGTGTTCATAGAGTATATGTGCTGGTATATTTTGATTGTGGTGCTATATATCACTCAGGTCCAGGTATTTACAGTACACACCCATCATTTAGTGGCATGGAGCGCCTGTTTCCTTTTCCAAATGAACCACATTAGCAGTTTTCCTGGTGACATGTTTATTGACCCCCGTAATAAGTCTCACCCCAAGACATGGTGGCTAATTTAATGCTAAGGCATTGCTTTATGATTGTAATGTACAATCAACACGAAACATGGCTACCTAATCAATCAGGGACCCTTTCAGTAAACAGAGGGGCCACTCTCTGGGAGCTTTTATATTCCCAAATCATTCCATTAATAAAAGTCATGCATCCATTTTGCTGATTTACTCGGGCTACACTGGCTCAAAACAGCTGCTTAATATCCCACTCGAAAGCCCCGCTCACTTCTTCTACTGTTAACAAGCCATTACAATGAGTTATGCGCCCGCTCCTCCTCTGCATAAATTCAGCATTTTCTGCCCAGCTAAATGTGCCCAAGTTTTAAGAGAGGGGGTCCTTTGTGGGTTGCGGGGGGCTATCACACTTCCAATCTCTCCGTCTTTTCTATGGGACAGATCTGCTGTTATCACCTCTGCTGTGTATTCTCCTCGTGTCCCCAGGGTGTCTGTATTTGTCGCTGCATGACATTCTCGCCCATCTTAGATGTGGTGGGACCTGCTTGCCACTGTCACTAGTCAGTATTTATAATACATAGGGGCATGCATATGTCCTTTAAGAAGGCATTACGGAAAGTCTTTTTAATCGAGGAGGGAACACTTTGGGGCTGGGAGCTGGTTGTGTGAGGTAATGTCAGGGTGTTAATTGAGCTAAGTGTGTCATAGCTGGTGATAAAAGGCCCATTAAACAAGTAACAGCCTCTAAAGTGTCATGAATGCAATCCTGTGAAGAAGAAACACATTTGCCAACAAACATCCTTTTATATTATCCAGCATCTAGCGATCTCCTCTGCACAGTTCCTTTTGCAATGAAGTCATCTTGTCTTCATTCACTCTCTAAGGTGGATCGTCAGTCCCAGTTCATCCAGGGCTACAGAGTTCTGTACAGGCAGACGTCAGGACTGCCTTCACCGGGACCTTGGCAAACCCAGGATGTGAAAGTCCCGTCTGAGCGCAGCGTCATCCTCTCTGCACTCAAGAAGGGCATTGTGTATGAGATCAAGGTCCGGCCTTACTTCAACGAGTTTCAAGGCATGGACAGCGAATCCAGAACGGCACGGACGACTGAGGAAGGTACGAAGAAGAAGAGCATGAGAGATTATGTCAGGAGTAGGGCTTAGTGAGTCAAACTGTGGAGCGTCCACACAAATGCGGGATGATGGGTGACACATGACCCCATAGGCTGCTTTCATGTTGGTTTTTGTCATAGTATCACAGCCCCTCTCTGTGATACTGAGAACTGAGGGTATATGTATGAATGCGTGTGCGTGCATGTTTGTGCCTGTCTGTCTGACCTTCCTGCTGTGCCTTTTTTTTGTTTATGATTGGTGGTGTTAGTGCCAACCTTCTTCTAATCCATCACCCAGCAGCCACGGGCCTGAGCTGTGATTGGACACTGCGCACACTTCCTCCTGCGAATATGATCTGTCGCCCAAAGCTTGATTCATACAGGCTCTGACAAGGCTACAGAGCAGTGTGGCACAATATCTCACACGCGCACACACACTCACACACACAGGTCTGTGTTTGGATGAATTTACTATTTTGACCTATGCCAAAACAGAAATGCATCCGATAGCACTGCAGCAGCTTTGCTTCAACCTTCAAGTCTAATAAGTGAAATAAAATTATGATGTGATCTGAAGTAAAGACGCGCAGTACGTGTGTACAACAGCACAAAAAGACAAAAACAGACTCTATATACCGGAGACAAAGCTCATCTTGCCACAACGTATTTAGGCCTGCATGTATGGGAGACAGTTCACATCCTGTCGGTCTGACAGGCCCATTTATTTTCCCTTCCTCAGAGGGGCCGTATCTCCTGTGGCCAGCCAGTGTATGCGCTGCTGTAGTGGAACTGCCATCACATTACAGCTGTCCCCAACACACTCAGTAAACACATACATGCCAGCACACCACCTTTCCCTAAGGCCACCAGAACCTGCATGTCCCAGCTATTACCAATGCTGATAACTCTCCCTGGTCCTGCTCTATCTGCATCCCAGTTCCTCAGAGAGCTTGACCACTTTCTATTTCTGTCACAACCCTGCTGCTGCCTGGTCGCAGCTGATACGCCCTCCAACACACGGCTCGGGGCTCCTCAGAGACTCTGGGACTACTGAGAAGGGCAGCTAGATGGATAGAGAAGGCTTCTTCACAGGGTGATTAAAACTTAGGTTGTCCATTAGCTAACACAATTAGAGAATCCCCAGCGCAGCTCCAGACGGACGCAGGGTTACAGTATGCTCAGCGCTCCGATGCTGTGTCCATCTTTGTAGTCTCCCTCCTCCTTTTTCACACATTCTCTGCCTCTCCATCTGGACAGTCATGTCATGGCTGATAAATGAACTTCATCCATGGCTGCCATCTGATTTCAGCTGAAAGATTGTCTAAGAAGGCATTAAGGAGGCCCATCTTTTATGCAAATATAGTGCTTATTTAGGGGGGAAGGGAAAGCCGTAATGTTTGTATAAATGTTCATTTGCAGTGGACTAATCTTCATCCAGGTTGATGGGTCTCTCTGGGGAAGGTCCACTGGCTTACTCCCACACCACCCACAGCTTTGCATTAGCTATTGGCTTCTTCTTTTGTATGGATATGATATGTTTGTATCCCTTCATCATGCAGCACAGTGCTATGTGTACGTGAGAGACAGGGGGTCACATTCCTGCCTACCATACATCAATCCGCTAATGGCTCTATTAGCACAGCCTCAGAGGCCTCTAATGAAAAATGTGTATTGTTTAGTGCAAATATGCATGATAATAAGCTGCTAAATCATTCATAACATTAACTTTGAACGACATTGTCTCTGATGGTTGCCGCGCACCAGTCCAGCACTTTGTCACCTGGATGTAATGCAGCGTTGGAGAGCCCTGAGCATGATGGTTGATCAGATGCTCCCTTGGTAGATTGTTTCTAATCTGGCCAAGGTGTTGGGTTCATCATCGGACCCATTCATCTTCCACCGTGCCAGGGCCTCCTGGCTCTCTGGGGGCCGGCGTGGCCAATCGCGCTGAGGGATGAGCACAGATTTACAGGGTGACACGTGCCATTTTGGATGGAGGCGAGGTGAGGGAGAGGCAGCCCAGGAGTAATTGACCTGTCAGTATTCTGCTGTGGTGCTGCTCTCCTGCCAGCCACTGCGGAAATGAGAAAACATTATTTTTAAAACGTTATTTCCAGTTGGGCCAACTGTTATTTATTTTTCCTCTGTTACCCCTTGTGGGGTCAGAAGATTGTTGCCATCAGAATAACAACAGAGTGAGGTTTATGAAAGCTTGACTTGTCTTGTTCCTATCCACTCTCCCTCTGCCTGTGGACAGAGCCCATTCATTTAGATGCGCCTCGCTCTGAAGCCCCCCTCTGATCCTTACGCACTGGCTTTAGTTTCATCTGGCTGATCGATGGAATCAGTCAATATGTTTACTGAGACCCAGTTTCCTTCTCCCGATACGTTTTTTTTTTTCATACTTCCTTCTCGTCTGCGCTTCATCCTATAAGCTCGTCGACCTGCATGCCACTCTGGCTCGGTCAGTGTCAGAGTCTTAGCTTTAGAGCACTTGCCTGACTGTGCCAGGCTGTCATTCCACAAATCAATACCAGTATTCTCTGTACAAATCCACCAGGCTGGAGCAGAGGATATATTAGATATTAAATCATAGTGAAACAGTAAAGATGTTATAGCCATGTCAGACCTGCCCCGGTCTTCATGTAAATCCCTCCCTAATGAGACATCTTGACAGCCTTCAGCCACCTGTGCAATCCCCGAAGAGTAACATTCCTTGGAAAAGTATGTGTGTGTGCTTTTGCGTTTGTGCACACATTTATGAGCTCCAAACAAATTCAGATGTACAATAATGCCGTGCATCCCAAGATTCTTGTTTCTAGGGATTAAATACTCCTCTGCCGCTTGAACTGCAGAATAGTGTCTTTGATTGTTGACCCGGTTATTTTTGTGCCTCCTCCTTCAGCTCCCAGCGCCCCTCCTCAGCAGGTAACAGTCCTGACTGTGGGAAACCAGAACAGCACTTCCATTAGCATCTCCTGGGACCCCCCTCCTCCAGACCACCAGAACGGCATCATCCAAGAGTACAAGGTTCGTCCCAGCGAGTCAGCATGGATTCTCATTTAACTTGTGCAAAACCAAGTGGAATCAACTGCCTCTCTGTTTTTTTCCCCCCTCTCTCCTCTTTAGATCTGGTGTCTAGGGAATGAGACACGTTTCCATGTAAATAAAACGGTGGATGCAGCCATACGCTCGGTAGTGGTGGGCGGGCTGCAGGTGGGAGTGGTGTACCGGGTGGAAGTGGCGGCCAGCACAAGTGCAGGGGTTGGAGTCAAGAGTGAACCTCAGTCTATTATCATTGGTAAGTTTAATCATAATCAATTTAAGTTTTCCTCGATGTGAAGATCAGCCTTCAGAATTACTAATATTGTATTTCAGCGTTTGTTGACAATTTCAGCTAAAGAACCAAGAGTGTGAATGTTTTCATTACAAAGAACTGCCAATATTCTTAAAATACTACTATTTTGATATGTGGCCTGACCAGATATGATTTATGTGGAGCTGAGGCAGATTGTGCCTGATTTGACCCATAACTGATGGCTTGGCCTGTAGCATGTTCTTATTTCCCCAGTGTCACTCACATAATCCATCTCCGAGAGCAGAGCCTCAAGCTTGCACTTATAATGTATCGTGTGTTTGCGTGTCTGTGGATGTGCAACTGTGGGTGTGTGTGTGCACATGGTTGCATAGCAGAGTAATATCGTGGTGAAGCGTATTTGTATTGTATTTTAACTTTGCATGTGTGTACACATGAGATGTGCGTGTTTATCTTTGTGAGTGTGTCTTTGTTGCTGTCGATGTGTGGGAACATTCGTGCTCATATAAAGCGAGTGTCAAGCAGGCTTGTCAGCTGCGATTGGAGATCAATACAAGCCAGGATCCTCTCATTTCACATGGTGTGTTTTACCGGCAATGGAGTGAATTAGGGGCTGAGCTAAGCAAACAACTTGCTCACCTGGGGGTTTGTTATAAGCTTTTAGGCTTTGTCTTTTTCGGTCTGTACATTATATTTCAGTGCACATCCTTTAGATCTGCGTCCTGCTCCCTTGGTCAATATCTCAGCTATAATTCATCAGACCTACTTTCTTTGAACTTAATCTAGCTCTAACCCTGTCTTCATGCAGCCATGGGTGTTATCTTCTGCACAGTGAAAAAGTGGAACATTCTCAAGCCCTTCGGTACCACATGGGCGATTGTTTTAACTTTCACCTTGAAGCGGCAGATCATGCACAACAGCATTGTTATTTCCTGTTTCTCTCCAGTAAGCATCCACCCGGCATCACAATTATGTTGCATGTGTATCCCCGTGCCCTCAGGTAAAGAGTTTCGGGAGGTGATTATACATGGAAACCGGAACAACAGCATCACAGAACAGATCACTGATGTGGTGAAACAGCCTGCCTTCATCGCCGGTATCGGAGGGGCCTGCTGGGTCATCCTCATGGGCTTCAGCATCTGGCTCTACTGGAGGAGAAAGAAGAGAAAGGGCCTGAGCAACTACGCAGGTTAGCTGGATCATGGTCTCACAGTCACCTATGCAAATTCACACTGACATCCTGCTCTCGAGCTTTAGCAAACCAAGAAAAATCTTTCCATCATTCAACTTTTTTTTTTTTATATTCATAACTTCACTATGATCTCCCAGTGTTAATGAGCACAGTTTTGATTAAACATCATACAAGTTGCAAACAGTGAGGCTGAGACGGTGTTAGAGCTCAACAGGGAGACAGATGTCAGTGTGAATCAT
The DNA here is from genome assembly GCA_037975185.1 of Centropyge bicolor. Lineage (NCBI taxonomy): Eukaryota > Metazoa > Chordata > Actinopteri > Pomacanthidae > Centropyge > Centropyge bicolor. Next base: position 489,424 of record JBBMOC010000039.1, on the reverse strand, counting down.
TTCCAGAGGGCTACAGTTTTTTTTGACAAATCCACCCACGGTGTTGGTTAGTAGCCCGGGGTGGTCGAGCTGAGTGGGCAGACTGGACTCTCTGCTGGTCACTGAAGCTGGAGTTGGTCCAGCTCTCCTCCCACACGCTGACCCTGACATCTTACTAAATGACCCCGAGTCAATACTAGCAACCACCGAGTCCACATGCACTGCCAAGGGTACGAGATTTAATTAGAGAGCAGAAAATGGTAATGAACTGACGCACAAGTGCTGCAGCACAATATTCTAACATTATTTCTTGCCTTATTAACAAGCAGAAATTCAAGGGAAACATATTTATGTAGCTGTTTTTTTTTTCTTATTATTTTTAACAAGTCCAAAAGAGCATGTTCAGTGGCAGCTACTCTAAGCCGGCTTGCTTAATTTGCTCTTCATTTCTGTTTGTTACATTTATGTGTTTGTGTGTTCTTTGGTTTGAGCCACCGTCTCTACACCCCCGTGGCCTCTGAGCTGGCTGCTTTCCTGGCTGTTGCTCTGCACGCTGGGCGACGGCACGGTCTTAACACTCTCTGACCCCCGGCACCCCTCGGCTTGACCCCGTCCCCGGCGTGCAGATACCCCCTAAAGCACCGCTTATCTCTGCAGGCTTTTAACACACAACTTCTCTGTCTTCTTGTTTTGCAGTTCAGTCCTTCACCTTCACCCCTGCAGGTACTGTTCATTTGTCCCGTCTCCTCACCCCACTTCAACGCAGATTCATCTCCTGCCCGCTTATAGTACTTGTGCTTGGATTGTCAGACTGATGGTCACGGCTAATGCAAATCCAAACTTCATGAGCATGAAGGCAATTTAAACAACCAGAGAGGCAAATTTACAAGTCAAATACATAGATTTGCTATTGGCCATGACCAGAGCCCTGCAAACTTAAGCCCTTATTCCTGCCAGACCTACACCCTTTTTTACATATTGTGTTGTATTTATGTGTATGTCTGTTGTGGCTCCCTGTTTTTGAATGAAGTTTCATCCTGTCTTGTGTATCCTTCGTCCTTTGTGGCAGTCTTGTGGTGCGGAGTAAGACTGTCCATTTCCCTCTTCCACCAATAATCTTATCCATCTTTGTTTTCTTTTTAAGACTCGGATCGTCTTGTAATTTACATATCTGTTCTCCATAGGTGTCAGTTAGGCAGCTGGCTGGTGTATCTGATTTATTTTCCTCGTCTCTTCCTTTCTGTTAACTTTTCCTGTTCTGTATTGTGGAGATTTCCCCCCACTGCTGTGGCTACACACATCTGGCTACCTTAGTTAAATTTCTTTTGGTTATTGGTAAACTACATTTTGATTTTGATGAACAGTGATGTATTGTCCTCAGCTGAATTAAGCCCAACACTGTACAAACCATTCATCCGACTGTCTGTGGTGGACTGAGAGAAAAAGACACAGACTAGTTGTATGTAAATAGAAAGTTCAATAAGGCACTATGAATATGTAAATTATGCCTTGAGGCCTCTGCACCGTACAGTATCAGTGTATCTGATAGCTGTGGTATAATGAGTCGGGGTCAGCACAGTGCCCTTCCCTCTGTTTCCTGGATTTACAGAGAGCCTTAACTTATACAGTTTTTTGGCAAAGTATACATATAGCTGTGAGGTCCCTGTGGAGCTTATACCCAAAAATCCAATTAACTCTGGCCTTTCCTCAGCAGCTGTAACAACACATTATGGAACACATTAATATATTAGTGCAACTTGTCTGCTTTTAAATTGAAAGCACACCTCAGAGTAGCCAGAGAGGAAGCAGGTTATCTCACTAAAAGATTTCTGAGTGACAAGCACAAACCAAGGTCAAACATAGGCGAGATCGTAGAGTTAGAGGAGGTGATATTTCGAACCTGAGCCGGAGTACGACTGAAGAGTCTTACGGCGCTGCTCTTCTCTGTATTGACAATTAGTTGATGTATCGAGAGTGTCCTGTCTCAGCCTCCTAAAGCTGTCAGTACATGAGAGGTAAATCACTACACTGTTGTGGCGCGTGGCCAGCAGGAAAGAGATTTGATGGAATTTTTATATGCTGATTATGTCCACCCCCCCTTAATGCTTATTAAAGGGGATTAATCTACATTCATATTGGAGAAAGTGAATCTGGAAGACGGGGGCGAGAAGCACAGCTATGCCGCCGTGTCACTCTGGCTAACATAAAAGTATTCCACAGCAGCCCAGAAATGTGCCTGAGCACAGATAGGGACTTCAGAGGCCTTCCCGCTGCACGGCCTCCCCTCGCCTCCACCACCTCCTTCTCCTGTCAGTCCTCTCTCAAACGGCGGAGGATTCTCTAATGCAAGTTTACTGGTGGTGGAACAAAGAGAAATGGCTTTAGCTATGACTGAATAAGGAATGCCAACTCCGTCTGGAGCTGTCAGAGCTATATTTTATTCAGGCAGACCTGCACTGTTGGTTTTATCTGTGTAAAACTTTTGTTAGCTGTGAGTATTTTTAACTTACTTGCTGTCATTCAGTTGCTTAAACCTTAATGCAGTAAATTAACTATCAACTGCTGTGACATGCATATAAGACATGTTTTAAATTCGGTTTCTTTTGTTTAAAATCCCAACGTTCTGTTTATGATGGAGGAAACTGGATTAAGTGAGTTTAGGTGATGTTGATGATGCATTAAAACATCCTGTTAGCAGCCTTTGTAATGTATTTTGGGAGTTTCCTCTCCCTGTCATCTGTGTTACTACGTCACCCACAGAAAAGCCCCCTCTCTCGCCCATGCCTGGGCTTGTTGTGGAATCAACCTGAATAAAACAGAAAAGAGAGGAGGAATGTTCAGCCTCCTTCTCTCTTTAATCTCCATCTGTGGAACAAATGAGCCAAATTACTAACAGCTCTCCTTCTCTCTCTTGAGTAAACCAGCTCTCTTTTTTCCCCTCTCTTTTTTCCCCCCCCTCATCGGTATGTGGTGATTTCCAAAAAAATACTCTTGGTGCCTTTTCTGCGTTTCCTGTGATCCATTGAACTTCTTACATGCTTAGAACTCCCTATGCTGCTTTGTCATCATGGCTGTTGAACAGAGATGAAATGGATCCTTCGCAGCCGTCTCTCACTTTGAGCCATGGAGTTTTACTAGCCGCTGACAAAGAGCGCGGTCCTTGTTATCTATAGATCACTGTAATGGAACAGGCCACGTGTATGGCTTCTGGGGAGGCCTGCTTGCTGAAGGATCAGTAACTCAGCCTCCACGCTTGCAGATAGAAAACTCAGCGTGATTAATGAGCCCTCTGCCTTTTCTAATCATTTTTTGGCTGAGATTTAATCACAAATCTGATAATAACTCAGCAGCAAAATAAGAAAGATGAAATGAGTTTTGCCTCTCATCAGGCATCTTGTCCTTGAGGAACACATAACGTCTCCACTTATGCAAAGCAAAGCAATATGCAATCCTCATCATTGCACTTTTTTTTTTTTTTTTTTAAATTTCATGAAAGGCATTGGCCGCAGAGGGACATCTGCATCCCTTAGTGAATCTATCAACTATCTAGCTGCTTAAGAAAAAGTGAACTGATGAAAACGTTGCTGTTGAAGGGCAAACTGGACAATACTAAAAAGACATTTAATCATGTAAATAAATCCTCGTTGTTTACTATCTATTATATATTTTTTTAAAAACTTAATATCTGGCTTTTTTTTTTCTTCCATCTATTTTCTCTTTCTTTCTTTTCTGACTTTAGTGACATTCCAGAGAGTTGACGGCGGTCTGATGAGCAATGGAAGGTGAGTGTCCCTCCACAAACAAAACATCAAACACAACAACAAAAAAACCTTCCCACCATCATTATTTCATTCTCTCTTTACACATCTTAACACAACCTTTTCCTCCACAGCTATGCATCAAGCCTCCAGCGAGCTGCTTTTGATTCTAACACTGATAAATGACTGATAGATTGATAGATAACCGATACCTGTTTGTGTGCCTGCCACGCAAGCCCGCCGTGCAAATATACATTTCTACCACATCTCCGTTCATGCATCGATAGATGAACTCATAAATCTCCTCAACAGAATTAACAGAAACAATTTAAGCAGAGAGCGCTCTTATTTTGTCATTTATCTTCCGCTGCTGGCTACAGGCAACCCAGAAGCCCTCTGGAGTGATAAATTTGCCTGTCACCTCGCGTGGGCGGCTGGGATCTGAGCACATGTAATAATGTAAAAATAATTACCCAGGGGAGAGATGTGTGCAGGTACCCCCGCTTGCACCCCCTTACAGCCTGCTCCTTTTCACTGTGTGTTGGTGGAAGAGAGAGGGGCTACAGAGACTAGGGCACATCTCAATGACACCAGTTACTGAGCCTTTGTGGGTATTCAAGAGACTCCCTTGAGACTCCCGGGCTTCTGTCTATCTACTGCTTATCACACCTGACTAGGTAAAGCCTGCAGATCTCAAACACTCAGCGAGAGATTGCCAACTAAACCTGACCCTGCGTCTCTGGGCTTTTGGGAATGCGTCTGTTCTGCAGTCTGGTTGCTGCATTTTTATATTTATGCTTTTTTTTTTCCTCTTTCCTCTCTTTACTGTGTGCGTATGACTGGATGCCACAATGGACAATTTTGCCTATATTGTTCTGTGAGCTGCCAGCATGCTCTCAATGAATTAGCCACGCTACTTGCCATGCCTTTTCTCATCTACTTTCTGCTGTAGTGTTTTTCCTTCAATTTTCCACATAAGTGGTTCTGATTCTCACTCCAGCGAATGGGATTTGAAATGTCTGTATTTGCAGTGCTCTATATTTGTCATATCTTTAGTCAGCCACAATTTTCACAACACCGGAATAGGATGCAGTCTGGAACTCTTATTCCAGCGCGAGTCTCTGATCCGTTAGTCACTCTAGTGCCATCAAATCCCAGATGTTGCAACTTGCCCATCTGCCCTGAGAGTGAAAATGTGTAGCAGAGTACCAGAGGAAAATGTGTTCATTTGTTACATGAGATGTTTATTGCATTAATTAGACAATAGCAAATGAAGCCGCGTCTGTTTCCAGTTTCTCATTGGCTCCTGCCAAATTGCCCTGACTGAACAATTACACTTAATCGATCACAAAATAAATGATTCATGGAAGATGAATAGGCTGCAGATTGGTAGACCTGGACGATTTGACTTTGGCTGCTCAATTGAAATTGATAAAAGCCGATAAGGGCTCATACCTTATCCCCCTGCCAATAGGGAGATGGTAATTAGAAGGCAGTAATAACTTCCTGTCTTGGCGCTGATCAATATTTTAGCAAAGCTGATTCACTCCTATAGGCGGGAGAATGGGCTGAGCATTTCAGTGAGCAGGTTTCACTAACACCGATGCTATCGAGATTCCTTTACATCCCAGGATCTGAATGCTAAATGACAGCATGTTCCCTGAGAGTTAATCTACAAAGTAATCCGTGTTTGCCATTGCTTTAAGTGTTAGCTAATGTCTAGACTTTTAATCCAACTTCCATTCACTAGTCTGTGGGACCATAAACACCTGATTTATGAAGTTGCCCCGGAATTAATATCTCTCCCTTGGCTTATTTATGGGAAGCTCAGTGTCAGGCATCTTAGGCAGTATTTATGGTTCCCTACCCATCGCAAGTAACTGAAATGTCTAACAGGAAGACGAAATGCTCCAAATCAAATTTTATCTGCCAAGGTTGCCATCCATCCTGGGTTGGGCAGGGATTAAAAGTTAGCTGTTGACTTTTCATTAGATGTATGACCCGGTGACCACCCCCCCACACACACATCGTCACACACGAACTCAGATATATTTATATATATATAACAAATATCCCCAGTAGAAATCAGTCTTATTCTAATTATCCTGAGCAGGAATACTGCTGTGTGTGTCTTTCAAATGGTCTTTCTCTAGTAGGCTGTGGGAGGACTGACATGGGACAAGTGAGACAAGTGATGAGACAAAGGCATGTTTTTTTTTTGTTTTTTTTTTTAACTTTAGACAGTGTATGTTTGGAGTGCAGTCTTGCTGGAGTCAACAAAAGAGAACAATTCCCTCTTTTTTTCAGCTGCTTGGAATTTTTCGTCTGACAGATGTTAAGCGCACAAGAGTCAGGAAGGGGGTATAGACGGAGGAGGTGGGGAAAATAAAGGAAAACAGGGTTAGGGAAAGATGGTATGGTGAAAGAGAATGATGGCAGTGGGGGAACATGGCAGCTAGAAACAGAGGTAGGAAGGACGGGGAGAGATGTATTACCCTATAAAAGTGCATCTGTCTGATGCACAGCCATCAATTTGAATGACTTGTCTCCCCCGAGGGCCTGTTTTGGCATTCAGAAACCACAGCGAGGGCTCTTAGCTTGCCAGGGCTGCAGTTCATTTGGACTCCCCCCTCTGTGGAACAGCTCTTCTCATTAGAACCTGTGGCTGAAGGAGCGACCGACTGCAGCACGCCCATTACCTGCCCTTGTCCTCAGGGCTTGACTCTCTCCCGCTCCCTCAGAGCCAACACGTCACCACACTGGAGCTAAGACAAAAACCCCCATCAGGCAGTCTGGCTGCTAACTACCGTACCTCCGCAGCTTCTCAGAGCGCGCATATGTATCTGTAGTCTACATACAGCACTGCCGGGCACAGACAGCGGAGCATGCTGTGTTTCTGAGAAGGCGATGCCATCCGCTTCATCACATGTGGTGCTTGTCTGACTACTGCAGAGTGTGCTGTCTCTGGGAGAAATGAATCAAAGCAAAACACTTCTAATGTTTTTTTGAGGCCTGCTGTCGGCCTGAAATGTGCTTATTTTTTTTATCCTTTCTCTGCTGAAGGAAACGAGTGATTATATGTTCTTAAATTTTCTTTGCCTTTTAATCCAATTCAGTGCAAAGTGGGGTATGACGTATCAATGAAGTGACACAAAGGCATTTAACTCCATCTGTGTTACCCATGGTAACGAGCCTCAGACGTGATTGTACAGTAAAGTGGCCCTAATGGCCTCCCAGCAGTCACCCATGACAGGTTAAAGTCTTAATGGCTGCTTTTTATTGGTCTCACCCCCTCAGGAGGGACACAACACCTGTTAAATGGAGCTGCCCTCACCCATATGCAGGCGTCCCACAAGTGGGTCGGGGCATCATGGTGGGGCTGAAGCTGAGGTTTGACGTCTCATCAAATAAGATTTAGACTGTCTGGACATCACTGCAAGGGCCTGATGGGAAAACACAGCAGAATGACGAAGATATTAATGAATAAGGAAACAGCATACATGTGGGTGTCCACATGCACAGCTGCTCGTGTGTGCAGAGAGCAAATGCATGCATTAGTGTCTCCACAGTGTGCTTTTGCATTAATAACTCAGGGAATGTGACAAAGACACAGCAGGAGAAACAGAGAGATAAAGGGCTGCGTTTGCCTGAAGGAATTCTAACTTTGTGGGGGGAAGAAATGTATCCGTACAGTATTTTCCTCCATATCTCAGAAGTGTTTCATTAGCTCCAGTGGCTTACGGCAAGCTTATCTCGCACAAACACACATTCTCCTGCACAAACTAACATTTAAACATGTGTTTGAATTTTTTTATTTTTTTGTCTTCACATTATCTCGCTGCTGATTGCTGTCATGTTTTTTTTCCTCATTATTTCTGAATCCGGCAACATAATCATAACCATGCATAATAATGTTTTTTTACTCAAGAAGCTTCAGTGTTAATGTAATTTCACAGCTTGTGTTTAATCTAGTGTTTCATCCTGTTTTTCTGCCTAGCCGGCCGGGCCTGCTGAATGCCAGCGACCCAGGCTACCCCTGGTTAGCGGACTCTTGGCCGGCCACCAGCCTGCCTGTCAACAGCAACTCCGGGGGACCCAATGACCTGAGTAACTTTGGCCGAGGAGGTGAGTGCCCTGGTGCCGTCCCCGGTGCTTTGAAACAGAGACCATAAAAGATGAAAGATGATGACCTGCCTTCCTCTCTGTTCTCCTGTAGCTCCTGTTGTTCATCATGTACATGTATGCTTCCAATATGTTTACATATATGCATATTCTGCATGTGTTTGTGTCTAGATTTATATATCACATCAGAGGACTGCTAGAGCATTAACAGCAGGGCCTCCGCTGTCACCAGGCTGAGTAATGGCAAATAGTCCAGCCCGGTGTCATGGCCCATACCTCAGAGCGTGAGAGTGTGAGGGGAGAGACGGGCAGAGGAGGCAGAGGAGCAGGGGGTGGATGGGTGTTTGAAAGGATGGTCTTGAGCAGCCAGTCGTGAAGGACAGGCGCAGCTTGACTGGCGCAGATGCGGACACTTCCGCCACGGCTCTACATCATCTCCCCTTCACTGGGCATGCAAACCATGCAGTACGGAAAGAGTCTGCTTCCTCTTTCCCTCTCTCTCCCTCCCTTCCTCTGTCATCACACACACATGCAGAGCAGCATTATGCCTCATGTATATGAGCAGAGAACGGAGGGGAGTGAGATATCTACACGTGTAGAGGGGAATGAGGTGAATCTGAGTGCTGTTTCTTATAATTTGAGCTGACCTGAAAGCACCGAGACCTAGATTGTAATTCCATAACACTCCAGGAACACATGCACTTGAATCCCAGGTCACTCATGGCCTGGTGTACAGGGATGGTCTTCTTCTCTTTACATGCAATATCTTTAGCATTTTTTATTTAAGCACTCCCTCTTTCCTCTTTGCCAGATCTCCCCACTGGTCAAGGGGATAAGACGGGCACCATGCTGTCTGATGGAGCCATCTACAGCAGCATAGACTTCACCACCAAAGCCAACTACAACAGCCCCGGCCAAACATCCCAGGCCACTCCCTATGCCACCACCCAGATCCTCCACTCCAGCAGCATCCACGAGCTGGCCGTGGACCTACCCGAGGCCCAGTGGAAGGCCTCGCTGCAGGCCAAGCAGGAGATGGCCAACCTGGGGTACTCCCTCCCCGACAAGAACTCCTGCAACAACAGTAAGTGAAACCGAGGCTGCGAGTGTGCTGAGGGTGATTTGTGGGGATGTTGTTGCCCTCGCAAGTGTTTTTAGAGTACGGATGATGAAGACTCCTATCCTGTGACATCAAAAATGAAGTAAGATCACAAGCCACAAATTTACAGTTGCAACAAGACGGCCATTTAGAATTTAAACCTTTCCACCGAAAGCGTCTGAAGCCTTTCCAAACCCAGTGTGGTTGGGAGGAGTTTGTCTTAAAAAGAATCATTTTCCCCCAGCAGACATCATCTTGGTTACTCCCCAAGGTTGAATAAACATCTCACGAAGGAGTAGCGCAGTTAAGTCATCCGTTTTCTTGCTGGGATTTTTTACGATGGCGCTCCTTCAGTTCCGGAGTAGCAGCCAGTCCATTTTAGCTTGACTAATATTTAAGAAAATAATCCAAATTAATTACCTTGGATTTGATGCAGGATTTTTTAAAGCCGAGTGGAGTTTCATAGTTTAGATGTAATGAGTATTCGTCGGCCATGTTCTTATACATATTTATGATCTCATTTTCCAAAAGCCTAAACATATTAATTAAAAGTAGTTTTCAAACACTCCCTTTAATGCAATTAATCTTTAAAAAAAATACTTTTTAAATTCTCCCTGACATTATTTTAAGAAGTATGTGATTGTGTTTGATTATATCTCCGACGGAGGAAAAATATTGAATTAAAATTGTCACTATTGACTCATTTATCCAATTACATGAAAAGTGAGAGATTAGCGCTATGTTTTTTCAAATCAACAACTAATCAAATCTGTACAGCAAATGTATTGTGTATTGCATACAAATCAGAAAGTGAATGAAAGGTTGAACAAGTGTCCCCTGTTGATTGTATAAATCCTGAATATGTCCTGCTTGCTCAATGCTCTAACTGCATGTTTGCATGTGCTTGTGCTAACTGCCAAACACCTGACGCCACTGTGATTTTTGCCCTTTAACCCCCACTGTAGCCCTCCTTTTCATTCCTGACTACCGTTTGGCCGAAGGATTGTCTAATAGAATACCACACAACCAATCACAAGATTTCAGCACCACCAGCTCTCACAACAGCTCAGAGCGAAGCGGCAGTCTCTCAGGTTGGTTTACGCAGCAGAGAATCTTATAAAGCGAACTGGGACACTCTCTGGGGTTCTGCCGCTTGACTTTATGATTTACTGATGTCTTAATTGCTTTATTGATCTGTTATTTGCATGTACTAACCTGACATCTAAGAGAATATTATATGAACACAGTCCCTCTCCCTCACCAGAGATGCTTTGCTCACTCAGCTCTCACCGCTTACACTTCATTACATGTGAATGCTGTAAAGTCATTTTTGAGTTGTATGATGTACCAGAGCTACTACTGTACGTAGCCATGTTGTGATATTGGATAGGAGCTGACAGCCTATTGGACCATAAAGAAACAGGACATTTAAATCAGAGAGAGAGAATAATACTACGATCTGCTGACAGAATATGGCTGCGAGTGCTAATGCTGGGTTTGAGCCATCACTGCCGGCCCTTGTAAAGGCTTTGTCTCTCACTGTGTGAGTGAGCAGACGGGAATAGGGGCAAAGGGAGTCTTTCAGACAGAGTGGACTATATACACACAGACACACACACACACACACCATTAGAGATGCTTGGCTGGGTAAAGTGGCAAAAATACCTCCCTTTTTCCCTCTTCTCCTAATGGTGGCTGACTACACTAAAACCCATGTTCAGAGAATTACAATGTCATTTATAGGACACCAAGGCAGCCCTCTGCCTGCCTCCCCTGCACTCTCCTCTTTTATCTAGTTACAAGCCACTGCCTTAACTGGTCTCTAATTCAATGCTGTGGCACACAGTGGGCTGGGGAGAAGGATGTGAAGTAGCCATGCCTCACAGGCAGATTCTTCCCATAGACACGAAGGTTACTGAGGGCTCGGACTGGACTTGGCACATGCTGTTATAATTTCATGAGATGAAGAGAAAACGATTCATGCGCAGTATAATATGTCCGAGAATATGCTTTGAAAGAATAATTTGACATTTTGGGAAAGGGAGAGTTAGAGAAGAAGATCAATACCAATCTCAACTCTGAGAGCCTGTTAGTTTAGCTCAGGCTAGCTGTTTCCCCCCGCTTCCAGTCTTTATGCTAAGCTAAGCTAACTAATCTAACTCTGGCCAAGAAAGCAAAGTTTTTGTCTCAAAACTGTTTCTTTCATGATTTTTTTTAATTCATTAAGTCAAATGATAGAATATAGATGTTTTAAGTATATATATACTTTAGTCCATATCAAAATATACAATTAGAGTAATACTGTATATTTGCACGCTTTGCATGTTGAATGGTAAAAATGAAACATCTAAATAAGACTGAAAAAGATAATAAGTGGACATCTGTATTAATAAGTAAAGATATACCTTTATTCGTCCCGCAGTGGGGAAATTCACAATGATGCTATAAAAATGAATAGACTAACAAACTGTGTGATAATAATTTGACCCGTTGTTGTATTGAACAGGAGATAAACTCATCACTAAAATGAGTTGATCTTACAACATTGACGGGAATTTGTACAAGCTAAGATTTGATTCAGACTTCAGCCGAAGTAAACTCAGCATTTGAGCAGAGGGGAAAAGTTGAAGTTACAGTATTCAGTGTTCTCCCTCTGAGGAGATGGAACGAATAATGAGTGTCAGGTCTGAAGGAGGAGAGCAGGATGAAAAGGAACAGAAATAGAGCAGCTTTCATGGCAGCATGGATCTCCGCTGGGGACATGAAGCTGCTCATTAAAGCCTTTCTTAGTGTAAGGAACAAGAGGTACCTGGTGTTTTCTGTGTTTTCTGTAGCTGTTTGAAGCCTCCCGCACTCCCCTCACACTCTGTGAACCTCCATGATTATGGGAAGTCCTTGGTTTGTGTGTGACCTATTGTGCTCCATATATGTTGCATCTCACCTCATTATGTAACATGCGTTGTTTTTTTTAACCAAAAAAAAAAATGATGAGACATGACTTTCAGTTATTTTGATGTCCTTTCTGTGAAATGACTCTCCCACTCAGAAGTTATATCTGGCTGCATAGTCTTTCTCGAGTCTCTGCTCTGTGGCTTTCCCCCTCAGCACTGACGCACCCAATGAAAACAAAGCAAGCTCAAGGCTATGCAGCCCTACAGTTATAGGCTGGGAGCGCCCAAACCTTGGGTATAAATACCCAACGCTGAATCTATATTTAGTCTGAGTTCCCCTTTGAAGAGAGGCCCAGTTTTGTCAGAGGAGATGGGTTCGCTGTGTAATTCCTGTATAGCTCCTAGCCACAGCCTCTCTCTGTATTTTTCATATTTGGGGTGAGCTGTTGTAATTCCAGTGCCAGACCATCCTTCCCTAGAAGAGGCTCATTTACAATATTGATGGCTGGTCTTGTGTGGAGGGACTAAGGATGATTGAACAATCACGTCAGCTCACCATTTATTGGTAAAAGTCAAGCGTCGCCCAGAGGTACGATTAGGAAACCCAATTACTTTCAGACTATACTTACACTGTGGTGCCGCCTGCCTTGGGCTTACAGTTGTTTCTTTTATTACTTCCATTCTTTATTAATCTTATTCTGACATCGCTTCTATCTCCCGCCTGATATCTCCTGCCCCAGCGTTGTTACCATGCCTTTGTTTCTCTTGACTTATAATAGCGACATTATCAGAATTTTCTGGACATTTTGAGTTTTTATTTGTCTGCCATCTGGCTTCAATGAAAATCAATAGTAATGTACCTCATTGCTTCTGTATGGTTTTTTTTTTTCGATGACAGTCATCTACTTTTTACTGTGGCTGAGTCGAGGCGGTTTATTAGATTACATTAGAGTGCACGATGTTACATTGCACAAGATGCAGTATTGGCAGCTTTTTTGTGGCGCTGGGAAAAGTGATTACAGGCCTTTGGCAGCGAAGGCTAACCAACAGATGACAGATACAAATGTGTTCAGCAGAGTTTCTCAAAGATGGCTTTCACTCATCTGTGTGGCTATGTGACGTCAGTTTGAGGTACTTCTTGGATTGAGATTTAAGGTGTTTACTGGTAGAGAGGCTCTTCGACATGCCACAACTGGATTTATAGGTATATGCAAATACTGAACAGTATGTCTCCCTCAGTCTCTTTCATGTGCACGAAGAAGCATAAGAGAAAAGTCATATATTAATAAACCTCCATGCTTTAAAAATTAATGGTATAGTAAATGATAGGATTGCGCAACATGCACAACTTGAAAGAATATGTGAGGCAGTATGGAAAGTCATAAAACAAAACTTGGTTGCAGCAGATTTAATGTCCGCCATTACAAGGAATACATTTTCTACTCAATCTATGAACCTCCATTTTAGCATGATGCATGAATCAACTCACTATTTTCAGTAATGTTTAAGAACCATTTTAAAATCATTGTTGTGTATGTTCAGTCATGAATTTTACCTGCATTAACAGACAGAAAAGGTTGGAGCAACAATTATTGATTATAGGTTTACTAAAGGAGCAAGTAACAAACATTAATCATTGAAAAGCACATGCTTTAGGACAAAAAAAACAGCTTTGACATGTAGTTGAAGTTATTATAAATAGACAAAGTTAAGTTTGTGTTTTTGCTCATAAGCTTAAGTTGTTTGATGATCTAACCCTGGTGAGAGCTTGATTTCCACCAGCATGTCTTTGTCTTCAGGAATATGTGTATAACTCAACTCACAAACAGGCTTGAAGTCAAACGTGTTTTGAAGGTTTCTTTCACAGTGACCAAATCGTATAAAAGCCAGTATTGACCTGGCTGGCAGATTTATAAAGATGGATGGGACAGAAGAGAATCTGGTGTTGGAGGGATATGAGTGGAAATGGATGGGGTTAGCGGCTCTCCGGTGTAATAAAAGAAATGAAAGTAGTAATAGACTCTCAGTGAATTCCATTAGGGACACACTGACACTACACAAGCCATTCATTATGATGATGCTGTGAAGTGAGATATTTCATTGTGGAGCCCAAAGCCTGGTGTTAAAGGGGACACTGAGGGATGGGTGGAGTACAAAGGTCTGCCTCAGCCTCGTTTACTGCCGTTCGCTCCTGTTTCTATGGAGATTTGAGTCTTTTCAGGCAATTAATCAATGGAAGCATGCTTTTCATCAGGCAACCTTGAGCTTTTCAATGGAAGCACTGACAGGCAGGGGCCCATTGAAATGTTGTGCTAGGAATCGTGTATGATTTTTTCCAAGGGTGTGTTGAGTCCAAATGGATCTGTAATCTAAGTAGCGTGTTTGGACACATTCGTCACACGTTAAAAGCAGCTACTGTAATTTGCAATGCTACCCCACTTGTATATTAGTTTTTAATGGATTTTCTTTCACAATCTAATTTTCAATGACTGAGTGTCTCAAACGCATCCCCCCCCTTTTTATCCTTTTGTAGGTGGGAAGGGAGGAAAGAAGAAGAAGACCAAGGCTGGCTCCAAACCCAGCAAAGCCAATGGGTCCAACTGGGCCAATGTTCCCCTGCCCCCTCCCCCTGTTCACCCCCTCCCTGGCACTGAGATGGACCATTATCCCAATGAGCATCATGAAGGAGGAGGGTATGTCTGCCAGGGATGCAAACAAATACCAATACACTGGGGGTTTTTTTGGTCAGTGTAGTATTAAACCTGACTGTTGCACAGAGTTTATTTTGACCTCACCATCAGATATTGAAGTCTGGCACTTTGCGCGACTTCAAAGTACAAGAAAGCTTAAGGGGGGGAACCATATCAAAAGTGCATGCAAAATAGCCAAGAGAGCTTTTCAGATTTATTTTTCTTTAAAGAAAAAAGCTGGAGGTTTCAAAGAAAAATTCTTCAACACCGTCCAATGCAATTCTGATTTGTCCATTTCCATCGAAGCCATTAATGGTTGCACAGCTTTTACTTAGACTCATATTTAGCCTCACTTTAATGTTTTTAAAGCGTTTTCAAATAAAATTCATGTGTAATTATTCACTCCATTTACTGTAGGTAGATGGTTGAAATATTGTAAATTGGCAGCAGAAAACAATTGAGCACAGAAAATGAAGCAGTATAATGTAATAATTGCCGTCTTTGTTGTATATGCACTTGAGTTGGCTCATTACTATCATTATATGTTTCCTGCTCTGACTACCTCAGTCTCTGATAATCTCGTGTCTTGCTTGCTGGAAAGAACAAGATGCTGCTTGCCAACCCGAGCAACGCCATACATTTCTGTGTGTAATAACAGGGTTCAGTTCTGTTTTCTCTGCTGCTAATTACTGTACTACTGTACATCTGGAGAAAAGCGAAGGATCAATGTGTGTATAGTCTCCGCAGGCAGTGGGATACACACACACACACGTGCTCACTTACACAGGCTCTCCCACAAAAACTCATATACAGATGGCTGCAGATCAAACTATGTGCTGATCCTGTCTTCAATCTATGGGATGACTTCATGACTTGGAAATAAATTAGGGAAAGAAAAAAAAAACAACAATGTTCGAGCAGTCTCCTGCTGGTATTCGCTCGCAGACACACAGATGGTTTCAGATTAATCTATTTGCTGAATTCCACAGTGAGAAAAAAAATCATAATTGCATTGTTTCATACAGAAAAACCGGGACAGACAGAGTGAGGGATTTATACCAGCAGATTGTTATCCACCTCCGGGTCTGAAGTAGATGTAAAAAGTGTTCTTATACGTGTCTGTTTTGAGGCTATACCAATCACTACTTTTGTTTAGATACTAAGTACATGACTTCTAAATTAGAGCTGACACATTTCTAACATTTCATTTAGTGTATGAATGCAGAGGCTCAAACATACTTTAGTGCACAAAGCAACAGAGGCTTTTTTTAAGTCTCAGCTTGTATCTCTGTCTTTGGTCCAGTAGGTGCTGTGTCCTCTCACTCCCATTTCCATTCTGGAAGAGTCATCTGCTTTAATAGGCTATCTGGCAAATGAGGAGTCCTGTGCACTGTAAATCTGAGGCTGCTGTTAATGGCAGCAGATTAAAACAGTTATGTCCTGTGGAGTGTGCACTGACAAATTTCTTTAATGAACATTTTCTTTATGGCTAGTATTATTTCAGCATGTATAAGCACAGCTATGAGGAAGTGAAGCCTGACTGCCTCCATAATTCCACCCAGGACTGTCGTATAACAAATTCTTACCAAAGTTGGACAAGGTCACAAAGCTTTAATCTCACTATATAGGAATTTCTCATAAAATATTTATATTTTTATACTGCCTGCTATTCCCTTCCTGTTCAGAACATTTTTTATATTTATAGCACTGGCAATATCACACACCTGTTTCTATCCATATTTTTCATACATTTTCTAATTTCTTTGCTTGGATGATCCAACTAGAGTTGAAAAAAACAGATTAATCAATTAGTCGATTCACAAAAATAATTGTGATGCTGTTGATGCAATGTTTCTGGCTTTGAATCGAGCAACTGGGAAATTAATCTGTAGATTAATCAATAAAATGAATTGTTAGTTGCAGCCCTACATCACACTAAAGAGTACATACAAAATTTCACACAGAGTTTCTGTGCAGTAACCGTCTCCCCTCACATCAGGTATGAGAGTGACGGCTGGGGTCCGCCCATGCCCGTGCAGACCTACCTCCACCAGGGCATGGAGGATGAACTGGAGGAAGAGGAGGAGAGGGTTCCCACCCCGCCCATCCGAGGGGTCGCCTCCTCCCCTGCTGCCGTGTCCTTTGGGCAGCAGTCCACAGCCACCCTTACCCCTTCTCCCCGGGACGAGATGCAACCCATGCTGCAGGCCCATTTGGATGAACTGACCAGAGCGTACCAAATGGACATGGCAAAACAGACATGGTAAACACAGCAATTTTTTTTTTTTTTTACCCCTTTAATACTTTTCTAATCTTTTTTGTAGTTAAATGAAATACAGTTACGCTGCCAAACGAAAACACTTTTTTAAATATGCAATTATCTCATTTACATCTGTAAATTGTTATAGTTGATAATATATTCGCTGTAGTCATTTTAAAATGCTTACTGTACATTGTGTTGTGTGTGTGTGTGTGTGTGTGTGTTGCTGTCAGGATTTATTTTGGTCCTGCAGTATTCTTCATGTCAACTGTGTGTGCAGCGGAGATAAACCCATTAATCATTTTATTTTAATGGGCCCATGCTACCACTTAGGCGACTACTGTATTTTGCTCACTCTAAGAGACACAATTTCTTACCCACGCTTGTTTGCTCCCCCCTCTGCACCCATACGGCACATTTCATTGTTGTTGTGCTCATGCAAGTTAGATGAAGGCCATGCTTCATTCTGTCGGCAACGCAGAGAGAATGAGAGACTGGCATTCATTCATAATAGTGAAGTGAGGGGGAGACAGGGATGCCTTGTCAGGAAGGAGATGTCATGTTACCCAGTAATGACTATGTTGGTTAGAGAGCATCTCTGACAACACCAGAGGGCCAGTAATTACAACCAATTCCCACTGCAAAACGCGTCAAAGACATTGCACTCCTCAAACAAACGCGGCTGTCAGCAGAGCGGGCTGCCACCGAGGTGACAGCCATGTGTCGACGGGCCTGGAGAGCGTGCCTTTGTACCATCTACAGCAGCAATTAGTGGGTCATTGTGTTAGCGTGCAAGCAGCAACGTAGAATTAGTGGAATTGTCCAAATTTATTCAGCACTTTACATGTGAAAGAGGTCGCTAAAATTAGATCTACACTTCCACATACAGCCTTAGTTTTTCACCATCCTGTGGCATAGAAGCTACTGAGTATTCCCTTTATCCTCTCTACATTCCTTCATTTATACTGCATGTTCATTCCAGTACAGTAATATAATATAATATCTCTTCCCAGGCACATGCAGGTGGGCTCGCTTCCTCCCCAGGCTCCGGCTCCTCCGGTGGGCTACGTGTCGAGCACAATGGTTTCTGACCTGGAGACGGACCTGCCTGATGAGGACGAGGAGGAGGAGGACGAGGAGGAGGATGAAGGCTACGGAGCCAGGCATCCCCGCGGTATTGAGCACACACCAGGGTCTAGCATGGACAACCTGGACAGCTCTTTAACAGGTAACCATTCTGATTGTGGTCTTAATTGTATTATTTTAAACACTGATTAATCAACATTTTTGTTCAAGTCAAAATGACCACGTTCTAATGACTCTGAATGGAAAAACATTTTGTCTTACAGTAAATGGCTTGTTGTTCGTGACATGCTCTCAATCAGTCTGCTGTGCGTACGTTTTTATGTGAACATGCTTACTGAGTGTCCCTTAATCAAGTTTTTTAAGCACTTTTGGCAGACTCTGGGGAATTATAATTATCATTTCCAAAAAGAGATAAGAAAGTCCATGAATTTTAAACAGGATAGTGAGAGGGAAATTAAGAGGAGGGAGAGGCATGGCGAGCAGGGGAGAGTGACTGTGATTTAACTCGCACACAGCGCCGCAGCCAGCGCCACCCATATCTTCCCGAGGAGATTTGAAATAAATTTCACGTGCGGCATATTCCATTCCAGACTAGAGGCACCATTTCCATTTTTACAACTCACTGAAAACTTTTACAGCCGTCTGTCAGGGGGGACATATGAAGGGCATGACATTGCAGCGGCAGAGCTCAGGTTCTGGGCTGCTGCTCTCGTACTGACCAGGCCGCGATATCCATCTGTAAACTAGAGGCTAAAACTGGAGGTGTGGTTATTTATGGCGTTTGGATGTCATGCACTAAAGGGACAAGTTGCAATGCGAAATGCTGGCGTAGAGTCGCCCTACCAGGTCTTCTAATAAAGTCTGTGAATCCTAAAAAATACGATCCATACTGGGGAATTTATGTGTGGAAAGAAAGCGGGAGCAGATACTGTATCTGAAGGTGGAGGAGCCGAGCCAGCTCAGAGAGGCAGCATGAGAATAAGAGGGTTGACAGCGCTGCTTGTTGGTCTACCCTGTCAGTGGCAGCCCTAAAGAGTAGTTTTCCATGGGATGATGGAACAGTGGTTTTGGTAACGCTGACACATGCTACTGCTGATGTATTTAGAGGAATATAAAGCAGCAACTGGGCCCTAATCTGCTGCATCTCTCCTCCACTGTATTACTCTGAAGACAGCACTATTTCTTCTTATCTCTCTGCAAGTCTGCCTTGCACCCCGTCGTTTGACAACGCAGACACGGTCCCGGCTCCAGGGTTAGCGGGAGGAAGAGAGGGAGGATCGGGGAAGCTGCTGAGATTTATTGTGGCCACCATTTTGAGGCTATACAAACAGGGGAGGGTAGAAGCGAGATTCCTGTCGAGCGCCGCTTGATAGATTTGTCATTGTTTTAATACTATGCAGATAGGTCTGCTTTCATAATGTTACACCAAAGGCCAGTAAATCAAACATTTTCACTGATGCCCCAGAAAGAAAGCCGCCTCCTCTGGGACCATTTTTCACCAGCAGATTGTCTGCTCAGGCTTTACAATGTGTTATTCTATGCTCCGAGATAATGCAACACATTTTTTAGGAGATAAATGTAAATCCTAATGTTGTGGTGGGTATTGAAGAGCCACGTCTTGCTTGAGCCAGAGAGATGAAGTGAACACATAGGTATTACCTGGCTTTGTGTGTAGGCGGTATAGGTCGTGCGAAGCTGAGCTGTGGTAGCACTGAGGCTGTTAAGCCTACAATGAGCTGAAAGCTGGGCTGTTCTGGGCGATTACTCCCCCATAAAGCCTTGCCAGGTTTGTGAGGAGCAGGGTCACGTCTCCTGACGGCAGGTAGAGACGCCTGCTCGTCAGGGGGAATGATTTTCCCGCTTAACGACATGCAGATTAGGGTTTCCGTCTGTATAAATCAGTTTTAGTGGCAGGAGGGACCTGGGCTGGGTTTTACTGCCCCCCAACCATCTCCCGTTTACTGGCCTTGCTCTATCAGTGCGTGGAGTCCGGGAGGTGTCAGCCAGTGGATTTTAGAGTACATGGTTTGGCCCATTGCTCTGGTTCAAGACATGATAAAATGACATAGCCGTAGTGCAAACCGTGGTCGGGAGCTACAAAAAAAAAATCCACATTTCTAGGGCAAGAAGAAAACTGGATTGAATTTTTATCAAATTATCTTACATTGATCACAGTTTGATTGGACTGCTATTTCTGAGAATAGAAGTGCTCCAGAGGTTCAGCGGTAGAAAGTGGCAGTTAGTGCAAACTGAAAAGTCATTCTGTGATGTGATTTGCTGAGGCAGTGTTCCTTCGCTGAGCCGGAGGAGTTGGAAGCTTCAGTGCTTTGGCTGGCACTGCCTATACTTCAATATCTGCTCTATTCTTTGTGGGAGGATTGGACCCAGCGGAATTGCTGTCTTTCTTTCTTAGAGAAAAAAACTCTTAGAAAAGAATTTCAAAGAAAATAGCTCGGCAAGATGGAGAGCTCGGAGTAGTTACTGCCTTGGATTTGAGTTAGCGCTGTAAAAATGGGTTGTGTAAGGCGTTCTCTACCATATGCAAGCTTATATTTTATAGAAGTTTCCATTAATCTTAGAAAATTTTACTGCATCGGGAGTGAAAAGCTGTCGCAACTTTAGCTGTCGAAGGTGCAATTCCCTGAAGTCACATCCACTGACTGAGTAACCACCTTTTTGAGACATATGGTTAAAGATGAGGAGACGCGCAGATGAGGAAGTTGGAAAACTCTTTGAAGGGCTTTTCCCAGTGTATCTGAATATAAACCACAATCATATTACCAAGTTTTACGTCTAATTTAAAATGTGTCATGTTGAATTGTAAGAGGAAGCTCCAAGCTCTCACCACTGCAGCTCATATATACAGTACGTGAGCTGCGTTCATCTGAATCTCTGAGCTCTGCCAACCGTCCTGGCCAGGACTGAGCTACCTGTTGGATCATACTGACCTTTTAATAAATCCCGCTGCTAACTTTTTGTCCCCGTCGCACCCTCTGCAACCTTTACCCTCACACCTCCCCGGTTCTGTGTTACACCAGTCTGTTCAATCACATCACTCTGGTGTTGTGTGTGAGGGAGGGATGGAGTGTGTGAGCAGAGCACTTGGGTTCGTGCCACTTGAGCAAAGTCTGCCAAACCAGTCCCACTGAAAGCTGTCACATTAGCCGACTGTTCTCTGTGTTTTTGCTTGCCAAAGTGGCATATTTTTATTGGCAGACTCATACTTTTTTTTATATTTTAAGTGCTGGCCTAGCTCTTTATGTGAAGAAGAAAAAAATCAGAGCATGAAAAAACACTTACAGAAGCACAGATATATGTATGAGCTAAAAGTCAGAAGTCTTACCTATGTGTGTACTTTCAATCTGTGAAATACTCAGTTATGTTTCAGTGTCTTTTAACTATCTTCAAAGTAACATACATGAGAACATAAAGGTGACATTTTGAACATCTGTGCTGTCATATAAAAGTAGATATGTCTAAAACTACTGTATATCCTTGATTTTGTGTTCAGACTCTCTCTGTTCTTGATGTCAGTGGCTGTGCATTTTTAAACAGGAATGAAAAAGTGTGTGTGCATACCACCAGGTGTTTGATTCAATACATTGTTTTGCGAGATGCTTCATCTGTGTCACCTGAGGCAGTTTTGTAGCTAACTCTGCTCTGCACAGGTGTGCTCATTGTTCTCTATCAAAAGAGGAGCAGAATCAGTCGATGCCAGTCCTGCTGTTCCACTGTGTACATTGTGGGGTGTGTTTGTGTGCACCTTTGTGTGTGTGTGTGTGTGTGTGTGTGTGTGCAATATATGTTCTGCATGTGTTTGCACTAGATGAAAGAGGACAGGCCAGAACAGAGTGACTACACAAAGGCAGTCACCTGCAAGAACAGAAATGCCCTGCAGCAAGTACGAAGTCATTTAAGTGTAGGACGTTAATATTACCTCTTTTTTTTATAAGATCACTCAATACATTCATCCATCTAAATGTAAAATCAAGGCACAGATGTTCAAAATGTCAGATCATATGTTCATAAAGGTTATGGCCACTGAGCTGAAAAGTATGAGCACGATATGGTTGAATTTGAGTGTTCTGAGATAATAAAGTCAGTCTGACACGCACACACACACATTTGCTGAAACCTATGGTGTTCCTCAGGGTCCATGGTGAATGGGTGGGGCTCGGCCTCGGAGGATGACCGTAATTTCTCCAGCCATAGGTCCAGTTTGGGCAGTTCCTCCGATGGCTCCATCTTTACCCACTGCAGCTTTGCCCAGGCCCTGGTGGCCGCTGCAGACAAGGCGGGCTACCGCCTCGAGGGCACTAGTCTGAGCAAGAGAGGTTGGTGTGCGGAGACCAGCTACCCACTGCTGAACTGGAACTCCTACCAGTGGCAGATGATTTGTTCCTTTCTGCTCTGATTCCTCCTCCTGTCATCCATTGACTGATGTTTTCTCCCATAATGTTGGCTTGGGATTTCCTCTCTGCTGCTTGTGGACGCTGTGCAGGTTGTGCATGGCACCTGTTGTACATGGCTGGACTGTGGATATCTCCCTATCCCTAACTTCAACTCAGCTCCTCTATAACTCGCTTTGCACTCCGGCTTTCTTGGGTTCAATAAGTAATAACTGGGTGATATGTTATACTTTGCATCTTTTGCAGGCTTCTACCAACTTTCCCTTCTAACAAAAGCCTTTGTTTTCTAATAGGTATTTGGATCTTGATTGATAACCCTTTCTTTTCTTGACGACAGCCTCAGTTCCACTTTCTATGTGTTGGCTCCTTCATGTCTTTATTAACCAGCTGGCTTGTGGTTCTGTTTCCCTCTTGCAGGTAAAGGCTTGTCCCACAGGCCCCGGCCCAGCAGTCCATTCTCAACAGATGGCAGCACAGTCGGCACACACAGCCTGGGCCACCAGAGGGCCACCAGGCCCACGCGCAAACCCCGCAGCCAGGGCACAGCACCCCACCGGAGAGATGCTGGTGCAGACGGTGAGGCAGCAACTGGAAACACATTATAAATAGTTTATGGAGAAAGTTCCCTAAGACATCTGTCATTTTAAAAACAAGAAGTTATATTAATACGTAATATGAAAATGTGTCTAGACACGATTAGAGTCTTACAAACTGCATTTATAAGTAATTTATGGCTTCAGTTGATTCATTCTGTGGGCTTCTCCTTCGGCACAGACCTACCTCCTCCCCCTGAGCCTCCTCCCTGTCAGGGGCCGGGTCGTATCCAGGGGGCCCGCAGCGTAAGCAGCATGGTACCCCCTACAGATAGGAAGGCTTCATCTCTGGAGCGCCCGCCAATGTCAGGAGTCCTGTCTGGGCCGGACGACATGAAGAGCTCCATCGACAGACAGACGCGCACTTCTCTGGAACATCATCGCCAGGCTCAAGACAGGCTGGGCTCCATGGACCGAGCTGATGATGGACGCAGGGGACACAAAACAGGTGCGCTTGAAATAAGACTGAAGTCATGCGAATGCACTTTAAAAGGTTTCATCAAGGGAAGTATTGGACAGCTGAAAATTTTGACCTGCTTGTAGTGGAGGATGACAAGTCACCAAACGTATTCAGATTCACTCTTTGGCAGTCCATCCAATGACTGTCAGGACAATTTAATCTGTACCAAATGTTGAACTGACAGGTGATGGACTGATGAGTGACATCTCCATCACTAGAACAAGTTCAGGGAAGCCACTATTTCTGAAAATGAAAAATGAATTATGTGCAATATATACCAACCTTTATTTCAACTATTCACTAATAAAGAAATTAAACGTATTAAGTATTTGTTTTAATAAAGACAAAAATTCATTACATTATAGCCAGAAAACAACAAGGACATAGGAGCTGCTTCTGTGCAGTTTTGCAGTTGGGTTTTTTTTCTGTAAGTTCTTGTGTTGAAGTTAGCTTTCATGCTGCATTGAGACTGAGCTCCCATGAACAGATTGCACTGTCTGCCACTTGCTCTGCTTTCCAGAATGCACCCCCTCAGCCCTCCCCAAGCCTCCCCAATGCCCCTGTAACTGTTGCCAATATGGGCCTGCTCCGCTCCAAGTAAGGCAGGAGGCCCGAGCAACTGAAATGCACTCTAATCGCTCCGGCTTTCTTTTCTCACACAAACAGCAGCCACTCTACACCCCATCTGTGTGTGTCTCCGTTCGTGTGTGTGTGCGTGCCTGCGTGCCTGCACGCGTGATTGTTACCATTAGAGATCTCCATGCTGTGTGCCCTGCCCTCTTTATGCCAGGACTTTCTCAGACAGTTAATCTGAGACTGTGAGACAAAGACAGGTGCCACAATCAGCATCTTTACAAAAAACCCCATAGGTGAATTCCCATATGTGTCAGAGCGCTGACTGATTCACAGTAGAATCCACTGAGGTCGGGGCAGGCTCTATTACAGTCATTAGCGGAGCGGTGGGGAGCGGTTTGATGAGATTTCACGCGACGACGGACACTGCTGAGGGTCAATGTTATGCTGCCCTGCAGCAGGGGGTGCCACAGCAGCCAGTGGTCCCTCTGTTATTGTATTTACCCCCTCATAAGGCTGGTAGCTGCAAGGCCATGTGTGAGGCTGAGAGTCCTCTCTGTGGCACGCCCTGGCATCGCCTGTTGGCACCGCCACTCTGCAGATGTCAGGAGGAGGGGGGGGTTGCAAAGTGCTCTTTGTCTCTGTGCATCAGATGTTAGATGTGTTTCACTGCAACAATAAAAGTCATGTGACGTGTTTTCAAACTTAAAGTATGCCTGTCCATCCATCTTTGTGTCCTCAGAGGACGGGTGCCTGCCATACAATAAACCATCCTTCCCCTCCCCTGGTGGCCACAGCTCCTCTGGCACAGCCTCCTCCAAGGGCTCGACAGGGCCACGCAAGGCCGAGGGTCCGCGACAGCCACAGCAGTGGACCGCCACAGAGCACGCTGAATTCCTGGGGACCAATGGACAGGGACAGTACTCGGGAGAGTTATGTGAGTGATTCACTATTTTTGGATGTTTTACAGCAGTGTTTGAAAGTTTTGTAGTTCAACAATTCTGACTGAGCATGACCATAACTAAATCCTACCAGTAGTTTATCCAGTTCTTCTTCAGTCTGTGGGAGGTCACTGCACCTGGCTGCTGTTAACTGACATGTATTTATGTTTTTGTTTGTGCACTGATTAAATGAGAAGCATGTTAATTAGTGAGATTTAGAGGTGTTGATAGAGATTTTTAACTTTAAAGAGAGCGATCTGTTTTACCATCTTTCAGCCTTTAGCTAATATTTCCTTAGCCTGACACAATATCTTTGTTTAGCTGTATGTCTAAGTATTTTATTCGTCCCCTGCTTTGTATTTCAATGTGTTCAGAGCTAATGTAAACTGGAGTTAGATTCCTTGTCCGTGTCAACTTCATTGGCCAATAAAAGTTGATTCTGATTTATGCTGAGCTCAGCAAATCAGCTCCTGGCTCCAGCTCTGTGAAGCACAAACATGAGATCATTCTTTCTCATCTATTTCTTGGAAAGAGCGAAGAAGCGTATTTTCTTTAAGTAAAGTTTTATTTCCTGCTCTTCCCGCAGAGTGATCCGCCTGGGACGTGAACTGGAGTAAAGAATGACGCCCTCCCAGTCGGGGCAACGAACTTTGTCCCTATCTGTGTGTTCTCGGAGGGGAGGAGTGCAGCGGAGGGCACGACAGAGAAAAGCAGTGTCACAGAACTGTAAATGTGATGTATAGACACAGACATACTGTACATCTCACTATGTTTTCGTCCTCGAGAAAATATTTTCCACCTCCTACCTTACTGTATTTTTCTTTTTGTTAGAAAAAGGCAAGTAAAAAAAAAAAAGAAAACATCTATATGAGAACAAATTTTTCTGGTAACTGTCCTTTGGGGGAAAAGGGAATTTTGTTTCCTGTAAATATCTTCTTTGACTTGTTGTTGCATTGCTATGCAAGCCTAATTCAGTTTGAGCTTTTTATTTCCATATACAGGAACAGTTGGTTTTATCTGGTTATTTGTATTATATGTGAATTGAGTGGCTGTTGTGCCATAAAATAATTGTTTTATAATCCATTGTTTGTTAATAGTTACCATTAATTATTATCATTATTATTAATTATTGTTTTTTGCACTGCAATTTTTGGTGATAAGCACAAAAAACATAGCTCCTGCTGACATGAAGAACCGGAAGAATATGTGAAGAGGAGTTTCTGTACTGTAAAGTAAAGAGAAGAAAATTATATACTAATGTACAGAGAGATATTAAAGAGTAAGGCTTTGCTCGCAGACGGCAACAAATAGGGCGCCCGTTTCCACAGTCGAGACTAATTGGGTGGCAGACACACGAGGTTCCCGAGGGTCTGAAGGGCAGATATGAGGCTGGAAGAATTGTGCACGGAGGATACTGTATTCTTGTAGGTGACCGAGTTGATTATTTAATTCCTAATTAACTGTCCTTAAACAATCGTTTGATTTCAGAAACATTTAGTGCTCGATGTTCTTGGCGACTCCAGGCATTGTGAGTGAGGTGTTTTTTTTATTTTTTGTACGAGGGTCTCCAAGCATTTCAAGTTTAGTTTTTATGATTTACTGCCTAAATACTTTTACTACACTGAGTTTACGCTCCTCATTCAGTATAATAGCACACTAACCATAAAACAGTCAAAAGGGAGGGGGGGGGTCTGAAATCTGTCCACATGCTGTAGTTCAGTCAAAGCACTTACAGAGGCAGATTTATGATTCTTCTATTGCCTTAATAGGTAAACAGACACAGACAAAGGAGTATTTCTTGTGATTAGCAGCAACGATACTCCCAAACCTACCTTAAATATCCGTGGAGCGACATAATTTGTTTACATCTTTTTATGTTTTATGTCTTCAGTTCCATCCATTTTAATGTTGTTTGCTTTTTAGAGCACTTACTGTTTTATGTTTGTTATATTATCTGTGGTACAGTATCACTACAAGAACACGTTGACCTGTTGGGTCCAGCTAAGTGCTGCTAAAAATTAGGTCATCTATTAAAGCAGCGGTCGCTCTAAAGGTTGGTGCCTCAGTTACCGATACACTATGATCAGCACAGTCTTGTGTCAATAACTTTGAGAAGAAAAAAAAAGTGTGTGATTTACAATGTAGCTTTGAGTCACTGTTTGGAAGTGATAATGGAGAAAAGCCTTGTACATTAACTAGCAGGTCCCACTGCCTCCATGTCTACAGCCACAGTGTGGAGCAGAACACTTTCTATCTGCCTGACCGCCACAAAAAAACACACACTTATCATCCGCAGCTTTCGACTTCTCAGCCTCTGAATCTCAATTTTTGTCTTTTCAGACGATGTTTTTATTGGTTGTCCTTTTTTAATGAAAAGCTTGTTTCTTTGTATGCCTTTTATGGACTCCAAAACGCTGCTTACAACAATGTTTTCAATATTAATGTTCAGGATTTTTGTGGTTCAATGACTGTTTTGTCTTTTTTTGTACTGCTAATGTTGATAAAAGGGGGGTGGAAACTAAAGGCCGTCAGATGCTGTTGTACTGTTGTCGTCACGCCATCGTCATTTTATATCATCCACCCAGTGGCCAGTGTTCTGGAAATGAGGTGCAAAGAGTATCTCAGGTTATTTTACATTCTGGTGGTGTTTATGTATGTGTATATATGTGTATATATCCATACGCATCTCCACTTGATTATGCCATTCCATTTGCATTGACAAGAATATCCCTCTCATGTCCAATCCTGTCGTCCCCTCTTTTCTTTTTCTGCTGTGGATTTTGATTCTGAGTATAATGTGCTGGTTCATCCACCTTAAGACAAGATGTCAGTAAAAGAACATACCAAATTAAGATTGATATTTCTAATGTCTAATGCGTTTTAGTGTCTCTTTAATACTCATTGTTTTCTTTTAAATCAGTGTCGTTTTGTATTTATTAAAATGATAATAAAAGTATATTGTGAAATATGCATAAAGATTCGTGGAATATAAAAAGTGTTTTCTTTTTTCCGTTCCTTGTAAAGTTTGCTGTCAGAGGCGAGCAGCGAGGCCATAAGGAGATGAGAGGCACACTGTGCTCACAGCATGTTGAAATGCCGGGTCAGTAGTCGTCCGAGTCACTCTTCGTCCTGCATGTTCACCGCACTGCTCCTCTCATGTCGAAACTAAAGAAACTTTTTGAACACAAGGAGCAAAAACGCTCACAATTTGCTTGTCGAGACAATAGAGAAAACGTCTTTTTGGAAGGATGAAAGTACTTTGGCTTTCCCTCTCTTTTGTTCATTTTCTCAAGAGTGTTGATTCTTTGTAGCCTATCTGTGTGTTGCCTTTTTGCTATAAAAGAGGATTAAAAATGACAAAAAGAGAAAGTTGTCGGGTGAAGTCTTTCTGTACAGTACGGGGTGAGGTGACGCCCCGATCCAATGCCATTTCTACAGTACAGTACATTCTGCTTTTCTTTTCTTCTTTTTTTTTTTCTGTAAACCACCTTCTGTATTCACTTGCATGTCCTTGTCCCAGAAGAGAGTGGATCAAGAAAATAAACTTTTACAGTCTCATTCCCATGTCCTGTAAGATAAATCCATGTTCTTTTATTTCCTTGTACCTGGATCAATATCAAATAAAATATTTTTGAAAAATGAAAATGCCTTACATTTTGTCTTTTCAAAGTCAGTGTGAGTCTATATGTACTTATAGGCAAATGATTTGAAAGGGAATCTTGGATTTAAGTGGAAATATCAAATATAATAAAATTGAGATATAACGATATGATCAGATCTGACCAGGTGGAAAACAATACTTGACTCCATGGTTAGTAGAGAAGATAGAGTTCTTTTTTTTCAATCCTTAACACCGAATTTGTTTCTCTCACAAAGATGAAATAAGAGATAACTTTTTTTTTTTCTGGAATAACAAAAGAAAAAAAGGTCAAACATTTACATAACATTAATTAAATCTAGAGAACACGGTGGATTTGCATTCCCAGACTTACAAAATTATTT
The DNA here is from genome assembly GCA_037975185.1 of Centropyge bicolor. NCBI lineage: Eukaryota > Metazoa > Chordata > Actinopteri > Pomacanthidae > Centropyge > Centropyge bicolor. The sequence continues at coordinate 460,561 of JBBMOC010000039.1, read as the reverse complement.
TCTTGCCACACAAATAAGTAATGAAATGGACTAATGCCGGTTCAAAAGCTCAGTGGTTTACGATAGAAAAAGAACTGGCTCTACACTTCAATAGAGACATTAGCCTTTATAGATAAGAAAGATAAAGCATAATCGAAAGGGCAAAACAGTTGGAGTAAAGAAAAACCATAAATAAAGATTTTTTTTTATCTCAGAGAAATATCAGGACTTTAAACCCAACAAATGGATAATGTGTTAAAAGTCTGGTCATCAAAAGGACTGAAAATATATTCACAAATACTGATTAAGAATTATGTTAATTCCTTTGAAGGAATATCAAATGGATTTGATTAAACAGAGTCAAAAAATTTTATAAAAAATTACAACTTAAAAAACTATATCAACAACTTTCAAAAAAGAAAAAACAACCAAGACCAGCAACAAGATTTATTATACAAAGCTACAATATGGAAGAACTCCCTTTCCAAAATAGATAAAATGAGGTCCAAGGAAATTTACAACTGTGAGCAAGAGGACAAATATAAAAACACATATAAAGTAAAAAAAATCTAGGTATTGGAGAGAGTACTCATCATCAGTACTCGCCAGTCAAAATTTACAATATCCATTAAAACAGATTGTTGGACAGGCAAAAAGATCACTTGCATGCTCTTTTTCTGCTCATTACTTAAAACATTGTGGCAACTAATCACAAATCCTATGATGAAAATTATCCAACTTGAAACAAGCCCTCGAACCAAAATGTATTATTTAAGGTTTATAAACATCTGTACCCACATTAAAATGAGACAGATTCCTTTACAGGATACTCTGAATTTCAGTTGTGAATCAAACAACTGAATGAATGAATGACCTTCATTTAACAACTGGAAGTCAAATGTAAACAGAACAACAATATGTAAGCAAATGTTTATTTATGTAAATTACTGCACTCTTACAATAAAGCATGTCAAAAAAGTTTAACAGGGAATATATGAGCCAGTTTCCGTAGGCTACATGAAAAATGGCAAGTTTCTCCAAAACATACTCCCAAAATCTTGATAGTGTTTGACTCAGCAGCAACATGTGTGTAGCTATGCTGTAGTGTGTGTGTGTGTGTGTGTGTGTATGTGTGTGTGGACGTGCATTAGAGATGTGTAGCTGTGTGTGTGTTTGTGGAAGAGCTCCTGACTCAGCTGCGCTTTTTATGTCAAACCAATCCCTGCCTTGATCCTTCTGGAGGAGCAGCTTCAAACACAAATCCAAATCTCCTAAATCACTGCGACAGGCCGCTCGCTTTCAAGCTCTCTTACAAAGAAATGATGCAAAACGGGATATATATATAAGACTAGGAGCGGCTTGTGCATCAGCGTTACGTGCAAATATAAATTAACAAGAAACAGCTTGTTCTTCATCATCTTTATCTCTCCATCAAACAGTTTCCATATTCCTTATGGAGTCAGTCTTTCCATACTCTGTGTACCAGACTTATGGGCTGCTTTGATTCCTTGATTCAAGCAAGCAGTGACATGTGTCTGCTGCTGCTGCTGTATTGAAGAATTGTCTGTTGAACATTAAACTGTGTGAGCTGGCATCAGTGTTCTCCACTTAACATATGGGAAAGAGACAAACTGTTGTCTGGATCACACAGGTGGAAGATCTGTTGCCTCAGTGTGTGGTTTGGACTCCGCTGGAACCCGGACTTAAATCCAAGTGTTTTGTGGTCTGAGCTGGACCCTCTCTTTCCTGAACAGCTCATGAAATCATCTAGGTTCTTCGCGGTATACTGAAGGGGTTGAGGGACACCTTAAATGGCCTGTATAGGGACCTCCACCTTACAGGAGACCAGCTGTCTGCAGCCACTTGAGCTCCTGGAAGTGTTTTAGCTGCTCTGGCTGTCTCACAAAGTTTGTCTCACAAAACTCTTATTGGCCAAAAAAGTGGGACAACTTTATACCTGACCAGCTCCTGTATTTCACATGGTGTCCTCTAATGGGCCTTGTGGTGAGGTGCCCTCTCTGTGCCCCATCTAACTGGCTTGTGACCAGATGTTTGGTTGAACACAAAATGCACGTTAAAACTGTGATGAATTTAAAGATGTTTTTTTGGTCCAGTTTCCTGGACAGAGAGAAAGCTCACTTTTGTTCACCTTTTCATGTGAATTTTCACCTTCAGAAACTTTTGACATGTTGTGCACACTCTGCTCAAAATGCACATTGGAGACATGACATCATTATTCTCTGGGTTGAATTTGAGGGAATGCCATTGAAGGAAAAGTTCATATGGCCATACTTTAATTCTTCCCTCAGATTCAGACTTTACCATTAGAAAAGGTGGGATCTACCTCAGAAGGGCCCTAATAGCAATACACAATAATATATCAATAATATCATCCATAACCAACATCATGAAGATATAATCTTCATATAAAAAATCATGTCAATCATATCCTGCAGTTACCATTAGAAAATGCCCTGAAGGTGATTAGTTTATCATCTCCCCCTCCCTCAAACTGATTAATGGACTATTCCATCAGTGCACAAACCAAGCTGTCAATCAAAACCACCCGCGAAAATTACCTGGATGTGTTTGCGGGATTCGCGCTTTAATTTGCAAAGAAGATAAGAAATAGTGTGCCAAAGTTTAAAAAGTGAAGTAATTATCATGTGGTGTCACCAAAAAAAAAAAAAGTACACAAAATAGGTTTTTGGAAAACTCCTGCGTGGAAAATAAAATCTTGATCGTCACTTCCGGCTCAGATGTCGCGGATGAACTCCAGAGTTTTGGAGGAAAAAACACCTGGATGAAGGTAAGACAGTTTAATTTGTTACTGCCTGTGTGTTACTGGCTGGTTTAATGAGAAACAGTTTGTCAGGCCTCAGGATTGTTGTGCTGTTGTGTTGATCTGAGTGTGCAAATTCAGAAGTGACTCACAGTTTGTTTTCATGATCCCCTGCTGGATTATTATATCCCATGTTGAGATAGTTTGTTAGACCGTGACTGATGTTGTCTACAGTGGAAACACAACAGGTTTCTAATGTTTTGGCTTTTTGTGCTGTACATACAGACATACTTTCCCTTTCATGCCAGACATGTAGTGCTGTCATATTGTGGAGGATCAGGAGGCCTCATTCATCATCATTTGAACAGATCATTCCTCTTCTCTTTAACTGCTAGCTGGAATTTCAGGTGTCTTTCAACATGTGTCTTGTCATAAAGAAGCTGCTTCAGAGAGAAAAGAGCTTTTTCATTGCTTCCCATGCTGAATATGTTTCCACCTTGTCTTTGAATGCGTGTGAATGGAAAAGCCAGTTTTGTTTGAGTGTTTTGCAGATGAGCATTGAGATGAAGGGGTCACTCCTTCTGCACATATGGACTAGTTTTATCTTGTTGAAATGAGCTGTATCTTTCCTTTTCCTCTTCCTATGTTGTAAACATGGGCGTGTTTTTTTACTGCCATACAGCTGTGTTTGGGACACTGAGAGATGTCATTGTCAGGGCCTGTAAAACCTGACGCCTGATCTCATTTCTGGTGGCATTAAGTCGGTGTCATTTCTCTCCATGATGAGCGATCAAGATTTGAAAGGTTACCCCCTTCATTTTAAATCTATTTAACAAGAGACTCTGTCGGCATTGATGAGTAATGGCATGTGCACAGCTGACCAATTAAGCACAGTTTCAGCTTTCTTGGTTAGGTCCTCATAAATGTCAACTATTACTCATTTCCTGTTTGTGGCCTCTCGTCTTGTTCCGTCCTTGTCTCCGTTCTCCTCCTCAATCTGAGAAACATGTTTATGCAAAAAAAAGCAGTTTCTCCCTGACTCTATTTTTGAACCGAGCCTGGTATTTTGGGCTGTATTTGGTTGACATAAAAGAGTTTATTTATGCACTTGTTTGTTTGTTAGTTAATCTATCTGAGCATTTGAACTGCTGGTGCAGTGGGAGCGTGTGCAGTTTTTAAAAATAGCCTCCTGTTCATCTGTGCAAACCGGCTTATTTACACTTGTTTACTTTACTGTCAGCTTTAATTTTAGTTGGATTTAATTAAATTCAGATGCACTTGCGGATACTGCTTACAGTGGTGATCTTTTCTTACCTTCCTTTGCACTACTGTCACAGTCACACTGTCCCAGTTTGTCATGCACATGTGCACATGTTAAATAGCTGTTGTTTAAATCACACACATGGGCAAGAAATCATGTTTATCCAGCAGGAATGTTGCTGTCAAGAGCTGTTTGTCTTAATCGCTTGTACCTCAATTAAGACATATTTTCTTACATGATGTTCAGGAGGCAAGATTAATGCTTACTTTTACTTTTTGAATCGCAGGGCCGTTGATGTGTAACATTTGAAACAACCCCACACAAGTGGAACAACAACCTCAATAACTGGTTTCATATTTTCTCTTTGGAAATGGCTGGTAGCTTTTTGCATTCATATTTATAGAAAAGGTTCAGCGATCTATCGTGACCCTTTAAACAAACCCATCAGTGCAGACTAGGCAGGAGCTGCTCCCATTTCACACCTCTTCCTCCTGCCTGTGCCTGGGGGGGGGGGCAGGACGAGTAATGACTGCTCCGCTCCTTGCCAACAAAGCAACTTTCCCTCTCCTCTCCCATCTTTTATTTCCAACTGTTTACCAGTGTGCACTCATCCACCTCTTCCTCATTTCTCACCTCCGCCGGAATGTGCAGCAAATATGCAGTTTGCCGTGATGTGCCTGTTTGTCTGCACGCTCCCAGAAGCCTGCGCTTTCATACGGCCGTGTGATTGTTGCATCAGGCGCCGGTGGAGGCGGTCTGTGGAGAGAGCGGGAGCTGGTTAGGCAGGCGGGAGGAAATAAGCTTTGCTCAGCAAATACATGCTGCAGTAAGATACAAGTTATCATGGTGTGTGTGTGTGTGTGTGAGTGCGCGTGTGTGCGTGCTTTTGATGTTTGTAGCGGCGTGTTTGAACTGGGAGGAAGGAGCTGCAGTGTGTGTGCTTGCATATATCTGTGTGTGTGTTGATGAAAGGAAGCATCTACTGCTCGTGCTGCAGAATTTTTTTTTTTTCTTTCCCCCCTCCTGCTTCTCCTCCCCTTTGTTTCTGGACTGGTGACAATGAGTGGAGGTGAGAGGGCAGCAGTACCAATGCAACACCATTCATCACACATGTCAAACAGCTAGGCCAGCTGCTGGGGACAAGCGGCAAAAATTAGCATTTCATCCCTCTGCCTCTCTCTCTCGCTCTGTCTGTCTCAGCCTTTATCTCTCTATGTATTTACGTCATAGCTCCACATTTGATAAATGACTTTAGAAGCCACATAATTTTCCACCTGTTTGGATGAAAATGCTGCGTTATTGACCAACACTTTCCATATATTGAGCGCTGTGTCACAGACTAGTCCGGCCGGTTGCATGCAGTTCATCTTTAATAAGACGACTATCACATGATTCTGTCTGTAATGACGGTGTGAAGAAATGATATTGACCATGTTGCTGGTTAGTGCTGAGAATATTTTGCCAGGTCGAGGAGGACAATCTCTGTCTTTACTTTGTTTTCATTGTTGATTAATCAGAGAATTATATTCCGCAATTAACTGGTTAGTCCTTTGGTCTGAACTGGTGACAAATGCCTATCACAGATTCCCGGAGCCCAAGATGACTTCTTCAATTGTCTTGTAGCAAACAGGCTAAAACTGAAAGATAATCGATTAGCAGTGATATCAAACAGAGAAACGCACTAAATCCTCATATTGGAGAAGCCTATTATATTATATATATTCCTCCGTATTGGAGGAACCTGCAAAAGTTTGGCATTTGTGCTTGAGAAATTATTAAAACAATCGATTATCAGAGTAGTTGATGGAACAGCTGATGAATTTTATGTTGATTGAATTGATTGATTGGTTCAGCTCTAATGTTTTCTTACCTACGTAGTCAGATGCTGTCATTCTACATCCTGTAGTCAAAACTTTAAAAAACCAAAAACAAACCACACCCTTGACTCCTCGCACTAAATCTTGTCATTTAATATGCTCTTTATTAAAAAAGTTACGGAGTGATTTCTGGTTAATCATCAACCAACAAGAAAAACAAGTTTATATGTGACAAAGTTCAAAACATCCTCGCAAACTTGGAATATTGGAGGAAAAAAATCTAATATTTTCATTTCGCAGAGCAAATCTGAAGATTACACTCCCCTACGGCGTGTTTACACAGGAGGCGCTTCAGATGTGTTTTTTAGTCGTCCGTCTCATGAGCGCCTGCTGGAACAAACACGCTTCTATTTTAATCAGTCTTGCTTTCGACACTCTCGGCTCGCGTTGCACTATTTCATGTACATTAATGCAACCAGAAGGATATTTTTATACTTCAAGTCTATTTTTTTTCCTTTATTACTTTTGTGTGTTGGACAGCTGACCTATAATGCAGCACTGTGCCTGAACACATCCTGTGCACAGACTGAAGAGTGTGAGTGTCCTGCTCATTATCAGCTTCTTTACTGATGCATCTATTTGTCAGCATATGTTTTCATGATCATTAAGACTGTTGCTTTTCATGTGTTAAAGCTATAAAATAACTTTGTACTGGCAGTTTAATCATAGATGCTTTGGCCTCTGAGGCATAAAACAACTAACAGGGCTCATGTAGTTCTTTTATGTTGCTTTTATAACTTGCATATTAGTGCTGATTACTAAACCTCTTTCAGACAAGTGCTGCTAATTGGCAATCAACCTAATGGGAACTTTGCAGGAGTGCTATAATTCTTTTTAGCTTTGTAATTTTTTTTGTTTGTTTGCACTTTAATGGGGTCAGTTTGTATGAGATATTTAGATTATTCTTTTATCTGGGTGCATGGATAGACAGACAGATATATAGATGGATAGACAGATGTGGAGTGGGTGTGGGCGTTGAATTTCACCTTGCAGTCTTTTCAATAGGGACTATTCAGACGAACTGAGGGCAGAGATGTTCATGAAAGCTGAGAGATTTTTATTCAAGAGAAAAGAAAAACTCTGCCGGCCGAAATAAACAGTAATTGATTGTCATGTATTGTAATAGCATGTTGGCAAGGTAAAAGCTGTTGAAAGGAACCTACTGTATGCATGATTTTACTCTGACTAGAATGGTTTGTGTCAACATGTGTGTGTGTGTGTGTGTGTGTGTTCGCACCACACGCGGCCACTGGATGTTTTAATCTAAGTACACTCCGTCAGTGTTTCTGAGTACAGAGCTTTAGGTGCATCCTGTTCCTGTGGGCTTTTAACACGCCACTGGCTGCTAGTGGGATGGTTGATGAACAATCTCTTAATCAAGGCTTAATTGTTTAGCATGATCCTGAGTGACCCGCGTAATGGAACCCCCCCCCATTGATTAATGATGTGTGTTAACGAACACAGTGGGAGACACCCCAAAACCTTGTCTGACTCTCGTTAATTAAAGGCTGGGTCCAACAGTTATGCAGTATAATGTCAGGGAAATAAAAATACAGATCCTCAAGTGAACTAATGTTTGTCTTGTAGCTGTGTGACAGCGCTGTTTTGTTAACATCACATTGTCTTCAGATGATGTTTTCAGATGTTGGAAGAAACAAGAGATTTTGCTTTCAGTGACATTTGTCCTATATGCAAGGGAATCCAAGAGTACGCGGAGTTGAAAGATAGATTCAAAAAGGCTTTGTCTGACTGTGACCCAAAACTACAAGTGTCCCTCTACATGTCCTTCATCTTGTCCACTAAAAAAGGAGCATTTCTAAACCCACTCTCTGCCTCCTGCTGGAAAACCACACAGAAAAAAAAGAAGCAGCTTCACCAAGGCCAGCTTTTGTCTCTGGTTGTACGAAGTGGGGCGGAAATATGCAAAACTGTCCTTTTCTGCCTCACACACACACACACACACACACACACACACACACACATAGACAGGGATAAAGCATAAGTATAGTGAGATATATATTTTTCAAGCTGAACTTTTATGGAAGCTTGCTCATGTTTTTCACACAGTGGCACTCCAGCATGTGTGATGGGCAGAGCTTTGCAGATAAAAGTCTTTGCCAAGGACTCATACTGAGAATCTGCCCTCGCCTTTTCAATGTTACAAGGCTGTGGCTGTTTTCAGTAGCACCGCCACATAATAAACTCTTTTTTTCCCTTTTTTTTATTAAATACTCTTTAAACTAAAGAATAAAAAAATGATTCAATCCTGTAGATTGCTAGATACTCATTTCATGTGATGATTCGCTGCGTGACATTTTACAAGCTTGATTTCCTTTAAAACAGCACATCGGCACATTAGTGAAGAGGAAGCCTTGGTCTTTTCGTCCTGACCATGTTCTCACTTCTTCTTCTGCGTGTTCCTATGGAGCAATGTGTCCAGCAGTCGTCGGCCTCCAACCATGAATGGCGCCACTCGTGAGGCATAATCACTTAATCACCCCAAGATGGGCAAGGTCACTGTAGACACATGCTGCCCAACCACTTATCTTCTCCAGCTCAGGCCACACAGGAGGCAGGAGAGGAGCTGGAGAGGAGGAGGAGGAGGAGGAGGAGATTATGTTAAAGGGATATTTCACATTCTCCTGCATCTATAGTCGATTTTGGATGCCTGTGTTAAACGTCAGCTTTGCTCAATCATTTAAAAATGGAGATATCATACACAGAAACTCTTTGCACATTTTGACTGTTCTCGTGGATTTGCAGGTCCTCGATGAGGCTAAAGATGTACCTGCACACCGCAACCTTCTCAAAATCCCTCCTCGACTCCTTTTTCCACTCATTACTTCGGTCACGGACAATAGCAGATGGTGCAGCTGCCGGTTTAATTGTCTTTATTACCGAGGCATCTGCTTTCTGCTTTTTTAACCCAGAACACCGTGGCATCATGCAGGCAGTTTGTGAAATAAACGGGAACAGAAAAACTCCTCTTTCTCTGCCAGATTGTAGCAACGACACTGAAGAAATCTTTTTAAAAAATGACAGAAAGTTGTGTTTCGACTCCATTGCGATGCCGCACTAACCTGCCGGCTTACACCTCGGCACCTCCAATAAATAAAAAAACAAAACACAAGAAAAATAATATTAAACATTATTGTGTGGGTATGTTTTCATCTCGCCATCTGCCTCGCATGTGTTGCTCGCACCTGAAAGTCTGTAAATGAGAGAAGGAGAATCCCCGTGGCTCTGTTCGCTTACTTCCTTAGCTGGTGAGACGTGTTGTAGCGAGCTGAGGGAGAAAACAGCAGATGTTAGGCTCTGACAATCCTCGCTGCCTTGGATCTGCAACAACAAAGCAGCTGAGGGAAAATGTCATCCGCGCATCATCCCTGACGGCCCCGCATGAATGAATAATTACTCCGCTTTGACTCAGGTCAGGGAGAGGAAGCTATAGGAACCTCTAACCCTCTTACCTTGAAACCCTTTCAAATCGGGAAGCCCTGCATCATGGCATGTGATAAGACGCTGACACTGAGGAGGCTGTGACATGCCGAGATCCTTTCGGAAATTAAAAGATTTTTCTTGTGGCAAAACGCTCAGGGAAATGAAACGGTTCACCCCGGCGGCTCAGTACGTGCTCTTCCTCAAGGCGGCGAGATGGGGACACGGGGTTCATCTGCGAAGAGGAGGGAGGCGGAGGGCGGGGGGGAGGTTGGAGGATTGGTTGGTCGTGTTGAGCTAACTGCAGTCATGTCGGGAAGGAAGCAAAGGCTTTAGAAATGCATCATTGTCACCATTATGCTTAATAATTTGAATGACATCTCTGTGCATGACTCAAAGGCACTTGTATAGGGGCTGGCGGGGTTATTAGAAATGACTCCCCCAATGATGCGTGTCACTGAAGCAGCAAATTAACATGAGGAGATGGAGGCATGTTAAAAGCAGCAGAGAAAAGGGAGGGAAGGGCTGAGATGGAGGGAAAAAGGGAGCGATGTGGAGGGGAACGGCGGTAGATGCGGAGAAAGATGTTGCTATTTTCACCCTCTTTGTTAGCGGAGACGCTCGGCTTGTGGTGTTCCAGCTCCTGCGCTGTTAAAGCTTTCTCTCTGAACACCAGGTGCTCCCATTGTGATAAATGATTCTCAACTGCGCCGAACAATAGCAGAGGCACCCAGACATATCCCTCATCAAATACTTCCTCAGCTCCTCTTCCACAAACTACACAATAAGCACAGTGGATTGTGCCGCCGGTTGTTTGTCTCGCTGAAGACCGAGGGCTATTTTCACTTCCTGTTTACCATGTTGCTCGTACGGTTGGTGACAGTAGCCTGGAACATGCTACAGGAGGATCTTTGTGCACGTTCGCTGCCCAGTTTCTTTCTCTTCATCTACATTTCCTGCTCTCCTCTTCCTCACCGCTGCTCATTTCACATCCGGCTTCCTGCTCTTTGCTCGGCTCCCATTCCTTTGTTTCCCCGTCTCCCGTCCCTGACAGCAAACAGGGCTTGATACATGTACAGTGCCTTCACCTTTTTTCCGCCCAGTAATGTATGCTGTCAGGAGTTTTTCCTCTGTTTGGATGGCCGGGCTTTCATGTGCGTGCAGAGCAGTATCTCGGGGTGTTGACACGTTCCTCCGTGTTCAGCATGAAACAGACTGTAGCAGGTAATTGATGGGGGGTTTACTGCCACGGGCTGCACAGCGCAAACTGGGAGGAACCCCACCAGTTTTTAACCCCCGTCAATTAGATTAGCAGGTTGGAAACATGGAGGTGATCTGAGCAAAGTGTTGGTGATGTAAACATCAGCATGGACGACGCTGGTTTGTGGAAGATGCCTGTTGCCAGTTTCAAACTGTTGCAGTCTAATACACGGTTCTGCAATATATCCATACCTTCATGAAGGTTAGAATCCTTAGTCATTATCGTCCACACTATTTATTTATATCAGTAAGAGAGACTGAGTCTAATCAAGATGTTCAAATTAAAATCCTGTGAATTAACTCAAATCAACACCTCTCGAAAGCATAAAAACTGAATACTATCATATTCATTTTGTTAGTTTATGGGTGGTGTGAGCTGTAAACGTAAAGGAAATTTTAGTTTGTCATGTAATTTAAATCATCAGTATATAGTATGACCGCCTGTAAGTTTCTTTTTCACCTACAAAATGGAAGTTAAATTACATAATTCAAGGAAATATCATTGTCACATTTTTCTTAAATACTGATTTGTCATGTAGAAATCCAGTATCTGTCTGGTTATAATTAGATGTGCTGAATTTACAATATAGCAGTTAGTCATTTGACAAATTTTACTGTGAACAACTGAAATTAATTGAATGTGTTTGGGTGTTTTATTTGACTTCACCTTGGACTGTGGGAAAATGATATGTTTGATATGTTATCAGTAATAATCAACGGATGATAAAAATAATTATTAGTTGCAGCTGATTTCATCTCTGTTACCTGCAACTTGTTGATCCTGCACCTGCAGTATATTCTTGAAGCCCCTGTGCTTCTATATATCTATGAAGGAGCTCATATCCGTCTTTATGTTGGCACAACACCTGTGTGCTTCTCATGGCATCCGCTCTCCCACACCTCCTCGTCCCCAGAGTGAAACCTCTTCCCATCCGTCCTCACTCCCCAGCCACACAATAGTCCTGTTCAGCATTCAGTCGGGCGCACTGGCCAGGATTCTACCGAAGTGATAAAACCCCATTTATCAGCTGGAAGCGTCCGCAGACTGCAGATATATCCAATCTCTATGCTTTTGATGCCAGGGTCACACCAGCACGATTCTGGCAGCCTTACTGAACCCCCAGTGGTTACCCGCTCCAGCTCAAGATCTCATTACCAAGTGGTGTTACTTGCTAATGAATTTGTCTCTAATCATGTTATTTGTAAGTGCCTCACACAACTTTGGGTAAAACATGGCGCAGTTCTCCCAACAGGAACAAAAATAAAACATCTCTCTGTGGGATTTATCGTTTCTACTCAGAACTCTGCAATCCATATTTTTTGTGGTTGATTTGGCAGTTTATTTCAGAGGCATCTAATAGCAATCCTAATTGGAACAGTTCTGAAACAGTCGAGTGATGAAAACCATTTGGATTTTATTTTCATTATTTATTTATTCCCCATTTAAAGCAGCCAAAGCCACGGTTGTAAACTACAGTGTTGTTCCCTTCCTCCCAGTTGACTGTAAGCTTCACATGCTACCTCCCACCTTGGGCTTGATTGCCAGACCTGTTAACATTCGATCATAAACGTTACACGTATGTAATAAAGCTTTTGAAAATGTGCAGCAGCAGCAGCATTGTTCTAATCGCTTTGCAAATATTGCCTCAGAGGAATAAAAATCGCATCACGCTTAGATCCAATTTGTGCTACACTCACCAATTACTTTCACGGTCCACTTCCCGTCTAATACAGAAAGGCCAGATTATCCGCTGGATGTCTGGGTGCTGCACACCCTAATTACAAACACAAATTGGAAAAACGCAACTTGTGACAAAAAATTGTAGCATGTGATTTGTCCTCTTTCCAAGAAAAATGTTTGTACTAATTTACTTCGACTCTGTGTCCTCAAGGAGATAACTGGTCTCTGAGAAACGGAAGGCCTACTTATGTAGAATGTGAAGAGTTTTTGATCTTTCTATTGGGCTTGTAATCAGATAAAGCTGTAGCACGGATGTACTGTGTCTAATTGGGCTGATGTATAATTAATCTAAACAGTACTACCAGCGTAGTTCATTACATGACTGATTAGAGGATATACAGAGAAAGAGACAGAACATTAGGTTATCAAACAGCCAAGTGCTTTGAAGAGCTGTGAGAAGAACTAGTTTGAGCAGACTTTTCAAGTTGCTTTTAAGGCGTCGTAACCCGTTGAAAAGCGACTCCTGTGCTCCACATCCAGCTTGTTGGACTCTTCATTGCTGCCGTACAAGCTTACTTCAGTTTCACTGTTTCTGCTGGCTGCACAAATCTCACGCCTGGACTCACAGAGGACATGGAGAGAGGGAGTCGGGGCCAATCGCGGCGTAACTGAGGAGAGATCCAATAGCATTGAGTACGATATTAATGCATGGAGTCACATCCGATGATTGCTTTGTTCTTAATGCTGACTCTCACTGATGGACAGGTCCAAACTACAGGAGCTGAATCTGTGAAACCAGGGGACTTGATGGGAGGTTTATATATAATGAGGAGCACATTAAAAGTCTTCAGGTGGTTGTTGTTGTGAATGTTTCCTGTTAAATCACACAAAAGGACATTCAGGCCTGCAACTGATATTCAATTGCATTTGCATTGCAATTCATCTGTTGATGTTGTATTCAGTCTATATAGTCTAAAGTGTCAGAAAATAGTGACAGTGTGCATCGCAATTTCCAGGAGATGTTGAATTGCTTGTTTTGCCTAAAACTGTCCAAAACCTTAATGTATTCAGTTTGTAATCATGCAAAGCAGAGAAAAGAAGCAAATACATTTGAGAAGATGGAAACAGAGAATGTTTTTGTATTTTTTGTATCACAGGTGACTAAAATGATAAATGGACCAGAGGATTAATTAATTTGATGGACCCTCCCCTCCTTTAAATAGGTCTTGCTTTAAATGTCATCCAGTTCCTTTTAATCCATCTTATCTTACATAATAAAGTGCATGTGATTAATAATATAGACTTACAATGTGTAGGCAAAGTTTAGCTGCTGTAACAGTCTTGGATGAAGCATGTCACAAACTCTTCAGAGATAAGTTCGTGACGTGCCTCTCATCCTGAGCAACCGAGTTCACACCTGCCAAATTCAAAGCAAACTCTCATGAGGCAAAAACGTTCAGATGGAGTCACAGAGAGCCCAGGGCTGCAGGTACAACTGTGAGCGAGTCGGGGAGAGACGGAGCGGCGCTCACACTCAGACTTCCAGGAGATAGATGTGTCCTGCCACTGTATAAATTGGCTGTCGGAAACATTGCGCGAGGAAACGCTGCAATTGCTGGGAAGTTAGAGGCGGAGTGACAATGATGGAGAGATGAAGAGGAGGGAAAGATGGGGCGAGGGTCAAAAGGGAAGAGGTAGTGAGGTGAAAATTGGAAGAAGGCCAAGGTCAGTGTTAAATGTCTCATAAAGGGCTGGAGATTGGGAGATGACTGTTTCAGAATGAAAGACCTTCAGAGACAGGACAATAAATGAAGATAAAGATGGTGTAGATTCAATTATGGACAGAGAAAGCCACACATAGCATGGCTACCAGAGTTCTACTCTACTGTACAGTCAACAGCAAACAGTTAGTAAAGGGATGTATTTTTCAACCTGGTCATTATTCTCCCATGTTTTTGTGTATAAGTGTCTAATGGGGACAACAATTTTTGAAATTGGTCCAACAACCAGCTGTGAAATGGGCTGTAATCTGATCCTTTGGGGCAATTGGGCATCGTCAATGTACGCCCATTAAAAAGGCTTGTTTTTACCACTGACAAAAGTGTCCCACAACATTATGGAATGGATCCCTACAGAGATGAACATTTTTGCTAAAGAGTAAGATCATTTCATCACTCTGCTCAAAGTGAACTCCATTGACAAAACAAGTAATTTTGCCTTGCAGGTCATTGTAAAACACACTTCATTCAAGCTTGGCAGAAACAAAAAACAAAATGAACCTTGTTTTTTCACTATTCCAACATTTGCGAAACCTGGTTTGATTGAAATAAACCCTTAAATCTCTGAGTTAGATGTGAAATTATTTGTGCTCTACCTGCTGGTTTCCCTGATGTTTGACCTCGCTCTCGCTCTTCTCCCTGTATTTTTACATCTAACTCAGGCAATTGCCGTGAAGGATTAGATTCCAGCCTGTTTTGAGGCTGTCGGCTGTTTCAAAAATTGTAGCCCCCGTTAATCACTTATAGACACAGAAACATGGGAAAATAGTGCCCAGGTTGAAAAATAGCGAAGTTTCTCTTTAAGGCTACAACTGTGATCGTTATCATTTTCATAATGACCCTGTTATTGTTTTCCGTGCCTTAAATACTTCACTTATACAGCATCTCTCCTGTGAACTACATCATAAACACTACAGCAACCTCGGTGCTGAACAATGACTGGCTTGAATTCAGAACAATAAAGAAAAGAGCCGCGCTGTAGAACGGCAATTATTCAAAGGATCTGGCAGGTCTGATAAAATGAATGAAACATTATGACTTGGCAAACTAGCTTCATGGTTAATGCAGGACTTCCTGGATGAAGGTGGAAGTTATTGGAGGACTGTTCCCCCTGCGGGATAGTAAAGTGATTTGGCCATACTCTGCAGATGTCCGCCATATAGAGGAAGAGATAGTGGCTGTCTGCTGCAGGATGGATGAGATGAGGAAATGAGAGAGATGTAGACCAGGGATCGGCTGACGACCAGGATGCCAGTGACGGTATCAAAGGAGCAATGCCAAGAGTTGTGAGTGGAGGAAAGATGCAAACGTGTCCATTTCTGTTCCAGTTGCTGACAGTGGAAGATCTTATTCGACCCACTCAGAGGATCACCTAGTATGGACAGAAGATAAATTGGCATCCCTGTAATTGCCTGAACCTTTAACCCGGAGGCAGGAAGTGGTCACTTTACCCTGGGAGGCCTCACGTTTGGCCTCTATCATAGAACAGCATCAGCTATTGACACACTGCAGTAATGGCCTACCTTAGGGCTGGTAGCGTCACGCAGAGTAATGATGACCCATGCTCGCCTGCAAGCCACTGCTCCTCTCCTCATCGATGCAATTACTGCACTGAGGCATGGCTGGCCACAAGCCCCCATAGCAAGGCAGATCACAATTCCCCGCTGCTCCTCTTACCACCAGTCCTGCAGCAGAAAATACCTCAGAGAACGACGATGACTTTTGTGTTAAAGTGTGAAGCTAATTGGTCAATCTGTAATATTGAAATGGATATAGGGGATGTTCTGCGCGCAGGTTTGTCGTGATGCATTAATTATTGTTGACGCCGGTGCGCGTTTAGCTCACGCCAGTGAAAAATGAGATGACAAAAGAGGTAATTTCCTCTTTCTCTCAAGATGGTGTGTAATTGTGTGAGCTACAGTGAGAGGGGGGGAAGGGGGGGATCTGTGTGAGACTTCTCCCTCCCCATTCCTTCTGACAAAGACTTTAATTCACCGTAATTATACAGATGGATTGAAATATACAGCAAGACAGGGAATCACTCCAATTATGCAGAGTTGATTAAAACTTGGACCCCATGCCAGGGTGCTGCAGGAGCATGGGAGGAGTCAAGATGTGCACCAGAGAAGCACAAGACCAGCTAACATCTGCACCACCAAGACCAAAACGCAGAAGAGAGTTTCCACGTCTCTTGAAAGTGTTTCTCTAACACCGAGCTGAAAAGTAACAATATACAGTTTGATGGTCTGGTGCATAAGGAAGAGTTTCTGCTCTTGACAGAAGGCAAACTCCTCGCGTCGAATTCTCACCGCCTCCTAATGAAGATGGATCAATGCTATTCATTTACTGACAACCGCACACAGTGTACAGCACAGCCCATCTCCTGTGTTGTGTCGCTGCATATAGCTACAGCATTTACGCACAGTGGTGGGGATAAGTCCTTGGCATCTGGAGACCATGGTCAGCGGAGGAGAACGAGGAAGAGACAAAAGGGGAGGGAGGGGAAAAAAAAACGGGAGATGGAGAATGAAAGAGAAACAGAGACAAAGAGAATGAGAGGCAGAGAGAAAAAGATCACAAATAGGGAGGAAGGGAGTGAAAAGGGCAAGACATTTGTCACCCTCTCCTACATGACCATAGGAAGAAAGAACAATATCATTAATCTCCTGACATTTCAATATTGTATTAACCTTTCTTGTGGAATTCTCCGGGCTCATTAGTCTTTTTTGAGGGGGAGAAAAATAATAATCGATAGAACAAGCTCTGGACACGATCTAGAAATATGCTGCAGTCAAATAACATACAACCTCAAGCCAGTCATGTGACGCCGTCCTGTCTTTAGCAATCACTCCCTTTTAACCTGCTTTAAATTCACTGGTTAAAATACAAACATATCAAACGCGACGATAAATGGAGGTGAAAGGGTGTAGCTGTTGCTCCCCAGTAGGTCACGGCTGTAAAAGAGAAAAATGGCCGAGCAGTAAAACAACAGCTTAAGACGGCAACACAAGCACATCAGCCATCTTTATGTGAAGAGAGAGAGAGGAAAAAAAAAAAACGCCCCAAGGCCACACAAAGCGTGATGAACCCATGTCTCATCTTCCTCACTCAGTCAGTCAGCAGCCTGTCAGCGAGGGAAAGATGGAAAGAAAGAGGGTGGAATAGAGGCAGGAAGGTGCCCACAGCCTTTAAACTCCACCGCCGCCATCATCCTCCCTTTCCCTTTACACCTCCACAGCCTGCTCACCCATGTCCTCACCTCCCATCTATCAATGCCTGAAGAACAGCAGCCATTCAAATCACCAGCACTCCTCAGGTCATTTGACTAAGAAAACACCCTAATTTATCCCCATTATGTGCCCTCGCTGAGCATCGAGCACTGCCGGGCCTTTTGTCTGTCATCATTTAGCCTCTGTGATTGGTCGTGTCGGTGTTTCATCGCGCTGTTATGAAAACATGTCGCTTTTGAATGGTGTGATTGCGTGTTTGCATTGGACATTCCTAACCTCTGGGAGGACTCACCTGGGTTCGAGGGTTATTCCGATGCTGTCATTATAGGTAGACCTAACACCTTGACTAAGACAAGAGGCTCCTAATGGCTTCCCTTGATTCACATGGAAATGAGTGGGCGGCAGATTCACACACCTACATGATATTTCTGTGTGTGTGTGTGTGTGTGTAGGGGCTTTCAATTAGTGTTCTGTTTTTTAATTTAGCAGAAATCAATCATATTTGTAATGGGAGAAATATTGTATTGGACAGGAGCCTAATTGAGAATCCACAGGGGGTAGACAAAATAACATAAACACTTAATGGAAAAGGACTCTGACGTAGGGCTGGGAAGATTTTATACTATAAGCCAATAGATGTAGATAGATAGATAGATATTACATTAGGCCACTACAGCCCCAATGTTCCAAAGCAATGACTGGTTTATGGCAATACAGGATTTACAAAATATTAGCTTTGATGTGATGAAGAAGCTTGTCAGATATTAAATTTAACATATTCCCATCTGGTCCGTGGTCTAGAAAATGTAGATGATACTGAAGGTAGACGATTAGTTGGTTATTAGATTAGTTCATTGACAATCAATCAACCATTTTGATATTCAATGGCTTAAGTTATTTTTATTATCAATGAGAATTGGTTGCATTTTTCTGTTCTGTATCAGTGTAAACTCTGTATATCTGGCTGTTGGACTGTTGGTTGGAGAAAAAAGAAGCGTCATCTTGAACTTTGAACAATTGGGATAGATTTTTTTTTTTGTCATTTTTAATAAATGCATCATAGATTTTATAGAATGAACAATAAATCAAGTAGTGAAGAACTGCCTTATTGTTGCAGTGTGGGAGCCATATTTATCCTAAACGCTGTGCAGACTTTTGAAATAAAACTGACTGAATTTTTTCTTCACTCATCCAGAGTTATTTGTTTTTGCAGTGTGTGTTGATCAGCTGGTCTTGTGTGTTAGTGCAAGTGTTTGGTGCTCCACTCTTTTAATGTTAGTCTTTGAGTGATGAGTTGCAAAGTTTTCACATAATATTCACTCACCTTGCAAAGCTAATTATTAGCTGATCAAATTCAAAATGTAGCAAAGAGGCTATACAAACTACAACTTGACTCGAGTGTGTGATTGCTGTACATTATCTGTGTGCTACATTGTCTCCTTTGGTTGGGTTCTGCCTTTTACGGGTTAAGTAACATTATTTCAAATGTTAATTTTTGGCACTTGTGCGTCAGTTTAGTATGTTGGAAAATAAGAATTGCCATTCTTATGTAAATGGTTTTTTCTTAACATCTGAAATGTAGGTCATGTATGCTTGGCGTTGTCCACCTGCATGTGCTCATGCATGTTCATCAGACGCTTTTTAGTTTTGGTTTGACTGATTAGTTGATGCACTGTGACTTCAGACATTTGTACTACATATTTTGTACATGAAATTGTTTCTGTGAACGCACTGAATAATTTTGCATTTGCTTTAGCCACAGTTGATCTGGCCTGGATTTCTGTTAGGTGTCTAAAATTGCTGTTTTAGAAAATCTCATATCAGTGTTTTTCATTTTATTTTTCCTCTACACCATGTGCATAATTAGTGCAGTGAATCTGGAAAATTAATCTACTAATCAAAGAGCTTATAACAGTGTTCATAATTATCATAAGCACTTTGATAAAGACCATTACTCACTGGTGATATTAAATGTTAGATGGTGAGATCAGCTTACAGATGCGAAGAGGACAGCGGAGAAAAAAGCTGAGGGAGGGAAGATTCCAGGGGACGGAACGAGGAGGCTATATTCCTCTGGGTTAATTGTGCGGACCCCATCGGCACTAAATAAGGATGGTTAGAATGACTGGCTAAGTGACAAATGGATGTACAAATCACCCAGATTACTTCCCAGTTATTAAAAAAACTTGGATTTGGCTGGCGTCCACGCTCCCTCTCTCATTACGACGAGCGGCCTCAACACTGACGGCTATCTTTTACAATAACTCATCTCAGTTCGGTTTTCACAAGTCGAAACAAGCCTAAGTGTTTAACATTGATTAAAAACAACTTTTTGTAATGAGGCGAAATTGTGATGAGTTTGGCTGGTGAGATCATTAAAGGGAAATGAGTTTTGATTGATTGTCTGAAGAGGTGGCGTTTGACCTGCAGCTGTAGTGTAAATGGCTTTGGAGAGGTCCTGATAAACCGTCTAAACACTGTGCACCTGTGATGACGGGCTCCTCGCTGGCGTTCTCGCCGAGGGTAGCGACAGTAGGATGAGTTGTCAGACAGTGCACAGCTGTTCACTTAATTACCTCCTAGTTTGGGAAGGAGGTTAATGAAGCAGTTTGGCGATCAGAAATGAGAGACAGCCTGAATGTGCACAAAAGAAATTAGTTTCTGGCTGCTGAGACAGAGTTGAAAGCAACAGCAGTTTAAATTATTGATTGCGAAAACTGAAAAACTGAAGGCATAAAGAAAGAGGAAGCTGGAGGAGGAGGAGAGGTTAGTGTGCTTTACAGATCTCTACATGTTTAGCATGTTTCTATACAGAGTAATTAGGCCTCATACGGACATTGACATGTTAAATCGGATGAATCTTTTGTCTTTAAATGTACTTCCTTCTGAGAAATTAGACTCATTCATTCAACTTGCATTCCTTTATTTGTAGGCTGTAAAGGTGCAGGTGCTATTTTTCAGTCTGTGCGATGTTTTTAGATCTTTAGTGCAATCAAGTTGGCAATCGTGATCGAACAGTCATTAGGACATTTTGCAACCAGGGCTGCAAATAACAACTGTTTTCATGATCGACTAATCTGCAGATTATCTTCTCAATTAATCAGTTAATGGCTAAAATGTAAGAGATTAGTTAAAAGTGCCCCTCACTGTTTCCCTGAGGTGTGTTTCATATCACATAAGACAAAATCAAACCCCAAATCCTCCCAATTAGGAAAGACGTTTTTTATTTACTCATTCACTTAAACAACTAATTAATTATTGAAATAGTTTTTTTTCTGTAGATTGACTAATCATGTATTTGTTTCAGCTCTACAACCATTTATTTGCTGAGCATTACAGCTGATATTTTCTCCAGGTGTATGTAATATATGTACATCAGCACCTGTATTTTTCAGACATTAGAGATTCAAAGCAAGGGAGGAAATATATATTACACCAAATGTATGCTCACCATCTCTCCCCTTCCCCCAGTTTTAATGTCGTAGACATGCCACTACACCTCCGAGCCCTCCCCCAAGCCCACAGGTAGAGTAACTGTGAGGAGCAGACCGCAGACCATCCAGCCTCATCGTGCATATTCATGCCATTATGGGGTGAATAACCCTGGCAGCCAGTGTATCCGCTTAATATCCTTAATCACCTGCATCTCATTGTGGGGCCTGGACACACCTCCACTCATTAAAATGATGGATTGAGGTAGAAGGGGATGCTCTCCCCTGTTCCAAATTTGTACTTGTTTAGAAAGGTGCTTATTAGAGAACACCTGGGGGAATGAAGAGGGGGAAGGGAGCTCCAAAAGCTGAGAGAGAGGAGAGTAGCAGGAGGAGGAGGAGGAGTGTGAACCCACTGTTGTCATATTTAAACCATTATAAAAACATTACTGAATTATACTGATACGTTTTTTAATTGTTAATTTGTCTCTGTAAACATCAAATGTCAGCACAAATTAGATTATTTCTAAAGATAACAAGTCTGTATATTTGATGCTTTAAATGAGTTTGCTTTTGATTAACTTCCATTCCCTTCCCTTCCTTTTTTTATTCCAGTATTTTTGCATTTAAAAAAATTGATTAAATTAAATGTGTTTAAATGGCAAAAAAAATCCAACATTTGTTGCAATAGATGAGCCCATTAGACGTAGTTTCTCTCGTCGCTCTGATGGCTTTCAGCAGAGGACTCGGAGCGGCCGGTCTCTCGAGGCTCTGGGATGTTGAGGTGGGCAGCGCTAGTCATTAGCTTATAAAAACAGGACTTCCATTCCAGTTCTTTGAGACTCAGGAGGGAGTATAAAGGGGAGGAACCATCTCTCTTTCTTCATCACTGATGTTTGAATAAGCCAGACAGACAGCGGTTGACATTAAAGACTCCCATAGGCCGGGTTATTGCCTGTGTGAGAACAAGCAGTCGGCAGGTTAGATGTAATAAACTGGAACAAATGTATTTCGGTCTCCAATTAGGATAAGTCGCCGTCTAGAGTCACTGGAGTGACTCCGTGGTGACAATGTCATCCGATTTTATGGATATTTTGTTTTGCCGCGTCAGCAGATATCCCTCCGGCTCGTGAGTGATGAGAAATAAGATGAGTACAGTATTGGCTCTCTTATGTAACCTCATAGAAGCCGCCTTACGCCTAATTGGCAGCAATCTAGGCCTGTCAAATTGAATATAATCCCTTCGCCGTTGGTTTTAGCTTCCCTCCACGGCTTCAAATGCCTCCACTGAATGACATGGGATGCTGATATTGTGAGTAATGGAGAAGGCTAATGGAATTGGCATTAGGTAATACATTTGAATAGCTGCTGTATAGAACAGAAATGGCTGTTTAGCCTCTGAGCCAAGGATATTGATGGTTCCATCCTTGACTGTGTTGTTGAAGTACATCGTGTCCTTTGGGTTGAGGCCGACTCAGATAATTTCAAATTAGAATGCAATAGATGCACTGACATTGAGCTTTATTATGATGCTTTTCAATTATAGCTGTAATAAATGTGTCAATAAAATACATTTATGACTTTTATGAATAGTTGTTCATACCCTTACAAATGTTAGCATTGGGTAATCTGCACACATAGTTAAGGCTGTGGACGGCAGTAATTTGTTCGGTGTCATTTAGCAAGAATTTCATAACCTTTCAATTTATTGTAATTCAGGTGGTCTGAGAGAAAACTAGACTTATCTTCATCCTCTTTGCTCTGTTTTCAGGCTTAAAGAAAATCTAGCCTGTGACGGGAGACTTTGGCCAATCACAGGTCATTTTAGAGAGAGGGCCTTCCTATTGGCTGTTCTAAAAATCCAGGTGCGGGTGAACATCCCTTCAGATGGTGAAGCCTGATTCAGTAGGAGAAAATCCTGTTATGATAAATTTCAAATACATGCTTTGCATACAACAATGTATCGTACAAAACACGTCCCGGCTCCACTGGAGCTTCGGGCTCATTATGTTCAATGCTCTTGTCGCTCGTGTGGACGAAAGAGGCATGATGGGCTGAAAAAGTGGGGAATAACTTTTGGTGTGTGGTGCACTAGCCTCTCGCTGTTAGATGGCATCGCAGCTGCCTTTGAAGCTGGCAGCAGAAAGTGAGGTGGAAGATTTTGCATAGGTTTGCAAGTTTTTCCTGCTGCAGCTTTAATAGCCATGAGCTAAACTATTAGAATCTTAAGTTGTTTTGATTTCTAAATGTGAGGCTGGTATATTTTTATTCTGATAACTAATCCTAAAAAGACTAAAACCAACGATGAATTGATCCTTTGTTGCTGCAGTATTATTGCTACATGTGATGCATTATTGATACAGGCCCTATAAATAGTCACATCAGTGTGTAATGGTTGCACATGATGACAGCTGCTTTAGCACTGGTACAACAAAGTCAGTGAAATTGCATGACTCCTTTGTAGTTTTTTTTCTCTGACAGGTATGAAGCTTGGCAGAAATATTGATATGCAAACAGGTGATTAAGGATGTATCTGCATGCAGTCGCGGTATGGCTAACTGTGGGAGTGTAAATCTGGCTAATGCATGTGCAGCTAGTTTCCACCAATGATTGACATTTATGAAACGGAGCCATGCATACAAACAGTTTTATAAGTATGATTCTAAAATACGTATGCAAAATGAGAAAGATCCTTGTGCTACAGATACTAGTCCTGCATACTGTTGTCCAGCAAATGCTTTTTGTGAGCCGTCAAAGATTTGTGTCTCACAAAAGTATTATGTGTCGGGTTGTTGATTTTGGCCTCTTTGTGGGATTTGTTGGCGTCAAGAAAAATCTAGAAGAAAAGCAGCTCTTTGAGAAAATGTTAACAAAAGACAAACACACATGTATAGTTTGATCTTTTTTTATTCATCTTTTTTTTAGTTCTTTTTTTTACTTTTTTGCTTTACGAAACAAATGTTTGCAGATGTCCTATGAATAAACAACAGCACCCTTTCTCCTTAAAAAAACAGGGGTCCGTCACCCCTGCCTCATCAAGAAAAGAGACTCGTCTTGTCCAATTACAACCTCTCCAGATCCCCAAAGTGACTCTTATTTCCTGTATTTGACATTCGTTTAAGTGCATTAGTAGACAAACAAACCATTTCGATTAATGTGCAATAGCTGAGTTCATGGTCAATGCGAAAAGATATTTACATTGCAGCTATGAATCACATTAACTGTCTTTTTCATCACTTGAGTTCGCGTCAGAACTGGAGAGGGAGACAATCACAACGCAAGGAGTCTCCTTTCAAGCACAGCCTTCGTAAACAGCAACCTTTACCTACATTATTATCATCGTCGTCATCATCATCATCAGGATTAACTAGACTCTTTTGTCATACCTGTTTTCCTCCAGTAAGACAAAAAGGTTAATAGATAGAATGGTTTAAAATAAAGTTTAGTGATTGTGCTTTTAAAACCAAAGTAAAACAAATAACAAACATTGACGACAACACGAAACGTAACAGTGCATTACAAAAAACAAAAATAAAATGAAAAAAAAAAAATCCCAAAGTGGCACTTTCTTGGGGCAGCTAAATAATATAGCAATTTACAACATGGATGGAAATGATAAAATAATAATTATATTTACTGGCATAATAAAATTAGAATTCGCAAAATAAAACAAGGAAGACAAATTTGAGGTACCACGATGGGTAAAACAAGAAGACATCATGTATACAAGTATATTTACAGACAGTCCACCCCTCTCTGCTTGCAGCTATTTCATTACAGTAACGTCTGTAGGGGCTCCCAGTTCTTGTCGAGGCAAGCCGAGTCATGTCAATGTCTGGAGCGCGATCTCACTCCATATTGCATTGGAATCAAACATAAATATACTACTGCGTATTTTGTTTTGAATGCACCATTCTTTTATCTTCAGACACTCTTTCCTTTTTTTTTTTTTTTTAATGGACATAGAAAATGATAAGTTAGAAAAAAAAACATTGGTCTGTTTTCCAGATGTAAAGAAACACTACTGATGGACAGTATGATGGCAGCCAACATGATGGTGAAATACTGAGATATTTAAAATTGTAAGAGAAACAATGGTGCTCCGCTCTGGGAAAAATCAGGACAGTCCCTCGTTTTCCTGCTCCGTTCTTCAGCTTTCTACCATCTGAGTAAAAAACAAAAACAAAAACAAAAAAATGTGTTGGTTAGCATCTGTCTTTCATAGAGACACACTGATAAATTGATTGATATTAGCTTACTATTGTATGTAGCAAGAAATTGCAGTACAGAAATGCCAAACTAGAAATTGATAAGTTGATTTTTACTGTAAAATATCCAGCTTAGCACTGTATATCGTTAGCCTAATAGCATAATTGCCTAAGTCATTTTTTTGGTCAAATTGTGATATCCTGCTTAACTTTACTCTCCTACCACTGCTGCATCACCCTACCTTGTTGCCTATATATGCCCAAATATGACTTAGGCAACTATGCTATTAGGCTAAAGATATATCTTTTTTGCTAATTCTAATCTAAGGGCTTTATATCCAGGTTGTTTGTGTGCTATCAGCTGTTACAATGTCATTCTCAAATATCAGCCTCAGTCGGTCAGGCAGTGTTCATATGCTGAGGGTTAGTCTGTGTGCTTGAGATCAGTCTGTACCTCTAGCTCTTCATCTCCTGGTTGGAAGGCCCCCGTGGTGTTGAGGCCCATGTCTGCAGGGTTCCTGCGGCCTCCTTCTCCTCTCCGCCGGCCCCCCGAGCCCCTGGAGGACATGGAGCTGGAGGAGCTTGGGTCTCGGGGACTGTTGACTGTGGGGAACTGTGGTCGGCTGTAGGGCAGAATGTCCTCTGACCCTGGGGATGAGGAACAATTGCAGGATAAATTGAGACGTGCCTAATCACAAATGCTGCGCACTGAGGAATTCACTCATATTGTGTTTGTGGTTGTACCTGCGTGTTGGCGTGCCTTGTTGGCGGTGCTACCCTCATGTTTATTCCCTTTCCCTCCGTGAGCAGTCTTTTGTCTCTCCTGCACGTCTTTGCGTTCAGAAGAGCTGGTTCTGGGGTCCGAGCCCTCTCGGGGCCGGTAGCTCCCCGTTCCTCCTCTCTTCTCTCGACCCTCACCTGCTTTGGGGGAAATCACTCCCCGGCCCTCCATGGCTGCCTTGGAGGGGTGTGTGGGCGACTTAAGCACTGCTGGAGGTGGGATGGGCGGAGGTGGAAGATCTGAAGGATAAACACAGGAAGTAAGAGCACATTAACCACCGACATCAATAACCAGGGTTTAGGTAATTGCACAAGAAGAATCTGTGTACTCTTGAAACTTTAGTGTGTATCATCTGTCATTCAGTTGTCTCACACCTGCAAGGTGATACACAAACACAGCTGCAGTGTGTGTACATACACTCAGATCTGTACACATGGCCACGCCGAGCGGAAACTCCTCCGAACAGACAGTAAACAGAACAGATGACATTACAGAGGCCGAATCTGGCCGGAGAGTTATGAGATTTGAGCGCGAGGCGAGAGAGGAGGAAGAGGGGAGCGTGACGGTCAGCAGCTGGCTCCCTGACCTGCTCGACTTCCCCTGTCGATGAATCAATGCTGCTTGTCCTTGAGCCATTATTCATATGAGGCCAGCCAGCGGGCCGCCCAGCCTCTCGCACATCACACAGCCATCTAAACAAAACGGCGAGAGAAAAGCCTCGTCGGGCTGCGATCGATGGCTTTTCATCTTCTAATCAGCTTCCGACCTGAAGGATGGTTTTATCAGCAGACAGAGCCGTAATCCACATAGGATTATAAAGTTAATAAATGTACCTTACACCTTGCTTACATCCCAAAGGCTATGTTATACTCTGAAGACTGTAGAGTGCTGGATTTTTTTGAAGAATCAAAGCTCTTCTTCTTTTTTTTTATTTATGCACAAAAGGCTAATGGGGCAGCTGATGTCTTTTGCTGCGTCTTGTTGGTGGAATCAGGCAGCTTCAATACACTCTTCTGATTATCCTCCACCTCCATCCACTCCTCCTGAATACAAAAGGGGGCCAGTCAATATCATAGAGCAGAGAGGCGTCTGCAGTTTTTTAATATCTCTCTTGCCTCCTGAGTCCTGCCTCAGCCTGAATCCGATCAATGCCACAGTCTGAGATATAGCTCACTACACGGGAGGAGCAGCGCGCCTGTTAGATTTATGAGGAAATATCGGCGAGGACAGAGCTCAGGTCTGAAAAGTGTCTCTGGGCTTGCCAAGGAGGGTGTATCGCAGGGCCTGTTGGTTAATTAGGCAGACGAGGCTGAGGCAGATCAAAAGTGACAGGGAAGGGTTAAGTTCAGAGAGGAGGTAGACAAAGGCATTAGAGTCAAACGCAATATGAATCATGGAGGGAAATATAACTTGGGTGTTTCCACATCCACTGTGCAAACAAGAGCGAAATGAGTAGGTCAAAGAGGGGTAAGGGGTGGGGAAGGGAGGCTCCTTCTCTTGCTGGTTCGCTTGTTTTTCTGGCTCTTTTACTGCCGCCTTAACTGATGGTATTTATGTGTATTTATAGTGATGCTGCCTGGATAGGAGAGGTGGAGAGACATAAAACAAATGATAGAAGTACACATCATGGCGTATTGTGTGCATGTAGCAAACATAGGGAGTGTTTTCTTTCTTTTCCATCCTCCTTTAAATTTCATTGAAATCACCTTCCCTCACCTATCACCTCAGCGCCAGTCTTCCAGACCACAGACGGGATATGTAGGGTGGAGGGGAGGAGAGGGGGGGGTTGAAGTGGAGACAGAGGGGGGAGGCAATAACCTCCAAATGAAAAACAATCCATTCAGATCAAATGCAATCAGCGGGAGGGCTGATGGACAGACAGAGCTGCAGAGCTGTCAGTCCGCCCCCTCGCTGCTCAAACAAAGACTGAGGAGAGGGGAGCAGGGGAGAAGAGGAGAGCGTGCAGAGGGATGGAGAGATCACTCCAAAGGGAGGGGCAGCGGATGGGGAAGAAGCCAGGATATAAGGATGATGGCAGGAGGCGGAGGTTCTTGCGGGGGTGAGGGAGTGGGGGGCTGGATTTTCTGCAGTGATATAGCTAGTCTGGCTCCCAGTGAGCTGGATATTAAATCTCCCTGCCAAGTGCTTCCAACACTCAAGGACACCTGACACTAAGAGGAGAGCCAGCTCTGGGACGGCACATACTGTACACAGCAGAGTGAGCACACTCTCACATTCAGACACATTAAAAAAAAAATCTTTCCACAAGATCAAAGCAGGGAGGAAAGAGTGAAAAAGTGGCTTCCACTAGTAAAGACTAGTGAAGAATGATGCTGTAAAAAGTCCATTGCTCTTTTACTTAACAAGGTTAAAGCTTTTCCTTCTGTGTACAGCTGCTCCGGTATTTAGCCCCTGTTTGGTTTATGTTCGGGCCCTGCCGAGTAAAAGGTGGCACGTCAGTATGAGCCAGAGCACCTGGATCAATTTCATTAGTGGCTAGAGTGGAGAGACATCCCAGTGTCAGCACAGCCAAGCTGGGCAGAGCTCCCCTGAGACAGCCCCCTCCTCACCGTGGCCCTGGCCTCCAGCCCACCGCTCGCCCGATCTGTTCAGCACCGTCACAGATTAGGAGTGATGCCATGTATGCATGTGCATAAACACATGAGAGAAGATGATTAAAACTCTGGCGCACGGCACGCCCATACTCAGTCATTTATGGACACTACATCACAGTAAACTGCACTTTTCTCTTCCATATCTGTGGAGGGAATAGCGGGACAGCCATTGATACAAACCGGCCATCTGTGGACTTGTGGGACACTGCTATGCTGCTACATGTCTGACTCTCTATCAGTCTGTTGGCTCGATTAAACCATTCATACCTGCCAACTTAAAGTTAATGTATGTTTTTCACAATATTTAATAAAATATTAGTTGTGATATTCAGATCAATATTGAGATTTGAATTGAGATTATTGTCTTTAAATTGAAACTGCTCTTTCTGCTTCGGAGGCATTATACAAGACATGTTTATACTGAAAATAATCACAAACCTAGTCATTCTACAGCATCTATTTTTCATGTTTAGATAAAATTATGCAGTTGTTTTTTGTTAGTAACTTTAGCTCATTTAATATTCAGTGTTTGGGTAGAAACTAAAATGTATATTGAACTTGCATGATTTTTACACAATTTCTTTAGTTTTGAAATTCAATTTTTTTTGATGATGTGTTTTCATAATGCTGAAATGTAATCGTGTGTGTACCTTCATTATAGGCTTCACGTCGCTGGTTCCCTGGATGACCTGCAGGATGCTGTTTCTGCTTCTTCGGAGGCCTCCTCTGTACAGCTGCCATACTCATGTTACTGTCTGTAGACACCGGGCTGCCAGGACGGTGGCCTGACGGGTTTATTTGGTATTTTCGTGCTGAGTAAGGAAAGAGAGAGCCGGTTTGTTTTTAGCACTCTTTAAACTTGCAGTAACATTTCTTGCGGATGCGGCGGACCACATAAAACCTACCTGACGCTCCTCCGACTTCGTGGCCTTGTGTGTTGGGATACTTGGCCACCCTGAGGCCTGAATACTCTGCAGCTGCGGCGACCGCTTGAGCAAAGTCAGCATCAGTGAAGAAGGACCCATCTGATGAGCTGACGGCGCTGGACCTCCCTGAAGAGACATTATCCTCTTCAGAGGCTGACCCCCATCCGTTGATCATGGAGCCGGTCACCGAGCTCTCCAGGTCGCCCATGCTGGACGCGGGCGTCTGTTCGAGCCCTCGTAGCAGCAACCTTCGCGGATGCATCTGGGGATGGTGAGGGTGTGTGTGGGGGTGGGTGTGGTGGTAGTGCATCTTGGCCACCTCTGCATCTGTCTCATCACCCTCCTCCTCGTCTTCCTCCAATATATCCTCCTCCTCCTCCATTCCGTCAGTGTCCAAGGCCAACGGGCTGGTGATGTACCCATATGTGTGTGAAGGAGAGAGGGGCCTTGGAGGGGGTGGAGGGCTCACAGCATGGCGCCTGCAAGAGGTGAGGAACACACAGGATCAGAATCAGATTTTGAATATTTTAGATGAATTATGCAGCGAAGGTTCGCAGTTATCATGGAACCTGCTGATTTTGCATGTTTTAGCCAATTAACTACAAACTACTTTACTTTAAACTCCAGTTGGACACTTTACAGCTATTTTGTCAGAAATCAGACTCACAAAACATAAATGTAAACAATTATGTGAATTTGATAGTTTCTTATTTTAAAATTGCTTCTGTTTGGTTAGTTCAATCCTAAATCGATCATCATGTTCCTGCTCACAGCTGGATGACCACACTGATAATATCACGTTGACAAAAATGGACTAAATTTAGACTGTGATCTATTACTTATTTCAAACAACTGCAAGTCGATTGTTATGCTGTACTGAAATGAACTGAAACAAATGGCTCCCTGGAAGGTAAGAAATCAATCTAAGAACTAAGATATGCTTTTGAAAAATGGCTTCAGTGCAATATACAGAATTTGGAGTTAATGGGCTAAAACATGGAAAACACTTGTGAATTTCAAATACTTGGAAGATTTCTCTATGCGGCTTTAGAGAATGGATATATTTCCTGAACGCCTTTACACAGGCTCCTCTTTTGCTACTTGTTACATTTCTATCCAACAGGCCGCTTCACATCATGCAGATGTACCTGCGTTCATGGCTGTCATGTGCGTCCTGGAGCATCGGCTGCATCTCCTCCTGGGGCGAGGGGGTGAGAGTGGCTGTGGACTGGTGACTGTAAGATACAGCAGCGGGAGAGGAGGCTGCCCCTCGGATGGGAGGAGTGGGCCCCCTCTCCATCTCCTCTTCCTCCTCCAGCTCATCAGGCTGCAGGTACATGTGAGAGGGGGGCATGGGGCACTGCATGTCTGGGTCACAGCTGCCAACAGAGAGAAACAAGCCTCATTACCTTCATATCACTCAGAAAAAACATGAATGTTTTCATACACTGACGCCAGGAAAACATGCACTAAATATTCATGTCAGTCTTATATCAAGGTTTGACATGAGTCTAGCGCTAATAGATAGAAACCCTTGGGGCACATTCTTGCAATGAATGCGAGGCACAGGAGAAACGGCAGGAGGAATGAACTAGTATTTAAATACAGTGTGTGAGTGCCTGTCAAATTTTCTGTGTCTTTGTGTTTGTGCAGACATGTCCCACCTTTCTTCCATCGATAGCGAGTACTCCTCTGTGCTCCGACTTGGGGGTGGGTTTGCAGGAGGTGGGGGCAAAAGGTCAGCCCAATTCATTGTGCTCTGTTTGGGTAGTTTGGGGGTGCGCACTCCTTTCTTCTGACCCTGACTCCCTGCTCAAAAATGGGGAGAAAAAAAACACTCTGTCAGTCACAAGACACCTACAGATACACAGACTTACATTCACTCTGTCCCAGAAAAACACATCAATTATTAATGTTGAAGAAATCTCAAGGTAATGAGTAAGGAATTGACAGGGGATAAAATGCATTAACAAGCGCGGCTGTCAAAGAAAAGATCATTTTACATGTGAGAGTGCAAAGGCTAATGCAACCTTCCACTTTATGCAAGTGTGCACACACTCTCAGTTATTAAATGATGGGAAAAACTATAAAACACAGTCATTTCCCTACAGTGGTATTACCCAGTACCAAGAGAAAAGGTAGGAAGAAAACAGCAGAAAAGGGTCCAATTAATACCAAACTATTAGAATTGTGAACCAATGAGCTGTGAGGTGCAGTGAGCATTAAAGGCTTCTCCTTAATGGCTTGAACTTCAAACGCAATATCAGAATGGATACATGGCATTAAGGTGGCAGCGTTGCATGCCGTCTGCAATGTGTTATCATTTGTCCTTGTCCGCAGACAGACATTGAGGCCCTGATGAAATTAGGCTGCTCCATACTGGAATTAAAGTAAAGCCAATTAACGAAAGCACTGGAAACTACGCAAGGACAAACGGAAATGAAAGAGAAAGCAGGGAAACAAAACAAAAAGCAAAATTTGTACAAAAAATATCCTTTTATCTAATTTGCTTTAAAACATCCCTTCGACATTGCACCCAGAGGACAAAAGACACAAGCAAAAGCCTGGCATGGTGCGTTCATGCCTTTGTTTTGAGGCATTGTTGTCAGTTTCCTCTCCTCTTTATGTTCAGCATTTTTCCACTTTCTGAAGGCATCTCCCTTTCAATTTCTCTTCAAGATAGGCTGACATGGAAATTAATCAAATTACCATTTTAAAGCATGCATTATTAGCGCCTCAAAGTGATTTATTGCTTTTGAGCAAAACTGGGATTTTTAAATGGAGCTTGGGGGTGTGTGTGTGTGATTATATGGTTCACAACAATAATAAGCTGGAAAAGTACTTTGGCAGTTAAATTAAAAAGAGCAAGAAAAAAAAGAGTATAAAAACTCCAAGCAACCCTCCGAGAGAGGAAGAGTCTGGATGTGTTGATTTTATAACCTCTGAATACCCTTCCTAGAATGACTCTTACCGGAGGTGCTACTGCTGCCTCGGTCGGAGCTGTTGTAGGAGCCTCCGGTGTGGCTGTCGTGGGTCTGGTTGTAGGGGATGGTGGCTGGCATCGGGCTGTCCCCTCCTCTGTAGCGATCTGATGGTGGGGAGAATGGAGTATGTGGTTAAAGCAAAGGAACTTCACTTCTTAATAAACAAGGAAATGCACCTGATCAGATGCATAAAACCACTTCAGGATGGATATGTGAAATGACACCGAGCACAGTGTGCAGTGTTAGACATGACAAGAGGCATGCAGCTCATGCTTCACAGTGTTCAGGTGAGTATGTGAACACATGCAATGTCTGCACAAAAAAATTTCAAAACTATCACACCAGATGTGGTTCCTTTCTGCAGGTACAACAAGGTGATGATAGCTTTGTTCAAAGCGTCTACAGATCCAAGAGTTATCTTTGTCTTCCCTTTAGAAATCTGACACCAAAGATAAACCCTCACACCTGCCTTCATAGCAAAAAGACAACCCAGATACCGTACTCCGACAGCAGCTCAGCCCTGACCCACATTTAGCGGCAAAGATTATACTTGATTGCACGGAGGGTGATGAGGGGTTACATGAATGCCATACAGACAGGCAGAAAGAAAGAGCGATGACGCCTATGTTGACTGAAAAGGAGCGAGACAGAACGAAGGAAAATATGAGCATGAGACTCTTCTACAGGCTTCCACAGTGAGGCTGAAAGAGCCCGGGAGAGGAGAGAACAGAGGGAAAAATCAAGTGGAGGAACATCATGGCTCGGAGTTGACCTCTTTCACCATGGCTGCTGGCTATTCCACACACTCACCCTTGTTCAGCTTGTTTTGCTCCATGATGTTGTACTGTAGCTGCGAGCCCATTTCCTGTTTCTGCTGCTGGACCGAGGTGGGCTTCCAGCAGTGCTTTTCATTCACCTCCCCTCCAACCCCGAGTCCTCCTCCACTCCCTCCGGTGCCTCTGTCTGAGTTCATGTTGTTGCCCATGATGGAGGACTGGATGAGCTGGGTGGTGGCGTACGGCGTCGGCTGGCCCCCTGGTCCCACAAAGCGGCCTTCTTTAAGGTTGGGGCTGTTGAAGGTCTTCATCTCATTGATCTTGTTGGACAAGTCTACATCGCCATAGACTCCTGACTCTGGCACAATGAGGTTGGTCTGCTTGTTTTCCATCTGGTTGTTATAATTGGCGATGCAGTCGGCTGGAGAACATGAGGAGGGTATTTAGTCAATCTCGTCTACTGCTGATCAGCTTAGCAGCAGTATGCCAGTTCGGTAAATGCTTTGAAACAATAGGGCATCATCTGATCTACTGCAGAGCTGAGAGCGCTTATTTGAGGAAAGTGAAATACATTTACATATTAATTTCAAGCTTGTGAAAGATCGCTGTGCCCACCAGAGAGACATTTCTATTTCCATTTAAAGTCTTAGTTTTGTTTGCCAAATGATGATCTACTTTAAGCGAGTGACACAGGTGGTATTACACCTTCTCGCTCAGCCTCTTCTCCGTCTCACCCATGACTCAATGTGGGTGTCATCTCTGTTCTTTTCCATCTGACAGTGGGAGCATCTTTGCTCATTGAGAGGGACAGAGAGACATGTCTGTATCAAAGACCTGGAATGAGGCGCGCAGTAAAAGCACAGCTCCACTGACAGATCCAATTTTCCCTGGCTCATAAAATATTCAAATCCTCCAGCAGATCTGAGAGCCAGCCTTGCGGTAAATACCAAGGACGGCCATAGGTGTACGCCGCTCGTGCCATGCGCCTCACATTTCAGCAGCACGGAACAGCTCGACACTTCAAAGGTTGATGTGTGAAAGCGCCCCTATGGCTGCGATAAAGGGACATTAACTCCTATTTCTTTGCTCTGTCACCTAGTCAGTGATCCTCTTAATGTTCACAGAGTTTAGGTTTGGCACACACACAAAGCATGCGTCTGGCAAGCTCCTTAGTGTCATACAGCGGGGTGTCATGCGAAGAGTGAGGGCTGCCTTTAGTCTGTTATTCCCTGTTAAACATCTCGCACCACGTTAAGGTAGAGTTAAACACTTCAACCTCACAAGGGTGATTAGCACATAGAAAAAAAACTGAACCTGATGACTATAAAGTCTACAGAATGAATTATTAATCCTCACTGGAAAAGGTTTTTGATGGAAGGAGAAACTATTCCATGGCTGGATGGATATTAGGCCGAACAGCTGGATAGGAATTATGGGTTGCCCTTAAAGGCAAAGTCCCAAAGTGCATAATTTAGAACATAAAGCATTTCATTCCAGTCCAAGTTTCCGAGGAACGGGTTGTTTAAGAGCTTGGGTCACAGCTGAAAATTAATACCATTAAGTCCTGTGTCATCCAAGTAGAAGTTTTTGGCTGTTCTCTTTTCAGATAGGTCACTGTGTGTGTGTGTGTGTGTGTGTGTGTGAGAAGGAATGAATATTTCATTGTCGTGTCTGCTCATTTATGACCCGTTCCTCGTGGAATTATGCAGACACATTAACTAACAGCAAACCAAATATTCCAACATGTTAACCCACCTTCATCTAACAGCATCACCATCATCACAAATATGAACATGAACCTCACACAAATAATGCTCCAGGAGATATTTCATAATGGAAATACAGCAGAAGTGCAGAAATCCCAACAAGACAAAAACTACATCTGCATCCTTTCGTGCCAAACACTATATTTGATCCAGCACATTATATGTATATGTATATGTATATGTGTAAGATCTTAAAATTTCCCTTTTGTTGACAACTGTACAAGTGCTGAATAAACTAAAAAGCCACCTGGTCTTCCATGAGTCTCTTTTCCCTCTCTGTCTATCCTACTTTACTTTATCTCATTCACGCTCTGTACCGCCGCTCATACATTACAGCGTATGTTTTAGCATATACTTATTCCCCATCACTCCTTTCTCCCCTCCTTCCATCTGGACTTCCAGGTGCACCTTTCTCCCTCTATCATTCTCTCTTCCCCTGCTTCTGGCCACCGTCTGCAGTCCAGCCTTGACCTCTTCGCCCGCTGCACATTTCTTAAATAACTGAGCACTTAGGGGAAATTACATTACCGGCTATAACAACAGTATGGAAATCAGCAGAGCAATTCGATTAGCAACAGAGTAGGGCCATAAGCCCCTCTCAGTGCGCTCCTTTTATTTCCTTCCTAAAACAGCTCTACTTTAACCTCAGATAAATCAAACACACAAGCACACAGCCTCTCTTAATCCTAATATTTCTTCAGGTTTTTCTTGTGGAGACCTACAGAAAGGAGAGATACACAGAACAACTCTCCAGGGAGCTAACCCAGATATCAGATTTTACTTCCTTTTGCACTGCGGATTCCTCCAGCTCCTGCATTTCTTATCTCTACAGTTATTTTGTCAAGGGCCGCATCGTCGCATCTTGCTGTTTATTTTGGTTGCTGCCTACGTGTGGAGGTGCCGACACTACGTACCGGGGCGGCTGTATGTTGCCAGGTTGCTGTCGCTGTTGCCATTGCCTGCAGTGCAGCAGTTGATGCTGCAGTCGTTGTGGTTGGAGCAGGAGTTGGGCCATGTGTCAGCCAGCCAGGGCTGAGTGGCAGATTCCCCAATGTTTAGCAAACCTGGCCTGGTTAAAAAAAAAAAAAAACAAGGAACAAATGGTTAACAATAGTAAGTGTCTAAGCCAACACCACAATGACATTTATGTGAATGAACTCAAACACCCACAGGAACATAATATTTGAAAGAGAAGATTATGTGGAGTTTATTTATCCAGCAGCTGAGAATAAGGAAAACAGAAATCCGGCTTTAGTAGTTTTTGCCTTTTGGCCACACACACATACACACACACATACACAAGCCCAGGGAGCACATCAGAAAAAAGCCCAGCTAAATAAATTGTGTGTGCTTGACTTGCCCACAGCCGATGACACTTTCCCTGAGCCCTCGTGAACATTAGCAATCCGCCTGGATTAGACAGCCAGATAAAATTCACTCCCAATGTTGCGAAATGTGCATCCTGAACAGCCAGTGAACCACAAACGCTCCCTGACTAGATTCCATGGTGTCATACAACATCTCTGTCATTTTAAAACTTGTTTTTTTTTTTTTTTTAGCTGTACAGATGGAAAGAAGAGAAACTACGCGGGCCAGTCCTTCACATCATCCTCTGGCCATCCATCTCTATTGTTTCCACGTCTCGCTCCTGTTTCCTCAGCTTTAATCCCAACACAACACAAGATCACTTGTTTAGCAGGAGTCTACTGTACAACCTGACCTCAGGCCAACCACTGTTATAAGAGCTGAGAATAAATAGACTCTTATTGCTCATGAAATGAATCAACCTGGCATACAAAGCAAATGCAGGCTACTCTAGCAGAGCCATACATTGTTCCAGTATTCAAATGGCCACAGAACGACTCCCAGTTTGCATATCCCAACACTGAATTAGCATTGAATTACATTTCCTCATTCCCTCTCAAATGACTCATTTCTTGGATTCATTTTGGGTAATGAACACATTTGTCTTGTACGGCCAAATACAATCCCACAATAGCTCCTCAATAACCCCGGCAGTTGTATGTTGATATTGAATGGCCATTGTCTTTGTGCAGGGCTGACACAGCCATGCTGCATATGGGATTCAATCATACGACTGGATAATATAATGAATATGGATTTACTGCTGATGGCTCCAAGCTAACTATTCATTAACACATGAACAACACACAAATGTACACTTGCAGGCAGTGCTGTGTACATTCTGTACTCTGAGTAAAGAGGGGGCAACAATGAATACATATTAATACATCATTTTTGTCTGCATACTCGATTTTCACTATTTCCCAGCTGTATGAAAACATGCCCAATGCCATTCAGTGGATATACAAATGAGTGTTAGCAACTTGACGCAGTGTTTATCAAGCCTAATTCTGCACAGTCTCACAGTTTGTGCACAATGCACCATTCCACAACATGAAGAGGTGTGGCGTTACTGCTCCGTGTGCATGTAGCTCCCCGAGTGTTTTTGGGTGAAGCTATGGCACAGCCTTGTGGTTGGATGTGGCGCTCCACCATATAGGATGAGGATGGGCTCCTGGCAGACTACATGGGGCTTTGTTCCTGTTATCATAACATACTTAATGCACCTCCTTACCCCTCCTCAGCTCTCTGCTGCCTAAGAAAGTCACAGCACTCCCCCTAGTGTTTGTTAATGAAAAGTACACTTGCCCAGCCCTCCTCATCTCTTCAGGAGGGTTTAACATCATGTTGTGATTAAATTCTAATCATCGTTTAACTTCCAAAGATGTGTTTAAACACTATCAGACACACACTTACTAAAAAACAATAAATGAACTCTTACCTTCCAGCGCTGCTCACACCCTCTCCACCTCTCTGATATGCCACTGAAAACAGAAAAAATAATGAGTTTCCATCATGTTCACCACTTTTATTAGTCATCCCATCATCATCTTTGCCATTGTCATACAAGGTCAATACATTATTCATAGTGTGTGTTGTGTTATCAGTTCAAGTGAGCTCGTGAATGAATGTGTGTTGCATCATTTCGGCTGAGTCACACACACACACACACACACACATACAGCAACAGGAGCAGGAGGAGGATATGTAAGAGGCTTATGAAGAACAGAGATGCAGAGCTCTTTGGTTTTCTGGCTCGGGTTCAGTGTGTTTGAAGCTCCGCGCGCTGCAAGTTGGACTCTTTCAAGAAGCTCTAAGCTGCCCGTGTGTGAAGGAGAGATAAACTTCTAACTTTAATTACAATCTCTTCCCTGAGAGGAGAGAAGGTGAAAGAGGGGTAGGTAGGGCCTGAGCTGTGTCGATTCCCTGTCTCTCTTTCAAAAACAG
This sequence comes from Centropyge bicolor, assembly GCA_037975185.1. Lineage (NCBI taxonomy): Eukaryota > Metazoa > Chordata > Actinopteri > Pomacanthidae > Centropyge > Centropyge bicolor. The sequence goes on along the minus strand of JBBMOC010000039.1, from coordinate 422,476 downwards.
GAAGTGTGGTTTTGGTCTTTGCATGCAGCCAGAGGAGCGTGTAGATTAGCTCCCTCTAATGCAAACCAAAGCATCACAATCTGGTTCTAGATTTAAATCAGCATAATGTGCTGTAACCCCGTCTGGTTTTACACCAAGTATCAGGGCAGAGATTTTCTCCTTTAAGAAACAGAAAACTACCCACACAAGCGAGGGGTGTGTTTCTCCTGAAAGACTTCCAGCGAATCTTGAAACAAGCTTGCAACTGCAAAATTATTCCACCTGATTGAAAGCCTCGAGGCAGACAGAAACAACACCGCTACTGTTTAGATACGACCTCTGCACAGACAGGATCAGCCAGCGTAACCAAAAACACAAACTGTACAGCATTGTCTCTCTCACTCTACTTCTCCTGCTCTCGCTTTTTCGTCTCACGCATTCACAGCGAGCCTGACACACCTCTGGGGAACAAAGAACTTCAGGCGGATGAAAGTCCACAAGTGAAAGAAAAGAAGGAGCGGACTGTACATACAAACTCATGAAAGAGAGAGAGGCACACACAGAGCTTTTCTTCTATCTGTTATAAGCTGTGTCACTTCAATTCACAGATAACCTCCTTAGCTCCGCTGCCACTTGCCTATCTAATTGGTGTGTTAGAGCGCTGGTGGTGTGTCATTCTCTTAAATCCCAGCTGAGGTTGCCAGCAGTCCTTTGATCAAGTTACCACTAGTTTTAACAGCTCCTCAGTAGTGTGGCCTCCTCCTCTTGTGAGCATGACGCTCCGACACGACCCGAACATGTGGTGGAACATTTATTTCTTGGTAGATCTTTAAACTGTGCCAATGATCGCCTCCTTTGACTGACTTCTCTGCAGTTAATTGCTCTCGTCTCTATCATGGCTGTGGCTGTTTCGGATATCAAAGGAAGCGTTTCACAACTAGGCCAGTGCTCCTGTTCAGTGCGTGAATAAAAATACACTGTATATAGAGTAAAAATAAAATCAGGGTGCTTACCTGTTGGTGTGAAAGTAAAGGACGGCACTGCATGGGAAAGAGAGAAAATGAAATTAGTGCTGAATTATTGTTCTGTCTGAAATTAGTTGGTGTGACATATGCTTCATGACCACATAGTTTCTATAAGTACACAAATCCACAAAAAGTATTTTAGCCCATATTCACACGCTACTCGCTGCCCCCTCGTCTTTGATCCCGGCAGACATCCCTGGACCCCAACTGGGGGAAAGTGAGTGTTGAGCCAGCTGCTGGTTCAAATCCATGCTCAGACTGTCAGAGGCCTGCTGGGCGGGGGTCACACACTAGGGAGATATCTGTTGCTATCTCTGACACTCACATCATCACCCACACAGCTCAGCTTCTCACACTTTGGCTTGGAAAGGGGCCCTTGTGCAAAACATCAACCTACTGTGTGTATCTTCTCTGAAATGTACTTGTTGTTGCCCTCTTTGAAGAAGTGAAGAGCGCTACAGTATTCATTGCAGCTGATGCAACATTGCGCCATGCTGCTCCACTGACTTAAATATGTGCATGTTAGAACTGTCTGCCTTCAACTCACAATATAAGCATCTTAGAAGAAAGTCGTACTGTCATTTCCTCAAACATTCAGTACCCGTGTCAACAAATGTCCTCTAAATGCCACAATCACCTAATCATGTTTGAATCTCTCCTCTTGACGCTCAAACAAGTCTAAAGATATAAGCGGTTGGATGGCTTTTATCTATTTGAAGAGGAGACAGGGTAACACTCGGTGGGCAAGAAAAGAGTCGGCGACAAATGCAGACGTGATTGAAATACACAAATCAGGTTCTGTTCTTGCACAACGCTGTCACATATGTTCAGTCCCCGGCCAGATGAAGCTGTAACTGTGCTACGACTCTTTGATGAGTAATTATTTGGTTGCTGCAATCTCAGGCTTTCAGCTGATTTGTTTGGATTATTTCAGTTACAAGATTTTTTTTTATCCACTACTTCTGCTGTGTAGCATAATAAAATTCCTATTGCACAATGTTGTAATTTGCATTAGTTCTGATCAACACAAGAGAGCCATAAGGTTTGCATGATTGCATTCGTTGGCAGGGAAATAAGAAAAAAAGCTATTTGGCATTTCTGTGAGTTTACAAATTTAAATATGTAGTCTCTTCCAGCCAACACTAGTATACAATGTAGCACACAGTTGCACAGTCCCAATTCAACCTATTTCACCCTGAGTGCAGATTGTTGCTTCATGTGGTTGCAATTATACTCTTTTCAAAACATTCTTAGTTACCAGTTCCAACAAAGACCGTGGCCTCTTGTGGTCTCGGTGCACGAGGAGGAGGAGGAGGAGGAAGAGGAGGAGGGGGGAACGCGTCTGCCTACTGTGCCCCTGAAGAGCTTTGTGAGTTTATGTGAGCATGCATCAACATATAGAAACAAGGAAAGTTGGAGGGTAACCTCAGCCTACACAGTCTTCTCCACTGCTTGGCCACAGATCATTACAGCACTCATAAAGACTTCAAAGTTACTTTTCTGCGTCAACGTATTCCCTTTGAATAAAGTTTGTAAGTTACTCTGGTTACAAGAATATCCACACTGTTTGATTTTGTTTATGAGGCTGTTTGTTCAGATGAAGATGGATCAGATTGCACATAATGTCTTTCCATAGCAACACTAACTCTTACTTATATCACATTACCATTAGTATGTTATGAGACTTACATACAAGAGAACAAGATGTAATTTTAAATGTCATATTGGTCTTTGAGAAGATGTTCAAGATAATATAAACCGTGATTTGAAAAGCGGTTGTGATCACACAGGTATGGTTAAAAGCTGTAAACAGACCTTCACACGTGACTCACAACAATTCCCACTATTAGCGCAACTGCAGTGGGTTCAGAGCGAACACGGACAGTCTGTGCTTTTCTGTGCTGACAGCCTCAGATTAGCAGCAGCAGCAGTTAAGTCGGTCTATTGTCTGTGTGCGTCTCAAGGCTGAAGGGTGGATCTCCTCTAACCCTGGTAGTCAGCGTTAAACCTGAGCCCAGGAGTGAGGACGGTGCAGGTAGCGCTCACAGGCAGCAGCTGCACAGCCCAAGGCCACACATTAAGCCAGCCCACACATAAATGAGACTCAGAGAGAAAGGCTAATAGCTCTCTTTATAGGTTACTGCAACTATTGTGGGCAGAGGTTGGGCATGTCATGAACCCTGTCTCTTCGACTTACGCCAGGTAGAAACCAACTAGGTTAAGCTGCTGCTACTCTAAGAAGGTAAATGCAGCCCGAACACACATGGGGTTCTGGGATTTTTCAAAACATATGGTAAATAGACACCATCAACATGATTTCTCATTGCTCAATTCCTCCATATCTAAAGGCCCCTCTCTAAAAGGACAGCAAGTACTTCAAGCATGCGAAGATGTCAGCGTGTCCTTGATAAAGAGAGATTATGGCAATGCATTCTTTCTTTCCCAGCACAGTCAGAAGGGAGTTGCTAAAAAGGGGAGTTGTTGGACCTCAAAATGTACTTTACTGAAAACACTCTTCACACATCCTTGCAGAATCAGCGTGACAGAAGTATGAAAAAGAAATAAAAGATGTCTTCATGCAGCACTCTCAGCGGGAGCTCACATCACATCTTAAAGTACTCTACTGGAGAGTACTTTCACTTAGACTTCACCTGGAGCGCTCTACAAAGACATCTTCCCGTGAGTGACAGGTAGGCTGGCAGCATTTGGGATGAAAGAGATGGAGGGGACTGGCTTGAAACTGAAATAAACACTGCCGCACTAATATATACTGCACAGCGTTTTCTCACCAAATTGAGAAAGTGAGAAAACCTCTAAACTCAACACAGCTCTGCAAATCAGAAATTCAAGTGGATGTACAGTTACTGTTGCACTCATGTACTGACCTTTGCGTATGCCTGCATAGCTGCTGGACAGGCCGTTCCTTTTCTTCCGGTGTCTGTACAACCAGATGCTGAAGACCATGAGGATGATCCAGCAAGCGGCTCCTATGCCTGCTATAAAAGCCGGCTGCTTGACCACGTCTGAGATCTGCTGGGACAGGGGGTTCTCCGGGCTCACAGATTCAGTCATTCGCCCAGACGAATCTGAGGATGGGAGAAAGACAGGTGGAGATGTGAGCGTAGGATTAGGAAGGATAAATGTACATTTGGTGCAAATTTGGATAGCACACATAAAATGAGGGCGACAGGGTAGTGATTAAAACCTAAAACTCAAACAGAGTGGAAAAGCCTGGAATAGTGAAAATACATTTAAAATACTAGGAGTCAGCATGGTACACAAATACGAACATTCCTCTTTCTCCAGATGCACAAAAAGATTCCTCATCTCAGTGGGTGTGTACGAGGCTGGGTTGTGAAAACGGAGTCGTTTCTCTCTATTATTCAAAAGGCTTTCATCGCAAATCCCAGTCAACAATGGCAGGTGAGCAGACGAAAGCAACCAAAGACATTCAAACACAGCCGTGTGCGCCACGCAAGGCTGATGGAGTCGGATAGGAAAACACAGAGAGGCGTCATTTACACCGAGCAATGGCGGCTTCATAATCATATAAATAAATCCAGTGAGATCATCCCTCAAATACAGACACCACAGTAATTAGCAAACTGAGGCACATCTGTGAGAAGCTGAGGTGTGAATGCCTTGAAGCTGTTTCTACTGTGAAATGCACCGTAAAGGCACCGTCTGTACTACGGCTCACAACAACCAGCTCTCGGTCTGTTTTTCTCATCTGTCTATTCTCTCTGTGCTTCTCCCTCATGCGTGATACATGAAAGACTTCTCCGGGTTGCCCCACAGCCCCCCACCCCCTTCCCCGCCTGCCATTCTGAAATTTCTTCATGTTACTTTGTCTGCATCTCTTCTTCTCAACTCTTTCATGCCGTAGCCACTCGTCTCTACCAACTTTCGCAGCCAGAGGCAAAAACACTTCCCCAGTGAAACCAGCTCCCTGCCTTTACCCCTCCACACCCCTCTGTCTGTCTTTGTCTCACTCACTCAGTCCATGTCACCATTCGACTGCCTGTCTTCTCAATTTGTGGCTCTGTCTGGCCGAGTGAATGGAGCATGCCGATGTGACTAAGCAGCCCACAAGGGACAGTACAGGTATCGAGGCTGAGATGACGCATACAAGCTCAGAGTGTGACAAATGCATTTGGGTGAAGCGCTGGTCCCCAAGGCACATTGTTCCACTCCAGTGTTGGAACATGGCAACAATCACCACAGGAACTCTTCAAGGGAGAGAAATTGTATCAGTCACAGCCAGTGCTTCTTCATGCCCATCCCAGCCCACTCAATCACACATTTAAAACCAGATGGAGTTCTCCCTCTCTTTCGCCGCCTCGTCCTGCTATTCATGTGTTTTCCATCCCTCTCCTGAGTAGGTCAGCTCAGAGCTTTGGGGAATAAAAACTGACAAAACATCTCAAAATATCTGCCCGTCTAGACTAAAAGGACAAAAAAACCCCACCAAGAAATAAATTACGACAGCTCGCCCCGATGCACTGTGTTTCTTAGCATTAATAGCATGTCATGTCTGAGCCCAGAGTGCAGGAATCATTATTGCCTTTGTTGTTTGAAGCGAAGCAGAGGCAGAAAACATTGCATCCTTGACTGGAGAGTGGAGCAGGGTGGGGCAGCCAGCTCAACAGCTCTGCCACACTGGAATTCAATGTGCGCGTGTTGATCGCACTGCCAGCTACTGGAACTCAAAGACGTTTCAGAGTGCACAAAAACTGAAATTCCCTGTCATTCAAACTCATCATTCTCTTCTGTGGCAAGTGACAGTAATCACTTCGATTATAGTTTTTTAAGCATCACTGCTGATAATGAAAGGGAAAGCAGGGAGAGGCTTGAACATGTCCGTTACTACAAAGAAAGGAATTACATAACTGTCTGTTTCCTTGGCAGAAAGTCGTATTGCTGAAAAGCTCTTAATTTGAGATGACTGGATTAATGCCATAATTATTTGTCAGATGACTGGTCCCATTCTGTGCGCAAGGATTGCCAGAGGACAAACACACTGAATCACGGCAAATGTATCCACTGGAGGAAAAACAAAATAATTATATGACCTCCAGTGAGAGAGAACTGAAGGTTGTTTCTACCCACCGAGCTGGAAGAAGGTGATATCGCTCTTGACTCCAGGACCCGCCCCTGTGCTGGCTGCTACCTCCACACTGTAGCGGATCCCTGGGGCCAGACTGGGAATCAGCACGGATAAGGTTGAGCCGTCGACTGTGCGGTTGATGTGGTACCTGCTCTCGTTCCCCAAGCACCAAATCTGCCATAACAGAGACAAAGAAAAAGTGGAGATTGAGGCAATGTTATGAAGGTTTCATGACAACATTCGGCTTGGTAGCTGCCGCCAATCTGTGTCCTTATAATTGGTCGGTGCTGCTATTACAGCGTTTTGGCGCGCCATGGGTATTGTGTTACATCTCTGAGGTAGGAAAACATTTTACAGCGTGGCTATATGTTTTACAGGCTGTGCTCAACACAGGGTCAGTATTAGCTGAGGTAGCCATAACATGTCTCAGTGTAGCCTTAAGCCCATGAAAAACAAATGGGGATCAGTAATCACCCCCATAACCCAATTTCAGCAGAAGCTAAGAGCTGTCACTCTCAGGAAGGAGAGCGGTCTCGCAGGCTGACTCACACCAGGGTCACAAAGAGAAGTATACATTCACCTCAGCATGAGGCCTGGAGACCTCCACATCCTGAACCCCTGACATTCTGCTTTCTTTACCCCCCGCCTCCTCCCACCAGTTAACCAGGTTAACATACACGCTTCCTCGGGTGTGCACTACACATGTGTGCTTCTGCCTATGCTTGCACTTCTGTGATGGAACTACAAAGCCCTGAAATTTTCTGTGTATCTTAAAAATTGCGGTGAGTGGAAGTGCCGCTAGGGACCGGGCTCGGTAATGAGCAGGGAACGCTCTCGAGCTGGACTTAAAAACCATGAAATTACTCTAAAGCCTATCACCAGAAAACATTTACCTGGAAAATTAACAGTGGCTTAACTTTTTACCGGCTCTGCCTCATCTCCCCGTCCGCCACTAACCTATATTCCCTGTGACACAAAGAGGCTTTCCAATTAAAATACAGGACTTTCGCAGCATAATGTATGAGAGGACAGCACCGCCCAAAGTGGGGCTATTATAAAAAGAGCATACATTAGCAATAAGCAGGAGGGAAAGGGGACGGAGAGAGAGGTGCTATAGGTTGAAGGATGCATTAACACAGCCCCAGACCAAAGAAATGACTGGAATTATAATAGAGGTCTGTTTCTTCATTGTTGTGTCCCTGGCTGTTTTTATTGATGGTTGTCCTCCACTCAACTACACACTGCCTCCACAAGGATGTCGCCACTTAAATGCACAGTATATATAGTTTAGTAAGTTTTATGTAGTTAAATGTGGAATTCTTTTAATTTATGTCAGTATAAATAAATAGTTAAAATAATAGTTAAAATAGAATATCTGTCACAGAAAGTATAATTACTATTAGGGGAAAACATAAACCTTTCAATAATTACCATAGAAATTGCTCCTCCCTACTTTTCACCTTTGGAGCGCCACAAGATGTGTGACTGTACCTTCACCACCAGATGGCACTGTTTCACAACACTTTCCACCACCTCCCTGATTTTGACTCTTTTCCTCTCCCGTCTCTGTTTCTCTAACATCACACAGAGGAAAAGCACTGAGGAGTGTACAAAGGTGTGCTCCAACCAGGAATTCATTACCTTTCCATGTCTGTGCATTGTCTCTGTTATCTACTCTGTCTGCATCCCTGTTTGTGTTTCCTTTGTGTGTCTCTACAATACGAGTCCCACTTGCTCAGACCTGAGGTAGCTGCCGGCTGGGTTTTTTGTGTTACCTTGTACTCCTGGACCACCCCGTTTTGCTCCTCTTCTGGAGGGGGTTGCCAGGAGACCACGATGGCGGTCCCATTGTCCCCGCTCTCTGTCACTGTAACCTCGCGAGGCGGGGCACTGGGGGCTGAGGGGGAGTAGACAAAAGACAAAAAACACACCTTTATATATGAGACAGATTTTTTTTTTCATAACTGCATGCATTCTCTCTCCTCATCCCATTTAGCTGTCAGACTTCATCCTTTATCTCTGTGTGAGACTGAAGCTGAGGTGAGAACAAAGGACTAATAATCAAAATTACGATGCTTTCACATGAAAACTGAGTTTGTTTAACAAGAGTGCTTTTGTGGGTAAATAAAAGCAAGTAATTGTTTACTCAAAACAGACAGCGAGTAATGATGGCGGGGTGTATGGCGGTGTGTGAACGACAACCTGTGGTCTGACGGTAATTAAACTGAAATAATTATGAATGCAACATAAAAGACATAATCACAGTGTGTCTGAATGTTGTAAAAAAAGAAAAAAAAAGAGGTATTCTTCTGCTTATGGGAGAACAAACATTATATTTAGAGCAGGAAAACAATTATCAACAAAATTGGGAACAAAGGAGAATCCAGCAGAAAAAAAGATCAAAACACTCCCACACAGGCAACACACACAAAACCTCTCTGGTAAACACTCACATTTCTCTTAACTGTTCACTACAGATTAAAATTTGCAGTTGGGTTTCAACCAAACCTCATGAGACTGCCACAACCACACCCTATGAGAAATTAGTATAACACTTGCGCTGGAGCGTTGTATACAGGCTTCCATAGGGCCTTTTAAAGGGCTGAACATGCACCCTAACATGCTTGAGCACACCACATTTGAACATAACATAATCCTGCCCTCGCTGCCTGCTGTGAACAGCTGTTGTATGCTCTCACACATGCAAGCTGTGCATATAAAATTGTGTAAACATGAAAACATGCGTGTGCACACATGCAAGCACTAAAGCAAACTCGCACACAGTCGAGCACACACAAACACACACACGTGTTCACATCCCCCACCTTCCTCCAGCGTCTTGCCAATTTTGACATCACTGTCTGTTCCCTGGAATTCGTTGAAGAAGGGGCGGACTTTGAATTCATATGTGACTCCCTTCCGGAGATGGGGCACCACGGCGCTGTCCTCACCGGGGGTGCGCACCTCGAACACGGCCCACTCGCTCCTCTGCAGCCCCTCAGGTGAGGGCCTGTACATCACCTTGTAGCCCTGGATGTACTGCGACTGCTGCTCCACCTAGTGAGTGACACGGGAACACAGACGAAGACGGTGTCAGCTTGACTCGATTAGCTGGAAAATGATATGATAATGTAATTGATCGTAGCATCAGTGGACGAAGATGGATTCGTGCGACTGCATGGAATTGGGGTCCTAACTCATCACATCACCCCTCTTTTTATCCATCAGCATCTACATCTCTTTTTGACTGTCTGTCTATGCGCCATTTGGAGCAGCAGCGATTTGTGCAAACCACAGTATGAGGTCATTGGCCAGAGGTTCCGCTAAGTCTGGAGCTGGTTAAATAGGGCCCAGGCTCCCAGAACAGCCTGTCTCATCCTGTCCTGCTCCTCAGTGTGCTGACTGGCTGCTGAAGTGAGGAGAGGGAGGGAAAGTGGACCTTTACACAGCACACCAGAAGTTGAGGATACAAGTTAAACGTAGCTAAATAAAGAGAACAAATGTAATTGGAAGGGATTCGTCTGTTAGTTTAATCTCGGGATAATTAGTGTTGCTTTGTGATCCAGCATGGTTGGAGACAAGAATAACTGCTAACCAGTATGCTAATATCCCTACGAGTCCCTGTGGAAGGCAAGCAGCGCTGGCTTGTAAAGATTTTAGTGATTTCTTTATCCCTCCCCTGTAAAATATGCTGCCGGCTCAGGTGGTCTTCATTAGCCCGAAAACTGTGCAACCATTTACCACGACACAAAGGAAAATGTAAAACTCCACACTGGGAATAGATTTAACCCCACAAAACAAGGGAACCGTGGCGCTCGACTCTAATGTCAGTCTCCCTCATGTCATGTGTTTTTCTGGAACATTCCAAGGAGACAGGGTAACTGGGCAGTAATGTTTTAAATCAGTCTTGACATGTCAGTATCCTTTTCACGTTTCCTCAGTCCCATTCATCACTCACAGTGGCACTTCATAATACCTGGGGAAGCAGGTGTGGCCTGATGTCAAAAGGCAAAACAGGGACTTACCCTTTAGTGATCCTTCCCACAGAATAATATATACCAGCTTATGTGAGGCGGAAAATCATAATCTATAGCTCTCATTATCTAAAAAATATACATTAACCAGATCGGTGGCAGGTGAATGTTAGCACTTCACATTCAGCTTGTACCAGCGAAGAAAGACCGTCATAAGTTCCCAGTTCTGCTCCTTCCTCTCCCACCTATCCGCTTTAACATCTGTAAGCCATTTCCACTTAAGAGCATGAGTTGGCCACCTCTTCCTTCTCACTTGTATTATTTTAACAGCTGTCAAGTGTTTTCAATCTGAGAGGGCACAGACTGGCACGCCACACGTTGCTTTATGGTGCTACATGGCCAGCAGAAGGCTTGGTACTGTAGTCCAGCTTTTGGGCGGATGAGGGGTCTACAGTGGGCAGAGCTGCACATTTTTGGTCTCTGGCCAGCCGACCAGTTCAGGCTCATGCCAGATGGACACTAAGAACACTTGGACTGTGTTCCAGGCTCTGCAGTGTCCTTCCTCTGTAGGGTGCTAGGACGTTAGCACATTAGCTTGGCTGACTGGCCTGACAAATTGACCATAGACATATCACTAAACTAACCTTGGAGCATTGGTGACCAGCTGCACCAGCGATCCATATGGCAATCTGTAGCTGGCTGCAGCTGTCTTAAGAAGAAGAAGTGACAATAGTGCATTCATGGAGAAAATTATACTCACTGTCCACTGCACCCTGACAGAGGAGGAAGAGAGGATGGTGGGGTTGTGCAGGTGGATGACCACTTCTCCCAGCTCCCTCTGGATCTGACGATGGTCCACACCCTGGCTGGTGGGAGGGATATCTATATGCAGAAGCACAGAAAATCAATGATCCTGTCTTAAAGGTGCAACATGTAAGAATTGGCGTCCTGTCAAAGGTCATGCCAAAACAGTGGGCGGCAGCATATCTGCTGCTCACTATACTTTTTGTATAGCTGTCTGCATGGAGGTCGGTAGGTCATCAACAGCATGAAAAAGCAGAGCTGGAATATTTCACATCTAACTTGATGAATTAATGCCATATTTCTATAGAGGCCCTAAAGGGACATGGGCAAAGAAAAACAAGACAAAAAAACTTTTAGTATCTTGTGCACACAAGAAACTATCTGGTGCACACCAATACCGTTGGTTGCGCATGGAATACCTCGAGATGATGAGATCATTCAGCTTATCATCCCTTAGTTGGTTGATGACACTATCAGGTATATTTTGAGTTTACAGGAAAGTGAATATATCCATCTCCTCAGCCATAAAAAGCTACCTGAAAGAGTTTCTCGTGGGCACCGGATTAAAGATTTTCTTTTTTTGTACATCCCTTTAGGGGCTTTGTATATATTTTAACAAGTGTGTGATTGTTGGAAAAGTGCAAAGACAAACCAAGATGGTGAATTAACAAGGCAATTAAACTCCTTTTAGTTTGGTAAAAGGGAGAAACTTAGAAAGTATATGGTTTTTCTGTTTAATAAGGAAAACGGGTGTAAAAATTTTGTGTGTATTTCAGTAGATCTCTGCAACAGAATACACAGATGTCTTTGAAATAAAGTCAAAACTGTTATTTCTTCACATTCTGTTTCAGTTAATTTTTGAATGTTATAAACTACAATTTTTACACGTTGCCCCTTTAAACTAGAGAAAAACTGAGACACTGCTGGGCTGTGTGTGAAATTCATATCAGTAAGAAAACAGTTCTCACCTTGTGTTTTCACAGCATCAGTGATAGGACTGGGATCACTCAGCCCGTAGGCATTGGCTGCCCGTACTAAGAAGAGGTAGACTGCGCTGGGCTTCAAGCCCTTCAGTACAAATGACTCCGTTTTCACGTGCTCTGCCAAGGTCTGCCAGCTGCTCCCTGATGCATGACTGTGAGCACACAACAGACAGAATTAAGTTCAGAAAGGTTTTATTAAAGCCGTGAAGTTCCTTATTTTATTGATCACTAGGCTGATTAGTTTTACCTGAAGGCCTCTATTATGTAGGAGGTGGGTGTGGCTCCAGCATTAAGGTTAGGTTTCCAGGAAAGGGTGACGGAGGTGCGGGTAACGTCAGTGACCTCAGGCTTGGAAGGGGAACTGGGGATCAGGTTTGGGTCAGTAGGTCTGTTTGGTTGGACTGGAACTCCAAACTCTTAATGTAGAACAGACAGAAGGAAAGAAAGGGAAAAAAGTAGTTTGTTGGTATTCCCAAGCAAAGGCATGGAAAACATGTGTGACATTCAATACCAACTCTCTTATTTGACTTGTTCTTTCACAAAATAGGAATATTAAAACATATCAAGCAATTAAAAATGCACACTTAGACTCACCGTGGACCTCTAAATAGGCTTTCCATGAGGCCTCTCCACTGGGGGTGGAGGCTATGCAGGTGTAGGTGCCAGTATCACCAAGCTGAAGGAGGAAAGGAGAGGATATTCAATTTAATGAAATTATTCAAATGTGAGCAACAGTTTCCAAAACTGGTAGTTGTCCCTTTCCCTGTTGCTGCCTCTTGCTATCTCTCCCCCCACCATCGCCGCTCTGCTTATTGACATTCTGCTGGAGTCTGTAGCAGGCAGCTGTCATTGCCTGATAATCTCAAAATCATCTCTTTCATAGCAGAAAGCGGGAGAAAGCAGCTGGAAAGGCCAAGTGGCAGACCATTGCTAGTTAAATGGAAAAGATTTTCACAGGATCATAGGCTAATTGGAGACCTTTTTCTCCCTCTACCATCCCCCTGAGTACCAAACAGGGAAGTGACTGCTCGGTGTAACAGATGTGGCAATCTGTGCTGAAGATACATAGCCGAAGTGGGGTTCACTGAAATTTTAGTGTGTGAGTATTCGTTGGTGAACTGTGGTGTAGTAATTTGCAGTTTGTTAACATTTCAGTTCAGAAACTATACAACACTGAAAAGCTCATACCTTTCTCTATGAAGGCTGAAGTTTGTTATTCAATAATGGAAAATATGCATTGGATCTGGAGCCTAATCAAAATACACATTAGGGGTGTAAATCACCAGTTTCATGACGATACGATACTATATCGATTCTTTGGACAATGGTAAGATATTTGCAGATATCACAAAGTCTGACACAATTCGATTTCAATTTGATTCGATTCAGGAGCATTCGATCAATTTAGGGTGAAGCTTAAGCTTTCGTGGAAAAAAATCGGTCAGAGGTGCTAACGCTAGCATGAATGTTATGTTCTGTGTTGTGTACATCCACGGTTCACCCAAGATGGCGCCTGGGGTGCGTGTTTGCTAGTGAGGACACATGACTGACAAAGACCGATACCGTGTTTCAGGCAGCTGAGTGCGTGGACGTGAGTGACAGAGCGCGTGTGCGCACTCGTGAATGAGCCCGTGGAGCAGTGTGTATGCGTGTGTGTGTGTGTACCTGTAATGCCGGTGAAAGACAGACGCGGCGACCGGGGCAGGTAGCGAGTTTAATGTTTATTACAGCGCAGTCAGCCAACGAAGTCCCAACTCTAAACTTCAGAACGAGACGCAATTGGGCGGAAACCGTGAAACGGTTATGCGGTCGGAATTTCAAAATAAAGGCGTATCTTAAAGATGACAATGTTGATCGATGGTTTGAGTTTCTATCGATTTGATCGAATCGTATTGTATTCAATTAACCAATCGATGGATCGATCCAGATCGATGGATCGTTACACCCCTAATACACGCATACAGTCGAGGCAATCATATGTCATTTTTTAAAATTGAAAGTGCAGCAGGAAAAATGAAGATGGCAAAAAGCCCTTTCTCTCACAAAATCCTTGCATCAGCACTTGTATTGTGGATCCAGACCAAATACAAATTTCTTGGCTACATTTCCGCTTAATTTAATTTAAATCAGTTGTGAAGTTTTTGAGATATCCTGCTATCCAACAAGCTAATGAACAAAACACAAGACATAACCCTGTTGGCAAAGATACTGTATGTGGTATATTTTCAGACTGATGCATTTCTAAAGATGGCTGCTCTGTCAACTACAGTCAAAGTCTGTGGGTAAGACAAATAATACTGTTGTGGTTTGTTGGTGATGCATAGTACGCTGAGGGCAACTGTGCTGGTGTGTAAGCAAAATGAAGAGAGAAAAAGGGAAAGAGATAAATTGTTTGAATAACTGATTGTGAACATGACCCTTCAAGGTGTGTATTTATTTGTCTGGCAGGCAAGAAAATGTATTAAAACTCAATAACAAAAACAACACTCACGCGACCACATTCATAAATTACCTCGCGCATCAGAAACGTCTTCATTAAAACGTTGTCAGGGAGAAATGACAAGTTCATTAATGTAATGCGCCTGCGGAGTTTTCTCGGCTCCAGCAGGAGAGCGGTTCAGACGCATCGCCTCCCGCCTGCCTCGCACTGGTGGCCCAATCACACTGCAATCTTGTCACCACAAGACATGCCAGCATTCGTCAGAACACCGCAAACTGACGCGAACTCTGACCCCGTGACGCCTCCATCTGGAAGACACGTCAGCACCCCCTCCACGTCTATCCCTAAGAAGTGTGTTTGCCATCGTATAGTTTGCCACACACACACATGCTCACACACGCAATTACACACAAAACCCACTGCGCTTGCCGACTGACAGGAACTACAGACTGTTCGACTTCACAGACTCCATTTCAAACCCGACAACTAACTGACAGCTCACCGAGGGCTGGTTGCTGGCAGGGAACACATGCTTTATTTACCAACCAGCGGGGGTTTGCCCAGCACATTCTGGACAACTTTGAAGTTTATTTGAATGGGTTCAGACATTAAAGGCAGCCTCATTGAAAATCCTGATTAAAACATAATTATATTTCTCAATAAATATATACAGAAATGCAAAACTAGTTTATACATTTATAGTCAAAGTCCAAATGCCACTGAACATTACCGGCTGCTGTGTCATGTGTTTACTTTACTTGATGTTAAAAAGGGATCTGAGCGTGTTTGTACATGTGTGCAGGTGTCTCACCTTTGCATAGCGTATCTGCAACGCGCCCGTGTCCAGCTGTTTGACCCTGGAGTCATGCGTGGATACCAAGACACCATCCTTCCTCCACAGGATGGTAGGGGCGGGGTTTCCTGATGCCACACAGTTGAGGACCACTGTCCCGTCCACAGCCACCGTCTGATTGGTCGGGCCCTGTCGGATTACTGGCGGCGGGCGGTCCGACACGACTGTGGAAGGAGGAGAATGAGGAATTATGTGTGGAGTTGGAGGGAGAAAAGCTGTGAAGGTGTTCATGTGCCGTAGCAGGGATGGAAGGAACAGCGGATTCAGTCAATTAAATCCAGCTTGTGTGAGAAAACACACAAAAAAGGCAGGGAACGGCGAGCATCTGACAAACAGCGAGGAGCAATGTAAGCATGTGAAAACTGCAAAGGTAGTGGGAGAGGAATTCAATCCAATTTTAAGAACTGGAAACAATTTTCTAATCATACAGCAGCAGGAGTCGACCTTAGCCAAATAAAAGCAGCGTGATTAAAATGAAACGGCGTCAGATACTCCAGTCTTCTCGCTGTAGCTCCGCCAGACGCCTGGCACTACCCGTATGAAGGCTCGCGGCCAACAATCCCCCTAACCCATCCCCCAGCCATAAAACACAAAAAAGGGAGAAAGCTTACAAAAAACACATCCAGCCAGAACAGACAATGTTATTAGCATGAGGACGTTGAAACTCCTCCTCCCTGCCTCCCAGCCTGTGAACCCTTGGATGTGCAACCAGTACACACACAAACAACAAAGACAAAGAGAGAAAGCATGTATGTGACTGAAAGAGAAATGCTGTAATACAGAGGAAAGAGAGGACGAGGAGGCAAAGGGAGACGATGTCAGAGAGACTTTAATTACATGCACCCAATAATTTTTTTTTCATTCTTATTTTATTTCTATGGTGTGTGATTCATCATGTTCCTGCTATAGGTTGTCTACCTCCCTCTGATTATTATTATCATTCCCAGCACTATTGATGACCATTGCTGTCAGCCCCACTGATTTACTAGCAAGTTACATTCAGTGAGGAGCAATCAAATTAATACCTAACACAGTGTAAAGGCAACACATAATGATGTATGTATGTGAACATAGATCCTCAGAACCATGCTGCGGTGTAATCTCTGGGCCGCTTTGTATTTGCTTTTGTG
This sequence comes from Centropyge bicolor, assembly GCA_037975185.1. Lineage (NCBI taxonomy): Eukaryota > Metazoa > Chordata > Actinopteri > Pomacanthidae > Centropyge > Centropyge bicolor. The sequence goes on along the minus strand of JBBMOC010000039.1, from coordinate 406,181 downwards.
CCGGAGATGGTGCAATTACTAAAACATTGTCAGCATGACCTGTAATTACCAAATCTGCCTGCGGAGAAGTGGTGGCCTCAGAGCGGCCTGCTCACTTTAATAACTGTTATTATTATCCGGAGAGCATGACAGAATGAGAGAGAGACGAGGGGAGAGAGATACGGAGCATACCATTGTAGGCCTGAAACGAAGAAGGATATTTGGTTAATGAAGGGATGAATCTAGGTGTGTCGTAGACAAAATAATAGCTGCCCAGATCTCTGTGGGAATGGTGGAAATGAAGCCAAGGTTGGTCCACCAGGCTGACGGGGATTGGCTAGCAGAATAATTAGAGGACTCAATCCAGACCTCACCACTCAGCCACAGTCTTCCAACGGTAGACAGCGGCAAGCCAGCCATGGAATACCAAAGGAGACATTAGCCAGTGTGAAGCCTGCGAAGCCAAATACTGAGCCACGGTCTGGGTGCAGAGGCACCAGAGAGTCTCTTCCCCTGACAGGAACACATTGAACAGGCCAGACCAAACCTCACAAACCTCAATTTGGATATTAATACGCTCTACAGCACTACCGCAGCATTTCAGATGAACAGCATTATCATCATGAGCCAAAGATTATCTGAAATACCAACATTTATCCACTCAAGCTTTCTTTCAGTCTTCCTCTAATTCCCTCGGAGGCCTCGCTGTATGGGGAAACTGCATTTAAAGGAAGCTTGCTTACCATCAGTGACCTCTAGCAGAGCCTTGGTGATGACGCTGCCAGCAATGTTGAGAGCCTGGCAGCTGTAGTAACCCATGTCTGAGCGCTCGGCATCAGTGATGGTCAGGTCCCCGGTCTGAGACACAGAAAATCGGCTGGAGGGTTGAGGAGGTTGGTAAGAGAAGAGCAGGTTCTGTGGGGGGATGAAAACATACACACAGTCAGACTTTTATTAACAGCTTTGTGGCTAGAAGAAGTAAAAAAAATTCTGCAACTTCTCCAAACAAAGAGCCATTTTGAAATGAAAACCTTTATTGTAGTTTCCTTTGTTTACCTGACTGCCTTCCCGCTGCCAGAAAATGGCTGGCTGTGGGTTTCCAGTGGCCTCACACTGGAAGGTGACGGTTCTGCCAACACCAACCACCTGGTTCCTTGGTCTCACCACAAATGCCGGTGGCACTGGAGGACAGCCATGACAATGGTTAGCCATTGAATAGACAAACATGCCATAATATATTATTATAGTTATCATAGTATTACAGTTACATGTGGTCTCTGGGTTGTTTGAATGAAAGACAAAAGGAATCTGACTGCAGCTATGATCCCTGTATTCAAACCTGTTCTATCAATTCAGGCTCTCTTTCCAAACTTTGCATTGTGTGTGTGCACAGCAGATTAAACATAGGCATATTATGGTTGTAATGAATAGAAAAAACAAGGGTTATTCTCATGCCCCCTCATTTGCATGGGCAAGGGCATGGACCGTTAAAATTTACATGGAAATGGGGAATAAATTTGAGCCATCTGTCCATGCTGACACCCTCCAATAGCACAGGCCTCAACCAGGATGCAGTATCCATGCATCTTAATGACAAATTCCATCTCAGACTAAGTGTGGTGTCGAAGCCCAATGTCATCCATGCAGCTCTGTGGTGACACCGAGCCTTGCTGGTCTAATAGGCCATTTATGTGAGGGGACACAGCCTGAATGTAGAGGTCCAGGGGCAGGCCAGCTCACACCTTTACTTTAAAATGCACTCTGGATGTGTTCTAAAATATCATAAATCTAACATTTTAATTCTTTTTACACAGCAGCCGTGTTACATATGAAGTAAAGCAATCTGAAAGCTGTCATTTGAAATGTAGATGTAATCTGTCCATGAATAAGATGAGGTGTTTGGTAATGCATAAAAGGAGAAAATAATAGAATGAAATGATGCGGCTTTACCTTAGAGGCCCAAGCTGAGCATATTTTTACCCATTAATGTCCTTTTGTCACTGTTGCCCATGACAACAGAAACATGAGTGCTGATTGGAGGGTGGAGAAGTGATGGGAGGAGGATGGAGGGGGGTTGTGACAGCTTCCTGTCTCTGTCAGGGCGGTGAATAGGTGACGGGTGACATTTCAACTTACCAGACACGACTAAAAAGGAAACAAAAACACAACAAAAAACCCGAAGATGAATAAATAAATAATAAACAGCATGACACAAAGAGGAGAGATAAGGAAAAAACACAATGTGATGTCCATGGGTACGAGTAATCATGTTATTATTATTCTGAGAAGAAAAGACATGTCATATTTCAACCTCGGCTCAAACCCTGGGGAGCACATGATACACACAGCCAAGAAAAAATACCATGAGTGATCAGGAATGCATTAACACACACAAGGAAACACAGAAGAACATCTGATTCGACATCCTTTGGTAGTCGTGGGACTTGCTCAAGGACAGGAAAAATGCCAGATTAAAAAAAGCAAAATGACACACAGACAGTACCATGAAACATGTAAGACAGATGTTTTATGCTTAGCAACATCACACTTTGTTTGTTTCCTCCCGCTCTTTCCAGGTGTTGTGTGAAGGTGAACGTCCACGTACCCTTAATGGGCTTTAGAGCAGCTGGATCACAGTCCTTCACAGGCAGCCTTGCAAATGTAAGCCCGATTCATAAAACCACAAGGTGAATGTTAACTGTCAGTCTTTGGCCATAAATCTCCCCCGGCCAATCACTCACCTTATCTAATCTGTCTGCTTCAACGGCTCCCACGGAAACATAAACGCTGTCAGTCAGAGTAATGACCGACCCCTCCCTCCTCCCCCTGCTGGCCTTTAAAATGCAGATAAGACTCAGATCAAACACACCCAGAAGAAGACGCTCACCGCCATCCGTGTGTGAGAGGCTCTGGACACACACAATCGTGAAAACGCACACACACACACACACACGTAAATACACAACCCCACTAAAACACCTGCACACAACCATTCATGTGTGTCTGAGCCTTTAATTAGGTAACCCTACCTCTCCCATGCTGCTGTGATCACAGTTGTGGACCTGGAGGGAGAGGTGAGCCTTAAATCTGACCGGCCTACTTTGTTGTGGGCTTTCCGCTGGCTTACAGCGCAGAAAAGGGGGGGGGGCTCTATCAATAAGCTGATCAGAGTGGCTGAGGAAAACACACTGAGTATTGTGGCCTCCAGCCCAATAGGAGGCAGGCTATGTACCAAGGACCACAGCAGAGATATTAATGGGGGTTTTGAGCGGTGGATCCACACAAGAGCAGGACAGCATGTGGAGGATTTAGCACGATTAATAGTAGCTCCCACTGGGAGGTCTGTAAGTTCTGTCTCTGTCTGAGATTTCCTTTAGTGTACTTCAGCTTAAATGTGGCTCTCGCAACTTTGTACGACAGAGAGTGATATGCAATGAGGTTTGACTTGATGGTTAAGATAAATCAAATACAGAGATAGAACAAGACAGAGCATTGATTCTATATGTAGCCCCCGACCAGGTTTTGGTATTTATCATCAGGGTTGCAGCACGCATGCCGCTGACAAGAAAGTTCCTCTCATTCACTCTTTTTTGGCACCAGTTCCAAGTCTCCTTCCAGACCCTTTACATGGGTTATTAGCGACGCTGCTCTGGGGACTACCCTTCCATTCAAGACCTTTCTATACATAAATCACTGCTAATGGCAAATTTAACAGGCTGAGAAAAAATAACACGCTGATTTTCTGAATTCTGTCCAATACGTTTTGTGACTGACTGTACGCTCCTCTGGTGGAAGTCCGCCGGCAAGGTTTAATTAAAAAAATACAGTATAAACATTATCTATCCACACCAGGCTCAGATCAAAATGCCTTTGCTTTCTTAAATCCTTAAAAACACTCACATGTTCACACAGCAGACTTCATAGACCGGCCCATCTCACTACTGCGTTCTCATGTGGCTTAGATTAATGATTTAACGATGAAACTATAAATACGGCGTGTGACTTGGCCAATTATACGTTTCTTCCATCAATCAATGAAATATTTTACTTGACATATTTATAAGTCCAAAGGAGGTGTAGTAGACTGACAAAAACGTGTGTAAGACAATAATTCACTGATTAAGTTAGTAACAAGAGCGGAGCACGTTGAAAGAAAAATAGCCAGAGGCACCTTTTCCACAAAGTCGACATTGTTCGCTGACAGTCTGACCATGGAAGGTGTGAAAATCCCCCCTCACTCCACACAGAGCTGGATTCTTCTCATAAAATGTCCTGCTCTTAAAAGGGATTTGCGTCGTAGTATAATGTCTTGAATATTGCATGTCTTGCTATATTTTTTATATAATTTGCACATACCATATTGCAATGAGAAGCAAATTACATAATGACACTGGAGGGAAAGATGTCTCTATTTAACCAAGTTTGTAAAAAAAAAATCCAATTATAACTATTGGTTTCATTGTTAAATTACACATCACTGCAGATTTAGCAGAAAAATTTGAAAGTTGCTGAAAGTTCGGACACATCTTCTCATTGAATGGCTCTTCATTATTTTTTATTACTTTCTAATCTACAATGTATAAAACAATAAAAATGAAGAAACGCTATTGGATGAGAAGGTGTCCAAACTTTTGACTAACGCTGTACATTAATTCAATTTCAGCCTTAAATATCAGATGACCCATTTTGTGGTATAGTTCTCTCTGCCAGCAGCTCACTACCGCTGAAATTATATTATTCGGCTCCTCAGTTATTCTTATGCAGCGGCTCAGCAATCTTGATGTAGGATGACAGCATTGCCCGCTGAACCCACAGACTAAACTCCTGCCCCCCACATTACTGTTGTCTTTGCTACCACAGCGACATCTTACTACCTATACATCGATTCTGCTACTTTGGCCCTTTCAGACCTACAATTACCCGGCTTCTCTTTCCTTTCTTATGCCCGCATCTGTAATTAGAAGCATGTCATTTCCGGGCGTGGGACTGTGGCCTGCTTGTCTTTAATTAGCTGGACTACTCAGTGCCCACAGCCTCCCTGGCCTCCTCTGGTCCCGGTCTGGACGAAGCTCAGGGATGTGAAGAGTAAATGGAAATCATTCTAGGAACTTTGAAAGCTTGGAGGTTCAGGCTTCAGTCTGATTTAACCATGACAGCTGAACGAGGATACCTATGAGTTATGTTATACTTTTCACCTGCTCATACACTCCTAGAAAGTATGGACATTTGTCCACTAAATCTATGCGAGAAGTTCTTCTTTGCTGAAGTGTAATCAATTTAAGTGTTTTACTTCAGTTTTCATGCCTTTCTGCTTCTTGTAACATGGAGGACTGAAAGGCATAATGTATGACTAAAGGGTCAGGGCCTTGCTTCTGCATGCAGGCAACAGGGAAATGGCCTGAGGTTAAGACATTTTATTTCAGCTGAGGACCAGGGTGGTTTTAGCATTTCAAATATGTTTCTAAGCCTGAAAAAACGGCTTATTGAACCAGCGCGTCGATGCTGTTCCCTTTCATTAACTACGCTTTCAGCGGAGAGAGGGAGAGAGTGAAAATAGGCAATAAGAGAAGCAGATATATTGATGCGTGTATTGGCAGGTGGGCCTAATCTTGCTCTTCAAACCAATCTAAAGATTGTTGTCTTGTGGAGAAAATCAAGAAATAATTGCAAAGGGTAGCCATGTGAAGATGAAGTATCTGTGTGTGCGGGTGGGGGTTGGCAGAGGAATAAAATTGCCTTGTCTCCTTATATCTCTGCGGTGCTGACTGCTGGGAGTGACATTAATATGACTGACCTCACCACAGAAACCTCTCCCCCTCTATCCTCTTCACCACAATCGCCCCCCAGCCCCATTTCCCAAGCCGTTCTGCATCAGTGGTGAGCCGCCACCAAGACCAACATACTCACTGTCCTTCCACCCAATCCCCATCTCCCATGCGCTAAGCCTCCTCCTCCTTTCCTCCCTTCTTCTCTCACCCGACTCCCAACGTTCCCATTAGTTTGGCGTTAAATGGCCCCTGTGTTCCTCTGATTCTCAGGAGGGTTTGGGGGTGATCCCAGCCCCCAGTTCCTCTGAATGGTTTCTTTCTGAATGTTCACACTGTGTGACCGGCTGCTTTATATTCCGACTGTGTTAATAAGACATCCAATGGAGAGGGCCATGGGAGACACAGACATATTCTATAGGATCAGAAACAGTACTGTATGTCTTAAAACATGAAGGAAGAGACGCCTCCGGAGAAATGCCACTTGTATAGGGCAAATGAAATCGATTGCCGTTGAGCTCCCATGTGCACAGCTCTACAGCTGTTATGGATTTCTGCGTTTCTTTTTATTAGAAATCAATCAGCTAATTGAGAGAGAATAGTTGAAAGTGATGACCGTGTAGTACTAAAGCTGAAGGCTATTACTGCAATGTGGCCGAGCTAAAATTGCATTAGAATCAAGCTGCACAATAACCCAAAGTGGAAATGAATTTGGAATAGCTGTCCAAGGGGCTGTAAATGAAATATGTGGCCTGACAGAAACAGAGACTTGTCACAGGGCTCTGGTCTTACCGTGGACGGTGAGCGTGGCCGACGCCTCCGCCTTGCCCACCATGTTCTCCGCCACGCAGGTGTAGGAGCCGACGTCAGCCGAAATCAGACGACGAATCTTCAGGGTGTGGTCCTCGCGAATCTCATACCTGGATTGAAACAGGTGTTCATGTATCAAATGCTCCCAAACAAACTTTGCAAACACAGAGTCACTCCATTCACCATGCGTCAGCTGACGAACCAGACAAAAGCGAGCAGAGGATCAAACAAAGACGGGGAGGGAGTTATTGTATGAAAGGGGACCGGCTGATGAGTCATACCTTCCTTTGGGCAGGTCACCATCGTCTTTCCTCCAGCGTACGGTGGGAACTGGGTCGCCACGGGCCTCACACCTGAACTCTACGCTTTGGTCCACTAAGATCACCTGGCTGCCTGGACGGCGTACGAAGCTGGGACGCTCTGCAGAGACAAGATTAAAAATCATGAACAGCAGACTCATGTTTTGATTAAGTTAAAGTGATTAAGTCTGTTGCTTTGATTTACTCAATAAATCTTTTTGCTTTTGAAATGAAGGTTGAATGAAACCCTAAGGAAAAAAGGAATCTTTGATAAGTTTAGTTTATATCATTTAAAAATGTGAGGAGTGCTAGAGTGAAAATAAAGAAATTATGTGAAATAATCTAATGTCTACAGAGCCTCAATAGGACAAGGAAATTATTTATGGTTATGGCTAAGATTAAATAAGACACAAATACAGTCAAGACGAGACAGCATCACATAATCACAAGGACGGGAAACAGTTACCACTTTGTTCTACAGTACATGGTTTTAATTACACATGACAAGATAGTTAATTAAATGAAGACATGACACTGAACAAGCCCTGGTCTAACCCTTGTTAACCCCATAACCCTGAAGTCCAGCTCTGATTCTCTCTGGCCATCAAATCCCAGCAGTACAGACCCAACAAACCACTTCCAATATTTACTTTTCATATTTTCTAAGGTTAAGGAAAAAATGGCTTTCAGGTCTTCTGAACACTTGGCCCCAAAAACTAACCAGGGATGTTTATGATTAACCAGAGTTTCTGGGTTACGATACTCGCTCAGATGGACAAACACAAAAGCAAGGCTCTGGCCTCGTTACAGTATTATTTCAGTATAATTGTTTATCTTTGCAAAATCGGCTTTGTTGTTGTTCCGTCTGACAGATTATAAGAGGTCTCTGCGGAGATGAGGTGGAGGAAGTAAAAAAGCTGGCGATAAAATCAGGAGTCTGGACATGCTCTCCGCTTGGGACACGGGAGAGTATCGAGGTCAGAGATCACTCTTGGTGAAATGGGGTGCAGCTGGTCGCAGGAGAGAGGCTGCTGGGGCCAGCGTGGGATTCATAGCTAAGTGTGAGATTGGAGGTCATCTCACACTCTATCTGATAAAGGTCAGCGACACCATTTAGTTCCCTGGGAGATAGACAATCAAAGCTTAACATCTGGATTCTGTTTCTCGCTGCAGACAAACAGAAAACTTGTGAGTGGGTGTGTGTGTGTGTGCATGTTTGTGGCTTGTATGTGGACAGAGAACAAAGTAGACAACAAATCAAGATACTTTAATAGAGGAGAAAAAAAGATGAATTACCAAGCACTGTAAGTTCAGCTATTTCACTCTCGCGTTCTCCAACCATGTTTGTGCCGATGCACACGTACTTGCCAGCATCACTCTTCCGGGCATTTGTGATCATCAGCTTTCCTCCGCGTATCTGAGGGAACAGAGGAGGAGGAGGAGGGGGTGAGAGGCTAAACTTGGAGAGGAAAAACAGCAATATTAGAGTCATAGAGACACTTGGGGCATGTGGTGACACAGAGAAAACAGAAAACAGCATTGCTCAGCTATTGCAAAACATTTCCTTATTACATTTAAGAATGCCTGTGAGCATACTTACCAAAAAGCCATTACAGCACCATGATGAAATGTACAAATACATAATGGCTTGGTGCTAAAGAGTGTCTTTGCTGTGCACTTACAGAGATAGAGACCAACTCTCTCTCTCTCTCTCTCTCCCTCTTTCTGTTTTTTGCTGTTCCCACTCAGCCTCCACTTGAAGACTAAATCGCTATCACTCGGCCTCTTCCTCCTCGGGGTAAGTCGAGCCAAAGAACACTTTCCCAATCCAACACAACCGCAGGTCCCTGAGGGAACACCTGAGGCACTGCAGGACTGCGAGCACTTTTCCAGTCGCCACAGAGAGCTTCAGGACAATTTTGTCTATTATTGCCGGGAATGTTTTCAAAGAATAGGTTTCGTGGAATTTTCTTCTCTGTGTGCTTACAACTGCAAGTGAGAGCAAGTGAACATACATTCGAGCACACAGAGCCAGCAGTGAATGTGTGTTTGTCCAGGTGAATGTCATGTCTGTTATTTCCCAGGGCTTTGATTACAGGCCAGAGGAGGTGCTTTGTTCTCAGGCAGTCAGAAAGGCAGCCCCGGCCCCAGCACAGGCCCCTCAGCCCTTCTCTCGGCTCACTACCATGCCAGTCAGCGCAGAGGCAGACAATAGCACGGTGCACCGATGATCTCTGCGTCTCGATGGGGCTTAAGGTTTTAAATGCACGCATCAGCCTGCGAGACCACCTCCTACAAGCATGTAATCGATACCCTCATTAGAGAACCACTGACAGAGAACTTGACACACAATATTGCAAAAATACACTTTCCCCGTGACTACCACGTTAAACTCGAGCCGTCCTACATGTGCGTTCACTTGCAAGCTATGATCTGTCTCAGTAAATTAACGTCACTCTACTCGTTCCCATGCGGTCAAGTTTTCATCACTTGCACATGAAGGACAAACTTAAAACAGTACACATATCAGTTTTAGCTTTTCTAAAGTAGCCAGTAAGTCTAAAGATTCTTGAGGGACAACTTTGCAACCGGACACATTTCTTCTGCTTCTGAGGCATTCCTCTGCCCTTCACCCCTGTTTAATATTCATGGTAAAGCAGGAGGCAGAGGGGCTTGAAGAGGCTGTGGAAGGCTGGCTTATTTAGGGCACCCCGTGGTGCTGGAGGGGTTTGAAGTATCATTATGTTACTGTTTGTTTGAGGAAAGGCTTAACAGCTAAAACACTGTGACACTCACAAAGGCCCAAGGTCAGGGCAGACCATACAGCAGAGAGAGAGTGGGGGTGTGCTGTTGGGTCCACAGGGCTTTGACATGAGGATCCACTTAAGGCCCCGTCCACTCTGTCCATACTCTCACCTCTGTGTGTCTGTGGCAGTTTCCCATTCTCCACAGGCATATTTGGAGTGCCAGAGCAGCGGGGATTCTGAGAGCCGGCTAAAGTAAATGAATGCAGCAGCGGCCCTCTTTTTCTCTGCATGCATATCCTCTCCACACAACACAGCGAAGCACACAGGCTGCTGAAAGCCCCAACAATCTGACCATTATCCCTGCCTTACAGGGAGATGGCTCTATCCTGTTGCCTTTTGTCTCATGTCATTTGGCATTGCAGATAATGAAAAAGCTCCTATTCAGCATGCACTCTGTTGGTATTCACACAGCAGTTCATTTTCCAGGAAGATAATTAGCCACAACTATTGCACAAAAGGGAGGAGGACAATGTGCTGCGTTTTGGCAATTTATGATGTTGCAGACAGACTCTTGCTCCAGCAGACAATGATCAGACTTCAAATCTGGCATTTCTCCTCTTTCTGTTTATATATCCTTTACTCATTGCTCCTGAAAGACCTGTTTGACATAGTTGAGAGGAATGTGGCCAGCTGCTGCTAGTGGCGCAGCAGCATTACAGGGAAATAGACCTACCTCACTTTTTATGACTCAGTGGGAAACTTTTCACAGCCACCCCACATGAAGTCATGAATATATGCGAGATGGCACACAGCATGTCATTGGTGTTTACACACAGCTGACTAAAATAGATAGAAAAACACAAGGGTTCGCTCTGATGTGTCTGCCTCGCTCTGAAGTTCACTGCCTCCTCTTTGGGCTGCGGCCACCAAAGCCAAAGCCGACCCATCCCAGTAAAGCGCAGCACAGAGAGAAAATCCCCACTGCAGGTGGTTTGGGACCTCGCTCTGATCACCAGTGATCACCAAGGAGACTGCACGTTCCAGCATGTTGCACTGTGGGAGGAATGGACTGAACCAAACACAACAATGCGAGGGGGCCCTTTGACGAGCTCAGCTGTTCATCACATTATAAAGATTCCACCCTTGGCTTCTCTCTACAGTCTAATATTCACTTATACCAAATTTATAATACCATAAACAAAGTCTTGACGCTGCTCCATGATTGTCCTATTTGTGATTTGCTCTGTTAATATGGGCGTCCACGGTGAACCGTCCAGACTGCAGTCTGTCACCACAGTTGATTACACATACTTAGTGCTACTTTAAAAGTGGTCTTTGGGGAATGCTCAGTCTGCGAGGTTTTGTGTTTGACAGGAAGTTTACAGTGAGCAACACCAGCTGGTCCAAGCAGCTCTGTTAAATCTACCAGACTCTGTTTTCAGCTCCACAGAAGGTCCAACACTGCTGCAGGCTACAAGGACACATCTCTGAGTCATTAAGCCTTCGTTACAGCAGCAGCGTTCACAACTTTTATTCTAAGGATTTCACACACCAGTGCACAAAATCGCATATATAGCAGCGAGAATAAGCGCTCACTTCCACCAGACAGAGGTTACTGCAGAAATGATGTATGAACAGAAATAAGTGTTTGTGTTATATTAGGTGAGGCTAAAATATACTGTAATTATGGGCAAGGCCATGTGTGAGAGAGCCTTGCATAATAAGTTGAGTTGAAACAGGGCTGCTTGTCCTCAAAGTACTTTAACCTTTACACTCCATTAGGTGATGAACAAAATTGAAAAGATAAATGATAAAATAGATGAATGCACGCATTTTCTTTTTCATTTCATAGAACAGCAAGTTTAAACTCAGAGTGAATTGTTTTGAATGTCAGTTTTGGTTAAATGGGATGGGATGCATTTTGCCTAAAATACCACCTATAGTGCAACAGTGGACACAAAGAAGTATTAAGGTGTGCACACAGCAAATATATGAAACATATGTGACCAAATGTGAAGAAAACACAAGACAGAAAGTAAAGTCAAAGGCCACATGAGTTCACAATGTGGCACAGAGACTTTGTGCTTATCGGTAAATACTGACTTAACTCAGGGACAGATATGAGTTGACTCTCTTTAAACTTGATTATGCGCTTGTTTCTTTCAATTATGCTGCTCAGCGGCCACACACAGACTCTTAATCTTCTGCCTGTGCAGCTTAGAAATACATAGAAAGAAATGTACTCTGCATGCTGTTAAGGAGTTTGAACTGCAGAGCTCTATGTTCCCAACCTCAACTGGCCTTCACTGAGCAAAACTGTGATTAGTCATGTACAGTCCCTTGCTGTGGACAGCCAATGGCAATAAATCACTGTTTTAACTTACCGAGTAATAAAAATTGATTGAGCACAACTAGCCCAGTCTGGATTTCAGCACTAAGCTACATCCATACAGAGCAGAACATCTTTATTAGTAGGTTGTATTTCTTATCTGAAGAAGATTTAATTATCTGTGACTGTTAGCCATCGTCAGCGCTCGGGGGGACAAACTACAGTATTTGACTGTTCGACAACTGCACAGTGCAGGATCTTAAAAAGCCACCAGTCAGACTGTGGAAATGGGATCCAGACCCACAGCTAACCATTTCCTCCACACTACCTGCTTGTGTTAGCTGAGTCCGTTTTTTATTTCCCTAAAGCATACATCCAATCAGCATAATCAAACACGACATAAAAGTCTCTTCCTGTGCAAAGAAAACAACTGTGGGCAAAAAGTTTGATTGATACAGTTTGAGGTAAGATTATTCAACACAGGCCTTTAGTAAGTAAGCATGCAGAGCTGATTGACACTGCAGAGCTGGCTGTGCTAGTTGTTTTAATTAAAGCTGAATAATTGGCGGTTTGGTTGTAAATCAAATGAAAAGAGTTGTTTAGATTCTGCGTGCGTTGCTGCTGCTGCTGAGTCTAACTTTCTCCTCTTTGATTCCGGTCAGCTCATTTCTCCTTCCTGAGCTGCACTTCTCCTGGTTTCATCAGCAGGCCATCTCTAATCAATGCACTGCTGCTGACTGGTGGAGCAAGACTGATTCTATCTACCTCAGTCATTAAAGGTTGTAGCCACCAAAATGGGCTGTTTTGGGTTTGGTAATTGCTGTATGTGAATAATGAGCCAAACAAATCAATCTTTCAACAAACACTGAAGTCGTGGAATTGACTTGACCTGTAATAGGTCATTCTATCTCATACATTTAAATACATCATCCTTATATACAAACCAGTCTTCAGGCTTCAGTAGATTAGTCTACGTGTCAGCAATAATTTTAAAGTCAGTGCAGCTTCCAGGAAAAGAAATAAAAGAAGTCTTACAGTGATCCTCTCGTCTCGGTCGTCGATGTTTGTTCCATCCTTTTTCCATGATATGGTGGGTTCAGGATGTCCACGTGGAGGCTGACACTCCAGGACGGCCGGCTCTCCTGCTGCCACGATCACATCTGCAGGATTTTGTCTGAAGTCATCGCGAAGAACTGCAAGAAAACAGAGAGAGGGAGAAAAGGAAAAATGTCAACGTATGCAGCTAATGAAAGAATGCAATGTTGAAAAGAACACAACACTTAAAGGCAGCTTGTAAAACGCATATCTAATTCTGCACAGATGACAAAATGCAATGCACACATCACTACTGATTTGCTGCACCTAACTTGCCATGAAAACCACAATCCCACCAACATTTTTTCACAGATTGACTAAAAAAAAGCATCTATGGAAGCTACTGTATATACCAACATTAATGCCCTGCTTTCTCCCATAGAACCTCGCTGTCAATAAGCCTTACACCAGCGGTGATGAACACATATCCGTGGCCATCAACATCTTTAATAGCAATGACCTTCCTCTTTGTTGACTGAACCACACAGACCTACATATATAATCATGCACACACACACACACACACACACACACACACACAGAGACTTCAATATACACTGATCATCACCTCTCCATCATCGCTTCTTCATCTCTTACTGACACTCCATATTTACATCCCCTGTGCTCATATATCCGAGCTAGCTTAACACAGATGAAAATCCACATTAGGTCTGACCCACCCTCATTGCCTCGCTGAGGATTTTAGTAGGATATGATTCTTATTTGCATTGATTTTCTCTGGTAGAGGTGCTGTAAAAAAGATGGCACAGCCATGGATTTTCATTATTCGGACGTAAGAGGCCCACACCTTCTCATCCCTGGGTCTAATTTGATGCTGAATACATGTGAGGTTTTAAAGAGATGAACTGAGCAATTCTGATTTTCATTTGGGGCTGAATGCAAAATTACAACCTGCCTCACCTAAATTCATTAGTCTTTGCCTGCCTGCCTTATCAGAATATCACATCAATATCATTACTAACCGGTAGCTCCTACAAAGCAGATCAATGCATATCTATTTTCTGACGCGCAGAAGAACCGCATATCCCTGGACTCCCTATCTCCGGCGTTAAAGATAAACTGGAGGTTTATTGAGAGGGGAGAAAGTAATGAAAAAGCAACAAGCTCCCTTCTGCACATAGCGTGCCAGTAATCATTTTCCCAGCTCCGCTGCATATACATATAAAAACATATGAAAATAGTGCTTGTAAATTTCAGGCTGAAATTCAGGCCACACACAAAGCATGCAAGGTCGGCGCAGCGTGTGCACGTGCATTGCTATTCTTGTGCATGTATGGAAAAGTAATGCATGCTTGTATTTTGGATGGAAAAAAAAACGAGCCTTTGCCGTCTATTGTCTCACGCTCCTCAGCTTGCTCTAAAGTCACCTCAGTCACAGATCAAAGTCAGGCTCACCCCAGGACCCCTCACCTACTGACAGCCAACAAATTCCTGACTAAACCCTTTAAGCACTTAATTGGTCATTGCTGAGCCCAGATACTGCTCCCTGCTTCTTGTAACGTGGAGTGCGAATCCAATCCAACAGTAGGAACCTGGTTTTGGAGTGAGATGGGCGGTAATCGCTTCCCCAGTCCTTTACTCCATAGTCAGCTGTAACATTACCTAACCTCAGTTCTTAAGTATAGGAACAGTATTTATCAGAAACAAAGTGAAAGGATTACTCAGATATTCTGACTCACATGCTGTTGCCGCCTAAGAGAAGGCAGCATGCTTCCACAGATATATACACAGTGTGTTCGACGCAGATGAATAACGATTATGTGCGTGACCCCCCAAATTTTCTACACTCGCTCTGATCCAAGTCAAACACAGCAGTGCAGCTGCGTGGCGAGTGAGCTCATTTGGTGTGGTTAAAAGCAGATACAGCCATCCAGGAATGCAAATGTAAACACCAAACATCCGATCCATTAGAGCAGCAGCTCCATCTGAAGAAACACTGTCTCCATTTGTACCAGCAAGGTCAACTTAGTCTGAGGAGCTTCAGCGTACACGTTAGCCTTGACTATGAAGGTGGAGTGGAACGCTGAAGATGTTTGGGCCAGATTCAAACATTTCTCTTTGCTGTCTTTGTTAATAGAGTATGAAAGTGTAAACATGCTGTATATGCTGGTGGCATTGGCTGAGCAATACCAAGAGTATGCACACTTATGAGTTAAAAGAAAAGTGAGTGCCAGAGAATTCATGTTTTTCCTACAAGCCTTTAATACAGGCTTTGGTGAGCAACTCTGAAATTAAGTGCATTTTTAAGTGCATTTCTTCTCAGTGGCTCTCTACCCCCCCTGCTGGCCTCACTGTAGCTCTTTCAGCTAACATGTAGATGCAGCTGTCCCTGGAAAATTGAAAGGGATGTGTGGTGAGGAAAGGAGGGGAGGGAAAAAAAAGGGATGCTGCATTGACTAGGCGGAGGCCCGAGGGATAGCTGGCATCATCCAGTGTTTACACCAACAGTGCAGTGACCTCCACTCCTCCTTAACGGCACTCACTCCCCCACCAGGCTGCCCTCTCTCCTCCTCCAAACCAACACCTCTTTGTTATAAACACAGCTGAGTGTGCCGCAGCAGACAGCCCTGAACATCTGCGTAGTGGTGGAAAACAAAATCCTCTGGGATGGAGGCAGAATGAGCAAGAACGAGACAGAGGCAGCCAGACAGTCTGTCAGACAGACAGACAGATAGACAGACCCAGATCTGGATGGGGTACAAAGCCCCGACTCTTCCGCCAGAAGCCCTCTCAGATCCGGAGCTGTGGTGGAATCAGTTGCCTCTGGCCCCCCTGGTTTAAATAAGACATCCACCATCCCTCCTTCCTGTATACTGCATAAGGCCCTGCCCGCCTGCCTCCCTGGTTGTTCCTGTTCTAGGATCCAGAATTGGGTGAAAAAATGGGATAGAGAGGCTCTCACGCTGTGTGCCGTCCTGAAAGTGTGTGTGTGTGGTGTGGTCTGTGTCTGTGTTTGGGATAATGAGCCTACTCTACCATTCTGTCTCTCTAGTGAGCCTGCAGCTGTCCCCTAGCAGATAATATTTCCTGCGCTATTAACAGGGAGGCCAACCTCAATGTGTGTGTGTGTGTTTGTGTGTGTACACAGAGAGATTTTCAGTTTGTGGCTTAATATGTGGAAATGGGCCAAAGTCACAGGTCCCTGCATGAAGACGCCTCTTTGTCCGTCCTGGATTTGCTCAAATAAGCTGATGATGGGATGAAACAGAGTGAATATCCGGAGCTGGACAGATATCAATACGCTTTGTCAAGGTAGGGGGATCTATTCTGTTTTGCATTTCCTCTTTTCAGGAGGCTAAGAACAAAACACATCCTATCTCATCTGGCTGACATGCCTCGCTGCAAGACAAACAGCTGACTGTGCATAAAACAATCATATCTATCAAAGCAGAGGTCTAGTTTGCAGTGGCAAGCATCTGTTGGGATCTGCCAAGCCCAGTCTAACCACACTCTACTGTATTGCATGATAAATCGCTCCCCTGGTCCACAGTAGCAAATTGGAGCTATGCTGAGGCTAACGCAATTAGCTGCCATCATTTCTTACATCCAAACCCTCCTTTAAAGGTCAGCTGAGATGGCTGCTCTCAGCTCTGAAAACTCCCGGGTTCATCACCCCCACAAACTATCCCCCGTCCACCCACACACTCGCACAAAGGCACACACACACACGCACATGCTCTCTTTTCCTCAGGAAATTGAAAACAGATGTTTAAATGTCAAATTAAAATGAAATTCCCGTGCTGCCCCTCCAACATTAATGAAAATGAAGACTTAATGCCACACACAAGTCTGGGTGGGAAGATCAGATGAGCTTTGTTCTGAGGAAATTAAACCAAGTACAACAAGCTTGCCCGCAAATCTTTGGAAGGATACAAAAACAGACCCACCAGGGAATTAAAGATTTATCATAAGGCACCCGGAGTCAATCCTGCAGAGACACAGAGCACAGCATGGGTCGCATTTGGCTTTGGATTTTTCCTTGAAACAGAATGGACATGGCTAGCCCCTTAAGGGAAGCAGAATGAATGATAACAGCAGGGAAACAGTACTAAAGAGAGGAGGAACAGCAGAAGCAAGGGAAAAAAAATAGAGATTTCCCTTCCCTTCCTTTGTGGTCTCTCCTCTTGTTTTCATGAAGGTAGTTGCTACTTCTACAACAAATTTGCTCTATAGTCTTCATAATGTCAGGCTATCAGGGACCAAACGTCATCAAATATTACTGGAGGACATAAGGCGGGGATGAATGGACAGTACTACAAACACTGAAAAAATATCAAATGTCTAATCAGCTCCAGATGTTCCGGGTTACATGTGACTGCTGCAGTAGTATTGCTCCTTCTCTCTCATTCACTTACTGTCAAGGCCTCTCTATGATGCAGTAATGAGACAAGTCAATGTCTGAGTAACAGTGAAAAGGTCAATGCATGAATGTCTCAATGATATCTCACATGTAAAGAAGTCACATACTCACAGCAGCTGCAGCATATTATCAAATGCTGGTCTGGTCAAATGATAAATTTATGTGTTTTAATCTAGAGCTTATGTCGGCTAAGCTCGCCTCCGGTCCCTTTCTACATACTGTACAACATAATTCCTCTGGCCCCTCCATGAGTGTTGTTTATGCCATAAGCAAAAAACCTGCCTCATTCACAGGGCAGCTCTGTTGTGTGCTAAACCTTTCCATATTGATGCACTTCACCTTGCCTCCAGCTCCGTCCCGTGGGACCAACACCTCTCATTCTCTCCCTCCATGTGTCTCCCACTTTGTCTCTAAATTTCTCTCTCCCCTCTCGAAATCTGACCCCCTTATCTTACCTCTACCGAGCAGCTTACATCAAAGACAGGCTCATGGCGATGGCGTGTTAACCCATGCCACTCTATTGCAAAGGCTGTTGCAGGTGGATAATTTGCCAGCGGCGTGCGTACAATGTGTGTGCGTGTTTGCACTGCATCAATCTGTAGTTTTGCTGGTGGGTGTGAAGAGATAACAGGACTCCTACTGTACTCTGGAGAATCACTACCCCCCTCCTCTCCCTCCTCCTACTCATTCCCTTGTTCCCCCCTGACCCCACCACCAGGGAGACGAGATTGGACACGGCAGACTCTCCCCTCTTTCTCAATCTGGCTCTCGTTCTTCTGCTCTGAGCTCATGCCCTCTTGCCCACCCTGCAGACACTCTATCCTCTCCTGCAGCACGCAAGCTGCACCGAGCATGCCCATAACACCGTCTGGGATGGATGATTATAAACATAAACTTCGCAGCTATGTACACAAATACAGAGATAAAACTGACAGGAAGGGAAGTTGTAAATAACGGTGGACGTGAGGAAAAAGCCATCGCGCAGCTTCCACTCCCAAATGTTTTGTTCTTTTAGAATGTAATTTATAGATTTCTCATTTATTTCCAAATGTCGTGTTGATAAATCACGCTGAAAACAATAGCACCTCTCTAGACAAGCGTGACATTCAGTATGAGGTCACATCTGTGGAGTCACATTGGTTAAAAATGCCTGACAGCCTAAGCGCCTGGTTGACCGTAAGACACCTTGCGGACACCCGTAAATATGTCAACAAGAGCAGACTGACTATTAACCGGCTGGCCTTTAGGGTTTGCACCTGCACACCCTGAATGCTGTGAGGTCATCCTCTGCAATCAGATGTGATGTCACGTCACTGAGCCGAGACAGGATGCCCCTATTAGCTCTAATAAACATTCAGAGTCGCAACAATAAACCATGTGAATCCATTAGTAAATAAATAAACACAGGCATGAATGTCCCTGTCAACATGTTCTCTCAACTTGCAACTGCTTTGGTATAAAAAGTGGACTTTGAAACTCATTTGAAGACATGCCAACACATGTGCTAACTGTGACATATACACATACAAATGTAAACCAAGCCATGTAGGGGAATGAGCTGAGCTGGCTCTGCTGCTGTGTGGACTGAAGCAGGGGTATGGCGAGGGGGGTAAAGGCATTCACACTGTGCTGTGCCAGGTGATTACAGCCTATACCTGGCACTGGTGTCAAGGACAGATGTGCTTTGCGGACCTTGCGGTGGAGGACATGTGTGCACCCGCTGTGGCCCGGTGAGGCTGCGGAGAGCCGGGTGCAGAGGGTTCAATCTCATCGCTTCATCCCCTATACGTTACACGCTTCACCACACACATGCACACCTCATGCACGTTACTATCCAACAGCAATTATGTCTGTACATAAAGAAACACAAACATCTGCACACACACACACACAGGCGCGCGCACACACACGCCACATAAAGGAAACCGTACCCCACAGCCGCGCAGACAGAGAGGCCATTGAGTGCCTGTGTTTGTTTAAATGGTCATAAGTCTTCTCGTCAGGCTCGGAGAGAGAGATGGCGTTGGGTGAACACGGCGAAAGGCGCAGAGGGCAGCGGGGAGGCAGGTTTATGTGAGTGACTGAGTGAGTGAGTGACTTGGCACCTCATAGTTCAATAAACAGTGCCTGTGTGATTGGAGTGCAGGGTGAGCAGGAGTTTGACTAAAATAAAGAGTGTTTCGAGTGCTGGGAGTGCACAGGCAGGAATGTCGGAGGGGAAAAAAAAAAACAGCTCGAGAACGACTCCCTCTCTGTCCAAAGACGTTATAAAAAGGGAAAAATACAAATCCCATAAAATCCTGATAGGAACACTCGCCGCCACAATGCAAACTGTGTAATAAACATCTGTGTGGGATTATCACATTTAAATTTAATGATTGAAAAACATAGACAAGCCATTTGTGGATTTGTCAGCTTCTGACAGACGAGCGCGTACACTCATACATATGAAAGTGATTTCTGTGTTGTTCTGAAGGAGAGTGTGTTACCTGTTGTGGAAACACAGCATGAAGTATCGTGGCTACTAAATGCACTGAGACATGTATAGCTTTCTCATTAGGGCCTGGCCAAGCTAAATAAAATATTCCATTTGCACAGCATAGAGCTGCTGCCAGTGGAATTCATTCTGTTTCCAAATCAGAGTTTCACAAAGCAGTAAAACAATAATGAGAGAGATAAAGGTGGGCGAAGCAGTGAGTAGAGAATTACCTTCATTTGCACCACCCTTGCACAAAAGACGACTTAATGACAAAGCTGTAGTCAACACTGAGCTGCCAGCACTTAAAGAAGCATGTGTATGACATGTCCTCATTTATAGGTGGAGCTCGCTCTGCTACTCCGCTCCCTGAGGACCGGGAGATATTGAAAACCTCAGTAACCCAGCTCTCATCACTCACTGTGCAGTCTTGAGCCTGAAGCTCTCGGCACGGACGTACAAAAGAGCAGATGTAACACTAGAGTTCACACACACACACACGTACACCTGTACAGTTTGCTCCCTCATTCTCTGTCTCTTTCTCAAGCACAACACAGACTGAGATGATGTGGCTCTGATCTGCCCTCTGAACTGTGTCAAAGGAATAAACTGCTTCCCACATACACATACAATATATATAAAAACACAGTTGTGGCATCCAGGCAAATTTTGAGAGCAGAATAAGTTCATCAATGTCATTTGCAGCTTGTACGTGACGAAACTCATTCCAAGAAACAGTCTTAATTTATGGAAAATTAATAACAAGTCAAAATATAAATGTTTGAGTCGTCATGTTGGTTATGATTCTCTTTCTCTGGTATTCTCTGATAGACACGCCTCAGTCATTTTCCTAATCAGTGTATCTCTAAGGACCTCGCTGTGAACGTTTCCAGTGGAACTACTTTCTGAAAAAATAGTTCCTATGCAAACTGCTGACAGTGTCTTCAGTGGATTAGCCACAGTATTGGGGTCATTGATTCCGGAAAGAGATGTTGCTGCTGAATTTTTTAAACAGCAATTCTTTACAGGCTGTGAGCGTCACAAACAAAATCCCCTTCTTTTGTAATGAGTCAGGAAGACACGTGAGAAGATATGTTTGTATGTAATCTGGGTGAACCGGCCCTTTATGACCCTCTTTCTTTGCCTCTTAATCACACTTTTCTCACCGCTGTTCTCTCGTCTCCGAGTGTGTTCAGCTTTACTAGACTGTGCTAGACTGTCTGAGTCTTCACAGCGTAATAGGATTTCACACAACACAGAACTGGTGAGCATATGCAGATCGCACATTTGTCACCACAGAACGCTCATTACAGTAAATCCCTTTACCTCCAGAAAAGCAGGCGTAAACACGGCGAGAGCCATGCAATATCTTTATCCACTTGCGCCTAAATCCGGCTACGTGCCTTACGCAGCTCAGCTCACATTGTGTCGGTTATGTTTGCTGACAATATCTCACTGTGAGCTGCCCTCCCGTCTGTGTGGCCCCACCGGCTAACCCTCTCCCAGCATCTGCAAAGATGAGGGCCTTATTAAAACAATCTTCCCAATTAACATTCCTGGCCCCTGGAGCCCCAGCGGCCCTCCCTTTCCCCGGACCTCCTCCGCCGCTCCTCCAGATCTGACCCCACCACAGCTCCACATTGACAAAGAAGCTGTGTCTGACCCGGACCAGCCACGGGACCCCTGAACACGACTGGACTGAGAGGGGGATGTGAGGCAACTTGTTTTTCTTCCTGAGGAACCGAAATCTGTGTGGTTGTCTGTTTTTCTGTGTTTGTGTGCTCATCTGTGTGCCGTGTGTGTGTGAGAGGAAAAGAGAATAAGGCAGAGAGAGAGAGAGAGGGACGATACAGGAAGGGATAAATGAGTTAGCTGCAGTCATGGCAGCACGGTCGCCACAAACACTCCTAATTTGATGTGACGTGCAATGATACGGGCTCATTTGAACAGGGTGGATCGCTCATGATCGCGGACAGGAAGGGGTGCTGTAAGAGGAGCCTGTCAGCCAGCTAACTCACACCATCAGAGAAATCACATCCATAAACACAGCCTGCTTTCCTGCAGAGTGCCATTTGACCCACCGCTTACCCTCATCGGAGCATTTTGGAACATCTGCTGCAGATCTTTTTCGCTTCTCTATTAGCTCTGAGATCTCACGACCAGATTACAGGACGCTCCCCAGTCTCTCGTTTATCTTCCCAAAACAAAGATATATCATCGACAAACAGCGGAGACTGACACAGTGTTATTCTATAGCGGTTCTGTGCAAACAGCACCAGGGCAGGAGGGATGAGATCCTGGAGCTGGAGATGAGACCTCTTACAACGGCTTTGCTTCACGTCAGACATAATGGAAATCACAAACGTCACACAGCTCGGTTGGACCTCACAGTGGTTAATGTACAACAACCTCCAGAGTCTAGTATGTTTGTGTGAGCACTCATGTGCAGGCAGGTGTGTTTGCTCGTGTTTTAGTTCTCCCTGCTGATTATGCTGCCAGTCTGTTTGGGCTCCGCCTTATTAATGCATGCCTTAATGAGATCCAGTGGACATGCGGCGCGCGGATGTTCTCTCTGTAGCATATGTCAAACAAACTAATTCAAAGCAGAAAAAAGTCGGGAGGCTCGCTTTCATCTTATATTGGCGTAATGGAAATCTTAGCCTAATACACTTAGTTTCCAATGAAAGTCTAATTTGATAGAGGTTTAGGAAACAGTAGGAGTGAGCGATTGTTGTGGAGAACAGCGCGTCTTGGTTCGGGACAGGACCATAAACTAGGATTACATCAGCGGCTGTTGCGGAGGTGACTGGGGAAGAGTAATATGATAGCGGCTGTGTGGAGGGGAAAGAGGCAGGCACGGAGGAAAATGGGGAAGGAAAAAACACAAGGGGATCCAATGTAATGTTACAGCAGATCCCTCAGCCTTTCGTCATGGCCACTTTCATTTCCACCATGCTGATCCCTCTCCAATCACTTTACCAGGCACAGGGGAGACGGGGAGAGAGGGGAAGGAAGGAGGAAGAGGGCCGAAGAGAGGAAAAGGTTGTGGAGGTTAAGTAAAAATATGGAAGTGGGGGGTCCTCCAGAGATATAGGGCACTGGAATGTTAAAGAGGGTGAGACAAAGCAAATAAGGGTACTAGGATCCAAACATGTGCTGCAGCTCCAGAGGGGCACATCTTTCTCTGATCAGATGCCGTCCCCATTTCAATAGTTTCCACATGGACCCTAAACTCTCCCAGATGGACCACGGGAAGATGAAAAGATGTCCGTATCCCTATCTAAGAGGGGATCTGTTACAGTGGGAAGAGATACCGAAAGGAACGGGGCGAGGGAACGCTGTCAGAGATACTGTGCCAGAAAGAAATAAGAGAGTTGAAATTTCATCTTTAGCACTTGCCACCACGTGAGTGCGCGGACGCCTACGTGATCATTGCCAAACACTTGGGTGCTATAGCTTTTCACTACATTTGTCAAGTTGTCCATCAGGCAATATCAAGCACGGCTGATGCCAGGGAGAAGGTTTTGCGAGTGTGCCAGAAATTACCCTGATCCCTGTGAAATTGACACTGTGCAAGGTTTCAAGCCCGATGTTAAGCCCTGGATTTTCCATCTTTACATTTTCATTAGAGGAGGCACAGACAAAAGAAAAGTACCTTCATAGTTTTTTTTTCTTCCGTTGTTTTATGGTATACTTTGCTACTGTTAACATGGCTGAAACATCCTGGTGAGCTGATTTATGATCCCTCTCCCCAGGGCACAAAGCCAAGCCCAGCAGAGGAGGAAATTTAAGGCCGCTGCACCAACTCTACTCAGAGAGGACTCTAAAATATCGCTTAAGATTTATAGAAGTGGGAGAGAAATCTTTTCCTCCTCTGAGATACTATGTTCCTCTTGCTACTAATTCAAGCTTGGCAACCTGAGCCTGGTCTGATGAATAGAGAGGAATGTCAAGGTGCATTCTGTCTAAAAATATTTTGTGTGGTTTCTTAAACTGTATTTGCGCTTCGACGTTCACTCGGCTCGTCCATTCAAAGTCTGTCTTCTCCATCTTTTTTTTTTTTTTTTATCCTTGGCAATGCTTTCATATAGCTCATCTTTCAAAAACCGCAAGAGGAAACTCCCCCCTTTATGGTTTTTTAATCCAATTCTCAAGTGAAGAAATTTCTCTCTGATGAAAAGCAACTAACTCTAACAGCTGTCCATTAAAGTCACATCTGTTAAAATCATGTTTACATTAGTACTGTCATGTTACGATGGCTGCGTAATGCAAAATAACATGAAATTGAAAAGAGATGATGGACAACTGCTGGCTTTACTGGGTAACATTAAAGGAAAATCTGAAATACTGGTCTCATATCTTTTCAATCCAATCCCCAGCTGACTGTAATTCAGTCTGTGATGGGTCTTCAAAACACTGACTTCTGAAAAATATATATATGAACACCTAATCACATTGAAGACGCTTCCTCTGACAGTTAATCCTCTCGGGAAGAAGACAAGCCCTGACAAGGATAGTATGAAACCTATCAAGTGTGCAATATAATAAACTTGTTAAAGATCAGCCGTTGGCATGTTTCAATTCTCTTTTAATAAAGGCAACTTATCCCCCCGGTTCTTTTATTTTCTCCTTTTCAGCTCTGTGTCACTGTTGTGGCTGTAAGTAGGAATCCTATTTTTTATTCCGACAATGCTAATATGTGCAGTTACCAAATTTTAAACCCTGACCCGTGAGTCTTATCTCCTCCCTTCCCCTCCTTTTCCTCCGCACCATTTTGCTGAGCAGGTGTCTGCAGACACAACCACCGGAAGCAGCAACCTCTAGTTCACCCCTTCATAAAAAAAAAAAAAAAAATCCCACTCAACACGGATGCCATTCCCAACATCCAAAGGCATGTGGTCAGACCAAAGCCCCGGTGCATCGTAGACAGATTACTCTGAAAGGAAAAGAGGAGCCCATCTGGAGCAGGAGGGGCAGGGAGCAAGGGGGGAGAGGAAATTTAAGAAATGCAGGAGAAAGAACTGGTTGGATGATTTGGAGGATAAGGGAATGCAGGACAGAGAGAAGTATTGGGGGGTTGGGATGGGGGCAGATGTTTGAGTTTTTCTGCCAAAGGGGATGCATTAGAGATCAGAACAGCCAGAGCGCCGACTTGGGAGTGCTGCATAAATCAGGCAATGAAAGAGACAAGGTAAAATAAGAGCTCATGTGAAGGACAGGTTAAACTCGGCAGTTGAGATTATTCAAGAAAAAACATGCAATTGCAAGTGAAATATAATCTAATAAGAGCTTCAGTACGATGCCACATGCAATATAATGCCACACAGAGCTTGGCTGTTGACCGAGGACGGCAGCCTTCAGGTTGCACACACAGTTTGGAGGGAGCAACGGGTTCAGTGTGTGTTTGAGGTCAGTGGCTGTGTGTACACACACAGCAATGTGTTAAGAGCTGCCGGGTTGTGTGGTCAGTGGTACATCTCATTAGCACCTGCTGACCCAACCGGTTCACCGCACTCACGGAGCAGCAGAGCCGGGGCGTATAGCAAGCAAGCGTGAAAGCAAACATGAAACACTCTTCTGTGCCAGCAAACAAACTGTCCAAAGGCAGAGAGAGGGCGAGAGAGAGAGAGAGAGAGAGAGAGAGACAGTATGAGATCAACAAGCAGGGGAAGAAGCCCCCACAGCCATCATCCTCTCCCTCAGTATCTCTTCAACAAACTGAACATCATCAGCACAGAGAGGTCAGGACTCAGCGAACAGATAAACTCTTCCTCCTTTTTACCCAGCTCTCATGAGATAAGACATGCCTGTCGTGCCTCACACGGGGAGACAGTTTACCACAAAATGCTGCCACCGCCTCCCCTCTGAGGAAATCATCAAATAAATCCATGTTTAGTTTCTGCCAAGCCCAAATATGCCAACAAAGCCATGATAAGAGTGCGTGCAGCCAAAAAAGCTACATTGTGCTCAACAAAGGGGAAAATGCAAATCAGAGCGAGGATGTGATGGGGCTTGTTGCCCTCTGGAGCAGGAGATGAGGGTGTTCAGTTTGTTGTGGAGAAAAGCAAAATAAAAGAGAGCAGCTCACATCATGTGGGTGAAACCTGCCTGGGAGCGCAGGCCGAACGGGCGACATCAATACAATGTTCCTTCAGGATTTAACTGAAGCGTAGCCATAGCATTGTTATTCTGTGGGGTTACAAAGTCTTTGCAAATCGCAGGGACTGGACACATGAAAGTCTACACAATCTCAGCCGGATATTAATTGGGTGCGACAGACGTGGGATGTCGGTAACGAACATGGATGTTGGGTTGAGTTTTATCACGGTAGAGATATGTCCAGTGTCCTGATAAAAAAGACTGGGATGTCATGGTCTGTGACACTGACCAGTGGGAGCACAGTGCACTCAAGTGCAAACCTGATGAAGCAGAAGACAGAGAAGAAAAACATGAAGCTGGTCCCCCGGCACCTCCTTTCCAATCACTGAATCAAGTTGTGAAAGATGGGAAGCAATGATTAGTTAGGGTCCAATAGTCTGTTCTGTCAGCCAAGTCAGCACAATTTATGACTGTATGGTTGTCTAATTTAACCAGTGACCATCTCAAAAGGCAAAAAATATAGACATATGTAACACAGATATTACACTCAACTGGCCTTTAGAGCTTTTATTCGAGCTAGAGAACACACCAGGGTCACATTATGTTGGACGGAAAACTCTGCTAAACACTGCACATATTTTAACTTCCCCTGCAACGAATTGGATCTGCCCGCAAAGTTTAGCACTGATTACAAACATCTCCCCCCCTGCAGTACCCAGAGTCCACATGCCTTCCATTGTCTGAGTCCCCACCATGTTGTCTGTATCTGGGAGAGATAGCATCTCAGCGAGCCCTGTCTGTGGAGCTCCAGAGCCGTTGGGAGGCAGCACACCTGCACCACAGACAATAGCAACGGCTCCTATAGATTCTGCTGGTCTTTGAAGCGCCGATGGATGTGAGCTCAATACCTCAGGCTCTGCGGTTTCGGCACGCAGCCTTCGTGACGACAGACGACTCTGAGATGAGACGACCGGAGCTTTTAAGGACATTCAAGTGTTTGGTTGACCAGCCATTCCACATCAGACGAGGTGTTCATGAGACGTACACAAAGCGAAAATTACGAGGATGTATGTGTACGCTACGGCACTCATTCACATGCGGCCAGAATTTCATAGCACAGTTAATTGGCACGGGGTCAGGTATCAAAACATAGACAGTGAAAATATACATGTGGCAGAGAGACAAATCATGGAGGAGAGCCTGAGAGCTACAGTATGTTTGGGTTGGGGAGGGAAAACACCACACAGACTGAACTTTACATTCCTCACCCGAGTATCACAGCCACATCTAATACGTCTTGCTTCAGTCTGCGGTGTTAGCCTATTGTCTAACAGGCCTCCTAAGCATAAACTGGCTGTGAAATATTACATCATAAAAAGCAGTGGGTTTTTTCGATTATGAAGAATTTATGAATTATTCAAAGGCGACTGATGGCAATATTTTCCTCCCCATCTTGCTGCTTCCATCTCTTTTTTGTCTCTTTGTGCTGCTCTGTTTAGCTTTTTCCCTATATATCACATTTTTGTCTCATCTCTCTCTCTCTCTCTCTCTCTTGCTCTCATTTCCACCCTGTGGGATGTGTAGCACTAATGCTGAAGGAGGGACAGGCACAGGAAAAAAAAAGGAGTGTGGAAAACAAAGGGAGTGTAACACTGTGACTGACTGCTGCTAAAGTGGACGCCTCACCTCTTGACAGGGCTACAACAAAGTTAAGTGAGTGGAAACCTTGACTGGTAAACAGAGACATCCCAAGCATGCCAGACGCCCTTCCAGCATCGACTCTGTCATCATGTGGCTAAAAACCCGACAGTGTTGTCCTTACAATCCCACTGTCTGACCTTCTGTGTATCTATCACCATCTATTTCACTATACCTCCTTAATTACACGCCATCAACACACAGCCTTAGAATAATAACTCTTGCTGTACATCACAGTGGTTTCCTTTGCTCGCCTAAGCGCGATACCGTAGGAGGCGTTGGGGAATGGACTAGTCTCAGAAGTGCATCCTCCCTCAGTGGTGACAGACAGGGATGTACAGCGTGTCTCTGCACAGTGATGAGTAATGATCTCTCTGGGGTTCTCTGCATGCATACATTTCACTGTACATCCTGCTTTCTAGCAATGCAGTTTTGCATAGAGAAACAAAAGTACACAGCTGCAGTAATGATTCAACTACATGGTTCGCTGCTGATACAAGCACGTAAAACCATAAAATGTCTACAGCTCCTTAATAAAACGCAAACATTTAAGGATGTGGCTGTTGCCCAAATTTAGATATTACAGCTTACAAAATCTGTTCTTAGTAGCTGGTGCTGGTTATCAAGTCTGTTTACATTGTAAGCAAAGAGCAAATCCATATCCAAGTTTGGATTTATGCTCCACTCTCACTACACATTTTGCATGCTTGATTACTGCTGAATATGTAGGACGTGTCATGTTTTGCCTCAGACTTCTTACCCGAGAGTTAAGTGCACAAACTAAAGTTTTTTTGGCAGCAGTCTGCGTAGAGCAAATTCATTTTGAGCCAGTGTAAGCCATTCTGACAAAGCCTACGCAGCAGCTTGAACTCCAGACAGAAATTTGCGAATATTTACTTGGCCCACTTCCAGTTACACATTTTGGGTTGTAATTTAGGTCACCAAGGAAACGTGCATTATGTGTGTTTATCAAACATTTCTGTCTCCAGAACTCCCTCATATGGTGATTCCTGGGCCAGATGTTGAGCTATCACTGTATTAAGTTGTGAAGCATAGGTGAGGATATGAGCTTCAGTGTGTTTTCTCTGATTCACAAAAACATCACCATGCTGTGCCAGGCCAATACACACAGGCACAGGGCCAGCCAGAGGAGGATACAATCCATGAAAACTTAATTTCCTGATCCAAAGAACAGTTTTTTTCTTCTTTTCTGTAATAACCCAAGTAATGAGAAAAAAATGAAATAGAATCTAGGAATAGATGAAGCATGACATCCATTCACCAACTAGGCCACATGCTCCGATTCCCCCCTCTGTTCCATTCAGGCCGTCACATCCACATGTAAGCATACTGTATTGCAAATGCCACATGCAGGCGTATGCAGAAGAATGAGTGCACCGCCTCGTCTGTCACTAATGTACTCCAAATTATGTGCTTCAAACGAGTCACCACCACTAACAAAAAGCCATTGTTTGGAATGGCTCAAGTAAGGACCGGCAGTGTTCAACCTGAATGATGTAGTAAGAGCAATCCACGGCCACTTCACATGAAATAGAAGAGCAATGCCCGGGCTGATGAGGCCCTCCACCTTCTCATCTGTCCACTAAAAGCCCTCTGCCACTGCTTCATGCATGCATCCTCATCCACCCACGCCTTGTATAAGCCAATAATGAGCCCTGGGCTAATGCATAGAACAACACAATTAAATCCAAAATGGACATCTCCCCTCTCCAGTCCAGGGTGGAGCATGCAAGAGAGTGCTCACTGTGCTAATGTGCATCCTACAATGTCAGCTTGACCACTCGTGCATGTGTGCTATGTGTGCGTGTGTGTTTGCTCTAAGAAGCAGAACAGAGTTGACAGCTCCAGCCAGCAGCCCTTTGACCTGTGGCCCGAAGGCCTGGTATAAGACGGCAGTGCTGGTTTGCAGTAAGTTCCTCCCTCTGGCACAGAATCCTTGGCAGGTCACCATGAAACACAAAGGCCACAGGCACATGGACCTGATCCAGGATGCCACGCTTAGTTTGAACTCTGTCTTGACAAAGAGGAAAAAAATAATAATTTCCCTCTAGAAAATCCTGGAAGAAAGGAAAAGCGAGGAACAGTTCAGCTGCACTGTAGTCAAAGAAATCTAAATCAGATTTCCGCTCTAACTGGCCAACCTCAGCTCACAATAATAGTTTCACAGAAGCAATATTTGGTTCCAACTACGAGTTAAATTGCCAACACAATGGCCCATTTGTTATGGCCCTGATATATTTGTCTTCTTCTGTCTCTTTTTTCTTTGGGCCAAGAAGAAAATCAGTCTTGGTTTCTGTGCTGCCTCGCCTTTCCCCGTTTCTGTCACAGCTATTATTTCATGAAATTTGACTCCTGGTATTCTGTGTCTTTTCAATTTCCTTTTCAGCAAAGCCCGAGCGTTCCCTCCTTCCATGTCAACCAGCTCTTAGCGCACAGCGCGATGTGCCAAAAATATCCCTGTACCGAGGAACAATCTTAAAACTACATTCAATTAAATTTGCCATTCCGTTTCAAAATAGAAGCAACGAGCTTTGCTTTTTCACAAAAATACAAAAACCACTCATCCTGGGATTTCAGCGTGCCTTTGTTCTACATTCCTGTCAGTCTGTTTATTTACTCCTCTGAGAGTGTTTGTGTTGGAGCACTTGTTTTGGACTGGCAACATGAGCTGAACAGACAACCGAGCAGTGCCTGACAGCCCTCTCATAATTTCCTTTCCCTAAAGATAATATACACTCTAATGTAGACGAAGAAAGAAGCTAATTGACCTGAAATCAAAGCTAATTGGCTTCTATTTAGCCTCTTCCTGTCTGAGAGCAGAACGAAACACCGGTGGGATATTCACTGGTCCAATTCACAGAATACCACCAACAAATAAGCAGCGGTGGGAAGCGTGATCCTGGACTGTATCTGTATCTGCGGGGCGTGGCGAGCCCCCGGCTGAGCTACCGGGTACAGACGACATGACCTGTGCTTGCCTGCCTGCTGCAGGCTTGGCTGATGGATATCTCTGTCTCTGGCAGTTCCCACCATAAAGTCTCATTCAGGCTGCAATACTTCATCAGAGGAGTTACCCCGCGACCTGCCCCCAGCTCCCCATGGATCATTTTCTAGATTTCTTTCCGGCATGATGTTGTAACACTTCCTCTCTCTGTGTGTGTGTGACTCAAGGCGCAATTTACACTAGGGAAGAAATGGATCTCGCCCTCACATTTGAAAATTTTTGTTCCTCAACCTTTGCATTTCCAATTTGAGTGACTCACTAAAATCTCTCCGGCTGCACTAATTCGAGTTGACAATGTAAAATTTATCCTTGGCAGAATGAAAATACAGTCTCCTATAAACATGCTAGAAGTGAACGTTGATTATAGATTACGATTATTTTCATATCTTATATTTATTAGTACATTTGTTAGATTACCATTATTGTGTAAAGCACTATAACAAATTATATAATATGTTGGAGTGACACAGTTTCAGTGTTTGGTTTCATGTGTTTCTTTTCTTTAATCCTTTCTCTTTTTGTTAACAAGTTCATTTGCCAGCCCCACTTCTAAAAACAAACTTACGCCCTACTCTGTGACTGTCTGGTGAATAATGCACGTACGGCCCGGAGAGAGGAGTTGATTTGATTTTATCTGAGCTCCACGGGTGCAGTGAAATAGAAGAGACAAAGTGGAGCAACATACTCCATTTGATCTACGAGGTGCAAAGGCAGAAAATTCACAGTACACAATGACGGGTAATAAAACAAATGAAGCAAGACTCAAATGCTGCTTTCACCGCTGTGGCGACATGACCTACATCTGTAGTGGAGGAATGCTGATCCTTATCTAATGTAGGATATGGCCTGAGGACAAGACAAGTCATCTTGGCACACAAACCTCTGTTATTCACTGTAATCTTCTCCTTCACAGTGTTTCCAACTACAAGAGGGAGCTTCACAGTCGGTGAGTGTGCCGCTTTAATTGATGCGGCGATAGAGTTTGATTCATGTTACATTCTACAAGGAGAGCCATGAAGTATCCGATGAGAGGCCGGGCAGGGTTACATTAAAGGCATTCCCGTGAACCCTCAGCTCTCCACCGCACAGGATCCCAGTCTCTGTTTCTCCCTTCCAGACAGATGCCCAAGTCATTGTTTTTCTGAGCCTGCTTTTCAGAGAGAAAACCCGATCCCACTGGCTGCCAGTGTCACCAGTGGCCCCCCGTCCTCCCTTGTCATTCAATCCCATCTCTCCTCCTTTCAGGAATGCTCTTCAGTCACTCTTTCTTATTCTCCCTCCCTCTTTTCTCCGGACCATGGTGCCCTAGGCAGTCTGGGGGCAGTGTGTGTTGGGTTGTCCCAGATCTATTCATCCTCCCTTGTGAAACGGGATACAGTGACCTCCTCTGTGTCCGGCGGTCTCCATCCCAGGCTCCTGTCTGGTAAGTGTCAGAGATCGAGAACCTGCGAGGGGAGGGGGAGGTAACTCGAGGGCCGGTCAGGAGACAAGCCAAGAACACGAGCCTGTCAGGCACCGCAGAGAGATGATACTGGATCTGAGTGAATGGACCAGCAGGAATGTTCTGCGCTGAGTTTATGTTAACCGTGCCACAACATTTTGGACCGAATTCTCAGAGCCATCTGTTGTGCTGTCATCATTTGACTCCCTCTAACAAAGCAGCAGAGTACATCCAGCATCCAAACCGTGACTAATAAACGATGCAGATTGGTTAAACATGCCATCCCGTCCCTCAGCAGGAGATATGCACATAAATGTGTCCATTTCTATGCTATTTTAACACAGTGTGACATACTTCAGCACCACCAGCAAACCCCTCGCTTCCCATTAATGTACAAAACTAGGGGCAATTACAGAAAGGGTTCCTCCATTATAAAAGGGGACTATATGACACCCCCCTACCACATGAGACATGACAACCTCTCTGCACCTCGCATTAGCATAATGTACGTTTACCACGTGAGCCGCAATTTGTCTGGAAAATCTGTCCCCCCACAGGTTTATTATTGAGAGTGTGTCCATTAAAAACAACTGAATTTCCATCTCAATTGGCTCACCATAAGGTACAGTGTTGGCAGTCTTTGAAAGAGTAATTGGATCCATTAAGGCAGGAAAAATTGCAAGAGACTGTAAAGATGCATGTTCTTTTGTGTGTGCAAGGCTCTTGTGTGTGTGTGTGTGTGCATGTGTGTGTGTGTGTGTGTGTGTGCCAGTAGATGTCTGTGTAAATGCCAGCACGTGTCGGTTCCTCTTGACGTTTTCTGCTGCACTGGCGGAACAATGGTTAATTGGGACCAATTAAGATAAAGTTTCATATTTTAATTCGGTATTCTTTGCAGCATAAAGGCAGCAAGTCATTTTAATGACAATTCTCGACAAGAGCAGCACTGAACAGACACTTGAATGTGGCTCTGTCAGTCACATAAATGTTCCTGGCAGCATGAACAGCCAGATTTCTGCGATTTTTATGCAAAATGATTTTTTTTTTTTAAAAAAAAGCATCTTAATCTTATTTTAAACTAGTCATTTCTACATAGTATGAAGTTGAGGATATAATAATCATTATTAACGACGCTAATCTCCTATAATTTCATTGTTTTGTATGATCAGCAGCTGTGTCATGACACATTCAGGATTTTCATACATGTGCTACTGCAACAACACACTTATATCTACTAGGTTGCAGAAGAAAAAAAAGGACAAACTCAAACCGAGAGCCAGCAACTAGGATGATCCATGGGTAGACTAGTCACCTGAGAATCCATTTACAGTTTAGCCTTAATAAAAGTCCCTTTAACTTTGCAGCAACTGCAGCTCTGGACAGCTCATCTAGCTAATGTTAACAAGCCAGACAGGAGTTGTGCTCCGTGATAAATCTGACCACAGCCAGAGAAAAGCTCCTCCAAACAGCCCTTCCCTTATGATGAATGAACAAGCTTGCAAAAGTCCTTGAAACATGGGGGTTACTAGGCAATGCCACAAACCTATCTGTCTCAATTGTGTTCAATGGCCTGTGATTTCTATGGGCCCATGCAGGAATGTGTGTGTCTCTGTGTGTATATCCTAAAAAGAATGAAAGCTGTAAAGCCATTACCTGTCTGAAATGGTGGCCCAATTATGACAGTCTCCTTCAGCATGCAGCCTTGCAAAACCAAACTCCATGAAATTGATTACCTGCACACCTGGACCTCATTTGTGACTCCACTTTTCTCTCTCTCCCCTGTCACTGACTCTCTGCTGGGCCCTGTTCATTTCCCACCAACAGAAAATAAATGCTTTTAAGAGGCGTGCATATGAAGTAATGGAATATTAAATCCTCGACACCAAGACAACAATTGTGTCGGGAGACAAAAAACGCAAAAGAGAATTAATTTATTTTTTTTTGCTGAGATGTGAGAAAATCCAACAATAGCTTTCT
Organism: Centropyge bicolor; assembly: GCA_037975185.1. Classification (NCBI taxonomy): domain Eukaryota; kingdom Metazoa; phylum Chordata; class Actinopteri; family Pomacanthidae; genus Centropyge; species Centropyge bicolor. The sequence goes on along the minus strand of JBBMOC010000039.1, from coordinate 372,060 downwards.
CAGACCCATTTGAAACAAAGAGAGGGTGAGGAAGGGAGATAGAGAACGCCAGAGAAGGAAGAAAGAGAAGCAGGGAGATGAATTTCCAGATAATGAATAATCACCTGGCTCCCAGCGTCGCCCTCCCTGCTATCATTAGCAACCCTGAGTCTTTTATTCCCTCATTCTATTCTGTATTCCTTCTTTAAAAGACCCCTCCACCCCCCACCCTCGGCTTCAGATTGACCTCCTCCATTAGGCTCAAGGTTACAGGGGTGGGCACATTCCTTTGAGAGAAACAGCAACGCTTGGCTGCCACTAAATAAATAGAGATGTTTTATGGGTGCTGGTGACAGTAAAACTGTATGAGATGACAAATCTGCCAGTTGGGTTCTTCTGAATATGCACAGGGGAAATATGTTTTATCGCCGGACTATGGATGAATACTGAGAGGTTTTACAACAGTTAATCATCTTCTAAAATTTACCACTGTATCTGGATTTTTATTTCTTGAGAAATAGGCATTGGCTGAACTATCATCCCAGCAGTTATATGGCACAAATTCAGCCTTAATGACAAACAGGATATACTGGCACCCTGTAGAAAGCCAGTGATGGCATTTCAATGTCCCTGCTATTCCCCTGCCTCTGGTCTTAGCACCTCGACTGTGCTTCTCTGTGGTGTGTTATAATGAGCTCTCAGTTCTCAGTGACTGATCAGGCAGGGAGGTGGAGGTGGAGGAGAGCGAGGGGAGGGGGAGAGAAAGAACTGTTGTCTCGCTCCCTCACAGCTCCTGGAAGAAAAAAATAAAAGAAGCCTATTTGTGTTCTGCTGTTGACCTCCGTCTCTCAGTGCGAAAACCTCTGGGGACTCCCTCCGCTCTCCATCTCTCCATCCTTCCGCCTGTCCATTCCTCCCTTCATCGCTGGCTGCCTGGTAGCTATGCATATCTGCTGATAATGTTACAAGGCTTTTCCCTCACAGGGATGCCTTGCGGGGAAGCAGGATGACAACACAGTCAAGTCAAATTGCACACAGATGGCTTATATCACTGACTGTTTTCAAGTAAGCACAAATGTTGAGTTATTTTCCTCTGGGCCTGGTTCTTGACTTGATACTCAGATTTTTTTTCTTAGATTTTTTTTTTGCTTAGATGGACTCCGGGGGCTTTCTGAACTCCCACTCACAGAGCTGAAATACAACATTCCCATAGTGCAGTGGGTATACTGATACACTACACCTAGGAAAACTGCATGAACAAAAACTGAAGAATGGCAGCCGGTGGTGGGCATATACTATAATGGGGGGGGGGGGGAAATGACTGCATACAAAGGTTAAGTAGGGAATGTGTCAGATCTGCATGGTTATGTGTGTGTGAGGTAAGACAAGTAGTCACGCGGTGGTGGGTCCCACATAGCGGTAGCTGTTGAGTAAGCCTGGCGTACGGCTGACTGCGAGGCGACCTCTCCTGTCTCTCCTGACTGTTGTTTTGCATTCTTCATAATTAGAAGCGCCCAAGCATGCCAGGCATTCCTAATAGAGGTGTTTTACACTAGCGGCTGACACCATCACTCAATCTGAAGCCAATGGTCCTTTCCCAAAAGGTCAACAGCTCGGCCTTCTCCCTCCTTCGAGCTGACTCCTTCCCAGAGACGGGGGGGCCTTGCATCAGGGTGACAAAGCCTTCCACGCCTCCTTCTTTTGTTCCCTCCCTCCTGAGCTACCTCTGTAAACCCTGACTACCAACACTAGCTCTGGGTACTAGTTAAACCCAGGCTCCCTGTAGTGACGGATGACTCCTCTGCTCCCTGTACCAATGAAGACGGATGCTAAGCATGAATTATTAAGGGCCAGAGCGGAATATTTTGATATTGAACCCCTTATGAATAATTCCAGCAGGGCTACCCCAAAATGAATTACCTTGTTCTGCGTGTACTGCAGAAGGAGATGCTGCTCTTTGTCTCTAGGGGTTCAGGTAGTGGAGGGAGATGTTGGATGTAATATACCGAACATAGAAATCCATCTCATACTGATATTTGGTATTGTGAGCGAGGGGAGAAAACCTGGAGCCGCGATGTGTTTGGACAGTGCAGGATTGTATATTCCTTTTGATCTAGTGGTCAAAGACGGGTCCACAGAGAGACTCACACTGGGATGAAGTGCGAGGAATGCAGAGGGGGGTAGAGAGAGCCAATGATTGGGATGCGAGGGCTGGGGTTGCATGTCCAATTATCTAGCAGGCAAGGAGAGATGGGAGCTGGCCAATTAGAGGAAAAGGGGAGAGACCTCTGCCACAGACCGAGCATATACCCCCACAGAGAGAGGCGGACGGGAAACCAGACAGAAACATTGCCTATAGAGACATAGGAAGAAAGAGAAATGAAATAAAGGTCAAGTCAAGAGAGATGGAGAAAGATAAAATATATTTCTCTCATACTTTGATGATGGAAAAGAAAGGTGTTTTTTTATGTGTGTTTTGTACATGACCCCGCTGTTGCCTGTGGTTATTTATATATATGATTTTATATATGATTGAATACTTTATTGTGATGGATTCGTGACTAGTTCTGCTAAAAAAAAAAAAAAAGTCTGGATAGAATCATACATTTCACCTGTTTTTAATTTCTTGCCAACATTTCAGGCGGTGTGGGTTGCCACTGTTCAAAAAATATGCTGTGCGTTGAACACCAAAATATAATTACCATTCAGTACACTCTGTTATCTGTTGACAGTCAGCTGAAGAAAAAGTGATGATTATAACCTCAGAGAAACTGCAGCCAGCCAAATCCTTGACTAAATAACACTTAATAGGGTTATTACTTAATAAATAATGTCATGTATCCACCTCCACAAAAGCTCTCTGTGCCGCTGCCAGTGTTCAGGAGGTTTACTATAATTTAGAGTGAGGTTGGCTATAATTACACTCTCTCTTAAAGAAACTTGTCAAAGTGACGGGGGATTAAATCCAGGGGTAAACAAAGAGGAAGACAAAGTCGGCTTTTTACTAAGACAATGCCATCCTGTCTCTCTCGGGGTATTTCATTCCCTGTCAAGTGGAAAGATGTGGTTTTAACGAGAGTCCTCCTGCGCAACTGGAGCAGAGATATATCAAACAATTAAGAATCATCCATTCTCACTTTCTAATTAAGGGGGTCAATGAGTTATTGACTTTCAGAACATAACCAATGGTTCAGGTTAACAGTTCTTGATCTCCTTGAATTTGATTTGTTTCTTATAAGGAGATCCTTGGAGTTTTAGTAGAAATGTAATTTCAAAGCACCTGCTCAGTTCTCAAGGTTAACAGTTTTTTTTAAGCTATCCACTGAGGATTACTCATTTGAAGAGCACAGGTACAGACATGAAAAATTGAAAAGTATATGCTCAGCTAACTTAGTCATTCACCCACAACAAACACGAATGAAATCATCTAAAAACCCAGACAGTTATAACACCTCAGTTCTGGGAAAGTTCAACTCATATTCCAGTAAATACTATCAATATTTGTGGCAAGCCATAAACCTGTGACCTTCCCTGTTCCTCAATTATTCAATCACTCATCCTTTATCATTTTTATGTTCTGACAATACGGAGTGATTGCTCACTCACTTCAGGAATGTCTGGTGACTTCTCAATGTCTCATTTAAGTCTGAGCAAATTGAGGGGTTTTGAGCTAAACGGCACTGCGCTTCGTGGCCAAGTCAAGTCCAAACAGTGGATTGTGTCGTTTCAGACCAACTGTATAATTTCTCACACCACAGGAATGGAGCCACAACTCTAAACTGAGACAATGCTTGCTCAAGTGTAAGGCTGAAGTCTGACCTGCCGTTCTACCATCACACACTGTGATAACGGGAAATGGTCTTCACCGCAATCAAGAGTGTGGCATTCTCTCTCTAGGCACGTGCGTTGCAGATTATCATCTGGAGGACAAGCCCAATCATCATCAAAGCCTCCATTTCTGTCCTTCAGGAATGCTCCTCTCTGATACAGGGAAACATTTAGGTGCTGCAAAACAGGATATTAAAGACCTCAGTGCTCTTGTCTTACAGCTGGCTCCCAGTACAAAGGCTCTCGCAAGCCAATAATTAGCCACAGGTCCATTTCACACGCCTGCTTTGACCCTTGACCTTTTTTACTCACCACTACTTCCTGTGAGCATATTTAGGGTCCTGTTGTAAATGGCTCTTTGATCAGGGAGCAGCACAGATGTTTAATACATGCAAAGCCATTAGTAGTCTTTTGTGCCTTAATACATCATAATTTGGAGTTAAGCAGACAAAGGTCAAGAGGGCACTCCGGCCTGACCTGGGAAGGCCCTCGGCGCTTGATCAGCGGTCAGTCTTTAACAAGCCTCTTCAAGGAGAGCCAGTGTGCCGGCTGAGAGAGGGGTGGCAGGGGGCTGCTTGCCGATGTGCAGAGTAATACAATTTACTTCACATCAGAAGAGAGATTAGAAGTAAATGGGAAAAAGGACAGGGTCATCAGTCTCTTAGCCCTCGGGCCCATTTCCATGGCTGCTTGTGTATAATTGTGCTAAATAGAAATCATGCAGAGAACGAGTTGAAACGAAGCAGCCGTTCCATATAATGTATGAAAGAAGAAAATGTTTGAGATTGTTGAGAAATGAGTGTTGGGAAAATGTGCGTTTGGTCAAAACTTTGTGAATACTTTTGGGAAGACCTCCTGTGATTCCTGTGACTCATTTTTCTCTACATCTTGTCAGCCTGCTTCTTCTGCTCCATCCGCTGCCTCACTCTGATCCAACTCTGTGTTGTGGCGCTAAAAGCCACATGAATGATAGTTTACACATAAATCCCATAGCATGGGATGTATATTTCCTTATAATACAGGGAATACTGCAAGAAAAAGGGCCCTTTTCTTTTTAACTCACACAAATAAAGAGTTGAATTATTGCTGGCACACAGATGGGTCCTGTGTAAATCAGAGGAGCAGCAGTTCGTTCGATGTGCTGATGTGGATATCAAATGAAGACATCAATAAAAATGAGTACAAAGTCTGAAAGCACATGATGCTATGCCATGCTTTAAATAAATCAATCTATTTCTATGCTGTGGCAAAATAGCTATTTCTCTGTCAGCAATTACAAAGCTGCATGGAGCACTCACTCAGAATCATTCATCATTAAATATGATTTATGCAGAACCAAACAGCTCTAATAATTCCAGCTCCTTCCCCAGCACTCAAAGGACACTATAAAAGCTCGCGAAAGATAAAACAACACGTATTAGCACAGTACATGGGATGGGAGGGGAAGACTGGAGGGTGGCATCTGGACAGATTAAGATGCAGGAATTTTACAGCCCAGCATCTGTCTTTTGTGTCCTCGGGCTTAAAGAAGACCTCGGACTGTGCATCTTTCTGATTGTAATCTGCGGGTGACCGCAATCAATGAAGGCCTCTGTTTGCCAGATCAATGGAGGACAACGGTAGGTGATAGGAATTTATCACGCTGGAGTGGTTTTGGGTGTGTGTGAGTGTGTATGTGTGTTGCATAATCAGAAAAAGAATAGCCCCCCCATTGCCACTCATCTGACTGACGAGAAGAAATGAAGGATGATTGGCAATTGTCCCTCTCACCAATCACACCCCAGGAGCTGCATCCTTAAGCAAGGACGAACACACACACACACACACACACACACACACACACACACACACACACACACACACACACACACACACACACACACAGAAAAAGCCATTTTTTTTTGTTCTACTGTCTATTTTTAAGTAATTTGTGTTTAAAATGAATAAAATCCCATCATGCATTAATACATTTGTATCTACAGGCATTTACCAAATTTCCAAGTTCAATCCAAACCTCAAATCCCCAGAGTTACAAGCATTTTAAATCTTTGTGAGTGCAGACGAAAAATAGAATGATGGTTTGAAGTTGAATAAAAAGGCAATGAAGGGAGTAGTGTCCATCCATAAAAGGCCGGTCTCGAAGAGATGAGAGGAGAGAATGTAGGTTACTAATCCCCCCAAATTAAAGGCATAAAAGAGATTATGTCTACCAAAGCTCTCACTTCTAGGCCAGCACACTCATATCCCCTCCCCTCTCAGCTCAACTCTTTTTGTGCGCACTCAAACAATTTTCTCTATCCCACTTAAGTTTTAGCGAGCGATGCAAAAAAAGATAACATAGATCAGATGTGTGTCACTGAAACACAGTAATGAAAAGACAAACAAGTAGCTCGGGGGAATTTATGTAAGCAAAGTCTTAAATCTTGTTCAAACTCTAAACACAAAACTGCACACAAACACAAGCACACACGCTGACGCATGCGTGCCGACGTGAGTGCGCACACATTATGCACACTCGCCCAACACTGCCACGAATACACCGCAATTAACATAATAAACTGTGTGGAAAGCACCATAGGAGAGATGCTGTTGATGATTTACCCAGGGAATATAGCCCACTGAATGTGGTGGGTTCACTGGAATATGTGTGTAAACACTACTTAGATGCACTTACCTCCCCTCTAACACCTGTCTAAACACAGCACAACGTTCAAATGGCTGTTTATGCTGCAGCATAACGCCACTGACCTTGCCTTTATCCTTGGGAGAATTTTAAAATAGAAGAGCTCATCCAGCTTGTGCATATGCTTAACACACATGCATATTGACCTACCTTGAAAGGCAAGCATGTTTTAGAAGCAGCTATTTAAGAGGAGCTTTAGCACCAAAGTGTGGAAAAGAAACCCCCCGACACACACACACTGACCCGACTATTTTGAGTCATGAACTCTCACCTTTACACAAGGACATGTCAAACTTTGAACACAACCAAACACTGTCTCTCCAAGCTGAAACCACAAAAAATAGATCACTTCATCTCACTAAATTAAGCAGCCGTTAATCACAGAGTAATTACATCTGACTGATCTGTGAGCAGGCAAACACTGTGCATCATATGTCGACCTAAGTGAGCGAGAGAATGTCCTTCCAGTCTGCAGAGCATCGGCTGCTCCTTTTCATGTAATGCAGCAGCGCAATGCAAACGCTCATGGTGAGCGGCGCACAGATGAGTGTAAATACCATTCGCTCCCAGCTGTGTCTGCTCGCCTCACTGACGGAGCAGTGGAGAGAAAAGAGAACGCTAACGTAAGACCAGGGAGCAGATAACCCGAAGCAGCTCTCCTCTTGCATGACGGTTATTTGCATGCAGGGCAAATAGAAGAGGAAGGAAGGGAAACTACAGAGCAAAGCGCACCGTGAACCCACCTCTGTCCCAGGTAATGACAGAGCACAGCTTGAAAATGAGTAGGTGCGGAGAAACATGTGGAAAGACAAGTGAGTTAAATAGGGTGAGAGGAGGAAGGAAGAACTCACAGACAGATATGTGGTTGTGAATTGCTTTTCTGACTTTTTATCTCGGGAGGAAAAAGTTACCCAAAGTTTCCCTTGAAAAGAAGCGTTTCAAAAGAGGGAGGATATCCTCAAATGCCTGCTGCTCTTTTATTGTAAACCTAATTATCACGACCGTATCTGTCAGAGAATGAGGCCTCAAAGAGGTGTTTTGTCAGAGAAAATACATAAAAGATGAAACGAGCGGGGACTTGAGGAAATATTCACTTTGATGAGAACACATTTATGCCAGTTATGAACGTCTCTCCCCATGTTGTATTTTCACTGCCCTCCCTCATGTTCGCTAAGATTTTAAGGTCTACTGGAATCTCCCAAATCTCTGTCGGCAGGAGGGCTGCTTTGAGAGCAAACCACATCCCAGGGGAAAATGTGTGATGAGAATGCTTTCATCCCTCAGAAAACTGTCTCTCGCTCCATACGAAGTTCATCATAATACCACTGCCTCGGAAATACTGTGGAGTTCAGTTGCTTCCGAACAAATAGGTTGGTTAGTTTTTCCAAGAGGTGACTGTAGGAATACATGAATAAAAGCCTTTTTTTCTGAGAGTCATTATTTCTGATGATAGCACAGGTCTCATTAACGGCACTATCGTCTTGTGTGATCATCTCTGCCCGTCTCATCAATTCACCCCCTCTCCTCCCAACTTTTCTGAAAGGTTAAGAGGGAGGTGATTTGTAATAGAGAGAGCATTAATCCAGCTGTCTGACTACAACTCGGCTGCAGGACTCTGCTGATAACAGGTGCCTTTGCGTATAAAATTGACATAGCCAAATTAACAGTATATCTGATAGGAAGGTAAATGCAGGTTGGGAAAAAAGCAATGCCACACAGATTCACCTTCAGTCCACTTATTGTTAAATTATAAAATGAAGAATGTCATACTAAAGGAACATGTGCTCATGCAACACACAGAAATAGCCAAAAACACCTGTCCTACCACATAGCTCCACTCACAGCTCACAACCCTGACATGGAATCCCTTTATATGATAATTCGCCATGGTTGACATGCTGGAACCCAGATAAGCCAAGTCAGGCCGAGAAGATAAATGTGACAGGGTTTGCAGGGGATCACTGCTAACATATATGGAGTTTATTCGGGGACAGTCTGGCGTGAAAGTGAGGATATGGCCCAGTGATCTTCCTTGTTCCAGGTGAGGGCTTTGGCTATTACATTTAGTTTCATTACGGCAGCATCTGACATCCAATGCACGGAGGAGGGGGAGGCGGTAAAAATCAGGAGCATCCTCACACAGGTGATGGGGAGAGAACAGCACTTGAGCCTTTGGTATGATGTTTTAGGATAATTTAAAAACCCTTAGTTTATCTGGACACACGTGCTCATGCTGAGCAATGCAGTGTTTCACAATCGCACCTGGGACCTGACAGCAGTCTGTGACTATTGGCTACTGACCAGCTCGGCTTGTGTAGCTGGAAGTTAAGCACACCTCAACAGCAGCTGTTGAAAATGTGCCGAACATGAAGACGGCAGCGTGGTGGAAACAACACTGACATTGGCAAGATTACAGAGGCAAAACAGCCTGCTTTCCTGTGGAGAAGAGGAAGATTGAGGAGATCAACCTTGGTAAAACGATCCAGAGACGCATCCTTTATTCTGATGATGATAGGTCAGCAATTCTCACCTACGCTTCGGTAGCCGATCCTGACAATGTAACTTATGTGACTTAAACGTTGCAGCAGGTCATCGACTGTAGCAAGTGTGAATTATAACCATTATGAATCTTCATATATTGCTTTCATAGAGATAGCTCAGGTCACAAGGCCAACCTCGGTGACCAATTTCACTGCTATTTATACACATCAGTAAAAACAGCTAAGTGATGAAATAGATGATAAAAGGCTCCTCTGAGTCTATGAGCTTGTATTTACTTCCATCAGTGAAGTCAGCCATCAGTGGGCTTTTTTTTTCCCATCCCAAGGAGACTTAGTGATTTTACTGAAGGTAAGACATTGCAGTCAGGAATAATAGCACGACTACAGACAGGCAGGAAAACTCAAGGATCTTCAGCTGATAGATGAAGAGACTGTCAAGTGCTGAGGAACACTGCTGATACGCAGCTAACTGCAACCAAGGGGGAGCAATTAGTTATTAGGAACTACAATCATTCACACTTACCTGAAGATAGTGATTAAGTATCTTTCAGCACTCCCTGTTTTATCTCGGGTGTGTGCGTGCGTGCGTGTGTGTGTGTGTATGTGTGTGAGGGAGAGAGAGATATAGAGGGAGGGGGAGAGGTTGCACACACATCCCATCAGACTTTGAGGTATGGTGATGAAGTGTGGCAAACAGACCTTATTAACACAGAGTAAAGCTTTGAGGCCCTGCTCGGCCCATCTCCACCTAAACACAACAAAACAAACAGGGTGACCCCGCTTTAACCCCGGCCCTGTCCATCCATCACCCAGCGGCACACACACACACACACATCGCTGGAGCCCATATCTCTCTCTGCATTGTCGGCATTAGGCCTACCCTGTGGAGAGATTCATGCTGCTGCACTCCATTAACAGTTCCAGCTCGCACACACAGTTCACACCGTGAGCAATCTAACAGCCTCGCAGCACTCCCATATTTGAACAGGTTCATGTGATTTCTTCATTTTCAGAGTGAAAAATGCTTGTAAATTGACAGCAAACTGTAAATTCTTAGATTTAATGGTTTTCCACCTTCTCGTTAACAGAGTTGGAATAGTCAATGTACGCTTAAGAAGAAAACATCAACTAGAAATTTTCCTTATTTCCTGGAACATGTTTTGACTGAGAAAATGTACTTTCCAACCTTTACCAGGAATTTCTCTTAAAGAGGAGAGAAAGCTATGAAAAGGCCTGTCTTTTGACAAGCGGTATTACTGCCAGCGTGCTCTCTGATCTCTTTGACTTTGCTCCTCAATCTCTGTTTACTATATTTCTAAACTGTGGGCATCAAGCAGGCTAGTTAGATGGTACTAGAGACAGCAGACGGACAGATAAAAGATAAGGACTTAGACAGTCAGACGTGGTCAGCAAGGCAGAGGAAATCCCTATCATTTGTCTAAGGCCCTGCAGACGTATGTTCAAGCTCAAGTCTCAACCCCCCTATCTCTCTCTTTGCCTGTCTCTGCCTCGTTTAAGGTTCATGCGGAGGTGAGGCTTCCTACCTCCCCTCTCTTTCCAGTGACCCTTTGCTCCCTATGTGTCCCAGTGCAACAGACCCCCTCGGGGATCGACCTCTTTCCCCTGCAAACAAAACACACACACACACACACGCACACATGCAGACATACACACGTGTTGCTTTTATGTGCTCTGCAGGTGTTGCAACACACTGTGGAGCACACAAATTCCCACATGCACACAAACACACTAAGAACACCAACAAAAGGCTGGAGACAGAACAGGGCGATGGTTCGGGCATTGTTCCTTTTAGATAGGAGCTCTCGTTGCTCTTACTCTGCATGTTTTTCAAGTTGTTAAGACCTCATTTGACAATAACTATGCAGAGGCCGGTTAAAAAATACCCCTTCTTACCCTGGGCTATTGATTCAAATGTCAGATAAGGCCTGTACCCTATTGTTAACAAGTGGATTTAGAGGACTTAGACAGCACTCGATGTGCCAGAACCTTTCAGAGGATGTAATTATTGTAATTTGATCCTGAATGGCGCAACAACAGAAGAAGAACTTGTATTGTTGCTTGGTGGGAGGGCTTCTCAGGGCAAGGGGCAGACAGACCTGGGATGACCCTGTGATGCATAGAGAGAACTATCAGTCAAAATGCCAGAGTGACTTTAAATCACCAAACATTTCACTGCTGCGCCTGTCTCCTAACACATGTGTTGAAGGATGTTTCACAGTGTGACTCTCCAGGTCATGCGTGTATTCCCACTTACCTCTCACCCATCACCCCTGCAAATAAACCCTGGTTGTCTGCACCTCTGGGCCTTTTCAGCCCAACAGTGCAGCGAAGAGAGCTATGAAAAACCAGACTCAGCAACTATTTGTGTCTTTGTCATCCCCCCCGAGGGGACCGAATGCCACCGCCACTGATGGACTGATAAATGTGTGCATCCTCCAGCTGGTCTTGAAATAGGCGTACACACTCTTATGCTACAGCTGCACAGGAATATAGTAACCCTGCACATACACAGATAATGTTGTGCACAGCAGAGAAGCTCAATCAATTCCCATTATCCATAATCAATAACAGACAGCATGAAGCTTGCTCATCCTTGAAAATCATGAAAATGCAATGTGGGGTTTTTAACCATGTACCTGCTGTCAGGGCAAGTAGAAACAGCAATGTGCCCTGACCCAGCTGCTTCACCTCTCGGTGGCCTGGCAGCGCCCCTGGGCCCGCGGTGGTAATGAGAGGGCAAGGGGACAGGCAGCCTGGGTTCACCCATGGAGCAGGGGGCAGGGGGCAGGCGAGGGAGGCCAAAGGATACGCAGGCCTGAGATGCATACTAAAAAGGCATCAATTACAAATTCCATTGCCAGCATTGCATGTCAACCCCATCACAGCTAATAAAATTGCCCTGTGATCCAAAAACCCTGCTGAGCACAGAAAATCTAGGGGGAGAGTTCTGCATATCTTAATCTCTCCATCAAAAGGCGGCACGACTCAACATTAAATGTTCTTGTCACCTTTAGTGGGGGAAGGTTGATCGGAGGAGGGACTTGCTTTATTATCATGGACAAGTGGCAAAGCAGAAAAAAAACCTCATCTGAATATTTTAACATAGAACAATGAAATTAATTTATACCTTAGGATACAGCTGTTTAAGATGGCAAGAGAGAGAGTGTGTGTTGTGTCCTTTACTCCTGCAACTGCAGTTCATTCCCCCACAGGACTGTGGGTTAAGTGACAGCTTGGGCCCATCACTAAGATGAATGGTTCTATCCTACGCAAGGCCTTTTAATTAGCTCCACAAGCTGCCTTTTATAAAGAGCACACACACACACAGAAATGCACCCGCACACACGTGGTATTATGCACATGTGTTCACAAACATTTGCCCACAAGCAAATGCAAACACACATCTATGAAAATACAAATTTTTGGTTTGAGGGAAGTTTGAATGGATACATATTTTTTTGCGGAAAACTATTTTTTGTCAGCATCTGTTTCAAACACACATAGACAACAACAGACAAGCTTTGATTCTGAATTTGGGTGAAAAAGTGATTCATGCTGGATGAGATCATTCTATTATCATTTTAGTGGTTGAAAAAGTGGGGGATGGGGAGCAGCGGGGGATTGTGGGAGGGGCTGGAGGAGTGAGCAGCCTGGCAACCAGACGGGTACCATCAAGACCAGGACAGGAAGAAAAGATGGCACTCCTCCTGCTCTGGCTCCTTTCCATTCCCTCCTTTTTCCCCCTCTTCCAAGAATCTTCCTCCACACATGGTTGGGAATGGAGAGCCCCATCCACCATTAGAGCGTGGATGGGGTTATAACAGGGCCTGGGAAGACTACAACGAACCACCAGGGCCGTTCCAATTACAGAGTGACTGATACCAGATGATGAAGCTTGTGGCATCTCACATTAACATCCACCATATCCGCAGCATCTGCACAGATGAAGGGCTACGGGGGGACGGCGAGCGCCACGCACATACAGTACCATCCAATTAGTGGGGCTGCCAGCTATCCAGCATCATTTCGGTGGGTGGAAAAAAAAAAGGAGGACTGCCTGAGCGAGACTCTGTCGAACCTGAGCAAAGGATTGTAATTGTGCTACATGCTCTCATTAGCAAAGTGTCCTTTGTTGGGCAGAAGCATACTGACTGTTGAAGTGTGTGAGGCAGCAAAGTGAGAGTCAGAGAGAGAGAGAAAGAAAGAGAGAGAGAGAGAGAGAGAGAGAGATTATTTTTCTTTATTATTTGATACAGCCTTTGACGGTCAGTAAAGTGCACATAATGGCTTGATCTGTCAAGCTCTTCCGCTGGAATGTTCCTCTTTTCTTCCTCCTCACCATACTCGTTCAACCACTCAGACACACACACACACTCCCACACAAAACACACAGACAATAAAAGCAGCAAAAGAAGTGGGGCTTACAGTACATCTGTCACACTGCTGGAGCAAACACTGCAGCCTCACAAGACACCACCAGCTGTTATGGAGACTGACTCAAGGTTTGTTTATAGCCCATTGTTTTCTCTGCCCTGTCTTTCGCTCCTCAATTTCAATTTACTCAGATACACGCTAACACAAAAGAGGGCAGTGTGTCAACGCCCACAGGCCTTTGAAGTGCAGGCTGAATGTTAGTTTAGACATCTGAGAGCAGCTTTAGAGCGAGCACGCTCTCCCCTCTGTCTGCTCTGCACCCATTTATTGCACACATTTGGCAAGATATAGGACACTCGGAGGATGAGGAAGCGATGGAAAACACTCCACCGCTCGCTGTCCAATTTGACTCTCAGCTGACCCGGGCGGTATCATTCCTGCAGATATGGAGGTGCAACAAGAGCTGGCTGATGGGGAAGAAAAAAAAAAAGCAAGCACACTTTTAAAAAATGAAGCGCTAAAAAAATGATCTATATTGAACACCTTGGAGTGGTGTGTGTTTCTACCGCTCATTTCCTAACCCGTTCCCAGTGGAAATAAAATACTTCTTCATCAGATCTACTTTAAATAGAGGCAGTCCTACAAATCTGTCAGGTGCGCTGTGAGTAACTGCATTCCATTCACTCAATCCTGACATTCTCTGCCTGCATGGAAAATGGTCATAGCTGCCGGGCAAGTCAAACAGATTTGATTTCACTCATATCTAGTAACAGTACGTTTTTCTTTCTCCTGCGCTGGCTGTAACAGAATATGCCTTGTTCCCCTTGGCCTCGGGAGAAATCTTCTGCCTAGCAGGGCCCGATACGGACGGAGAGAAACCCTGACTGACTGTGGCTGGCGGCGGGTCTGTGGGGAGCGGGCTCATCAGCAGTCTATTGGAGAGGGAAAGAGGGATGGGTGGATAGAGGGGAGGGTCGAGGGAGGTAGGGAGAGGGGGAAATCAATAAGCCGGCCAAGTGTATCCTTTCTCTGGTATGAGCTGGTCCAAATTTCCCTTTTCTCCCTTTCGCATAAAGGAACGGTCCACAGCACTCCAATCACAGAAAAAAAGATATCTAGAGACAGATATTTCAGACAATCTAGGGAGGACAAAGAATCCAATCATAGACCCACAGGTAGACAACTTTTCTTGCTTTTGTCGCAGCTAGTCCAAACTTAATTTTGTGAGGTTATAGTGCTGGATATATCTACACAGAAATGCAGTAAAAAAAAAAAAAAATACGGAAAGAGCCATAGGGTGCTTTTTTTCAAACACATCCATATACAGTGTTCTCCTAAAGGGGATTTATGCATTTCATTAAATACACAGACTTTCTCTGTTTTCCTTTGTTTCCTCACAACGGCGTTTCTTGCAAGGTTGCCTCAGAGTGCACCTAATCCTCTTGTCTCAGAGATGTCGGTATGTGGAAAGTCCTGATTATGATGAAACATAGAGGAGCTGGACTCCTGGGGGATGACGGTAAAAGACAGCATCCCCTGACAAGTGCCCCGTCACCTCTTTGGAGACAACCCAAGAAGACAGACATGAGAAAGAAGAGCTCCTTCTCTTCTGCATTTTCAAGCTGGAGGCAGAATATATCACACAGCAGTTCCGCCCATGTCTGACAAATTCTGGTTCATAATCCCACTTGTTAGTCATGTGTTCAAAGGGCATCTCTGTTACCGCCGTCATTAAGAGAGAATGCATTAGTCAAGCTGGCATTAGGACACTTAACCTCTGCCCACAGAGTCAGCAAATGGCCTAATCGATTGCTTCAGATCAGTAAAGATTGGCAAACAATGGCCAGCAATCACCGTGAGCTCTGTTCTGAGGACAAACCCGAAAGCCTCTCCCACAAGGTCAATATTGTAGCGACCCTTCCCTGATAAGGAATCAACAGGAGATAAAGAGAGGGCAGAGTTGACACTGCGGTACTTTCCAGTCAACCTCATTCATAAAGAAGATGACCTCATATCCTGTTTATGATTGCCCATCCAGCTCAGTTGAGAGTCATAATGTAAGTGGACTGATGGATGGTTCGACTCAGGCTGAAAGGGCATTGACTTCTATTTGATAAAACATAGAGGGGATCAGGAAAAGACCCTGAAGCTGCCTTATACAACCCAGATCTCCAAAGTGGCAGCTAAAATCATTCATTCTGACCCTTGTCAACAAGAGCATGTCACTGTTATTCAGGCTTCATCTATCTGAAAGGGCCATGTTTGATGAAAGTACAGCTGTCATAGCGGGGGACCGGCATAAGTAGTATGATGACAGAGAGATGCTGAGAGAAAAGGAGGTCATGTAGCTAAAGGGCACTTAGGAGCCACGGACCAAGGGGGCCAGGATATTGTTCGTCAACACGACTAACCCCACAGGGCTCACAGAAAACAGTCTGGCTCTCATTTGGCCTGTCCCCGTCTCTCCAGTTGGAAACACGGAACAACAAACATCCCAGCACTTCAAAATGAGTATTCGAAATCGAGATTTAATGATATGCTGCATGTTTTTTTTCATTCCACATACGACAGGTCATGAGGTCATAAGCGTGTGGATTCTCACTAGATGATCAAACTAATCTTCAGATTATATATCCGCAAAATAATAGAAATCAGATTTTTATTGGATGACCAACTGCTTAAACGACAACATCTGCTTAAAGTTGTACCAGACGACACATTGTGCGACTCTAAGTAAGACAACTGTACTGTAATAAAAGAAGAGTCTCTCATTCCAGCTAAGACCCAATAAATTGAGTCTGTTCATCAAAGTAAAATTCATGTGTGAATGCTCTCTGCTTACGGGAAGTGACTAATAGAAATACAAACAGTTTTTTTTCTTTCTTTTTTTTTTTTTTTTAAACAGAAGCCTCCAACACTTCATCCAAAAAGAGCTACACTCACCAGATCCTGATACAGTAAAGCACCACCGACTGGCCGGGCTGTAAAACATAAGCATGCTATCTACAGTTCACTGACATTTTCCTGGCAATATTTCTGGGAATGTATGTTTCAATTTTCCAGTTTTCACTGACTGCTATTTGAAGGCACCAATGTGTGAGTTGGCTTGCATAACCTCACATCTTTAAAAAGAAAAAAAAAACACACACACACACACACACACAAAAAAAGGGAAATGTTGAATGAGCCAAGAAATTAAAATTAAACCGAGACAGTAGCAGAAGAAAACACAGCAAACACTGAGCATGTGTCGTGTTGGTTTAGGGTAACATGCAATCAACTTGTTTTCTCCTTTTCATCTTTTTCCCTGACAAAGGCCTGCAAACATAACCGCCTCGTTTGAACAATAGAGCCGTGATGGTTGTGGGCACAAAGTGAAACTTATCGGTCATGTCCTCCCCTTCTTGTACGCAGCGCTGAAGCCTTGAGAAGGAAAAGAAAAGCCAAAAAATGTCCCTCTGGTACAATGGTCGCCTTTGTCAAACTCCAGGCTGATACATAGCAAACAAAATGGTAAATGTTTGAGCAATGAAACTGAATCCGTGCTCATTGCTCAAAGCAAGGCCTAACCTGCTCAGATTTTTGGCAGGCTCTTTATGTGTCTTGGGAGAGGAGAGGAAAGTATTGGAAAGTGGTGGAGCATACAAAAAGCATTTTCAATGTTTTACAAAATACCCAGTTATTATCAATTTAAACTCGTTCAATTTTTATTCAGACTGAGGAATTGCTTGTAGCATGCCTTTTTTATTGCTAACCAGATGAATCAACAGTATTTCCACATTTGCTCCTCTGGTGACACACCTATGTTTGACTTTTGATTGAGGTCATGTGCTCTGGATTTGTGCTCCTGGTCTCAGACTGCCAACACATACAGCATGAATCTATAACTCACTCAGCCGACTCACTGAAGAACCCAAGACAGTGCTTCTTCAGTCCAAGTGAAAAAAAAAAAGCTGAGATGATGGAGGCACAGGACAGATAATGACTACTTTCTTTAGCTGTCAATCTAAAGGTGCCCTAGATTTGGATGATGGCCGTCCAACATGAATGGACTTTGATACTTACATGAGCAAAGCCAGACCAGTCCTGCTCTCTCAAGGGACTATGATTTGGTACCAGTCTTTGACATACTTGACCAGACTCCGAGCCGTGGCCGTGCTCACTCACCCACTGAGAATATCCAGATTTATCCTCTTTCACAAAATCTCAGGCAGGGATACAAATTACATGTGACATCACATTGTAAAGACATTGAGCAGAACAGCAGCATGGAAGGAGGCACGGACAGGAGGAAGGAGAAGATGAAAGGAGGCACCAGGATGTCACAGTGAGTCTATTGTGGATTTTTTCAAGACCCAACATGCCCTATTGTAGAGGGAAATCAACCGTGCCTTCCTGTGCATGCCTGGTAATGAGGGTGTCCAACCAAGCTAACAACTGCCACCCAAACAGACCAACACACACACACAGCCAAACACATGCAAAGTAACACTCTTAAGACATTTTTATTACTGAGAGCAGCTTTGCTTAGTCTACCTATTCTCATTGTATACTCCCGGTCCATAAATAGATGCGGCCAAATGGTACAACATAAACTTAAGACAGAGTTGTGTCCCTCAGCAGCATCTGCCACGGAGTAAATCTGCCCACAGCCTGCAGCTGTCAACAGGAAGCCCAGAATGACCTCCACAGACACACACACATGCTCAAAGAGTCAAACACACACTTACACACACACACACCAGTCTTTCATCTGTGCATGATTGGCCCACGTCCAGCACAATATATCTGTTCCAATCTCTTAGAATAAAAGATGTTCTTGTTAAGCTCCACTCTGAGCGAATATCAGAGGAAAATCAAATGAGTGAAATAAATTCTGTCAGTGCACTATTAGAAATAAGCAAATGAAAAAGTGCTACTGGACGTTCTGTAAACACATGCTATATTTAACTGCGCTGCCAGCCCACATACCCTGTAGCACAGGCCCGACAAATTCTCAAAGGAGAGAAGGGTTTCTGGTTTTTGTCAGTAGCAATAGCTCCTAGCACCTCAAGTGCTGTGTCTAGATTGTCAGTTTGCTCACATTTTCCCCCAGCCTGTTGGCGGAAAATTTACAAGAATGTTTTTAACAGTTTGTTATTTCATGGGCTGGCAAAGTCAGTTTTGTTGAGTGCCTTGTAAATGTCTCTTAGGACCTCTGATAATCAGGGCGACTGCGGGCACTTGACAGAATTGAGTACATAGTAGTTTCCAATATTGAGGAAGAGACTGAGAGAAAGGAGAAAAAAATAACTGGCGTTTGTTCATGAGTGTAGCCGCCCCCTCTTCAGCCTGTATCAGGAAGCATCATGCCATGTTTCATAATTTCTTCCTACCATATCACGAAGATAAGACAGGCTGCTGCAGTATTTACTGTACAGATGGGTTTGAGAAAAAGTGTTGTAAGTGACAGCTGAAGCAAGTGCCCTGTACAAATCACATCTTTCATCAGTCTTCATTAAATAGACAACTGAACTGAACAGAGTCAACACCCCTGATGAAACAGGAAAACATGTACACATACACACACTCGCGCGCCCTCACGTGCACTCTCAACACACACGAGTGCGACCGTGACAAACCTACAGCGATCCATTAACAGTAATGAGCGCACACTAGTCACAGGGATCTCAGGGTCTGACAGCGGTAGAAAACGGGGGGGTGGTGTGCACCCAGTTTCGGTGCCAACCTGCCATCTGCGCCCAGGACCGGCTGAGTTAATGAGGGGATTAGGCCCACATGCACAGCCCTGGGACAGGGCCCCTACCCTGCCACCAGCAGGAGCCCACCACACCAGCACTTTAATATGGAAAACATGACAGAGGCAAGGTGGGCTACTGCACACATGCTGAGCAGAAACCCCACTGACTGGCGACGTGCAAGGGCATGTGGGTTGTCTGTTTGGCCATTCCTTTATGCATGAGATTGTGTATTTGTGTGCAAACCTGCGTGTGCAAGGATGCATTTGTGTGACCATGTACTAATAAAGGACTAAAAATCTGGACACGCTACGAGTTACAACGAAGCACATGGAACAGGGGGGATCACAGGGGCTCTCTCCTCATCTGGCACAGACAAAAGAGCTGCTTTATTAAAGGAAAGCAGGAGGCAAACCAAATCTGTTCACCTAGAAAAGATTAATATGAGGAGGAAAGGACAATCTGTTGAACAAAGCATGAATATGCTAGCGAGGAAGACATTTATATCTGAAAATGAGTTTATACATGGGGGCTCATTTTAAAATGCTCTGGTCATTATTCAGCTCACTGTGAATAAATCTGCCCCCTTTGTAGGTTTTGCTTAAAAAAATTGTTCAATTGTAGGCATATTTTAAGTCAGCTTTGAAGAATTTAAAGGTGAAAAGGCAGCACACACACACAGTTCGACAGGAAAGTTGACCATTTTCAATTTTACCTGTTTATTCCAGACATGTCAGAAAACAGCTATCAGCCTGGTGACCTTCATCAGAGCATAGTAAAATGGAAGCCATTTAAATACAGGAGCTGGCAGCTGATTGGCTTGAAGGGTCACATGATAATTAACTTCCTAAGGTCACCTATACATACATCTTTTCTTGACAATGTGATAATGACTAACAACAGGTGAAATGGTATATCTCACACAATTTAAAAGTTTTAGTGGAGATTCTGTGACATGCATTCTATGTTTCCATATATTCAAACTTATTCACAGGAAGCAATTGAAAATGAAATCATGATTCAGTCCAGCAGGTGTCATTGTGCTGAGTGTTGAAATCCAGCCAGCACTGGGAGCAAACCACTATTTACACCCAACACACCATTAGCACACCCAAACCACCTCTAGAGACTCCATGTCCTGAGGCAGCCAACCCATTTACGCCGGTCCACAAGGAGTGCAGGGGCCCTGAGGCCTTCCCGGCAAGTGGCGACACCGTCATGTGTCACTGGCTTCCTCCTTACGGCCATCACCACCTCGGCTCGACTTACGAGGCTGAGGTGGTTGGCTGCAGAAGAGGTGAGTAGAGGAGATGTTACGGCCAAACGGCGACAGATAAAGTCACTTTACAGAAGGCTGATTACAAAATAAATGAACAGATAAATGAATAAATCCACTGACCTTGGGTGCAATTAGCCCATAATTACTGCACACTATGTGCCCTGGGAGATACATTAATTAAAAGAGGATAATGGAAAGCAACAAGGGAGGCTTTGTGCGGAAATACCTGCCAGCAAAAAAGATCCACCAAAAGCATCCGGCATGAAATGTGTGAAGATTGCTATGTATGTGTATTGTATATCACAGTGTATTATGGAGTTGGTCCGCTGGGAAAAAACAATAAAAAGAAAGAGACCAGTTGGCATATAACAACACTCAAACCTCACAAAGCTCATGATTTATTATTATAAGTAGGTTTGGGAAGTAATGAAATGTGAAATCACAAAAAACACGACTATGCCACCAAAAAAGCCTAACATTATAGGTATTATCCACAAACATCTACCAGCACTCATGTTAGACATTTTAATTCAAACCCTTCATGCCCAATATTGCCTCCTGACCACAGCGAGGAAACTTTAACGACTAGTCAAATTGAGCCTTGGCATAAACGTTAATTTGCCCTGTCCCCCCTTTTTTACTCTGTGTGTGTCTCAGCTTATTTCTGTCCACAAACTGCTGTTGGTGCTATTCAACAAAGATGGACGTTCTTTCCTCCCGCTATGCATTACGGCTGTGGAAACCATCATAATCCTGCCCACCGCCCACGCTGCAGCACTCCTCTGAGGGTGAGAAGAGAGAGACGGGATCCAGTTCATACACACATCTGAGGTCAGACGTAACCGTAACCTTTAACATTTGGACCACAATCTCTCTGTTTCCCTTTGTGCTGTGTGAAGCTACATCAGTCTTAAGGATTAAGCGCCAGTCTTCCCATGAAACCAAAGGACAATTATGTTTATGTCTTGTCCCTTTCTCGTCCCCCTGCCCCCTCCGGTCTGTCTGTCTCTCCACACTGGCTGATCAAGGCCCTGGGAGCCCTGTAATAACAGTCTGTTTAGACACTCATCACTGATTGTCAATTAGAGCTTCTGTCTCCTGTGACCCCCCCCGCCCCACCACCAACACAGAGACTTTAAGGAGCTGTTGACAGGCTCAGTCGTCTCTACCTGGTTAGTCATCATACTATTTAAAGACTACGCCACCAACATCCTCAAACTGCTGAGTGTCTCCAGAGCTGCGTAGAGAAATGGCCACAGAAACAATATTAGCAAGCAACCAATAAACATTTGTGCACAAAGCCAGGGCCTAATGGCTGAATGCAGTATGTGCTAAAAAAAAAAATGAAATAAAACCACTGGCACTCTCAGATATGGAATGAGTCATCACTATTTAACCAAAGCCTAATAAAGAAAAACAGACGCCTGAATACACTCAAATGGAATGAATGGCATGGCTTTTCTGTGCCTCATATACGGCCTATCAGACCACTGGCAGAGCTGGAAGAACATTGTCCAGCGGTGGTGTTTTATTGGAGGCTTGTATTTGTTAATGTGTCTCGGCTCCTGCGCTGTCGAGAGCGAGAGAGTCTAACAGAGAGGCTGTTGTGCATGAGTCTGGCTGAGCTCCACTGTCCCCTCCAGCCAAACTACCATATTCACACTTTTTTATAAAGCCTTATGAACTGGGGGCACTCTGTGTGGGTGAATAGTCACTCTACCTCTTCACAAACAGAGTACTTTTTTTTTCACAGTTCACAGTGTCAGCTGGGCTGAGAGCAATTGTTCCAGTGAGAGTGCTTTTACTTTATTTCCATCGCTTTTTCTTGTCCAGCCTTCCTCTGTGTCTTTCCGGGCTCCTGAATAGCTGCCTACACCCTCTCTTTCATGGTGCCCTCGCTGTTGCTGGAACAGTGACGCCTAGGCAGGACCTGGGTCTTAAATAAGGACTTGAGGCCTGACACATGTGGCCTGTGAGCTGACAGCAGCTTTGTGAGGCGAAGGGGGGTGGGAGTTTAGGGGGCCAGGGGCCAGGGACACTCAGGGAGGAGAGACAAGCTGAAGGAGCCCCTTGAGAAACAGCCTGGGCCAACAACCACAACAAACACCTCAACAAGGGCTCCAGTCATCCAGCGGAGTCGAGCTGGAAGGGAAGGAAGAAACGGTAACGCTGCTAGATGCCAACAGGAATCAAGAAACTCTTAAGTCAGAGGGAGAAGAGGAACACTAGGGCAGAGGAAAACCTAAAAGGGAGACTGGACAGATGATGGACAGAGAGTTGGAGAAAGGGAGAAAGAAGGTGAGGAGAGAATGAAAGGAACGATACTGGTGGGCTAATAGCTCCAAAGAAACCCCCTTTTCTGTTTGTCACAGAAAGGAAGCTGGAATGAATTGTGAGGAAAACAACCTGGGTGAAGGCTGAGCAATAGGGATGTTGTGAACGAAATGGGAACAGACAGGTGAGAGAGGAGAAGAGCAGCTTGAAAGTGCGCTGTGTGTCACAACACATTGCTGCACATACCGCGTATCTGTGAAAAGGCCAGCAGGGAGATAAACAACTCCAGAAGTCACAATAATAAAAAAAAAAGGCAGCCAGAAATAGTTCAATGTGACAGCGGGGAGATAACAAAGATAACCACAAATTAAATAGAAGCTGCAAAAGAGAGTCAAGATTTTCAGAATTAGATCGGGATCAGCCAAATGCCTGCAACAAAAACACACTAACGATTGCATTATGCGTTATCACCTATAGGGTTTCAGCTAAAGCTCTACAAAGCTGAAAGTGGGAGGGAGAAAGAAAAGGCGAGGAGGAGGAGTGGGTGGTTTTCCAGGACAGCAGACAAAGAGAAAGACAATTACAGAGGCTCTAAAAATCTATTCAGTGCATTTTGCTGGGAACTGTTCCTCCTCCATCTCTCCCTCCGCCTGTCTCCCTGAGTCACTGTGCTCTCCTCTGGCCCGATCCCAGCCTAATCCTCCACTTTACCTCCATCTCAGATGATTTCACAGTTGTCACAGAATGCTGATTTTCCTCTTTCTTCCCACAAATGTTAACCGGGGGACATGCCAAGATGGCGCCGAGATAGCAAACTGGCCAGAGGGCGGGGAAATGTGCCTCTCAAGCTGGCAAACATTTCCCTCACGGTTGTTAGCGTTCTCCACAACAGCAAGTTAAAACACTTGGCCCACGCTGCCGTTTAGCAGGTGAAAACATCCAGTCTGGAGTCGCTGTCCTCTAAAGAGCCCGAAGAGTGGTCACACAAGCTGATGTCCTTCACTTATCATTAGAACCATCAACATTTCACTAACGAGACAAGAGACCCTCTGTGAAGCCACAGACCCTCGTCAAAGGGCTCCTCAGACCGCACCCACGCATGCACCAGCCAACTGAAGGTCATGATGACATCCCCACCTGTCCCTAACCGATCAACTGATGTCCGCACATCATGATGGAAGTCGTGCCTGTGGCTGGCCTTTAAGGGACGGAGCTGGAGCAGACCTCCCTGTCTAATTACAGTAAGAGAGGTCACTGTCTTTCCTGCGGCTAATGTGGATTTACTGACACTAAATCCCGCCTTAACGAGCCATGGAATCTATCTGACAGAAGGAAAAAAAATATATACAGCTGTGCAACACGGACAGTTGTGGTAACAAGACAAGAGACGGTAGCTAATGGTTTAAAATGCGGCTGAACGTTAAATCCCCTCTGTCATGTCCACAGTTGTGCCCATTGATTCCCGTCTACAGCTGCAACACTGTTTTGTTTCCTACACTTCAGATCTCTTGAGCTTTGTGCCATGAAGCTATGCCACTGGTATGTGACCAGTGGGCAGGCGGTGGAGTGAATTAGGTTTGAAACAGGGGCAGGAAAGCTACGCCGGGGCAATGTTATTGGCACAGACAGCACCATGTGTTACCCGGCTGGTTACCACTACACACAGAGGAGCGAGGTGTGGTAACAGTAAACAACCCAGACACAGGAATGCGCAGGGCAGTAAAACGCTATACAGCGCCATTCATCACAGCACCCAGAGCTCAGCAGGGGCACGAGTATCTGCGTTTCCCGCACACGCCCCGGTCCACAAACAGATTTCAGCATGCTTTCAGCCTCCTACTGTCTATAACTCCCCCCCATGTGTCTATAACATGTCCAGCATTCTTGCCGTCTGCCACTGAGCGTCACTGAAGTTTCTTATTAATAGCTTGGTGAGTAAACAATTTGAGGTTTAGCATAATGCCACATAGGCTGTGGTGGTGGATGCCGGAGGGGGGTCACCTCTGGGACAGAAAATGGAGGCTTACAGCAGCTGACGGATTGATGGTCCAACACATGAAAAACAAAACATGTTTTCAGGAAAGGCCGGAGGAGGACAAAAGCCATCAGTTTGAAAGACAAGTGCAATAAATCGTCCTGCATTCATAGGCAATGATGATAATATATGAGTCAACATTTCTATGGACTAACCTGGTGGATTCAATAAAAAGCAAGTGGCTGTGACCAATGAGAGGAGGTGCGGTCCATATACAGCGCCATGGATCATTTAGTCCAGCATCAACAGAGCAGGGCAGCGGGAGCTAAAGCGTGTGTGACATTCAGGAGTTGGAGGTGTCTCTCTGTCTACGTGTGTGTTCAAACCACGAGTGCGCCAGCTCCTCCGAAGCCTTTGGTGATAAATCCAAACATTTCTGGTCGACTTTAACGCAACATAAATCTGTCCTCGGAGCCAGGCAGCGACAAACAGCCTCAGGGGCAGATGTGTTAAAAAAAAAAAAAAAAAAAAAAAAAAAAGTAAAGAGTGACAACCAGCAATCTATTTTCTCCTCAATGTGCCCCTCCTCGTGGCGACAATGGTTTATCTCACTAAAGGTTTTAAACTTTCAGCCTCCACTTTCTCCAGTTTCCTAGGTGTCAAACTATGGAAAAAAAAAACCTAACACGTGTGAGATCCTGACGCTCAGTATGGAGCCGTATGCACTGTGCTCTTTCTATTCTTTCAGATATTCCCCAGGATATTGGATGGGCAAATGATTTAACAAAGAGCTGGGATTAGAACGGCATGGAACAAGGTGCTTGGAGCAAAAAACAAAAAAAAAGGAAACAATGAGCGATAAGGAAGACTGTGCCGGGAAGATAATTAATGAATGGCTGCGTCAAATAATACAAGCTGTAACAGTGGGACCTCTTGTCCTACTTCTCTGGCGTATTACGCACATACAAAGACACACGAATAAAGGGGGAGGAGGAAGAATTAAGAAGTGGTTCCAAAAGGAATTTAATAGTGATTTACCAACAGACTTTCCCATAAAAATGTCTTAAGGAAATCGAATATGGAACAGCGCGGGTCACTGAGAAACACAGTGAAAACAGAGAAAAGCTGGCAGACAGGGACATTCTTACAATAATCATGGTGAGGCCACATTGCATTTGAAAAAAGATACTGGTCAAATAGTGGTAAGACTCAAAACTTTGGGTGATGTGGGGGTGGGGTCAGGAGGTTTTCAGGGTTTTTGTCCTGCAGAGGGGGTTTTGGAGTTCACTTTTATTTGTTAGGCTGCGTCAGCTAGTCAGGGCCACAGGGGGAAACAGACATGCCCCTAAAAAAACTGGACAGAGCCAAATGGTCTGAGAACTATTTTATATGGAAATCCTGACACCGCGTTTGCATTAAAAATGCGAGTCAGACCAGGGATAAAAAAAACAGCCGGCAGATAATGAAGCCCTTTTCCAGAGGTGCATATTTACTATAGGATGTGATTTCTAATTAATATTCAAATATATTCAGTTCATGGGTCCTGCCTTGAATTATGAGAGGTAATTTTTCCAGTGTTGAGAAAGTGCCTGATTTCTGTGGCAGGTAATTGAGAGCAGTGATGTGAATAGAGTGTCGGATATGGCGAAGGCCTGACTCTCCCTTCAGCGTCAATGTCTCTCTGAGGCCCAGGAAAGAACCATTGTTCCATCAAGGGACACAAAAAAGGGATTAATTTGAATTTGGTTTACAATGCCATGCCTTTCAAGTTAATCCATCTGGCCTGTGCCCCGGAGTTGCCGGCTACTCCCTCCATTCCCCATTCACTCTGCCAGCGCTCTTTGTCTGCAGGAGGGGTAAATGTCAACTCTACCACTTCTTGGGCAAAGAGAGTCCTGAGAGATACCGAGCCAGCAGGAGAAAATGAAGACAGAAAATAGCCTGCAATTACAGAAAGAAAATGTTATATTATAATTCTTAAAGCTGATTTTATTCCCTAATCAGTGTCACTTCCACTTTGTGCTACACATTTATTTATATATATATTCAGTACTCAATGAGATGTGTGAATACATACTAAGTGAAAATCTCTCTCAATGCAGAGGAATTATGCACAGCACTGCAGTAATTTGGCTTCAACAGATGGAGATCTGGCATTCAGATTTTGTAAATAAGCTGTGTGAAAAAAAAAATAGCCATGTCCTTCCTTCCTGTGTAGTAACTAAGTGGCCCGCATTATCTGGCACCCCTGCTGAGAGTGTTAAGATGAGTCTCCTCATACATCCATCATGTTTCCTCCTCTTCTCCCAGAAATCCAGGCTCGACTAAATTACTATAATGGGCTGCTGAGGGACATCTCAGTGGTTGTTTGTTTGTCTCTTTCCTTACTTTAATTATTTCTTGAAAAGGTATTTTCTGCCCTGTAGACTCCATCTTTCACATTTTCCAAATGATGTGGCATTAAAAAAAAATGGACGAGGTAAATTGTGCCTCTAAAAAAACAGCACAAAAATAAAAGAGCAGAGCTACAGTAGCCTTCTTCATGCTGTCATTTCTAAACTTACTGCTCACACATTGTGGCGGTTTCAAGCAAAGTATCCAGAACTTTTTATGCATCCCTGGTATTCCAGTTTTCTGGAAGCTGCAATGACCCCAAATCATAAAATCTAATTTTACTGCAGAGTGGTTTGGAGAATGGAGTGAGAGGGTGACTGTGAGGCTGCAAAGGGAGAAGCGTCTACAGGGAGAACTTATTGAGCTTCAGGGCACGAAAAGGAAGGCGATTAAAAAACCCTTTGCTACCATCTCTAGCTAAGATGATACTGCTGCCTCTCCTCTGTGGCTGCTACCAGAGGAACGGTCAGACTACTGACCTGTGTTTTTGCTGCACAACTCCCAGCACAGCCCTCAAGGACACACATCTCAACAGAGGACACAAGTGAATAGTTGCAGCAGACATCTGCATGGCCGATGTGATGTGGCGAAACAACTAAGGGGCGCAGATGGAGGTTTTGATGTCTCTTGGCTGTTACCTAGTTAACAATCCTTTCAATTAGCAAGCACGACAATCCACAGCAACAAATATCACTAAACACAAAAAATGGTTCATTTGGAGCTGAACTTAATTAATGCAATTTATCCTGCTCCCCACAGAGCTAAGTAAAATACAGATAATATATACAAAGAACAATGGAGAGGAAACACAGATTTTAATTAGAGATGTTTTATCAAACAAGTCTAGTGCCTCAGCTGATGTCCTCCTGGCACCACTTAAACATCTCGTCTGCATTAATCAGGCAGCTCACTGTAAAGTACATTATGCATAGAAGATGTCAGCATAACTCTCCACAGAGTCTAAAACACGACACCAATTCTCTCCTTTTTCTTTACATAACTTCAGCTCAGATAACAGCACTTCTTATTTTGTATAAGAGTAGTAGAGCAAGCCAATTCAAAATAAAAATGAACAAAGCCTGTTCTTATATTTTATTTATATATAGTTGAATGCTGTGCACAGAGGATTTCAAAGGCTGGCAGCTAATGATGCTAGATGATGTCGGCACAATATTCTATTCCTAACTTTAAAAAAGAAAATATTGTCAAAATAATCCAAGTGTGAAAACCTTATTAAAAACCAAGCACAGCTATATGGCCATGGCCTTGAGAAAGAGCTCAGATGATAACTGAAAAAAATGAAAAAAAATAAAGTTTGATAACCTAATTATATTAAGATAAATACAATAGTAGAAGGCCAACTGTGATGCCTAAGGGGGGCACTGTACTCCAATTACAGATTGGTGTTTTTTTAGGTCAAATCTCAGTAGTATGACGAGGATTTAACTAATATTCAATTACACAGTGGCTTAGTTCTAATATAAGCCAGCAGATTTAGCTGTCAGTCAGAGTTTGACAGCATGCAGCATGTAAAACTAGAATAAATGGACACAGTGTTGTAGCCATGACAGATGTGTTTAACCTACAAAGATCCTGCATCCTGCTTGCACTTCCTGGTACACAAGCATGCTGTCGACATTGTTTATGAGAGGTATTTGTCACAGGCCGAAAAACCACCATTTTCTGGCCAGTGTCAAAAGTGAGAATCATATTGTATGCTGCATAAACTGCAGTGTCATTTCTACAATGCTGCTATTCTTCAGTGCAAAATTTCCAAAAATGCACGCAAGCCAGAAGTACAAAACATTATGAGGCTGAGATTTGGAAAAATGCAGCATGCACAGCTGCCCACATAGTAAAGAGGTGTATTGAGGTAGACAGCTCATACCGCCCCCCTCTCATACACCATTAGTCCTGGCGGTGTGTTGCACATTCCAGCCCCCCAGAGTGTATCAGGGAAGTGGGGCCCCTTCGCTGTGGATCCATCCATGGAGTGCTAATCCACCGCTGGGCCATGCAAAACAGGGGACGACCAAACATAAATAAATAAGAATGAGTTGAATCTCTGCCTACTTTTCCCATTTCAATCAAGTGCCGGGATGGAAACCAGACAGCACGGTCACATTCAGGGGTCAGTCCAGGCTCAATTAGAAAGCCCCTCACTGAAAACAGCGAGTGATTATTTTTAAGCCCTTAAAGTGTCTCTCCCTGCTGGCTGAGAAGTGGGGAAGTGGGGCTCAGGAAGATATAAAAAAAGAGCGCCTTCGCCCCCCCCGCCACAACCCGCCTTTCTCCCTACACCGGCTGTCAAAATGTATAAAGTCTATAAACAGAGACAGACAGGATTAAAGGTGCAAGGAGGGAGGTCAAAGAGAAGCAAAGGGAGATTGAGGACTCCCCACTCTTTCACTGACAGATACCAGTCGCCAGCCAACGCCAAGGGGAGGCTGATCACCGAGACCACACTGCTGCGGAAAAAAAAAAAATAGCGAGGGCTGCAGGACTAGCAATGTCTGGAAACTAAAACCCACTCCATTTATTCTTATCACTCGTTTAGCATTCTGCTCTGTGCCAGTATGCACAGTATATAATGACAGGCACCACACTGAGGGAGAAAGAGTGGAAAGAGTGGAATACATGGTAGTGTTAGTGGTTTATATACCCGGGAGCATTATCATATAAATGGCAGTTAGCGTACTGTAAAAACCCTGCTTTTAAAAATGATAGCAGCTGGGCCTCAGAGAGGGAGGGATGTATCCTGAGCATAAGTGCTCTTCAGGGACACTATCCCTGCTTTTTATCTACTACATCAAAGAGATGCAGCTGAAGAGCTTCCATTTCCATCGCTGAACACTATGTACTTTGTCTATGAAACTTCCGAATCACTCTCTACCTGGTGGCATCCATGTGCATGTGTGACAGGTGCACAGGTTTGTGAGAATGAATGATGATCCTCTACCTGGCTGTGTCATGTTTCCTATTATTCCTAATCACTAAGTCCTTCTCAGCACGCATTTGGCGTCTATAAATACCTGAAGAGTCTTACAAAGCGGCGCTCTATTTGGAAACTAGAGATCACTCTGAGTATTTCATTAAAACTCTGCTTGATAGCACAGTTCATTTGATTACCTTGATGACATCCAGCTAGCTTTATGCTCTACAGCTGTACACTATTAATGCACTACCTCCATCTACTTTCACTCATCACCCAAAGTGTAATTCCACCCCGAGCAATGTGCATTGCACAACAAAATTTCATTATGTCAATGCCAATCCCTGTAATTTTCGCAAATGTGGTGGTGACACTTTTTTGGATCAGGAACAAAGGAATGATATTGGTAAGAAAAGGGCAGCTGGGGGCAGTTGTTGTAGTTCAGCGATGCAGCATGCAGGATGGGAGAAATAAGGTCTAAGAAATATGAGTCATTTTAATTCTCTTTCCAAATGAACCACTGTTTACTGATGTCTCACTGTGTTCCTGACCCAAGGGCCATACTGTGGCAGTGTCCGTATTAAAGTTAAACGTCTCTACGGTCTACACCAATAGAAGAGGCACTCAGTCTGTCAGCCAATTACAAGTCGATGCTGTCAGCAGGACGGAGTGATGCTGTAGCTCCCTGATGAATACAGACATGTCGGGGATACAAATCGGTTTCATCTGGTGTCTGTCCATACATCCAAAGTGCACATCAAGCACGCACACACTTCCACACACATCCTGGCTGAAAGATTTTCCCCCGGGTCTCATTCGTCTCACTTTGTTCCATAAACTCACTCGTGATCATTTGCAGAAAAAAAAAAAACCTTAGCGAGCATCTGTTTAACTTAGTTCTACAGGAGTGCACCCAAGCCGAGCAGTGTTTTAACTTGACATCAAAGCTGACCGATGAATATGGTCTCTACCGTCCTGAGCAAATATGAGCACTCCCTACAGATCAAGTGGGACGAAGAGGAACTCTGATTTCTGTATGGAAAATCTGACAATAATGCACCGTGCTCCTCGTGACCGGGTTTCCACCATGTCTTGGATTCCATAGCTTTTCATCACTAGGAGGAAGAATTTGTTTGACCTAAAAATTAGATTCTATCGTCTTTTGTAGTGGTTGCAGCTCAGAAAAGCTCTAAAGCGATAAACAGCCTGGGCTGGCTGAGGAGAAAATCAGCCACAAACGACCATCTTATGTGAAAAAAGTTGGAAAAACAATTCAATTAAGTTAAACATTTGAAAAACGGCTCGATAAGCCTTGACTTGAAATTTATCAAATCCCTCAACATTACCTGTCTCCTCAAAGATATTCCAAAACCCCATGACCAATGTGAAACCTGTTAAGATAAAATATTTTCCAATTACTTCACTGAATTCCTCAGAAAAGCCAGATAGTAAATGTAATATAGGTGTGTATTTAATGTGTAGTCGACCATTTCCACCCAGCAAACCTTTTTGTCTACAAGCCGGATAGATGCTCATGCTGCATCTGTGGCTGAGAGGATTAGCAGACGGGCTAAGGCAGAGTCTTATCTCACCTTGCGCAGATAAATCAGACAGGGAGAGGACGCTGCTCGCACACTTCTCTGGAGAGCGGCAGAGAGGAAGACAGAGGCATTTTGAAGAGAAAAGCCACACACAGTCTCCTCGCCAGACTGTTTGTTTAAAACCTGCTTTAAGGGTTTACACTCTGCTCTGCCCTGCCTGCCCTCAGGAATGAGCGGCCAGTGGCCATCGGCTCCAGGGTTGTTTGGAACGGGCAAAATGGTCACCTTGATCTCCTCTCCTGTGACAGTTTCCAGACAAGCCGAGACAAAAAAGCTGTCTGCCGAGAACTTGGCCTGGATTTTTTTTTTTTTTTTACCTCTGACCAGCCCCTCTGATTTGTCACCTCTCTTGGGAATAAGCTTGTTTTGTGGAGGACACAATTGGAAGAGTCTCTGTTTTTACCAAGTTGGAAAACAACAATCTGGCGTGTGAACCTTTGGCATAAAAATCGCATATAAACCTGAGAAAGTACTGAGTTTACATGCTCTCAATGGTTACAGTCCAAAATTCTGCCACATTCAGACACACACACTGCTGATGTAAATGTAAAAGTCAACGCTGACATTTCCCTCGCGTCCAAGACTGCATGTCAAAATGAATGTTATAGGACTTCTTACAACTTTATGGTCAAGATGAATAACAGTTGATGTTCAGAATGAATATATTTATAGTCACACAAGGACAGCTATAATAACGTCTGCGTGTCTGGAGGACAACGCTGGCTTTATGTGGCTTCGCCTAAGGGGAAATAGTTGGAATCTTATGCGGCATGAAAGCAAGCCATGTTTTCTGATACAATTCAAGCTTGAAAGTACTGCAGCAGAAATTCTTTTTGTGGCAAAGTGAATGTAAAAAGAGTCCAAGTATTGTGCGATCTAGTCATTTCTAACTTGTATTATTTCCTCTCTCTCAGGAAGGACAGATAATGAACATATGCCTCGAGCACAAGAGAAGGCACAAAACGGCGCTAATTGTTGTGTGAAAAATTTAACCATCCAAGCATAACTGTTATTTTACTAGAGACAGAAAGCCTTCCTTTTCAGAAACAATTTCCATTAAGAGGTGGGTGTGAGTGTGGGTGAGCAACCTCGAGCAATTAGAAATTATTGATCTGCAGGATTGCCTCAACAATTGTTAATTACAAAGAGCTTCAGTCCAAATGATTACCTGATGAGATGCACATTTCAGAGAGAACAAGCTAACAGGAATCTTGATAGAGTCAATGTGCATAAATGATGAAATATGTGTGCCCGATGGGCTGGAGGCAAGTGTAATTATGGTCTTTAAGGGATATTCAATGTCATTATGGGACTACTTTAACAGCTGGTTAGATCAGGAATACATTGCCATCACCGTGATTCATATGTGGTGGAAGTTACAGCTTATAATCAAGACAGGTGGAGAATAATATGTATAGAGAAAGGTGGAGAGTGGATACAGATGGTGCTGGTGAAGAGAGTTCTTTCATCTTAAAACACCATCATTTATTTTTGCATATGAAAAAGTCCCCCCCCAACCCACCCCACCACAAAGTGGGCATCCTAGTCAAGGTGACCTCTGGGGCGTGAAACATCAATGGATCAGGTGCAGGCCAACTGTTCCATTGAAGGTGGGAAGCTTAAAGGAATCACAGCAACTTCAAAGAAACCACTGGTGAAACACAGAGAAAAGAGAGAGCTCTTATAACAGTTGACATCAATCAATACCGGTCTAAGAAATGGATTCCCATTCTGTTGACCTAAAGCAGAGCTGGAGGGGAATCGTTATTCTGAGCCTTCGCCGAAGTGCAATGGCAATGAAGACTTTAAGAGCATGAATTACATTTAAGAGCAACTTGCATTGTGAACAAACTCTGCAGCACCGAGGGATGAAAGCCAGCTGTCAGGCCACAGTGGCAACTGAGTGCTTCACCACTGAGGACAGTGTCTGTTTGCCAACAGCAAATAACCGCCTCTGGCCCATTTAGTGCCATCTCTTTTTCTGTTCTGCAAACAAAGACAGTCTGCCACTGAGATGACACGAGCTCTTCTCAGCGGCTACACACTACACCGCCCGATCAAACACAGGGCTGTATGTGGAGTGAGCCCAAAGCCAACACAGTAAAGAACTCTGAACTAACCAGAGTACATGAACACTGCACACTGCCAGGCCGACACAAAGGAATTTTAAGTCCCTTCTGTTTTGGCTCATTTGTTATCCCGGCATCTGCTTTGCATGGTAAAGTGTTCATTGGTCATGAAATCAAGTTTATGAGAAAAGCAAACACAAATGAACACCTTTTTTAAGGCTCGTCTAGGAAATGTGCAGTATTCCATTTGTCATTTTTGAAGCAATTCAGTGCTCGATGTTAGACCTGCAGCCATGACAAAAATATTTTGTTTTTAGGAGTCACATAAATGTGCAGAGAGGGAAGTAAGCAGCAATAAAAAATACAAACATCAGACTGAGTAACATGGACAGACCACTCCTCTGAGTCTGAACCGGGTCAGAACAGGAATCAACCTGCAAGGCTTTCACTGACTGTGGCTCCACACTGAAGCACTAACACAAACAGAGAGAGAAAAATATTCTAGTCGAACAGTCTGGTATAAAATGGCCCGATGCCATGGGGCTGCCAGGGAGTAGAAAAAACAACAACAAGGAAACTATAAAAAAAAAAGCCTAGGTATGAGAGTTGAGACTGACTTTAGGGAGATATCTCAGCTGGCAAGTGCTCAAACAACCACCAAATGCAGGCACATGTAGCTATAAACACACAGGCACTCACAAACAAATGTCACACAAACACGCATATCACACTCCCAGGGACACGCACACATACATTCTATGGCAGTGCGCGTACAGTGAGAGAGTTGCCAGCTGTCGGAGATCTTTGAGAGAACAGAACACCACCTGTCCCCTTATCTTCCCCTCACGAGCCAAGAGAGACTCTCCGTCCAACTGGAGCCACCTCCATCTCCTCTCTCTCATCCCGGGCTTAATTGCGGCTCCTCCGCCATTTTCTATTCTACAATTTATCCCCGCCTTTGTTGTTCCTTCCCATCGCTCCCTCTGCGCGTTTGATCTCAAAAGCACCAGATTCCGCGCAATTATTTTAAATCGCATCAAGGCTTTTTTTTTCCCCTGACGTCGGAGCAATCTACATGTTGTACCTGGAGTCCCGCCGGCGATGAGACCTGATGAGGTTTAGAGTTGGGTTAAGGTGGACACTTTTGCCAGATGTTGCTCCTGCAGTTGCCAGATAGGAATCTGGCCATGGGGTCAGTGACAGTGTGTGTACGTGACGGGGTGGGAGGTCAACACATCTCTGTCTCTGTGTTTACGTTACCTCACTCCTTCACCTCTCCCCTCTCTGTGCCATTGTTTTGCTTTCGGTTAGCTGGGCGTTCGAGTGCAGACAGATTGATAGAAGGCAGCCTGAAGCATGGGCAAACTCCAACCACTGCTGAAGCTGGTTTTACTGCTTTCTGTGTAAACACCAGCCAGTGCGATACCCTCCCAGAACCTTGAGAGAAAGCATGGTTGGCAGAGGATTGTGCTCCTATAAGTGATAGCTCAATCAGTCCTGGCTGGCGACTCTGCGGTTAAAACAGAGTTACTCAGCTCTGCTACAGTCCATGTACTCATGTAGAATGCAGCGTTAATGGCAACTTTGCTTGAAGCTGTTAAAACAGGGGAGAATTTTCTCAATGTGTGTCTCAATCTGTCTCAATAAAAGCCGAATGTGCAGTTTCCAGGTAACCCGCTGTAGTGAAAATGTGTATATGATGACAGTGCTAATGGGCCAGAGTTCCTCTAAGGCACACACACACACACACACACACACACAAACACCCACCTTCCTGTTCATACCGTACACACATGCACTGCACAGGAGCACTTTAGCCTGGGAAAGAGTCCTGGACGCACTGAGTGATGGCTCAGCCAGCTGTCTGGGAGTTATGGCCTGAATGGTGGAGGCCAGGCTGATGTTTTTCAGACAACCTGAGCAACGTTATAGCAGATGGAGGTCACCGCTGGGTAGTATAGCTAAAATTAACCCAACAGTTTAGCATGAATTAAGCTGGGCCCCTGGGCAGAGAGCCGCCATCCCACAGGATTGAGGCGGATGCCGGGCAGGGAGTACCGGGGCCGGCAGGGACCAGACCGCAGCTGAGGAAAGGTTTCACGAAAGCAGCAGGGTCCCCTCTTTCTCAGAGCAGTCACTCCAGCTCCTGAGGTTGAATATGAATTTACATGGCAGTGGTGAACCTTGGGTAATGTGATTAAATCCTGGCAACACACTGAGCGATGATTAACTTATTCTCTACCCTCTCTGTGCCCTTCCATG
Organism: Centropyge bicolor; assembly: GCA_037975185.1. Lineage (NCBI taxonomy): Eukaryota > Metazoa > Chordata > Actinopteri > Pomacanthidae > Centropyge > Centropyge bicolor. The sequence continues at coordinate 336,150 of JBBMOC010000039.1, read as the reverse complement.
CTGCTTCTTGCATCTCTGTCAGGCAATCAATAAGCTATTATAGCTCCAAACAGTGGGGCAAATTAACTTACGGCTCCACCTGCAGAGTCGGCACTCTCCACTAATCCCATTGGCAGGGAAAAACGAGCCCGGACGCAAAGGCCAGGTCCCGAGATCATCTGCTACCACACCACGATTATCGGCATGATGCTCACAGAGAAAAGCCAAACACGACACTAGTGGTTTATGAGGCTGAACGAAAGTAAAGAGCTGCACAGTGTCTTACCTTACGAGTAACACTGGCTGAGAGGCATACAAGAGGGATAATGGTTACATATGTGTTGAAAACTGACATAGGTGAGAATCAAATCCTAAGCTGTTTTTAGGGAAGTGAAGACCTCTGGGAAAAGGACTAGCTGTATCCCTGCCGGTCACCGAAGGGCTTTCTATCCCATCCATCAGAAGCGAGCCAATCGGCTAAATGGAGCTGAGGCACCACTGACAGATTAGAATCTGATACTAGTGAAAGAGAGAGAGAGGGAGGTCTGGAAGGGAGAATAGAAATGTCACCCCCGAGCCTAACACCAGCACTATGGTCATACAATACCCGGCCTCACTGAGTCAGATGTCAGCTATTTCAAACTTACCCACAGCAACTGACTACTGTTTGAATTTTGAATGGATCCTCTCTACTTTTCTCTTTTTACACATGACGTCCCCCTGTCTGTCTTTCATCCGACTCTTTGCAGTATATGGTTACATGGAGATCCTTTTGTGTCCTTGCCACACCCTGTTTAGAAAGGTCACGCCGGCACAAAGGAGAGGTGAGAGTGTATCTGTCCTATTCATCGCTCAGTCAAGCCGCCCTTCTCCTTACGCTCCTAATTAGACTATTGTACGTGTTTACATACACTCCATTGAGGATGATTATGTTCTTTGCATGTGTAGTTATGCCTGAGGAGTGTAAACATTTTCAGTTAATAACATGAGACGGATGTTTAAACAAGTCATCCGAAATCTTTCAGATAAGACCAGACTTTCAGTTATGTTCATTGTTTGTTTGTTGCTTTCACTCTCCCTCCATTTCTTTTTATGTCTTTTGTCATTAGTGCATCATTACAGCGGTAATGGAGTCAATCCCTTCATTTGTAACATGAGACTATGCCGAATATCTGGGGCTCAGAAATGAACTGCCGGCATTACAGAAAGGTCGGGATAACAGAGAGCTTGCATAAGAACGACACAGTGATAATGAGCCACGACTCTCACTCATACGATCCTATTTTAGGGCACCCTCTTGTATCTGTGACACGACAAGGAGAAACTCATTTTCTCCCAATTGTTGCTTTAATGATCAGATTAGCTCCCACAGCAACCAAGGACAATTAGATGACAATTGAATGCCATCATGTATCCCCTGTTTGCGCGTGTCATTGACTGATGGCAGGGCTGTGACTATCCACAGTCAGCAGCAAGTCGACTGCATTTCATTTGCAGTCAGATAGCACAGGGCAGATCATTATCAGTGTTTGGGTCTACTGCTTACTTCATCAGCTCTTCCTGTCTGTCTTGCTCCGGGCTGAGCAACATGCTACAACTCTGATAAAATTTCAGATATCTTTTTTTTTTCTTCCCCTTTTCCCTTCCCTTCTCCTTCACGTGGGTCTTGGAAATATAACCCATCTGCATGGCCTCTATCATTCTCTCTATCAATTCACAGGAGAGTGAGTGAGGGAGAGCAACACAGTGGGAGGGAGAAATGGAAATAGAGAGGAGAGGAAAAGAGGAGATAGCATGTTGAGAAGAGAAGATCTGTCAGATAAAAGCTGATATAGCACAAGTGTGGTCCACACATTTTTTTTTTCTATTATCAGTCCATTGGACCTGAGCAGAATCAGCTAGTCTTCTTCTGGCTACAGTTGGGCAACGAAACTCTGCCTCTCAACGCCTCCACAAACCCAACAAATCTAGCTTTTACGCCAGGGATGAAACAAAAGAGACGCCATACACTGACAATGCCGCTTACATATCCAGAAGCTACAACCCTGAATCCAAAAAAGCTGGGACGCTGTGTAAAATGTAAATAAATACAGAATGCGATCATTTGCAAACAAACTATGTTTACTGACAACAGTTTTACAAAGTGTTTCTGAGCCTGTGTAGAAATCTCCTTTATACAGTCATGTGTGTGACAAAGTGGTGAACTTCTCTCCATCCTTGCTTGTGAACAACTGAGTCTTTCCAGAATGAACCTTTCATACTCAATCATGATACTATCACCTGTTACCAATGAACCTGTTTACCTGTGGAATGATCCAAACAGGTGTCCACAACTTTCACAGTCTTTTGTTGCTCCTGTCCCAACTTGTTTGAAACACATTGCTGCCATCAAATTCAGAATAAACAGACATTTACAAAGTCACTGAAGCTGATGATGTCAAGCATTAAATATATTGTCTTTGTGATGTTTTCAATTGAGTTTATATCACAAAGGATTAGCAAATTATCTCATTCAGTTTTATTTATGATTTACATAACGTCCCAACTTTTTTGGAATCCAGGTTGTAGTTTGTAAGTCTTATTGTGCCAGTATGCTGATACACTGAATGTTGTTTTCTCAGCTTCAAAAAAGTAAACTTTTTTTTTGTTTCATTTTGCAAAAGCAACTGAAACTCAGTATCAGTATTTCGGAGTAAACTTGTCAAGTACGTGCCTGACATTTCTCTGGTCTTGTTTTGTACCATTGCCGAACTAAGCTAAATGTCAAAGTCTGCACTCTGCTTGGAGTTAGAGAGTAGCTGAAAATCTATCAATAGGTGATGGACTGGCAATCTGTTTCCTGGGAGTAAACAGTGTCGACAAAGAAAAAAAAACGGCCATCACAAGGTCCATGCAGCCTCACCTTAAGCGGACTGAGCGTGCCCCTTGAGCACATTTTTCTAACTTTGCCAAAATGTTTGCAGAAAATCCCTCAAGTTCCAGTCTCCAAACCCCTTAATCCTCCCTAACTCCATCGTCTCGGATCGAGGAGCATGATAGAAGATTTCAAGTGAGGGCTTAACCTAGGTTTAATAACCGGAGCATGTCCGCAGTGCAGAACACCTCGTCATATGACCAGACACCAGAATGCGAGCACGTATACTCATGCACGATCCTCGCAGACACATAAACACACATATGCACAGCTTCTCTGGCCACAGGAGAGGCTCAGACCAAGAGGAGATTACACCTCACAACAAGAGTAATACCCAGGTCTCTGCAGAAGAAGTGGAAGATTAGAGTCAGCAGCATACATTCATCTGGTTCTCACAAGCCAAGCACTGACACACAGCTTACCACCAAGAGCATTTATCACATGTGGAGCAGGGCCAACGGCACACCTCAAACAAATATGGAAACAAGTTGATAAAAGGCGCACATAAAAAAAAAAATGCACTCACTGAAACATGCACACACACAAACAATATTTTGAAGAGGAGAGGAAGTGAAGGTACTCTGCTATCACTGAGTGGTAGTACAGGGCCACTGGACTCAAGAGCTCACATACTGTATCTTATCTGCTCGAGACTAGCACTTCATACTGTTAATATCATACTTCACTATCCTGGGACACTGCACCCATCCTACCCATGATCCCGTTCTGTACTATAGCCAGAGGCAAGGATTACATAGAGATGAATAAGCAGGCGACCAGAAAGAAAAAAAAAAAAAAAAAAAAAAAGCTCTGATGCACAAGAGTAGAAAAGTGTCCAGACATCCAAACAGAAATCTGCACAGTGGCTCTACATTTTCAAAGACATCCCGAGATCTCTGGGCAATGTCACTGCATGTGAATAGATGGACTGCGAAAACCTTCACAGACACAGAGGAAAGTGCTTAAAGTGGGCTCCATAAGTCAGCAATCCCTTCCATGTTAACAGAGGCCAGCCATAGAACGGGCGCTGAGAGAAGATCCAAAAGGCAAAAACAAAGAAGACATCAGCGTGATACATCTGTGTTTAGCACGTCTAATGCATTTCATTTTCTAGCTTTACAGAGAGAGGGATTAATTATATATCTCATAATTAAATATCTATCTCACTAAAGGGACTGACTCGAGCGACACCTTCTCAAGAAGTATTTTATGTCGCCATTATGAAGTACCTCATTAACCAAGGCTCTGTATTTATTGTTTTATGGTGCAATTTCCTCCTGGATTCCACCCGTGACAATCTGATAACACAGATGATAAGATAAGGAGTGGGAATCATGAAATTATGTCTTGCTCTGTTAATTTGGATTTTCCTTGTCTCAAAAAATCTCAAGTCTTGCCCTAATTTGTCTGCATCCTCTTTTTTCCTGTAGGAGGGAAAGAGACAGAAGGAGGGATGAAGTGGGTTCTGGTGTGCTTCTGGAGGCCATGTCTTCCCCTGTCTTCCCTGGCCCAGTAGGCTGTCAGAGACGGGTGGAGCATGGAGTGATTGATGGGATTTTGGGCAGGCTCCTTTACCCATGTCTGTACACCAGCCCCTTTAGCTCATGTACACCCTCCTTCATATAACACTCTGCTACACATTGTTCACTAGACCAGTGTAGACACTCTGACAGATTGATGGAATCAAACACATACACAGACACACACTCCCCAAACACAGGAAGTCTTGCCTCACCCAATCTTCTTCTATCCAAGGTTTCATTCTTGTATAAACCAATCCATTCATACTACTTTCTCTCACTCGGCAGGATGTGTGATTCTCTTTAGGCCAGGTGCCAGTGTTCGTTTTAAAACCGCACACAGCACCTAAAACTCTGTATAAAAGCCGCCCTGCTTCCCTGCTCTGGCTCTTATCCACTGCTACGCTGCTCTCTTTCCCCGTGGTGAGCGTTTTCAGCGTTTGGCCCTTCATCTAGCCAGCAGTATTAGTTTTGGCGGGGGATGGCCATGTGTGGGCGAGGTTATGCTTTTGTGTTTGCAAAAAAACACGCTCTGAAAATCCCAAAAACCAGTATGACATTTGACACATTTTTTTTTTAACCTAGCTGAAAGAGATGTGAGCATCCACTTTCTCTTCACTCCCGGCTGCTGACACTGCAGGAGTGACATCTGCGTGTCGGGTCAATTAAGTCAGCCAATATCTGCCAGGATGTGTCTTATGCATATTTAGTCAGCATGGTCAAAGTTTTAAAGTACATAAGCTGGTCGCTAACGAGCACAGCATGCTATAAGGGGCACAGGACATTTTTGAAATGCAGGCCTTGTTGCCGATCGCAGAAATCCTTTACTCAAAATGGCATTTAGATATCGACCTAATGCAGCAAATAGATGCTGCAGGTTTAATTGCATGGATTGCATTGATTTATGCAAACACACTTGAAATGCTATATGTGCTGGGTTCAACAGACCACACGCAACATGCATGATAAAAATCACTCTGCATATATAGATTAATAGAGGACTAATTGAAATGCATGTGTGGAACATCTGCAGAGGTTTCACTGCAGGTACTGCAGCCAGTTCATCTGCTGTACTGTTCAAGAGTAGCACTGGACTGAAATAGCCTTAAACAACAGCACACTTTTTGCACTGGTACGAGTTTTCTTAGTGGGTTCAGAGTTCAGTTTTGACAGCCACACACACACGCAGACACCACTGGGCTTTGTGATGGTGGAAGGGTCTGCATTCCAACATAAAACAGATTGGAGTGGGGGCCAAGTAGAGTCTGTGGTGTGGAGCCCACGCCTCAGCTGCATGTTGACTCATGAAGCAGACCCTGGCTGTGCCGTTAGCACCAATTTGCTCTGAACCTCCCTGATACAAATAACTGCCACAGAGCTGTAACACACTCTGCCTCCAGTCCCCTGGCAGCTTGCCAGCACACTCACTGCTGCTTCTGCTGGGGTTAGTGTCCTGATTTTTTTTTTTTTCTCCTTCAGCTCATTCTCTGCTGTTTCTTTCTCCCCGCTCGCTTTGTCTTTCTATTCACCTCGTAGACTCATTTTATGTTTAGGAGTTCATATTTGCTGAGAAGAGGAGGGAAGTTTAAAGGAGTTCAGATGAGACTCCAAAATAACAGAAAAAGTGGGAGAGGTGTGAGAAAGTCAATGAAATAATAAAAAAAAGCTGCTACACTATATAGGCATAATTTAATGAAAGGCAAACACACCATGATGAATAAATAATAACTGTGTCACCAGGTAGTGGAAGAAGCTGTTTCAGTCGCTGGGGTTGTTCCGTTTCAGTGAGAGAAATAATGAGGAGCAAAGAGCAGAGATGGGTGAGGTTATGGATGAAAGACATGTGAGATCGAACAAACTCAGATGTTAGGTGTCAAGAGGAGGGGTTGTGCTGAAGGGGACAACATAAAGACCCCGAGTCTTTGAGAGCCAACAGATGTACTACAAGGGATTTCCTGCATGAGAGACAGGCGAGTCCTCAGATCAGTGGGAGGTGGCCATGCTGCCTTTAGAGTGGCGCATGCCAGCCGACTGTCCTCCGCTCTGCAGATGACCCTCACCCTGTCAGGATGAACTCTGCCTCCTTCAACACATCTGAAGCCTCCACCTTCCCCCCACTAATCAGAGAGTCAGCAAAGCCAGCTGGCTGCACGCGGTGACAGAGTTTTCACAGAAGCAACAGGATCAACACAATCCTGAGATAAACTCGAAGCTGTGTAGAGTTACAGGCAATGGAACAAATTCAAGTCAACGTCCCTCTGCTTCTGTTGTTAGTGGCTGTAAAAAGTAAAACCCTGCCTCTGGAGAGAGAAGTCTGTGTGTGGATATAAGACCTCCAGCCAACCCTGTGCGGTCAGCGCTGTGCAGTCAGCCAGGCCACTAGACAGCAGGCCCTGAGGTTATCGCCTGCTCAAGTGGAGCAGTGTGCCGTCCATTACCTCACTTTGCTATCTCCGCATCCAGGAAAAGAGAAACAAGCTATTCATAGAGCCTCCGAGGGCCTCACGCAGAGCTCTGGGGTAAAGGAAATTACTGTGACATATCACAGAGTATACAGTGACCTGCACACATGCTGTATTGTGCCTATGTGCCCGTCAGAAATCGCTAAATGAGAGTGAGCACATTTCCTATTACTTTTAAATCCTCTTACGGATTTTTAACATTTTATTCAGCGTTTGATGAAAACACAAATAAGTGCTAAGATGCAAAAGTTATAGAAGCATAAATGTGTTCAAGTACTTTTTTTTTTATTAAGTAACAGTGTGGTGAAGTGAGGCCTTCCTCTTGGTTCTTTATCAGCTGGCAGCACTGAGCACAAAGGAAGTTCATTATTTGACATCAACATCTCTAATACAAAGAAAACAATAGCATAATAGGAAAAGAATCCCATCTTGAGCTTGTTTGAATACACAAGGCAAACAGGTTTCTTGGTAAACGCATTAGCCCGGGCTTTGGGTTAAGAATCTGAGATAGAGAGATTGTGGGCTGTACTGTACATGTGGTTAATGATAAACCAAACAAACTGGGTTAGCTCCCCTAGCCTGACAAAACAGGACTTGTTGAAACTTGGATTATGTTAACAATCGCTGGTGAGTAAGGGAAACTGTAAAAGCCAAGGTCTTAGAAAAACATCTTCAAAAAGTTGTGTTTTTAGCTTTTAAAGTGAAAACGTTCGAGGAGGGGAGAGCTCGGCAAAGTAAACACAATTAAAGCCACAACTTCCTTCTTTGGAGTGTCATTAGAAATTAAAAGTCTGGTTGTTCCCTCGACTTGCACAGAGTCTGAGCAGCACACTGTGTCTATAACGTTCAACTCATAACAGTTAAGGTATGACAAGCATCTTTAATGACAACACGGGATCCAAAGACCTTCTTATATGCCCTCATGAGTCAGATTTACGGCTTGTAGTTTCTCCACTGTGGAGTTTAAACGAAGCCTCGTAAAGAAATTTCAGTGCGTCTAGGCCTTTTCGTTTTCTACTGCGTTTTTTTTTTTTCCCTCAGCAGGGTTCCATCCCGGTCGCTCCGACAGCATAATTATATGTAGTTAAGCCTGAGCTGCAGAGAGGGGAGTGAGAGACACCGAGCGAGCGAGAGGGAGAGAGAGGGCTGGAGCGCACTGGCTTGTCATTATGGCTCCGTTTGAACCTTATACAGAATAAGCAGCCCCGAACTTGAGAGCGAGCCAGTGGCACTCTGGTCCAAGTGTCTTGTTTTTTCTACTTGAAAAACCCACCTCTGAAATAAACACTGTATATCTTGTACTACCAGGGAAAAATATTTTTAGCATTCTGACCTGTGGAAACTTATAATAAAGTGCCAAATACTCGAGTTTTTTTTATTTTATTTTCATATTCCATAAAATTAGTTTGCCCCTGAAGTAGTTTGGATAATTACATTCAAATTATGTGGAGTTGTAATTCTAACGTTGACAGGCTTGGCTGGTGTTTGATATTGCAGGATATATGAGGACAACTCACCAACTGGGCCACCACTCTGCATTTCTTGTACTCTCAGTTTAACAGAAGGACTCATGGAATACACCCTAAAAACCCAGCGTATAATCAATAAGCCTGTAAAGATCTTTTATCTGATGCTTCTTACTTTACATTTCACTTAGCTGACACTGAAGACGGAAAATATTGAAAACTGCATTAAGAGCAGCGCAGTTTGTTACATCCGCAAACTCAGAGATCCCACTAATACACCTTTAATCCGAAAATAGACGGCAAGCTACTACTATCTGACCGACACCTCATACCCATAACCCTCAAAAAGCCGGGAGCCCATGCCCAGCCCCACAACCCCCCACACTCCACATCCACTCGCACACATTCAAACACACACAATTCTTTCTTTCCCCATCTTGATTAGATTACAGTGAGCGGGTTGGTGACAGCCTCCGGGCATGCTAGAAGAGCGGTTGATATCCGAGCTCTCCTCCTCAGCCTTCACTCTCAGCTAGTCGAGAGAGCAAAGAGATAATATATCTGAAGAGCTGACCTCACCAACGAAAGCAGCCTTTAAATAATCATGGGAACAAATTTGTCAACACAGTTCACCCCGCACAAAAAGACTAAATGGTTTAGAAAAGATTTTCTCTTCCTACATTTCATACCCACGGACTGCCAAATATACTTCTTGCTAATATATCTCCAAGCCTGCCTGTTGACCCTGGAGATGCTTAAATCCACTTTACATCAAAGCTTGCCTGTCGTTGCATGAGTGTAGCAGACAATAAAAGGAATCCCTGATACCTCAATGAAATGAGTGGGAAAGCTCTTCATTAAAAGATGACTAAACACAGATGCAATGATTGCATTCCTTTCAATATAAAACCTCATATCTATCTCCCTGACAAAAAGCACAAGCAGGGCCAAAACAGAAAGGGCTTTGTTCCCTTTGTAGCTCCTGACCACCTACCAAGGGCCCTTTAGAGAAGCACTCACCCTGGAATGATCAGGCCACTTCTCCCCCAAGGCTCTGCAGGCCTACAGAGACCGCTGGGCCAAACACATCCTGCCCATCTCCTAAGAGATTATCCAACTCAATGAACACATTGAGCGCAGAAACACTGGCGGAAACTGGAGCCTGCTATTCAGCTGCATCTGAACCCAAACTCTTCCATTCACACCCACACTAGAGGCGAAGAAGAAATAGGAAGACATGCTGCACTTACTGGCTACTTCCAGCGAGGCGTTGTGACTCACTGCCTCTCCCAGGTAGTTGCGGGCAACGCAGACATAGGAACCCTCGTCCGGCTTGCTCCGTCGTCCATGGACGATGCGTAGAAAGAAGAGGGAGCCGCTGTGTAGCAACATGCGCTGCGAACGGGGGTTGTCCCTGTCTGTTTCCACCCGCTCTCCATCCTTGTACCACTCCACCGTCGGGGTCGGCCACCCCTCAGCTTTACAGTTGAGGGTGGCGGGCTCCCCTTTGGAAACAATCAGGTCAGATGGGTGCTCCACAATCCGGGGTGGGGTGTCCTCTTGGCGCAGACGGGATCCTGATAATAAATGATAAAAATGAAAGTTTACATATGGAAAAATATAAAGTCTTTAAACAGATTTTAAAGTACTTATTTAACTCTTTGATATAAAAATATGACACATAGGGCCTAGAGGCCTGATGTCATGGACTTAAGAGTTCTACATATATATTGATGTTCATGGTCTAATTATTGATTGTAAGGTGAGAATGTTAACCTATCATGCCTTTTAGTGGTTTTTGATCAGCTCTAGGGACACAATACTGAACTTGTTAAGATGACTAATGTACTATATAGATTTATGAATACTGATGCTCCATAAGTGTGTGTCTGCACTCCTCCACAAAATTCACTGATATAAGCATCACATTTACATAGAAACAATATAATTTGAAAGCAGTGAAACGTATTCTTTAAGGTACAATAACAGGTACTGCTGCAAGCAGTAAAGACAGAATAAACTACCAATCTGTGAGCAAAGTCTCCCTTTAATTACAGCAACAGCTCCTTTAGTGAAGCTCAGCACCTCTCCAGCTAGGTGACTCTGTCATTTCACACATCAAAGAGCAAAGGAGACGAAAAAGAAGGCAACAGTCAACAAGAACATGATGCACCTTTAAGGTAAAGGGAAATTAAGAGATGAAAGATAAGATGTAGATGCACTGCATAGTTTCGAGACAAAGAAAAAATAGGAGCAGCCAGCAGCAGTGCCAAGGGGGTTAACACCCTGGTGCTATCTCAGGCCATTACTACTGCTCCCTCCGACCAGTCAGCTGTGGCTATCAAACCTGCTTTACATGCAAATTAGCTTCCTGTTGTTAATTCCTGAAGGGTGGGACTTGGTGGTTGTGAATGCATTGTGTTCCTACACACAATAGTTTGTGCTGGTGTGTGTGTGTCTGTGTGAGAGAAAGAGAGTTTTTTTCCCCCCGACTCGCCATATCTCCCAGCATAGGGCCTTTGGATCCCATTCAGCACCAATTAAAGAGAGTCGAGTCTAATTGGAGGCACAGGCCTGCAATTAATTTACCCAGCATCCCGTGAACTTGCCACACTGCCTCATTTCTGTGCCCTCCACCCATCCCCCCATTACCCTAGAAATCTGGTGCTGAGAAGGCATCTTCCTGTGGTCGCCATATCTTTTAGGTAAAGTCAGCATAATCAGTGACAGCCCTGTGGAAAGATTAATCACTTCAATGCAAATGTGTAGTGTGGCCAATGATATATAATTAATCCAGCGCCCCAAAGAAGGACATCGTGATCATGAGTCTGTTCAAGTCATTCCTAAACGTTTATGACAGGATGGACTTTTTTGACTTCTTTCCATCAGAGGGTCGAGCATCTTCCACACCTGTTGTTCTTATATGAGTCTTGTGCAAACACTGACTTTTCCCTCGAGACTTGGTGTAGGTTCCTCTTTTGGGGACATATGTTCATGCTTATATGCTGCACATATGTTTTCTACAACTACTGGTCACAAACTGCAGTGGTTGTATCTGGCTGCAACGATAGTGGGGAAAAATATGACCATAATAGCAAATAAGCTGCTCTTTATAAGTGACAATAAGCAATGTTGCTGGTTATTTTTTCCCCACAAGCATTTATTTTCAGCCTATAGTTGAAAAATAACTGAACGAGATCCAGCGTTTAAAATGGTGGAATATGACAGATGCAATGCAACGGACTTCATGCCAGACACCACTGTATTCACATTTTGCCATTAGACTAACAGCCACTCAATTTGGAGCAATTAGACTGAAGCCAGTGAGTTGATGATTAATTATTTAGCGGCAACACGACAAATAAGACAAAGTCTCACACATGAAATCCCTGTAATTCTGAAACTGTTTGGGTTTTGTATGTCAGTCTATTAGATACTCTGTGAGCATGAAAACACATCTGTAAAGATTAAAGCATTTCTGAGAGACAGACAGAAGCAGATGGCGAATTACAGAGAGCGGCACATAAAGCCTTTAGCAAGAATGAATTAGTGTGCTATCTGATGCTGAATAAAGTTTATAAAAAAATCCTGGATATCGGAGCTGCCTGAACCACGACCGGGCTAATTAACCCCCATTTGTAACCTGCTCCCATCGCTAACGTTTGAACCTACAGACCATATGCTAACGAGGAGCGGCCCGTCGGTCGGGCAGCGCCGAGCCGAGCTACCACTCCTCGCTCTGCAAGGCCCATTACCACGGCTGCAACTGCACCGCTCTCCACCGCCCTCCACCAGACAAGGAAGGCTAATATGTTTTATTAAAGAGGACTTTGAAGAGCTCCGCCGCTATCTGCTCTGCCTGTTCCCTTCCTGATTTAAATAGCTCCTCTCTAATTTGAAATGATCTGAAGTTGGGAGTTTTACGGGGGAGGAGCCATTAACTATTTAGATGCGGCTCACTGCGAGGAGAGCGGTGCAGCCGGTGATGTTGTGTTTGATCAGTGGTTGTTTACTCCAGATGATTACACCGGTTCTGCATGATTAAGATGTAGACTGAGAATATAATATACAGTAGGTTACAGTATCCTGTTACGAGGAAGCTTAGAAGAATAAGCTGCTGAATAAATACTCAGCAGTTCATATAGAAGTCTAAGTGTTTTGAGCGTGATTCCTGGGAGGGTGTGTGTGTTTTGAGCAGTGAGTGGGTGTATGTATCGGTTACACAATGCTATTATACTTTCCTTGTCCCTTATTGAATTCATCGTGTGCATAATGTGTGAGTGCACGTATGCTTCCCCGTGTTGATCCCCACAGACACTTTGAGTGACCCCAGTTACTTCAGCTCCATTACCCCTCACCAGGGGAAATAGACACAGGCGGCGTAAAGGATTATTCTGTCATGGCACAAACACTCCCATGTCCCCCCTCTACAGGTGCACGCTTTTAGAAGACGGCCAACGAGCCAACTTCGCTCCTTCCCTACAGCACGCACTGAAGACCCAATCTGAGACGGAAACAAGAGAGAGGAGCAGAGAGTTCACACTTCAAGAACCGAACCAAGCTGTTCAGTATCTCTTTCTTGCTTCGCTTTGAGTCGTCTAACCCTCCCTTTATTTCAAAGCGCTGCCCTTCCTTCTCCTCTGCTGCTTTCAACCGCCCTCTCTCCTGTTTTATATCCCCCTCTTCCCCCCCGCCCCTTCACTTCCAGACAGAAAATGTGAGATGAGCTAACGCAATACACAGCCTCACCAAAGGGAAGCTGGGACTTCTACTGCACGGATCTGATCGATTGGAGCCCGAGGCGAGATTCTCCCTCTCCCTTAACCCTCTAACTTGCTGGAGAGCTCTGTGTTTCTTTTTTTCTCATTTACTCTCTCTCTCCCTCTCTCTCTCTCTCACACACACACACACACACACACAAAGTTAAACTCTGCTTGAGGGAGCCTTTGCTTGCTGTGGTGGTAATTAAAAAAAACCACAATTCTCTGTGACTTTTCTCTTCGCTGCTAAAAGCAATCTCAGTAATAAACATCAAACCACGAGAGCCCAACAGCAACAACAACAAGCACGGTGGATAGAACAGCCTCAGACCCATTCATACAGCCACCACAAGGGTCCAGACCCAGACGCTGACCCATATGCACACAGGATCTGTATGCATGCTAGGATTCATAAAGACCTCCAGGGCATTTGCCCATTCTGGTATCCAGGTTCTCCCCCCCCTCCGATCATTAATAGACTGAGCATGATCACGAGATTTGCAATGGTTCTTACAAATCCAAGGTCATTCAGCTGTCCATTAGATCGCTGCACATACATTGTACATTAACATTTTGGCTGCCAGCATCGTATTGATTCATCTGTGTCTTGGGGCTAAACTTGATTTCCACCCTGCAACATGAGTTACTGTGAATCCATATTCAACGAGATAAGCCTGCTTCCTCAATCTGATACAACAAAAAAAAAAAGCAGGAGAGCAGGACTGCTACCTACCATGCAAATATATCGGAACATAATGTGACCTATTGAGAAGGGCATTCATACGGAGAATCATACAGAGCTACATTAGGCTGATCAAAGACTTCTGTCTCACAGCTCCACTTCTGTCCATGCATGCTCCTTTTCTCTCTTGTGAACCCACTTGCAAGAAATAATTGATTAATACATATGATAATAATTGGATAAAAAAAAATTGAATCCTCTTCTTTGCCACAAATACTTAGTGCACATATAACCCAGTAAGAAATGGGGGAAACATTATTTGAGTTTAAAATTTATTTTACTCATTTATTGTTTATATAATGCACATTTTCTGGGGGTGCTACAGCCCCTCACTTCCTATTGACACTATAGCTACGACAAGAGCTGCACTATTAATCATTTATGATTATATCACTCCCGCAGTTACTAATGGAAGAATTTATAACATTTGCTGTAAATGACCAAGACGTCAACTACAAGAAAATGCAATAAAATCTTGTTTGTCGGGCTACAATGCTTACGTGTCCTGGAGGAAGCAATCGATCTAACTACTCTGTCTGAAAAGACAGAAGACGACCCTGAAACTGCAACTTAGATGCTGAGCGGCCTCGGGACAGGGAGAAAGCCAGACAGGGTCAGCTCTATCAGAGGTGGGGTCATTCCTTTAACACGTCATGTTTGTCCTTTGCAATTAAAAGCTTATGTACCCCCACAGGCAACATCATGTGTACGACATTTTTATTACTAATCACTCCCTGCATGAAGACATAGAGAGGCAGAAAGGCAGCCCCCCCAAAAAAAACAATGGACAAATACAATCACCTAGCTGAAGTAATAAGTTCAGGTCCAGTGATTTCCCTAACTGAAAAAGTGCCTCTGTCTCTCACGACTCCTTTCATTGGCTCCTATCTTGGCAGAGTGTGAGGACGAGGAAAGGAGCCAGACACCTGCCCCTTTAGCTTGCCGAACTCACAGGGGAGAGAGACAGTGAGACAATTTAGATCTGCTGTCACTGATGAAGAGACAGGATAATGTGTCTACTTCCTTGAGCGATAAAACTTCACAATGCTCGATCGGTCAGCTCACTTCTATGACAGCCTACATTGCATGTGACTGCATGAGCAATACTGAGGTAAATATCCCTTATAAAGATGCTCAAGATCACAGAATCTCATAAAGACAGATGCTAAAATTGAGAGGTGTTGCAGGAGCTGGAGCCGTATCATCACACCCCATATCAGAAGTCCAGCTGAGCAGAGGAAGAGATATGGAATATGGGTCTGTGATAAGGAAGAGCGAGCACAGTAGGGCACTCCCTATCTACAGTGCCATTAATCTGTGATTAGGGGACTTAAGAGGGATTTACGGCCGAGATAAAAGCAGAGGGCGTGTCCCTCGGGGTGGCCAGGCGGAGACCGGAGCCACGCCTGCTCACGAAGGTGGCGGCCAGTAAATGACTGAGCGGAGGAGAAAAGGCACCCTTCTCTGTTGAATTAGAGAAGATAACGGAGAAAGAGGGCAGAGATAAGAGGGAGAGACAGAAACAGAGAGAAAAGGCAGGGTACCGTACTCCTGCTGATCAGATGACATTAACAGGAAAGTGAAACTGAATCTTTGACCATTTCCACATCAGGATCCCACCCTGGAATGCGGCGCATGAATGACTTTGCCAGTTGCATCAGATCAGACCTGTTTTTAATGTTACACAAGGCTATCGCTTACACTCCTAAGAGGCAGGATTAGACCCCTGTGTGTGTCTGTGCATGGGGACCCAGAGGTGGGGAGAGGGAGGGGGATGATGGATATCTTTATGGCCTCTTTCTTTCCTCATCTCTTTGTCTCCGTTTACCAAACAGAGCGGGGTACGGTTACCTGGCTGATACTACTGCCGCACTTGAGACCAGATATCAGCTTCCAACAAAAAAAAAATCCTTCCATGGTCCAAATTTGTGCTTTTTAATCAAAGCTAACCTGAAACACAGTACCTGGGAGTTTATACACAACACTGCACTGTTTGATTGTTTATCTGTGTTTGCTGTTATAGAAACGAAGTCGACACGCTCACAGACGATTACAATGCTCCTATTGATATCCAAGTGGAATACGGCTTCTGCAGACTGTAATGCAAATATGAAACAAAGCTCCTTTGTTATATAAAAGCCAAGTCATTGAACAAGGTTAAGGAAGTAATCAGAAGCAGACCACAGACTGTAGCAACTCTGCAAGACTCCAAACACAATTTATTCAATCATTATTAATCTAATTTCAAACAATGGAAATGTCTGATACACAGGAAAAACACCACTGGTTCAAGGTAAGACCAATGACTCGAAAACCATAAAATTCGATCCAGCTTTCAAGTTTTGCAAATGCAGACAAATAAACTATTAAGATCCACCAGTGCCACATTGTTATCACTGCTGTCTTTGATCGTCTTGATACTCATTTGTCATACACAATATAAGGGTGATGATAAACAAGCAGCACTCCCTCCTTTGCTCAGGGCCACAGGTTACCAACATAAGCTCTGGGGCTCTGAAATTATCACGGATGGGATCCAACAAAGGCCCATCAAGGCCTGGAGCACCAGCCCCAGCTCCTGACGGTGTCAGCTGGGAAACACATCCCTGACTCTCCCCTGGCAATGCAGGCCAGGCCGGGAGTGAGACAGCCCCAGCAGAGAGCTCCTCTGGGAGGCTGGGGTCCATCCTGCTCAGGGGCCCCCATCTGGAGCTATGACAATAGGAGCAGTATTTCCACTTCTGCTCCAGGCTTTTCCCAAATGGGCCTGATGCATTTGTAATGGCATGATCGCAAGTATGATAAAGGAGTGTTGATGCTCATGAAACACCTCTTAAATCAACCGACGACAACAACAAGGAAATCGTTGTTTCGTCTGTCTTTAAAAACTCTCTCTGTTTTTTTTTCTGTGGATTTAAGTTATGAATGGAAACTCCATATAGAAAGATGGTTTATTCATCTGTGACATAAATAAATCATCCCTCTCGCAATTTAAATATCCATTGTACTTTCCCATAAACTGTCAGCAACATATAAAAACAGGGAGTAAGTGTGAAAAGAAACGACAAGCGGAAAATATACTATACAATATGAATTTTCAACAGAAACCCAGGGGACACAATTGTGGATGAGTTGTAGCTCGTCCTGATGCCGAGCTGCTCCAGTGAGCGTCATTAGACACAAATAAAAGCTGTCAAACTCTGCAGAGGGCCATGAGGGCAGAATTCATTCCTGCAGGATAAACGCTGTTCCTATGCTTTATTATATCCATTCACTCACACTCGGAGGAAATCTGTCGTGGAAAAGACTGGAATGCTTGTTAGGAAGCTGCCTGTCAAATTGGCGCAGGAGACCATTGCAGGCAGATGGGCTGAACAGAGCAGGGCGGACGCAAGCAAAGAGTCGGCCTGTCTTTATGTGTCAGTCTGTCTGGTATCTATCTATCAATCTGTTCACAATGTGCATGTCTGTGTGTGACTTTGAGCAGACTCGCAGGCTCCTCGAGCTGACCCTGCATATTCACGGCGGTGACCTAAGAAGAAAGCCCGGCCCGCACTTCTCATGAAAGAACTCCAACACCGGTGTCAAGGATGTCATCCCTTCAGCAGAGCAGAGATCCCGAGAAAAGAGCTGTAATTAATATGTGCCAGGCTTAGACCCTCAATTAGGGAGCTTCTGCATGCGGCACAGTCAAGGTTTGGAGCACGGAGAGGGGGGGGATTACGGAAAGAGAAGCACAAGGGAGAGCGAGTGGGCAATTACTTCTTGTTTTTGTTTTCCAGCATTGCCTGTTTTTAATGAGGTTTGACCAGTGCATTTCTCAGTGATACATCAAAGCAGCTTGCAACAGCAGGAGAGGAGAAGCAAGGGTAATTGAATATGCTGGTACATTTATTTCCCAACAGGGGACAGCGAATGTCTCGCTGCCGACTTTTTGAAATTCTCAAGAGATTAATAAATTAGACTTCAGGAGAACTATTTGTTTGGTGTTTTGAAAAACAAATACATAGTTAAAATCAGGGTATATGAATGTGCTTTTAACACCAGTTGATATGAGTGGTTCTAACGCAAACTATATTATGCAATGATTGCAAAGGAAGGAGAAAGTCACAGCAGGGTTAATGCAAACAAAACAGTTTGCTTAATTGAATTCAAAATATGCTGTCTGCTCAGTTTTGCGTGCATGACAATATGGCTCATCCCAAGGTCACTCTGTGGACCGGCTGCAGTATTTCCGTTCCTGTGACCGGCCGTGAGAGGACTGGGATAGGTGGCAGGGAATCAGTTGGGAAGGCAGGGGAGGGGCTGGCGAGCAGCGAGGAGGAAGAAGGACCAGCACACTCAGCTGGCACAGCCCAGCCACAGGGAGTATGGCATGTGGGCTGGCTGCCAAGAAAAAGAACAGCTCTGAAGAGATGCCAAAGTGAATCGGGGCAGGCACGGCCAAAAAGCACCTAATGCTTTTTAAATGTTATTTAGTTGATGGCAGCGGCTGATACAGGCCTACTGTTGGAGCAGTGTTATATTACAGGCCCTGAGAGCAGAGCCGATGACCTTATGTAGGCTATTCTAAATGTTCGGCCAAACACATTCTAAAGCGAACCTCAGACAGCTGGGCGTTGAAAGGGAATTTCAGTTACAGCATTCAGGCGAGGGTACGAACGAAGGTAACGTCTGAGTGCAGAAACTTGGCACATTCCCATCTGGTACCCTTTAGGTTAAAAGGGTAAGCATGGAGCACATAGCAACGGACTGTCAATGTGTGAAAGCTCGTCCATGTGCACGCATATATGTGACAGTGGTTCTTGCAGTGTAGCTCTGGATACAAGGTATTATTAAAGTGAAACGTGGCTCCCAGAGGCACAGCGTAGGTTAAGACTCAGTGGAGCCAGTTTCTCATGTGGCAAGATCCCAGAGACACCAGCATGGGCCTGCTGAGTGGGGCATGGCCCGAGTCCAGCCAAATGGAACACAAATCGCCCCAAACTGTTCAAAACCTGGCCTGGAAAAATGAGAGTGGGATGTAAGGCATGCCATGTGATGCACAGTAAATATTTGGTCAAAATTAATGAAGGGGCGAAGTCTGCCAGGAAGCCTTTTCGAGACGTCCACAGAGGGGAGACTGTGCCCAGTCTGGCATTAAAATTAAATTTCCTTCTGCAGACAACTGCTCACTGGCCTGTCTGCTTTCCAGCACCCACTTACCACGTCCTCTCCTCAAAACACATACCAACTGTCCAGGTACACAGTGTATCTAACAAATACTGTTTTCTTTTCATGCTCTAACTGAAAATGACTTGATCATAAATGTAGCCCGCTTCCTTAATTCCCATCTGTCAGTTTTCTTCACCTGACAGGAGAAATACTGTCAGACATCTGAATAAAAAGCAAACCTGTCTGCCTCCAGAGTTGGAGATTGAGGGGGAGGGGGAAATCAGATCCGCGCAAGACAGCTGTGATGACAAATGCAAGAGATGAAATATCCCTATCACCAACAGCCTTTCAAACTGTTTTGTAAGCGGAAATAACCACCCTGAGGACATCTCTTCTTCTTTCCACTGACACTGAATTACATTGATTTTCCCAACGCCTCCCTTAAAAAGTGATCAACAGTGAGGCAGCCAATAGCAGAGGCAGATTTTTAAAGATAGCACTTTAATGGATTGAAATCCATCATTATTAGAATCTATCAAGTAAAGTGTAGGCTGGCCTTTCATCCTAAAAAGAGAGAAGCAGAACATGAGTGCAAATATAAAGCTCATGTTTGCAAGGTCTGAACTAAAAGCAAAAGCAAAAAAGGAGGCATAGGCTCAGCTCAATTAAAGTCAAAGGGCAAAGAAAATGCTTGAATAATTTTGGCTTTTGGTAACCCAGAAAGAGAAATATACCTCAGAATGTGAAAAGGATGCCCATCGTTATCATTAAAGCTCTGAGCAGTGGCGGAGACTGAAGTGAAAAGCAGCCTCTGAATAGGGGAACATAACGAGCGAAGGATAACAGCGTCTGTCAAAACTGAATGCCAGAAAGGATCACAACAGTCGAGTGGGACAGCATTTATCACAGAGCACCTTCAGACACTTTGCAACAATGTCTTCTGAGCCAAAAAAAAGGCGAGATTACGGAAGCCTATTGCATGGTGGGAAACAGAGGTGAGGCTCTAAACCTCCAGTGCACTTTTAATAGTTTGAACTATGAGGCTTCCATTTAAGTCTTGGTGACAGACATGCGGCCAAATGCAACTGCAATCCTGTGTTTAAAGCCTGAAGAACCTGTCTCTCACCCGGCGACTACAACTGTTATTAAATTAGAGCTCTCTTTGTATAAGCAAGGAGGGGGGAGACGTGGGAGGGAGAGAGAGAGAGAGTGACTGCAGAATGGGGAGGATTGCACAGTGGAAGGAGACTGAAATGGTAAAAGAGAAAGCTGATAAACAGCTCTGTAAGTCTCCAAAAGGTAGAGCTTAAAAGCTTTCTGGAAAGGTGAAAATCCAGAGGCGTTGAGTTTAAGTCAAAAGCATCAGGGTGAAACAGTGTTTGCATTTTCAGAAAAGTTGCACAAAATGCATTATCAACAGCAAATACAAATAAAAACTGTTTGGGATTATTGCATTCATTTCAATGGTTGCATGTGATTTAAGGAAAATGTCACCAATTTGCAGAAAGTAGGTAAGCCTGATAATAGATCAGGATTAGAGTTAATCTCCCAACTCAGAGTGACTGTGTGTTTACATGTTGGAAATTCACCCAGTCATTTGAATCCTCTGCGCCATGGTTACAGCTGAATGGTGGGAGCGGCTCCAAAAGCGGTCCTATAATAGTGAATTTCAAGGTCACCTTCTCATTAATTATGTTTTCCAGCACTTCCTCTTAAATAGAGCGCACCCCTCCTACTTTTATCACTGTCTTTGTGTGACAGAATTAGCCCCCAGGAACTCATACATCAAGTTGCTGATGCAGCTCAGGGTGAGAGTGGCGTTTGAACATAATCTCCCAATGCATCGGTTGCAATGTGTGGATTAAAAAAAAAAGTGCGTAAAATTTGGAATAAACAGGAAGTATGTTTGATAGGGAGGTGGAACCTAGTCACCAGAGGGAATCTTAACTTCGACAGCACAGCTAAGAGGGGGAGGAACCAAAGACATTAATCAACTAATTAGCAGTCTCTCTTTTAACTGCTAATTTAATCTATTCCTCTCAGCCTCTTTAATGGTATTTTCCCCTGTCAGTTATAACGAAAGAGAGGTTTAGCATTTCAAAAGTGTATCCAGGCCTCGCAATGAGAGGGTGATAGAATGGTGACAGAGGCTGGGAGGAGGCCTGAGCTCAGGGAGGGAGAAAGAAAAGAAGGATACTGGGGAATGGCTGTCCTCAATGCCACCTCTCAGTCTCCCCAGTGGAGAAAGTGAAAGGGAGGGAGGTCTGAGCCTTTTTAAAATGCGCAAGGCAGAGCACCCCACGGTAGCACAGCTTCTCCACCACAGCCAGGCCCAGGGCAAACCTTCTGGGAGTTCCTGAGTATGCACAATTTAGGGGGGGATGTCGGCCACACTACGCCGAACCAAACCCTCAATGCCACACTCGAGCTCCGTTCCAGGATCGCTCATTTACTCAGCACTTTTAAAAACCAACCTCACATGTCCACCTTTAAAAAGAAAGAAAACAACACCAGCGTCCTTGCCTCACAGTTTTCCACCACTATCACCCTAATCAGCACATTCTGTGCCACGAGGGACCAGTAAGAATATGCAATGTGAGCAGAGAGAGCCAGATCAAGAGTATTCCCAGAGCTGGTGTATCATGGTATGTTTGACTGCTCCGTCCTCCCCTCCGTCCTCCATTCCTCCCCCCCTCTCTCTTCCACACCCTGGGGTAGCCTTTGTGTAGCCTCCCCCCTCTCTCTCTACACTCCTCACACACCCTCAGTCCCTCATGAACCTTTCTCTTCCCCTCCTCCATGCCTCACAATCGGCCCGTTAAGGCGACACAATGCGCCCTCCCCGTCCCCACAGGCTTTCTCTGCTTTATTTAAGAAAGGCTCTGTGCTGACCAGCCACAAAAAAAGGCAAGTCTTAAAAAATTGGGCCAAAACAAAAAAAAAAAGGTGGGGGATGGGTAAGAGGATGAAGAGATTCCTCAAGCCCCCTTTCGCCACCCCACACATACACAAACACACTCCCCACCTCTTCCCTTCTCGCTCACATCTATATTAGTGGGGGTCATGGGGGAAACTAATCCACGGTGATGCCAGATCATGTAAACATAAATACAGAGCAGAATCAAATGTGGATTACGTAATTTGCTTGTGCATCAGTGCGAGTGATACAAACTTTTTTCGCATCTTTCTGAACAAGGAAGCAAAGCTGTGGGAATTCTGAGCGCGCCGTTTGTGAAGCGAGACAGAAAGCAGACAACCTCTTTCATCCTATAAGGACATGCCATTTATAACTAAAGCACAGACTGGCAACAGGGAATGTTTGTCCTCCACGTCAACTGTCAGAAGAAGATGCATTTACTATACTGCCTGACCCATGAGTCCAATATCCTGGACACGCCTGCTGCTTTCTATTATCAGCCAGCTCCAGACTAAAAAGCTTATATGAAGTTATGTTCGACAGTATTCTTAGGGTAGACGGCTTAACTCTGTCTGGCTATACGTTTGTAGAGCTTATGGCGACGGGCAATTTGACAGACAAAGTGATACTCGCTAAATAAGTCATAACAACATTATCAGCAAGCAGTGAGCATAAGTCTCCTCAGTTCTCACTGTCTAAACTGAAGTCTGGTGAGACCCAGCAGTTAATTCCAGAGGAATTTGAAACACCAGGAGGTTGACACAGAGGACGTCGGGATGTATCCTCACTTTTATAAAATGATCTAAATGCCCTGATTCTCTGTGAAGATGTGCGTATCAGTGAAGCAACAGCCACGGCGAATTACAACCTATTGACATCAGATGGATTTGTTAATTAATCCAATTAAGAAGCGCTTTTAGGTCATTAAAGGAAGAGCAGTTAGGGCAAAGCAGATCATTAAGAGTCACCGCCTAATTATCAGCCCTCAAACAAACTGCTTTGAAATGTTTATATAGTCAAGTCATTAATGAGTCGGATCCCGGTTCTCATGAGCAGGAAGAGGACACAGGCTGCCCTCCCACATTCCTCCATGTGGTTTCACTAAGCCAAAGTCTGCCTAATCCTGGATCTTAGGGTGTAAAACCCTGCTTGATTTGGATTAGGATCAGATTAATGTGTATTAGTGGAAGTTATAGAGATATAGCTTTATGGGCGCCGTCGCCTCACGCAGGTGTGAGATTTTCAGGGAAAGAGGTGACGCAGCAGACTCTTTCTCATTATGTTTCTCAAGACACCTTCTGCCCTCACGTCACATCACCTCAGAGGGTTGAAAACCACATTACTTTTAGGGCTATTTGGAATAACAGTGGAATAAAAGTGGGTAACTGAGGGAAGAGCCTGGCTTTAATGAATATGTTTTCAGGCCATGTGAAAGGTAATCGTGAGAAGACAGGCGGCAGGGATGGGTCTCACCTGTGGTCTGTGGTCATTAATTGGCCCCTGAGCCTGCTGCGTCCTGTCAGATCGTCATGATGTAGGAGGTGGAAGGGCTCCGCAATTTATCAGCACTTACGAGTCAATTTGTCAGGGCCTCAGTGGCTAGGTGCTGCCGGGGCTGGGGGCTGATTACCACCACTCCCTCAGTCCATATTTTTTTATCAACACTAGCAATTGTGCACATTGATATGATTGGATATCATCATCCAAAGAGTTTGCAACACATGGATGCACATTTTTTAAAAATTGCCCTGAAATTCGAGCCAACCTGTTACTATATATCTAAGAGCCCTTGATCTCCTCCAAGTAATCCAGAGTGTGAGAGGTATAGCCACCTCTTGCCCTCATCTGAATGGCACCTCAGAGGTGAGCATAAGGTCTGACGAGCACTTGGAGGAGAGATAACAACCATTTAGTGTATAGCAGGAGGACAGATCATCTGATAACAGGGCCAGACATGATAGATGGAGGTATCAATTTACAACCTTCAGACGGGACAAGGCGGCAATAAGCAAGTCAGTTCGAGTTTGACAAGGGCAAAGGTCATCTCATCTCTCTCTCTCTATTTCACAAGCAGTGCAAAAATACTTTCTTACAGCTACGGCCAGCGATGCGAAAATAACCTGGATATTATCCAGAGAGATGTTACTAAAAACCATTAAGAGTTTACTTAAGAGATCTGATATCTTCCCTACACGAGAATGAAGTTGTTAACCCACCAATTAGCAGCAAATATGAAATCTTTTCCTGGCAAGTGGCGTGTAATCCAATTTTCCTGACACTAGCGTCTAATCCAGGACCAATCCTTTGACTGTCTGCTGCCCAGTCCGTCTCTATTAGCAGGCCCTATTCTCACGCCTCTCCCCAGAAAACATCCCCAGACATCCCCACAGCTAGGCGTAATTGGAAACCCCAGTGTCTCACAGTCTTTCTCACAGGACGGGACCATTAGTGGCTCAGTCCAGGGCTCGGGATCTGGCCGAGGGTGGAGCAGATGGAGCCGCCACCTAGCTCTTAAACTCTCACCTCTGACCCTACTTCCTGTTTAGGTGCTACAGTGTTTCCTCAAACGACTGCCGTGTCACAGGCATTCAACTTCAATACATCTCTGCAGAAAACAAAAAGCCAATTCAGGAAACCAGTCAGGAAGCATGAATAAGACTTGTATGTGGATGAAATTCTGCAGAAAGACAGACATGAAAACTGGACAAACAAGTCCACCAGACATAGATTAAGACCTTTGAGTATGAGCATCTCTAACATTTAATTCTCATGCAGACAGACTCCAGTTGGGTTTGGACAGGTAAGCTCTAATAGCTTTTCAGGTTTAAACTTTTACTTAGGTAATTATATGGGTGTGTTGGAGCTACTATAAACAGTGGTGGAGGGCCTGGACGTCACTGCTTTTACTCTGGCACAGCAGGTCTGTTAGGTTTGGAGTATTATATAAATAAATAAACTACCTTATAAATGTTTGTCTTTAACTTCTTTTTTTTTTTTTTTAGATTTTGCACAAGTCCTTCTTTGTGCAAAATGCTCCACTAGCTCCCATTCAGGATGCACTTTTCTTAATGTCTCATAATGGGGTGGCAGACATTTGCTTCCTCATAACCCAGAAGCAACTGACCTGGAAAACTCTGGTTATAATGGTGCAGGAGCTCTATAGAGTGTGATGGGTGAGGAGGAATAATGTGTAAGATAATAAGGAACAATACATGGGAGCACAAACACAACCAAGCTGTTGTGGCTCCACATAAACAAAGCTGAATTAAAACGAGACCGTGAGCATAGACGCAAGCCTTTGGAGATGCTGCAGATTTTCAAGAACACAAACAAAATGTTGCACTCAGCAATAACAGTCAACCATGAGCAGCAAGGCGACATTCGTGGAAACATGGTGTCCACAGGGGGCTCATGGTGTCTGCATGAAGGATGATAGCTGCTCTCTCCACTCATCCCACATGGCTTCAGCACTTTGTGTTTGACTTTATGTGTTGGCTCAGCTTTTAAAAAGTTACACAAACCTTTTACCCTGAGAGTTTCTGGTCAGGAGAGAACATTTTCTCTGCTGTGTGTGAGAATGTTTTCACAAAGCACAAAGCTCAAAAATGCAGCAGAGATGAGCCTCTTGTAAAACCAAGGCCTAAAATAAACTCACTGTTTGACAAAAGTCCAATGTCCAGAAAGTGTTTTCTTATGGTTGGGAAGGTTTGTGTCTACATTTTAACTGCAGCAACCATTTTCACTATGAAGTTAGTGATACATTTTGATGCATTATGGAATTATGTTTAAATGCATGAGATCAGATTTTTTTTTTCCTCATTTGACTCTTTTTTTTTTCATAATTCAACTTGTTAATAAGTCCAAACAGATCCCTCCTGATCACAGGCTTACCTGAGCACACATGGAGAATTCCTAACAGAAATACAAATCCAATAGAAGTTGGAGACATAATTCAACGTCTCTCTTATGAGAAAGGTTCTTGTGTAATCCAAATTATTCAAAAAGCAAAGTGGGCATCCGATCCTTCATGTCAAATGGCAAAACCTTAGAATCCAGAGTTTGAAAGTGAAACACTCAGATTTTGGTTTGTGAGTCACAGAAAGCAAAAAAAAAAAGAGAGTCCAGGAGTTTATAAAGAGCTTGTTTTGGCTTCTTGTTGTAGATGAACAGAAAGTAAAAAAAATAAAATAAAAAACAGCAGGAAATTTCAGCACATGCTCTGTTGGAGTAGTTCAGCTGAACTGGATGAATGCATGTGTTAAAAGCGTGTGAGCAGAGAAGTGGAGCTTTATCCTTTCTTTGCTTTCATCCCGCTGCAGCCAGATCTCATTCAAACCAGTTAAGATCCTTTGTGCACGAAAAAAAGGGACACAATCATAAATCCAACGTGACTGAAAGTTGAGTTAAAAAGTGGGTGAAATAACGCAGGAGTCCTCGCTGAAAAACCTCCTTGCAGTCACATTATTTCAGTCCAGTCTGTCACTTCAGATCGGAAACTTTGCGCGTCTTGTCCTCCCTCATCCAACCGGATCCAGGCGCACGATCAGGGCAACTTTTCCATCACTTTTCCCCCGCGTTTGTCCCGCAGCAGCTCCGACTCGATCCGGCAGAGCCCGAAGCCTCAGAGCAGAGGGGCGAAAATCCGGACTCACATCCACAGCATTTCATTGAAGGAGAGGCTCGTCGGTCGGTATGCGCCTTGTTTCTACCCCCTCCATAGACCCGACAATGTTTCCCAGAGAAGAAATTTAACCTCTTCCAGCCTGGATCCCTGTGAGCAGCCCACTCTGGGCAGGATTATTTCACTGAGTCCAGCAATAAGAGAATATAAAACTAGTCACATGTGTTTTTTATTCTAAAGAGAAATAAATAATTCACTGATTTTTCTGAAGTTGATGCTTTTGCTTTTGTAGTTATATAAAGCACTTTAAGGTGTTGTTTGTCTCTTGTGGTTTCATTATCCATCAATATGAGAGTATTATAAACTAGATTAGCTATTAAATTATATTTTCACCCTTTTATATTATATAAATAATCAAACTGTTTAATCATGATGTAAAGGTGAACCAATTTATTGCACTTTTGTTTAACATGTAAAACCTCTTTTATCGCAGCCCACCAATCAGCAGCAAATATCTTTATCACCTATATTAGAATTTAATTCATGTTTCTAAACAGCAATCTGCATATATTAATATATAATGTGGAAATAAACAACCGGAGAAAACAACCTACAGTTAATGACTACATGGTTAATTCAAATCTGGTTTGACGTTTAATCTGCTCATCTGTGTTCCTAATTTAACATTTTCCCCAATGAGACATAAACTTGAGACTCACCCACATAAAAATGTGTTTCTCATCTCTTTCTGTTTCCAGTTCAGACTTCAATGAACCCAGCTCTCTCTGCAATGGTGTGATCAATTTTAGCCTATAGCCTCATATTTCTTTGAAGCTCTGGGTCACAGCCAACTTTAGACTTTAGACACAAAATAAGTGTTGCAGATCTGGAAAGTGTAATTTATCAGTGGACAAGTTTTCTTGCATTAAAAGATGTGAAATGTGGGGAAAACAAGAGTGACTAATAAGAACAGCTGAAAGACTTCCACATTTCCACAGCTCAGCTCAAAGAGTCTCTGTCTGCTCCAGTGAACATTTGTAACCAAACAGCGCCCTCCAGTGAAGGTAACCGGAACTGATCCACTAAGGTTTCCTCATGGAAAACTACATAGGTTATGGTATGTCGGCTAAAGACTCATTAGTCATCAAGCCCTGAGGTTTCAAAGTGTTATGTTCCAATACTTTAATGATGATTCAGTGTTGTGGGCTGAACATTGGAGAATCATCACATTGATTCTTTCACACCATTAATTTACACTGAATGAAAGAATGAGTTTAATTAATCTGTGCTGAATAAATGTGTGATGTTGACAAGGTCAATATAAAGCTCATTACATTTTTTTTAACCTTGAGCACATGGTTTTCTTTAATTCCTTTTTATGAGATGCAAGGACTAACCTTTCAATGCAATGTGTATCTTCATCAGAGTGGAATAAACAGAGTTTCAATAGCCCTCATAAACATATCCTTTTCAACACGACCACAACAGCACTCCCTTTAGTAACATTACTAATTAAAAAGAAATTAAAGCACTTTAAACACAACCATTAAAAAAAATAAGGAACAAGTTATCATACAAATGAAAACATCATTGATCATATGAATAGTTAGAAAAGAGGCTGTTCATCAAACAGATGCAGTTTATCAAACTGCTGTTTGTGCCAAAAACACACTTAGATCTATTTTAACAAATCTGGATCCCCTTCTGAGATATTTGCATGTCTCTGTGCACCAGCTCCACCTTCATGATGCTAAAAGCTGCCTGACTGACACATTCAGGCAAAAATCTGTCTTTCAGCTCTGAGCATGTTTTTATTTCTCATTCATCCATGTGTGCATTATACTGCAGTTTTACACACTCCATTCCCACTTGGTCCTCATGCGCCCTGTTTTCCTGAAAGCTTTTACGGCCCTGGATCTGTAAAGTGGCTGTTCAGCTGAATACTGCCGATTGAATCGTAAAACTTCCTCTAGCCAGCAGCAGGAACTGTAACATAGAAGCAATTATCAGCAAAGTCCTCACTTAGACTCACCAGGAAAGGAGGGTGTCTGCAGGAGCTAATTGCTACAAGACGACGTGAGCATTCTGAATTTTTGATGTAGCACAGCAGAAAGAAAAATGCAAAAATAAAACTGTCACACAGAAAAGACAGATCACTGGCAGTGCTCTTATTCCACTTTTTCTCACACTACCTGCAAAAAATAGCAAAATCGGAAAGCAAAGAGACTGGTAACAGTAAATTATATTTTTTTTTACTGGCATTATTGTACTGTTAGATTTCAAAGAACATCCTAAAAGTTACACAAATGATGAAGCTACTCTTTGAGCTCCACCTATATCACTGTATTTTCACAGTTTAATGTTGCTTCAAACCATTGTATTCAGCTTTGGTTTCACCCCCCTTCTATGCTTGTCAAAAACAAGAAAAAGCCCCCACAGTACGAGCAGGTTATGACGACCCAGCTCCACGAACAGTGAGGCTCTCTGTCCTCTCCCTTTCCCCTCCCATGCAACCTTGATCAGACCTGCAGAGGCAGGAAAAATGACATATTGTCAAGGCTGTGATGGCAACGGAGACAGCGGAGAGCTTTTAAAACCACAGCCAAGAATAAGGTACAAAAGGATAAAGAAAACTTCCCTATCCCGGACTGCAAAATGCTCCAAGGCTTGAAAGCTTTTACAAAAACTCAAGAGAACCAAAACAACTTTGCATGTTGTCAAAGATTTGATGAGTCATTATATTTTGGATGACACTTATGTAATATTGTACTTTTTTGTACTTACTGTGAAAGATGTGGTTACATTTGTGTGGTTTGTTGTGGGAGTGCCCCAAAGTCTGGTGGTTTTGGCGAAGTCCAAAATTATTAGGCAGCCGTTTGCACCATTGAGACTTCTGCAGCCCAGCGAGGCGACGGGTCCCATGTGGACCCTTATGGTCTTTAGGAACTCCCAGCATGACCAGCATGGCAAACAGCACCACCAGCAAACACACAATCTGCATGACGATGTGTGTGGAGAACAAAGGGCCACTAGATGAGCATTTAACTATCATGCAAACTTGCTAGTTCAGTGGCTGCAGACTGGTTTTCCTTTAAAAGTGCAGTAGTGATTAAAAAAGTCCAATCAAAAGATCCTCTTGAAAATGTCCAAAAACACCATCAAACTGCAAACATTGCTGTACTTCCCACCAAGACATGCTGCTACCCTTGAGATCTGCCAAATACATAAACCCCTGCAGTCTTGGCCGGTCTCCTAAATCCAGTGACAATGTTTCCCCCCAGAGTACGATGGGATCTTAATGAGGGCAACTCTATATACAATGTGCATGGTGAAGTTCACTCCCCTCTCCATCTCACCATCTAATCGCTCAATGGCGAGACCGTCTCTCATCTTCCCGGCCTTTTTATCTCTGATACTTCTCATTTTAATATTCAAAAGGAGTTTGTGGACGTTCCGTCTTTTCTTATGATGTTTCTATGCTTGCAGCAGGACGGGGGATCCTGTAGGCTGCATGCTGTGTCCCTTTTCAGTTGTGTTGGACTTCTCACAAAACCAAGGCCCCCTCTGCATTGAGGTGAAGGGGTGACAAACAGGCGGGGGAGAGCGATGGAGCCCACATGCCCTTTTCCCCCTAACTAAGACTATTTAATGGCTTTCATTCCCATCTCACTAGCACGCCAAACAAGATGGTATAAAACAAAACCTCTCCTCCGCAAAAAGATGCTCCCTGTTGAGAGGCAAACAAAACAGTCTTTCCCAATAGACAGGAAAGTAAGAACACTTTTGTATTCGCAGAAAAAAAGTGATGCATTTTGGAATTTTACACTCCACAGGCTGAAGTTTTACCTCCTGAATATGTTAGGAAGTAAACAGAAAGTTGTCAAAGTTGCAGCTGGAGTCACCTTGGACACACTGTGGCAGTCAGGTACAGTATGTTTGAGCTCCCTTCACAGGCACTTTAGTTGGATGGTTACCATACTTCACTTGCCTCACATTCACCACAGCCTTTTATCATTCGTGTCTTGTCCTTGAGGAGCCATCCCTTTATTTATTCATTGTGCCGCTTTTCTTTTTATAAGACAGCAATTCATATTTGTATTCTTTGTGAGTTGGCAATGGGCAGCACGTCTCCAAGGTGTTTTCAAAAGATAAACACGAATAACATGAGGTAAAAGGACCCCGTTTGATTGAGCTCCTTTAACATTTTCCAAGGCAATCAGTAAATAGCTGCAGGGCAACTTTGTCCTGCTTCAGGTTTTGGGCTATGATCTGCTTTACACTTAAACCAGTAGCCCATCACAAATCAGAAGCAGTATCTAGGATGATGAGTGAACCAGTCAGAAGTACAAAGTCCTTCGACAAGAAAGGGCAAGACTCTCAGTGGTGCTTTCTGCTCATAAACAGACTTGAAGCTGTGTGGAATAGGTGAGGAAAAACACTGCCATATATATTTTAAAGCTCTGTCCTCTTCACCAACCTCAATGGATAACCAAAGGCTTAAAGTGGAGGAGTGTAAACATATGGAATTGCATTTACTCAACCGAGCCAACATTTATCCAACCTCCTGCAACATATGGAAATCTCTTATTTTTAAAACTTCCTGCAAGAAGTAACTGTTGCATGATGGATATGTGTGGTCGCTGGAATCTGCAGGATATATCATGTTAAATGGAGACTGCTTTGTCATGCAGAGGGCTTACAAGGAGGAGAACTCTCCCTGCCCTCTCAAGGCACTCTTGAGAATGAGATGATTTTCAGGTGGCATGACAGATGGTCAACACGGGGCCGACAAAGGCTGAGAGGAAGGGGGCGGGAGACGAGAGGCGATGTGGAGGAGGAGAGGAGAGACGACCTGCGTGAGTAAGTCAGATCACATTGGTGTTTTGGTGTCACGGCTAAAAGAGGCAACAAATCATTTCTGATTGGTTGCTGAGGGAGTGGAGACGATCCAGGAGCACAAACCATGCCATCATCAGAAATCTACTATGTTTGACTTGAAAAGCGTGAATAACATATTTAGGGTGAGTGAATGTGGGTTAAAGTGTACACATGCACCCATCATCACTATCTGGACATTTGTCTTCAATATAACTGTGGGCCAAAAGACAAGAGTTAAATTCAAATCACAGCTGGCCAGTCAGAGTAAAACCCACCATATTTAGATCTTGACACACATCAGCAGAGACTAGAAGTGAAGCACTAAGTGCAGTCTTGTCATATTTCTGGAACATCTACAGCAGAGAGCTCAGTGATTGTCAGGCCATTTCTCCCGGCCTGTCCACTGTGGACGATACTCTGGCCCTTCAGCTCCACACAAGAGCCCAAGAATGTATAATTCTGGGCTCCATCCCAGAATAAATACAGTTAACCCGCTGAGATGAACCTCAGAAACAAGCCAAAAAGTCTTTTAAAAACTAAGACTAAAGACTGAAAATGTCTCTTGTCACTATTATATTGAGGGTTTGCCAGCGAGCAGAGAAAGAAACAGGCGATACAAAGCGAGTAAGATGCAAAGCAGAGTGTTACAAAACATAAACAGAAGAGTGAGGACATTCTTCTTCTCACTATAGCCTCTCTGTTCGGCTTTCAGACACGACAAAAAAAAAAAAAGACAGGGGTCCGGTGAAAGAAAATGACGGAGAACTAAACAAATCTGTTTCTGTTCAGGGAATGCCCCCATGCATGACGCTGCTGCAAGAAATGTGAGGCGGTGGGGGGGGGGCAGACACCGAGGAGAAAGAAAGAGGGGGAGCTTCACAGGATGCCGCGACGAGGTTTGGAGCACAAAGCAGGATGAGGCGATAAACAGGCTGTTGCTTTTCCGCTTGCCTGCGCACACTGAAACCCTCTTTCCCTGTGTCTTTTAATGGGCCTCACATTAGCATCTGTTTAGCGTCAGCCTCGACATGGCCTGTGGAGGCTGATTAAAATAACCCAGCTATCACATAACATCCTGGCAGCAACATCAAAATACAGTGAGACACTGAAATATTTGCAGCAGCAGCAGACGTTCAGGAAGTTATCAGGAATGTTCTGCACTTCTGTTGTCAGAAAAACTGTTTATCAGTTGCTCGTGTTTGAACTCTGCTCCTGTGAGATGATGTTCCACACAGAAAGAGCTGAAGTTTATTATGTTATATCAAGTATTCAACATTGAGATTTTCATACAGCACTTCAGTGCTACAGTATCCAATTTGTGCATTTCCATGCCTGACTGCACAAGTTTAACAGAGAGATAAGATCTGAACACAATCAGACAATATTAAAGATCTCTGACTGTCCTTGGATTGCTCTTCTTCTCATCAGATGCAGCTCGTCGAGTGACCTCCGTCTCACTCCTTCCCTCATGGAAATGCAAAATGGCGGAAACAAGCAGCATTGTGTTTCATGCTTAATTGGCTTAATTGGTTTAGAGATAGGAGAGCTTTAATAACTGACAGTGGGGCTCAGAGGACCGAGCCAAGAGATTCCTTTGTTCTTATCACTGCTGGACCTCAGCCAGTCACATGGCAGCCAGATACAAGGCGAGATCCTGACCGAGAGCGGAGCGCAATCAGAGCAACAATCGCACCATTATTTAAATGAAACATAAACAAAAGTTCTTGGTCAGATCTATTCGTTATTGGAAAGTCATACAAAGCAGCTGCTTTATAGATGCAGGTCTTTAAAAGGAAGTTTTTCCTCGCTGCTGTCGCCAAGTGCTTGCTCATGATGGGAATTGCTCTGTAAATATTATTATAAAGATGGTCTAGAGTCTAGACCGTAGATGACTTCTGTTGTGCTTTGGTGCTATATAAATAAAACTGAATTGAAGTGAACTGAATTGAATTGAACTGTAAAGGTTTAGCTTTTGAAAGGATTCAGTTCTTTGTGCTATGATGGCATGACATTGACAGATGAAATATCTCTATTAGCGTTCAGTTAGAGAGAACCAGCTACACATTCAGGACACTGTCACCAGTGTGAAACTATAAAACTGCCTCTTTAATGTAGCAAAAAATATTCAGTTCTCTGACTCCAGACAGGAATTATAATGGAAAAGAATCATTACAGAAGACAAAATATTCACAAACTGCATGAGTGTATGTTTATATGAGCTGCTCAGTTTGTCCACATTCAGTCAATTCTCTTTTCACCAAAACACATTTGAATTTTGAGACCACAGAAAATGATTGAATAAGACTAATAAGAGTCTTCTTCCACACCAGCATCTCTGTGAGGCTGCACTCAAGGTCTTGGTGCTTTTTTGAGCTAAATTGAGTTTTCCATACTCACCTTCTTATTTTAAAGGGTTGGCATGCAAACATATAATATTTAGGACTGAAAAGAAAGTAGAGCTGAGTCCGATGGAAATGTCATTAGTTTTGAAGGTATTTGATCTTAAACCAGTTCCACTCAGAGACGGTTCACTCAAAACCACAAAGTCTATGGCCACGCATGAGGAAAAGTCAGGAGACCACCGAAGTCTGTTGGCTTCATTCTCTGGAGTCCATGAATATCTGTGAAAAATTTCATGCCTGTCCATCCAATAGTTGTTGAGATATTTCAGCCTGGACCAAACTGATGGACTGACCCTCAGATAGACCGATCATCATCCCAAGAGCAACACCTCCACTGTGGTTAGTGCATGGATCAACATGCTTTCTGCAACTTCTCTGGGCTAGGAAAAACATTCCTAATTCAAATAATTTGGTTTTCTACATGTTTTCTTTCATATCATTGAAAAGGGCATCAATCAAAGAAGTGAAAACACAAATTGTTCTTTTAATATTCTAGACAAACCTCAACTGCAAACCCAAACTGCCACAGAGCTGAGAATTGATGGGACATTAATATTTTTTTCTCAGTTATTTCTCTCACAAACTTTCCAGAGCTGCACTTAGAATATCATTCTGCAGTAGCTGTGGTTTCAACGGGGACTCAGAGCCAACATCGGTGACTGATCTCTCTCTGAAGACCCCGAGCAGAGAAAAATGCAAAGACACTGCTCATGCACAAAGAATTCCCCATCCCTCAAATAAAAAGCCTATTCTTTTCTTTCTCTTTCCCCGGTGCGATCAGCTGCCAAAACAAACCGGCGCTGTGATGAATGTAATAAATATGATCGATGGGATATCTGGCGCTGCTGACCTCACACCACGCGCCAGAGTCCAGGGAGCAGGTGCTGTTCAGATTTACACCCCCACCATCTCATGATATTCTCCTCTCTCACACACAGACGCTGAGCCCTGCTGAGACGAGCCACACTGCTGAGTCTCCACAGCTCCGCGCGGCTCTTACTGAGCCTCTGAGAAACTAGGCTTAATATTTGCTCTGGCTGAACTTCTTGTGCAACATGACTACGCTTGAATCGTATCACTACTAATAAAACCAGCAATGATTTTGCAGATCATCAAGCCGTCAGTCATTCAGACAGTTA
Source organism: Centropyge bicolor (assembly GCA_037975185.1). NCBI lineage: Eukaryota > Metazoa > Chordata > Actinopteri > Pomacanthidae > Centropyge > Centropyge bicolor. Next base: position 301,196 of record JBBMOC010000039.1, on the reverse strand, counting down.
TTAGAGCCATTTTTGCCGGGAGGAACTCACAGGCCGGTTAGTTAGCTGGAGAAGCACTCCTTATGTGTTTGCTCATAATGATGGCTAATTGATCTGTAGCTAAAGGCAGCTCTGGATGGGAACATATAAATTATGTGCAGTGATTTGTCAGAAATAATAGTGAAGACGCTGCTGTGGGTCAGTCACTTAAAAAAGCTCCAAACTATGAGAAATCTATAAAATCATATGTAAACGATCAACAAAATAAATCAACAAGTTGCTTATAACATAGTGCCTCATATCATGTATGTGTTTAAATTGACTGTTACAGACTTAAGCAACAGCATCATGACTAAACAAGTGAAATGCAATCTGAGCGTACAGCCCAATTTCTTACAACATTTTGAAAACAAAGGTCTGGGAAACAGAGCACTTCACACATGGAGTGATTAGAATATGCACTTAACACTCCTGACTCTTTGTTGTAAACATGACAAACTACTTGGCTGAAAACGTAGTACCTAATATTCAACAGCAGTTTGGATTTTATGAAGCACGCCTTATGCAAGCTCTCCAGCATATCGAAACAGCTGTGCAGCTACAGCTGTTATATCCAACTAACATTATTTAATATAAAGTCTTAGTCGGCGTTGTCCAAGAAAAATTGTACTGTTTCTCCTTGTAACTGCTCTTGGCAAACAACGCTGCTGAGCTAAGACAATATTGCACACACTGGTTTGCTGTCTTTGACATTTGGTGATAGATATATTAGGAAAAACTGTGTTGATGATGCTCCATTCGGTCTTATGAAAGTTGGACACATGACAAAAAGGTTTTCCAGACTTCTGCATGGTGACCTGAATTCATTTGCTGACACAGCTCTTTCAAATGTAACAGGACTGAATGAATACAATTCTGTCATTTCTGTGTGTTTGTCACTCAGAAAAATGTATTCACAGTGTCACAGCCGTCTCTTTTGTACAGATTGTGTATGGGGACAAAAGTCCTTTGAGGACAGTGTGCATCACTGTGTGTGGCCACTACACCAACGCTGCCTCAAAGCACCACGCTGTTCCTGAAGGCTGAGTATTGTCACCATTGTTGCTGTATAGAAACGTAGTTTGAGCACGTCATGGCTGATACAACAAAGTGCTTTGAAATCTAGAAGACTCTATTTTTAAATGCACCAGGTCTGTGCAACTGCAAATATTTATTTGAAAAATATGTTACCAGCAACATCCTGCCGCTGCTTGAGTCTGGAATATTATGTTTGGAAAGTCAATGTTATAGCAGCTTTTTGAACCACCGACTCCTGTAGAGTCAGTAGAGCCGAAGCATTTCCTCCCCTTTGAGATGTTGAAGAACATGACCCATTTACATCGTACGCAAACACTTATTATCCTTTCACTGAGAAATTAAGTGTGTTTGACGGGGCAGGAGCGGCTGATGATTAGCACTTAGCAAAACCCTATCCAATCTTCTTCCCAATTATCACGAGGACACTCGAAACGTGAATCTGAATATTCTAATTTAATTCTCACCTCGTAGTCTTTGTGCTTTCGACCCCCATGCACTCGTGCTAACTCCCATCTCAAATCTCACCCCCACTCCAGTGCCTCTTGACCACGTCTCCACTACGCCTCTTTCTATCCTGAGAAGAATGGCTAATAGACCCATTTCCTGGGACACTGCTACGCTAAGCTGTGCGGATGAGGGAGATGAAAAGAGATTGGACGGGGAACAAAAAAAAAACCTTTACTGGCCTCAGCAGCACAGAGGCTGCGGGGAAGCTGCGTGTAGGACATTAGTGCATGGTTATAACTAATTATATCTCATGTGAATCGCTCTTCCAAGCGTGGCCTGGGATCTTTATTGTTCCACTGGTAGGAAATGAGTGCCGCTGCTGCACTGGGGGTAATATGTGAGAGTGCAGCTATCTGAGCATGTAGCGCTCCCTTTGCTTCCTGTATCATGATCATCGTGGCACTAAGACTGATGAACGTAAGTGAGCGTCGCGCAGACGTGACACGCTCATGCTGTGGTGACTCGTGGGTAATATATGTGAGGGTGACACTGTCAAGGAAATTGGTTTTCAGGGTGGGGACTCAAGGCCGGCTCAACGGCCCTGTAATGAGAGCGCAGGACGAATACAGAGTGGAGCTTTCCATCTCTCTCATGGTAAAGCTGTCAGTGACATGTATCCAGACACGGACCATCCACCTCTGCATCAATAAGAGGAAAAAAAGCTCCTGGTCTCCACCCACTACGCCTCTCACATATGGAGATCATGTGTAGGCAACAACTCTCAAACTACACTTTGCTCACAGAGCCAAAGCGACCTGCATTAAATCTTGGCTGTGCATGTGTTGTATATGTGAACAAGAAAGCTGGATTTGTTGCACAATGAATAACTATGCAATAATCTAAATAATGTAGCGAATGTGAGCAACTTGTAGAAACACGTCCTGCTGAATTCAGTCCCTATTAAAACAGCTCAGCTCTGCTTATATACATGTGAACAGGAGTTTATAGGAGACATATCTGAAGTGCATGACTCTCAAAACTTGGCACAAAAAGCTATATCTGCTAAAATTCAAATCCATCTTTTTATGTATCACCGAAACATTTGCACATTTCTGCTGGATGTCTTGGGGCGACTTACCATCCCCCCCAGCTTTTTCACCATAAAGAATGTCACATCCAACCACAGCTGTGACCTTACAAAACTTAATAGGTTCACGACAGCCCTTACTAACACTCACAGTCGGCTTTGTATATTGAATTTTGCGGCATATTGGATGACACATTCTTACTGAAGTATAAATAAGGCTTAAGGCTAACGTATACTTCAGTGGAAATGTGTCATGCGACAAAGTGTCAGCTGACAGAACTGTGTCACACAGCACTTTAAAATCATAGTTCGGCGATGGCATGTGTCATATATAATCGCAGCCAGAGGTCAAACTCAACTGAGGCTTGTTTATATTCTTTAAGAGACATGTCAGCATGTTTAGATGTTGTATATTTGAAAACAAAAGGATTTTTTTTTTTAACTTTGTTTACGGGAAGGAGAAGAACTTCCATCTTTAATAAAGAAGGGGGGACATACCCTAAATGCATGCTAAACATTCGTGCAGTATTTACATCTGGCTGTATATCAATCATCATGGTACTTGTACAAGTCTGCTGGATGTTTTAGGTACATCCTGTTCCCATCTGAACTCTCACCAGGTGCAATTTTCTCAATGAATAATCCATCATTTTATCACTTGTAGAGTCCGTGATATCACACAAAAGCAAGAAACATAAAAACAGGACGGAGATACTGTGTCATCATTTCTGTCCTGCAACATGTCGACAAGCACTTTTTCACTGAAGCATAAATTAGACTCAAGTGTTTTTAGTCTTGTGTGTGTGAGATGCAAGTGTGAACATGCTTTCAAAATCATACATACAGTGCACCCTTTATATTTTCACCTCAGACATGTTGAGGGCCAGCCTGCATTGTGCTGTGTGCTGATGGATATTTTCTATGCCATCTATCAAGTCTTTGTGATTGTTATGCAATATTAATCTCCTTGACTCCACAGCTCTCAATTATAGCTGACTTTGTTCTCACATGACCCCTCTGTACATCCATCAGTACAGCGAATGGGTTTTTGTAGACATTCATGGGCGACCGCTTTGAGAGAAGAATAAAATGTGGTATTACAGGAGTCTTGACTCTTCTATTCTGCAGCCAATCAGGTGACAGTGTGGCAACCTTCAATTCCCTCACTTTCTCCCCATCTTTATTTCCATAACCTGACAAATAGAGCAGCTCTCTGAAGTTGCCAGTCCTTTGTGATCTGTGACAAACGCAGTGGTAGCTGTCAGCGGAGAGGGAGGATATGAGCGCTGATGTGCTCTCTGAAGTCACGCGCAGCCTTTCATGTCGAGGCAGAAGAACCAAAGACCTGTCTCCTCCGTGTGTGTCTGCCTGCCAAGCAGCGGCTCGCAAAGTGTAAATGTGAGACTTTTAGTGCGCCTCTCTAATCCACTGCCTTCACACAGGTCAGTCTCATTCATTATGAATGTGAAGTTTTGTGCAAAGCTCTTTGATATCGGGAAACAATTTAGACCTGGCAGGGAGTCAATGTCTTGGGGGACTAATAAAAAACACTTTTAATGTATTGTGAACTTCAGGTCAGCATATGGTTCCTTATAAAATTCGCAGTAGGCTGTATTAATCCCAGGTGACTACCACACAAAACATTACCGTGTCATTGCCGAATACTGTGCCAGCTGTTTTTACTTTTACATGAAGTAAAAAAGGGTTAGGTTACAGTTTTAGGCACGCTGATGCAAAGATCAAGGCTCGATTTGTATTTACGACGGCGGAGTAAAAATGAACTCTGAAACTGTGGTTTGATAGTATTTTCTTGTATAATGTTGCTTTAACTTGATTCACTTCTATTTTTCATTCCAGTGTTACAGAAAGTAACAACAGGTCATGGTGGAAGGACGTCAAGGACACACCTCCCTTCCTCCTCAAGGTCATGTGTAGTAGTGAGATCAGATGAAGCTCACTCATAAATCAATGAACCTCTTACTGTTCGCTGAGATCACATGGCAAAGACAATTAAACACAACCGGGCCCCTAAAAGACTCTTCACCGTAATGCTTGACTCCGTTTTCACCTGAGCTAAAACTGGCAGCTGTCAAGATTATCCTCACGTCCCATCCAGTCACGCTCCCTGAAAATGGAGTCTTTGGCAGCCGCCCACTTTGTTCTATCAGCGGCAGACTGAGGTATTAGGGCACATTAGTCTCATTTCCAATTCACTGACTGGGCCAGATCAATTTCCTTCTTTTTCATGCACAGATGGGATTAAATGGCCAGATTAAAGATGAACTCCTGGCACTGTCCGCCGCACAGATTCATCACTCTAAAGATGAACCCAAATGCAGTGAGGCAGATATGACATGATTTTCCTCTTTAAACCCTCATTCAGACCATGCTAACTCTGAAGACTGGGAACTGGGACTCTATGATAACTCAGAGTTTAAATTAAAATATTACTTGCAATAGTTATCTAGGCTCAAACTTCTCAAACTTTTAAATTGACCCCACTGATAAGAGACGCAGCGTGATACTGATGATAATTGTATGTTTTCATCCGTGATTGCCTGAATTTCAAGTAAAATAAAATCTATAGTTGCTGAGTCAGGGATGAATCTCAACACGGTCTTGACTGGTAAGTTGGACTTTCTTTTTCCTGAAGCTGTGTGAGGTCCAGTAAATCACCTAGACAGGTAGGTCTCCTCGCTGGGACACCACACCGGGGGAAGAGCCCCCCATAAAGCCCTAACCAAAACACATGCGTCATCACTAATTTCCTCCAGACCTGAATCCTTTGTGTGTGCTCCTGTGTGGGAGTCAGTCCCTCATGTGAAAGCCCTGTTTACAGCCCTTCATTTCCCCACAGAGCTCTGTAGTCTTGGGAGATACTGGCTTTCTAACTGATGCACATGAAGTAGTGCTGTGTGCCTCCTTTTCCCACAATTCTCCTCTTTCAGCGTTCAAAACTGAGCAACTCTTAGCAGCAGCCACAACATGAATATCATGTTTGAATATACAGTATATTTGCTATGGACACATGTGGAAAGCTTATTTATTCTCTCCAAAGACTTTTCAACTGTGGGGGGATTTTTGTTTGAAAAATGTAAATAATTGACTCCCCCAAGTGCATTTTGTAGCCCCTTTGATTGCAATTCTCAATAAAAGGTTTGTATATACAGTAACAGGTTTGTATATCTGGTGTAATAGACAACACATGCTCTCTGATGAAATGTGAAACAGAGTTTCTCAGGAAGAGTTAAAAAAACCTAACTATATCCTGTTTCAGTGTAAGAAGTGTGAGCTAATGCACCAAATAACCCAAAGCCATTTCTTCATCTAGGACCAACTTGACATTTCCCAGGGGTTCTGCATGTATGCAAGGACACAGTAAGAATCATGGCAAAGCAGCAGCTGTACCTGTGTAGCCCAAAGAGTTGTCATCCTCGTGTTCGGTGGTGGGAGCCGGTGTTGCCCCTTCGCTGGCCCCATCCTGAGCGACTCCCGTCTCTGTCAACAATAACAGCACAGGGACTGAGAACCCAGACGCATTCTGCCCACTTTCCCCACCCACGGTCCAAACCTCCAGCCCTCTGCATCCTTGACACAAGCTGAGGGCGAACACAGAAAGAAGCGCCGGGCTCCATCTTTGTAAACTCTGTCTCCGGCTGCAGAATCCAGACACCCACATTGCAGTAAACAACCAAACATCCACGGTGTAATCAAACGAATAATCTCAGACACGCGTCAATCAGTCTTTTGGTACAGATCCATCAGAGTGATGTGTCACTGCAATCTTCAGATGTTTTCTCTGGACTCAGCAGGAGGTTGATCTCTTGTCCTGTGTTGGGCTTGACTATATAAGTGTGTGGGTGTAAAACAGAGTCATCTCTCTCGTATCAATAGCTATAAGTGGCTGCACCCCTGAGGGAGCACATGGGCAGGACAGAGGAGGGAGGGCCAGGGCACACTCTGCATGATTGAGAACGCCACTCGGCATGCACACACACACACACACACCGTGCACACACTCCTGATGCAAATACAATGATGCACCATTAATTGCTAATCAGCTCCTTTTGATTCGGGCCCGTCTTTGTGCCTGCATCTTCTTCGGAGTGACAGGTTGAGTGTGTGTGACAGGAGGTGTGTGGGCGGGACAGTGGGGGGAGGCGAGTAAAAGAGAGGCCAAGAGGGCCGGGGTGTACGTGGCTTATGGGGGAGATGGAGGCCAACTGTGCCCTCATGATGGCTCTGTGTGAAATAAATCAGACTCAGCCATGCCCATTCTCTTTGTGGCCCACTGACAAGGGGTTAATATGGGCCGGGTGGTTGGGGTGAGGGGGTGTGAGGAATCTTAATCAAAGAGCATCCAAGCCTTTTAGCTAACTGAGTGGCAGTCTGTCGGAAGTATCTGTTTCCTCAATGAGATCTGGCATCACTTCTGATAAATAGCAGACGGGGAGACAGAATCGTTCATTGGAGAGCACTTTAGATCGCCGGAGTGTGAAGAAGAGGGCGACCTGTCATTTCATCTGCCCCTCCCACCATTAGAGAAGTGACAGCAAAAGTCTACCTTTTAAACACAGCGATGACCCAAAATCCCACTTTAAAACAGTTCTGGATTCATTAATAATAGTAAACACAAAAAAGACATTCAAAATGCAGTGATCATGTCCCCCCTACTGCTCCTGTAGTGTTGCAATTAATGTGACAGTTAAAGGGCGTCATGCTGGGACAAACCTATCATCTGGCACTTCTCTGTTTATCCAAACAGCCGCTGTCTGAGTGACAACGCTACAGGAGAGCAGAGCCCGAGTCACACAGAAATAACCATGTAGGTTACTCAGTCATGCACATGAACGATTGCGATGATACACATAACGCATGAGATGAGAAGGTGCTGGACATGAAAGAGACACAGGCGTCAAGCAGAGTCTGACACTTACAGCACGACACCAGTCAGATATATGCTTTCATTTGTGTTCAAAACAGACACATTAAACACAAATAGAACATCTGAAAAAAGCAGTTTGGCACTGGCAACGATTATAGGCTGAAAATACAAGCATGTTCAAAAACAAGGAGGATTATATTAACACTGTTTTTACAGAAAAGTGAACAACAATTCAAATCAGCAAAAGGTGTTTGATGTCTTTCAATGCTTAAACAATAGTTGATTCACCGATCGACTGGACATAAATAGTCTCATTGAAACGCTGGACAAATATTAAGTCTATAAATGGAGAATGACAGTTTATTGTTGACACTGAAAATAAATCCAATTTAAGTCAAACAATGTATTTTTGCTACCTAAGTTTGAATGGTAATTTTCTTTTTCTCTCAAACCATAAAGAAATCCTTAATACTTCAGTTTATCTAAAAAAGAAAAAAAACATTATTGAAGATACATGGTTTGCACTGGACATGAATGACATGCTGCCTTATCCCAGAGTTTTCAACCACATATCACAGCTTTTATGAGCAGATACAGTTTGCCCAGTAGCCAAAGAGTTGGTCTTCATCGTCTATGTCTGCTGATGAAGACAATGCTCCTGCAAAAGCTACGAAGATGACTTTGAGTTAGAGAGCCATTTTCTCTAAGACACTATAAGTGGAAGAGCCTTCATCAAAATGAATGATAATGTTTAAATAATATAAATACATCTATGAGGATACAATTCATGACAAAGAGTATTTGATCTACTCGGCCCTCATGCCGTGTGTATTGCATATTCTCTTTATGTCCTCATGTGTCTGATTCCCTGGGTGGTCCACAGTCAGAGGTCCAATTAGTGACCACTCCAGAGGTCATTAACAGGTGGGGTACCCAGCTGCCCCTGGGGCATCAGGATAGAAAGTCGGGACCTCAGTGTGTATCATTACCCCCTTTTACCCCCAGTCCTGCACCCAGCCCCGGCTCCCCTGTTGGCTAATTAATGGGGCACATGTGCAGATAACTGACTGCTTACCAAAAGATACAAAGGCAGCCCCCCTTTTGGGCAGTCCTGGCCCCGAGCCCTCCTCAAACATGAGAGCGTGTCCTCTTTTCTGGGTCACTGGCCTTTCCTTGTGGATCAATCCGCAGGGCGCCATGCAGGCTTTTGGCTCTGTTTCTATACTGTAGCCATAAATTACGAGGTCGACCCGAACTAGGTTTGACTTGAGTGGTTGTTTGTGGATATGTGGACCCAATCAGCACTCGAGCCCTTGTATGTCCTGACATGACAATAAACCTGATGTGTAACTTATTGCCCCTGTAGTCGGGGTTGTTCAGTTTGACGAATGCTGTGGGCTCTTAATAGATGTGAATGTAGGAGCTGGAGAGGTTAGCTGTTGTCTCATTGTTATCTTGTCATGTATTGGCAGCAGCTCTCCCGGTCCCAGTCGCCTGTAGAAGTGATGGATGGGCTTAAAATGATGAGTGTGGGGAGTCAGACTCTGAGGCTTGTTAGGAGGACGGACTGATTGTTTGCTGTAGGACAAGTTCCTTCGCACAGCCTGATCAGAGAGGCGGCATATTTCTGTTACATGACCTCAAGCAATTTCAGTGATTAAATTGGTTCTTTGGAAAACGTTCTCCTCCTAACATCTGTTAACTTTTTGTCTGATGACGGAGAGAAAATATGAACAGCCAACAAGAACGCTAATTGTGGTGCAAAGCCCACAACATTTCACTTCTTTCATTTGTAGCCTTCACTCTGCAAGTTGCACATGTAAATGAGATGCTTCTGAATATACAGCCCACAACACCACCTTAAGAGCGTCTTCATCACTTTGGATTCTATAGTCTTCACAGACAAAAGAAGATGAACGGTGCAAGTCTTTCAGAAAAGTCTCTTTCAGCAGAAACTACTCTGTCCGCTTCATCTGTTTCCACAGCACCATTACACTAATTTCCATTTTGATTACACTTTTTTTGTTTTCTGCATGACTAATGCAGTTTTAATCAGGCCATGAGATAATACACACACACTGCTGCAGAGGAAAAGAAAGGGACAAAGTCAAAGTGGAGAAGCGTCTATAACTCTTAAAATAACTGTACGTTTAAAAGAGAGAAAAAAAAACATGCAGCCACAAAGCCCTTGAGATTCAAGTCTAGAGATGAATAGCAGGCTGTGTGAATAGGGAGATGGTGTATCTGCCAGGAAAGAAAATCAAATGACAACAAGTTATCTTTGCAATGCAAAAGAAAACCATAATACATACATTGTCTCTCCAGTTCGTGTTGTTATGACAAGAAAAGCCAGTTGTGGAAAGACATTACATTCACCATAACTGTGCATCTACGTGCAGACATGATGTCCAACCAAATGCCTTTAAAGGAGCAGTCTGACATTTTGGGACATACTCTTATTCACTTTCTTGCCGAGGGTCAGAACATAAACACTGTTCTCATGTCTATACATTAAATATGTAGCTGGAATCGGCAAACAAAACTAAACCTGCCTACGACTGCTCACTATTAGCAGCTGGAGACCCCAGGAAGTTATTGTTACTGGCCAAGAAACAGCCTGTCAAAATATCACTTGTCATTTTCACACTTTTGGTTTTTGTTCACATTAAACAAATGAGATATAGCGTGATAATCCCTGAGCTTTCGAGGTGCTGGAAGGAGTGTTGTGTTACCTTTGGAGAGAACCAGACGAGCTGTTTCCCGCTGTTTCCAGCCTTAATGCAAAGCAAAGCCTGCTGGCTCTAACCTAATATTTACATTTATATATAGACATGAGAGTGGTATCAATCTTCTCATCTAACTCTTGGCAAGAAATGAATATGGGTATTTCCCAAACCATCTCTTAGGCCAAGAAAAAATCTGGATTTGTAATATGACGAAAAAACAAGTCACAAAACTACTAAGTGACTAAGAAAGAGGAGTAAATCACACACACACACACACACATACACACACACACACACACACACACACACACACACACTTGGCATCAGCTCTGCAGAGCGATTGGCTGTTACCTTCCATCATGTATAAAACTCTGCCTCCACTGCTACTGTAAAGTATATTAATAGCTAATTGATACCTTTAACTCTGGCATGAAATAATTACTATGCCAGAGCCATGCACCATATTATAAATCATTTAAGTGGGAAAAATGTATATGCCATGATATAGATCATTACTGTACATATTCTAGGTCACACTGCCAAGCCCTGCTCCAAACCTGGCAATAAAAAAAAGTTCTTTTCATGTCTTCATTATAATTGCCCATAACTTCTTCTGTAAGGATTAATACACATTTTATTAACCACTTAAAACACACACTCACTTATTAGTATGTCGTAAGAATGGGTATGGCTTACATACTGGAAAATTGTAAACACAAGAGAAAGAGATTTGATTATGTACCAGCCACAGTTTAACTTTAAACACTGCTATTATGTTTTCAACAGCTATTTAAGATTTGAGGCATGATAGTGACAAACTGCAATAATTAGGGCTATATTAGTTCCCGTGAGTGATCTGCAATGAAAAGCCACTTTTAACAAATGTTAACATCAACTGGTTTTGCAGCTATTTTCCACACTGATGTCCTTAACAGTCACAGTTTCGTTGCTCCAGCTGGGGGAAACATCGACGACAATGACAAACAGATAACCAGCGATCGGGCGTGCCAGCCTGCCAGCGAATGGATGCACACGGGATTTTGCTGTTGACACTTACACTGCAGTTGTGTGGATTGCATCTCTTCCCAAACACGATTCCGTTGGTTACAAAACCCACAGTAAACACACGTCAGCCCTCAGAGCTGGAATGTGACTCATCTGTGAATGCATGATCGGTTGATTGTGGTTAAATAAAAGTGCAAATGTCAAGGAAGAAATATGCGCCAGTTCACTTACTGATAGATTTGCTTGGAGGGCATCAGCAACCGACCTCAGAAAGGAAAACAGAGAGACAGTTCCAGGACAAATAGTGCTGATTGGCTTGAAGGGTGCTAAATATTGCATGGTCACTGCCGGGCACTGAACAATGGCACAGGAGTGTAGTGACTTAGCAGCTTACAGTGTCGCCATCGCAGCTGCTTTCAGGGCACTTTTATCCCTGGTGAGCGTGTTAAATTGACAGAAGGGCTTTTGTGAAACGCTTTCCACGGATATCTCGTTCCCACACCTTGACATTACGTAACACGTATTATTATTCCTGCTTGAAACTTTGCTTCTCGGCTTTTGTTTAACAACACCGATGTCAAGTGAGTTCAAAGCGTGAGAGGAGTCTGAACTTGCTCTGACGTCCCGGTGGGGCCGAGGCAAGCATCCTCCGAGCTGCCAAAAGCCCAGATGTCCATCTCTTTGACACTGGGATGCTTTTTTTTCTGAGCGATAGAGACAGATTGAAGAAAGTGGAACACGGAGAGAGGCTTCTCCCAGGTTTCAAATTAGGTCTTTTGAGGATTTAAAGTGGCTCAGCCAAGGTGAACGGCTTCTGAATGCTTGTTACGTATCGGCCTGATGTGACGTCTGCAGCTCGTGGTCGTGACTCATAAGCAGCTTGTCGGCATCAACGCGACCGCAGCCGACGGACAAGTGGCCTTCTGTGACTTCTCACTATGAAGCCTGCTTCGTGAAAATACTGTACACTCCGCTCAAATACCACAAGGTTTATTTGGGGACGATTTCACTGACAGTAAATATTTGTTTCCTGATGCCTCTGTTTAACAAAATGCCATCTTCTTTCACTACCCCAATTGCAAAGATGATGAGAATTAAAAGTAGAAGGGAAAATCTGAAGAGAAACTGGAGGCTTGTGACGAGGGCAAATGAGTTTAGAGGGCAGTGGAGCGGATAATTCAGACCTCATTTCAAGGCTGTGGCGCATTAATGACAAACTACAGTGATGCTACCTTTTCCTGCTCTTTGATTTGCTTAATCAGGCACATATGCACATAAACACACACACACAGAAAGTGTTTCCATCACTTCAGAGGACACCGACTTACATACATTTCCTGCAGACCGTTACTTGGCTAACCTTAACCTTGACCCAAGTCTTCATCCTAAAATTTAATGATTTACGTTACGGGGAGTTGTGTTTTGAGCCCCCACAATGTGAATGTGTAAACAGATTTATACCCCCACAACATGAGTAATACACACACACACACACAGAGCAATTCAAAGGGAAAGAAAAGAGCCCTCAAACTGAATTCACATATGTTTTTTGTATAATCTTCGAAAATTCCATCAATATGTTAATGTGAACAATTCTTTCCCAGACCTAGAGACCAGAAACCAAGTCTCTAATCTGTCATCCCTCCCAGCAACATTTTCTGGAGTGGCTCCACAGACAAAGTCCGACTTTCCAGGCACGGGGGAAAAATTTTCACCAGAGCTTTTATACTGAAATGAGACGTATTCCAAAGTGGTGTTTTCAACCGGAAAATGCCATCAACAAGTTGCCATGACCGCTCGCCTCGGAGACTTGTTTGTGACATTGTTGTTACGTATTTAAAATTGAACTTTCCTGCTTAAGTCGGAGCAACATTATGGTAATTTTGTGGAACGGAGATGAAAAGCCTTGATAGTTGTTTATCATCCCCAGTTCACCTGTGCCCTCAGTGGCTGACAAAATGCCTGGCAAATGCCTCCAGGCTGTTTGTGCCATTGACGTGAGCCAAGGGGAATTCTGAAAGTTTTTAATTAGAGATCCAGAGAGAGGAAAAGATCCACCAGTGATGTATAACCTTCACGGCCTTTGATGTGATGACACCAGCTTTCAGTTCACACAAGGCACACCTATTAATCTCTTTCTTCTCCTAAGCTGTGTTATGGTCCAAACAAATGACTAAATACTAAATGCAGCTTGGTTTGGCAATTATTGCTTCACACAGGCAAGTAATTATTGCTTCATATGACGCCTTTTTTTCTGACCCATTCTTTAAAAAAAACACAGCTGACAATAGAGCTGCTGTTAAGGGTCCATGCATGTATTTATCGGTTTATTTTCTTCATCTCTAGGCTGTAATGCTTTAAGAGAGAGACCGATTATTTAAATATGGCCACAGACAGTATTTACATTGCATCTATTGAAATATTCATTATGTCTTGTGCGATTATATTACATAAAAATACGAGCAGCAGGAATCCTATAAAAACTTTAAGATCTAAATATATCAATGAAAGCCCTTCAAGAGCATGTTAAAAGTAATGTGGATGACATAGAATCAATTAATGTACATTGAAATTGACTTTAAATCATCAAGTTAAACTCTAATTAAATGCACATTAGATGCAACTTTGTGGGAGACACTTTAATCATGCATCAACTTGACTTTCTCACGTGACTTACTACTCACTTTACTAAGATAAATGTAAGCATCATCCCTCTAACATGCTCATAGTGACAATGCTGAGATACTGATTTTTACTATGTTAGCATGCCAACATTTATGAGTTAGCACAGAGTAAAATGGAGGCAGCTGAGGGTGTCAGTTTTGCAGGTATCTCGTCATCCATCAAAGTATTGGATGAAGTAACATTTGAAAGGTCATCAGAGTTTATCCTGAGAGGATCAAGGATGTCTGGAAGATTTTTTTTTTTTTTTTTTATCACAACACATCCAATAGTTATGGATGTATTTCACTCTGAAAAACAAATGTCAGCCTCATGGTGGCGCTAGATGAAAAGTTGAGTGATTTATTGTCTGGGGACATCAATTCTATGCAAATAGAATAGTTGTTATTAATAGACATTGCCCTCGAAAGAGCTCAAAAACAGAGCTGACAAACAACAGGTTTCTTGTCAGTTTCATATATCGGACTGTTTCTATTGAATTCTACTTATCTCTTTCTAATGTGGGAGCTTGAAACTAATGTTCAATTTATAAAAACTAATAGCTCCGTAGCTCTTCTCTGGTTGTTGTTTAGAAACACGCGGACGAGGTATTTTGCACACAGCAGTTCAGTAATGACTTGAAGGTAATGGTTATGTTCATTTTTCTGTGATTGCCTGTGTCACAGTTGAGTCACCATCTGATCTGAAGTCAAGCAAACTGAACAAACAGCGGGCGCTATCTCCCTTTCCCAGCCTCCCTCTCCCTCTGCCTACACACACTCTCTCATTCCACCACGGACTGGTGCTTGTCAGGGAGGAACATGTGTATGCTAATTTACTGGAGCACACACAAACTATTCACAGTCCAATGAGAGAGAGCAGATAAACCAACTTATGCTCTCAATATGTCTAGTTCTGATTAGAGGAGATGGAAATGAGGCCCGGAGAAGATGTGTGGTGAGAACATTGCAGGCACGCCGCCAGTTTCTCAGCACTCCTGAAGAGAAAGCTAACAATCTCAGCAGACAGCCAGATCAATACTGGCAGCTTAGGTAGCAGAGACAGTGCCAGGATCTCAGTGCTCTTTGCTACATATCCACAGATGTGAAAAGCAGTTTGCGAGACCACAAGGGGACCATAAAGACGGTCCAAATCTGCGGGCCAACATGACAAGCATCGCTCTTCTTTTGTTGTTCTGAGCTACAGTAGTTTACAGACGGGGAACAAAGATGAAATGTCAGCCAGCCCGTGGCATGGCTTTGATTTGGGTCTGTGTGACACTGGCACTTCTCAAGTGTGTCAAACAGTCATGCACAATTTGTGATATCATTTTTTGGTCCAGAAAACCCAGGGATCAGGGTTTCAAACATCCACTGAGTCACAGGAGAAGAATGTAAGAGGAGTTGTTGGCGAGCCAGCCGAGATTAGAGCCGTTCATGGTCTCGTGTGTCGTTAAAGGATCGCCTTTGGCATTGGCAGGATGGTGGTGCTGTGCTAAATGTAAGACAAATGATGTGTTAACATATACAGGAATGAAATTCATTAGGTTGTCGAGTGAAAAAAGGCTTAGGATGAAGGAAGTGTAGTGTGTATCACCTAAGGCGAGTTTTGAGTCAAAATTCTTAAGGATGAAGGCTGGATCGAGATTTACAATGTGAGAACTCACAGTCTGCTTTCCCTGACAGGCTAAGCTATACATTACCCCCCCTGGAATTCAGAGAAACAGCTGTAAAGCAGTGATTTTTTCAAGAAGTCCATAGGATTTTCGAAAAAGATATCAATCCAACCGCCTCTCAAAAATAGGAAAATGACTATCACTGAACAATACAGTATAAAGGCTGCTGTGGACGTGACCTCAAATACACCTTTAAAACAACGTCCTTCAGTGCAATCCTTCCAGCCATCACTTCACTAAATCAAAGCTTGTTTCCACCTGATTTCCTGCCAGGGGGTGTTCAGATGACGACATAATTACAGGTTATAAAACAATTCATAATATTTCATTACAAAGTTGCCCTAACTTATTTCAGCACAGAATGTTGTCAGAAAGGATATATATCTTTCAACATATTTATTAATCTTCTACTTTCTCTCCATCTTTTATTATTAATGTAAGATAAATTGGTCTGCATCTGGGAAAACAACACAAAGTGTTGGCAGAGTTTCTACACACTGCAGAATGAGTCATATAAAAGCGTCTATATGGAAATGAATGCATACCAGCTTTGATATCCAGGCCCATAATTCATATGGAAATGACATCAAGAGCGGCCTCATATGGGAACATATAACGTCTTGTTTGTTATGCCTGCACGCTCCCCACTGTCACAATTATTCAGAGTGCAGTTGCGACAGCTTTTGTTATTTTTACTTTTAATGTGTTACACAGCTGTCCTGATCATCTTCACGGGGAAGTTAAACATTTCCTTTGATGCTTTTCTCTCAAATCAGTAACTCCTGAAATATGGATGCTAATATGACCTGAAGGAATGATATAATATTAAGCATTTTCCAAGAACTACTAGCGTCAAATAAAACCCTCTGCTTCTCAGGCTCATGATGATTTTTTTGCTCGCAACAAAGCCGCGGTGTCACATGACACACGGGAATGCCAAAGCCAGAGGCTGTGAGAAATAGATCGTAAATCCAGGAAAGGAAAGAAATGCAACAAAAGACAAAGTGCAACTCTCCACACCTCCTGTCAAGGTCTCACACAGCCCTCCCTTCTGTCACCCCTTCACCACACAAAATCAGCCAGATTTATTAGTGGCAGGTGACTCTCTGGATCGCAGCTAGGTTATGGACTGATGTGCTACAGTGCGGGGTATTACATTACCATCTGGTTGTGTTAAGCTTGGACACATTAAAAAAATTAAGTGCATTTTTATTCCAAATAAACTCGTCATTCTGTCCTTGAAAGTTGAGAAAGTAAAACGTGGTGGCAGACAATACAACGCAGAATGAAACTGTTATGGCTTTATTGCAGTAAATCCAGAGCTTTGTAAATCATACAAGACACCAACAACATTTCTGTTACGTTCATGCAGTCAAGAGGGCTGCAGAGGGGGAAACGAATGCCATGGTGTCAGACATCTGGTGGTAATATGTCCAATAGTGCCTTCATGTGGTGTGGGACTATTTCTGTGCTGCTTCACTTTAATCCTGCAACAGTGCTGCTCAATAGGTTTCCAACATTATAGAAGTATGCGGTAACACAATTTAAAACTCAAAGTAAAAGAAACACAGTGGCCAAATGATCAAATATATTCCACTTCAGATAATCACTACTCATTTTTAAAAATCCAAATAAAGATACAAAGAGACTGTTCAGTATAATAACACTGACCTTGTCTCGTTCCAGATTTCCAATTAGCAAATTAATTACAGGGGTTCATTTTAGGTTTTATGGTGTGAGGCTCCTCTGCCAGTCTTCATTAGTGCTGATTAGTGCCACCGCCACGGTCCGGCCTCTCACTGAGTCGTAAGCTGTGGGTGATTCCCCCATTGTTCTCCTGTTCGTGCTGAACTCGTAAAAAGGCAGCAATATATTCCTATCACGGCATTACAGTGTTTAGCAATGTTATAGTGACTCTCATTTTACCAGTTATTTCCAGATACTTTAAAAATGTTAAAGAGGAGGCAAAACCAAGACTCTCGCATGGACCTGTTGGAGACTGAATACCTGGAGGTGTAATTTTCTGCAGTGACATGTGAGACTGCTGCATATGGTGAGAATGAAGCCCAGTTTAGCAATATGAGTGTAATGCACACTCAACCTTGGAGTCTGGCATCCCCTCCAATGATGCCAATTGACGTCGACTTCGAACCCAAAGAAAATCTCCTTTCCGTCCGTGTTGTAGAAACAGATGGCTTGAATATCTCCGCGCAGATGCAAAACACAAGCTCGCCAGGGTTTCGTGTGCAATGCATTTCCATCATGACCGTGTTGATGCTAGCAGACAGAGCTGGGGATTGTTGTGAGGAAATGATGTGTGCAAACGCTGTGTCAGCGATGAAGGGGATGCTGATGCAAAGACCGTCTCAGTTCCCACCATGGAAGACCAACCACTGACACAGCTGGATTGTGCTTACGCCGACGTGGATCTGCCGCTGCAGGAAGCCAAGCAGAAAGGCTGAATTGGAATAGTTATTAAGTGGATTTCCAAAAACAGTCTGTGGGAGAAAATATGTTTTTGTTTATTCGCTGTGGCTTGAAAAGGTTTGTAAAGGATTGTAAGGAAAAAAAAAGTCTCAAATGAAATGAATGCTGCTCTTAAGATTTTGGTTAACGGTTAGATGAGGTCTTCCATTAAAACTGCATACGATCTGTGATCACATCAAACTGGTCCAAATGCAACAGTTACAAAACTGTAATTCCCCAACTCCTCTTTAACCAGCAGCAACAACGGCCATTTCTGCTTGTGCAGCTCATAAACCTCCACTTGCACATCTCAGCCAGGATCCCTCTGGTCAATGTTGTAACCAAACCGAGACAGACATAAGTTCCTTGAGCATTTAGATGTTCTGCTCTCTTTACTCTTGGAGGTGTGAGACCTCTCCTGTAATTATCACTTCATCAGTGAAGTGAAAGGAAAACAGCAGAAGATTTTTGTCTGGGATGGTAAACAGCTTGCCGGGTCTTTGCTGTGGTTGGATGGTGGACTTTGCTGCTGTCAGCCAGACAGACCGGCTGCCCTATATGCCTTTATGTCCTGAGTACCCCACAGTATGTATTTCAGGAAGGCAAAAGAGAGGCAGTCTCATCAGCGAAAATGGTAATGAAAGAGCTGACCGACTGTTTAAATTGAACTCATTCTGTCGAACATGAATATTTTAATGTGTATGCAGAAATGTGGGGCGTCTCTAGCATCTCTTTGGAACAATGTCAGGAAGTTTAATAAACCTAAACGGGGTTTTTTTTTTCAGCCATATTTTCACTTTTCTTTCTAATTACTGCCTCAGTGTAGTATGGCCACTTCTCTTGTATTGCACTTCTTGTCACTGTTGGTGAGGGTGTGGGCAACCACATTTCTCTCCTGATTCAGATGATACTGGCAGTTTTTCCATTGGAAAGCTTCACCATGTGGGCATAACATGTCCAAAGGTTCACATTATCATGTCCAGATACACCCTGACCCACCAGCATGATTCACCAGCGCAGCGATAAACACCATTGCTCATCGGCTTCATAATCACAAACACAGACAATTCTTTCACATGGAGGACATCCCCAACTAACCCGTGATGATGCCTTTGTTTCTGTTCTGTACCACAAGAAGCAGGATGTCCTTGTTTGGTAGCTAAATCTTAAACACAAAGTCATTCTTTAGTTTATTTTTCTTTTCAATACATTCATGCAACTATACAGCAAAAGGTACTCAAACCTGTTTCAACTTCAAATTCTTTTTACATAAAATTGCAGCCATATTAAATAATGAAAGGCAACACACTCTGCTGAAAATCACCTTATTGCATCCAGACCTTACTAAAATAATTTCACAGTGGTCCTAAATAGCATTATTATTAGGAACTGTTCTTTACACCCAACCAATTTTAATAGGTGAGTCATTATATAGACTGGTCATACTTCTGTTCAGTCTGCCATGCCACTTGCAGCCAATCTGGATAAGTGAATAAATAAATAAATAATAAATAGCTGGCAGTCATTTCAATATCATCTCCACTATCCATTTTTTAAATTGTTTATAAATGTGGTCTCATGCTGTTATGCAAATGCAACTGCAAATGTGATAGTTTCTCTGCATAAAGTTTACAAAAGCGTCCACAGTCAAACAGGATAAATACTAGGTAGCAGCATTAGTATTATCTGTTTACTGTCATTATCTAGTGTGTGGAATTGTTTTTCACAGCTTCTGAGCATGAAAGCTGACAGAAAAGCCCATGATGGTTAAAGGTCCAAAAAGTGAACGGTGTCAGGCCAAATACAGAATATAAAAGAGAAGTAAAAGCATGTGTTTTTTCTGCCCATTTCATTTTTCATTTTACGTGACTCCCGATCCAGATGTGGAAACCGGGGCATTTGTATGTGCAAACGTTTGCCTGTAAAAATCTCGAAGCGAAAGTGGCGTGAAAAAGGAGAAATAAAACATCAAGGAGTGCTAGAGGAGTGGTACCATTTGATTTTTAACCTCTAAAGACCTGCCTCAGCTCTTAATGACCCTTGAGCCGACATATCCTCAGAATCCCGGATCCCTGTGCTTTCACTCGGGCCCACGCCTGTCAGAGCCCCATATTTATGGACCATGTCTGATCACGGTGTCCACCTGTTGTTTCGCTTCTCTCTGCTAAAAAAGTTTCAATTATTTTCATAATTCATTGCACACAAGGTTGTTTTACTTCATGCCAATACAACAAACACTGAAAAAGGCTGCCTCTCTGAGCACAACACACATAAAGATTTAATACAGTGACTTTTTCTGCAGCATAAAGTGACCAAAAATAACGCATAACAGGATTAGACAATGAGTTGTTAGACTCTGCCTTCTGAGAAAGTGAAATTACCTATAGCTTATTCATCACATGCACTGAGAGAGTATGCACAGTAATTGATGTATATTCAGCTATTGACCCCAAGGTTTGCCCTGATTGCATCCCCAACCTTCTCCCCTCTCCCACCACCGCCCCATCGACCGACCTTCCACAGCCTCGTTCCTGACTTTGTGAGTGACGTGCGGTAACAGATTCTCAGCTCGGCTAATTAAAAAAATGTCTGAACCTCCTGGAGTCTTAGAGAGAGAGAAAAGGGCAAAGGTGGAGGAGGGAAAGTACAGAACGACTGAAAATAAAAAGAGCCAGAAAAGAGAAAACATCTGGGCCCTGGTGCTCATTAACACCTCTAATAGCGAATTAGAGGATGAGCATGAATAATTAATTTTCTCGGAGTGAGTTTTAAAAATTAAAAAGAGTAGATGTTTTCAAACATTAGATTTGGAAGCATAAATGAAGGACATAGAAAGAAAGGCTTGGACCGAATACTCATGGGACTCATCCTAGATATGATACATTCCTCATTCAGACATGAGTAATAATTGTCTTACATGCTTGCAAAGGTCTATTTACTGGTTTATGCTGGATGACAGAGTGTCTGTGGTTACGACTGTCTGGACTCCATCTGGCCTCTGACCCAAACCACAGGATACAGTCCACAGCCCATTAGCACTCATTCATTCCCTCCAACTCCACCAGGCTGTATGTCACTGTTGCCATCTATTGGATACATGAGTTCATATCCCTGCATATGCAACTCCCATGGAAAATAATTCATGCAAGCTCCAGCTAAAACCCACAATTACAATTGTAATGTTGGTACAGTTGCAAACACAAACTTGCTCACAAGGGGATTTCATCAATTCAGGCGAATTAAACCACAGATGAATCCAGGCTGAAACCTTGTAAATGGCCAAAACTTACTTACAACTACACTTGGCTGGATACTTTGTCGTGAGAGACTTCCAGACAATTTTCGTCACAGGCCACAAATGTAATAGAAGACAATCTGTCTACATCTTTAATAACTTGCAATAAGAAGCAGCAAAGATATCCAGATTTTAAACTGTAGCCATGAAAAAGACTTTGAGATAAATAAGTATCTTGTACTCTGATTGAATTCTGAGAGGCAGCCAGTCATATTTCTGTGGCTCCTATTAGCATCCAGAGTGGAGTAAATCAGCCGTGAATCCTGTAATCTTCCTCATCCATCATGAGGATGAGGCCATGTCAGAGAGGAGAACCAAAACCTCTGCAAACAGCACAGGGCTGGTGGTCCGCTCTGTGGATTTACAAGCACAAGTTGGACCGAATCTCATAGTTACGCATGAATACTGTAAATATTCTGTATTAATTATAAATGATGATGTCATTTTGAAAGAGCGCCAGTCCATTTACTTCCAGCAACACAACTAACCCAGTCTCCTGAGTAGTCTTTTAACTTGTCCAGCAAATTGTTGTAAGAACTCGGAAGGAGAAGATGCGAAAAGTTTGAGACGTTAAGGAAAGGACTGCACAGAGGGACATATCGAAGATGTGTGGACTCGAAGAGACAACTTGTGGCTAAAAATAGAAAATGTGATATTTTATTTATCAAGTACGCACACTCACACATACACACAGAATCTCACGCACATGCACACACACACACACACTTTATTAGTCCAACTCTGGGTTCATGTGCTGGCCAGCGTGTATGTGTGCATGTGTGTGAGATGTCAGAGAGATAATGTGTGCCCGCATGAACTGTAAAAGTGCAAAATCTTGCTCTGCCAGAGAGGGAAGCTCTGCCTCGCTCAGCCTTAGAAGAGATTTAGTCTCAGGTAGCAAATAATAGCTGGTGACATTATCACTTATATCAGCAGGCCGCCCTCATGCATATCACTGTACTCTGTGTGAGCTGCCAAATGGAAGTTTGTGCAGACTGCAGCGTGCTGCACTAAGTGTCCAAGAGATGAGTGAGATAAAGCCATTGCATTTTTTAATAGGTAATATTTTCACATTTTGGTGGTTAGTACAGATAAAGCACTTTTTCTATATGTTATATGCTCTGCTACAGGAAGAAGAGTGTGGTGATTATATCAAACCACTGGCTGCAATACAAAAAGAAGGAATAATACAAGATGTTTTAAAAATGTGTTACTGGGGCAACATCCAAAATAAATATATTCCTATTAAATGTAATGATATAAAAAGGCTTTTCCGTGCATCAAATATTGTGGGAACATTTGAACTGAGCTGACATATTGGTCATATATGCAGCAGAAACAAGCTGCAAACAAACCAGTCATATATCATCCTAATTTAATTTGATGCAACTTTGTTAAACTAGCAACCATATACATATTTGCATATCATAGCAGATGCAGAGAAACATTAGCATTCATTTGTTTCCCCTCGTATGTGTCTGATATTTTCTGCTTCGCCATCCACCAATTTTTTTAAGCAGCTAAATGCTCCATGGTTTTTGTTGTTGTCTGATGCATCTGGAAACAACATTCTGATGGGAGAAAATCAAAACAATGAGGATGTGAGCCGTCAGCCTCCTTCAAATCCACATAGTCATTTGATCCACTGATTAAAATATTGATTATAGCAGCTTTACTAACAAAGTGGAAAAAACCTGGGAGCTGAAGTCGTATTTGTCAGAAAACTGTCCTATGTTTGTGTGTGATGTGTCTCTGGATTAAGAGCTATAATCCAAAGCAGCACCACACACCTGTGTCTGCAGTGAATGTTGACAGAGTGAAACTATAACTGCATATTATGTTCACGAGTGCGAGTCTCCAGGTTCACTGAGAGGTATTGTTCTGGTAAATGATGGGACAGACTCAGAGCTCCTAAACACGTCATGAATTTATTACTCAGGCTGTAAAACGCACATGTGATCAATAAACTTGATAGGCAGGGAGAATGTAAAACAGCTTTTGTGCTAAGTACTGTATGAGCTGGTGCAAGAGAGAGAGGTTGGGGTCAAAGTATAGAACAACTATAAAAAACAAGTTGTGTGTTTTGCAAAAATAGTCTTTTCCTTTTGTTTCTTTTTTTTATATATCAGCAGCTACAAATCAAAGTTTGCCTGAAGAGTGCACAAAGAGTTGGCTTGAAGAAGCAGTGCAGGTTTTTTAAAAGCATATATCGCTTACAATTTTCTCACTGCTCTTTTGAAATCCAGATAGAATTTTTAAATATGAAAAACAGTCTTAATAATTAAAGATAAGATGTGGAATCCTTGATTTAGTTTTAGCATCAAACACTGAAAGTCATCTTTGAACTGTGTTGGGTTGAACATTATTAAAAGCAAGATGAGAAGAAACTGGGACTTGAAACCACTTTACAGAATTGGCGAGAATATCTTCAAGTAGCTAAATATAACAGCAAAATCAAGACTTCCAGTGTCATTGCCATCTAAACCTGTGAAAGATATCACTTTTCACGCCACCCTGAGACCGGCTCACGTCTCCTTGGGAAGGCAAGTGACCTGCTTTACGTTGACTTAGTGCCTCCTCCATCCCATTCCAGTCATTTAATCTTGGAACGGTATCAAGGTAGCGATCTCCCTTTAACCTCCACAGAGGGGACGGACACAAAGGGACACACTCCCCACTTCATCACTCAGCGTCAAGCAGTGGTGGCATGCCAAACAATCCCATTAGCTCACGGCCAAAAAGCCCGGGGACGGCGGCTCTGTCCTGAATCAACCGCAGCTCTCTGCTCGTTCGAACATCCTCTCTCTCTCCTCCCAACATCCATGCACTCGTGTGTCAGCATGTATAATGAACTCACTCAGAGCTACACCCAGCTTTTACTCTGAGGAAATAGCCAGTCCCATCACTCTGAGTAGCTTTTTACAACTCAACGCTGATCAATTAATGACTACCAATGAGACCCTGAGAGATATTCATACAGGAATATTAGAGTGATGCTGAGAGAAAGAGAAGCACGGGGAGATGGATAATTAACTATGAATTGCAACTCGCAGCAAATCCAACAGCAGAGAGGCACTTTTGCAATCGCGTCCATATTGATACCTCTTAAAGCTGGCAACAAAGGCCAAGGTTGCTGGCCTCATATAGATGATTTATTTCACTCTCACATCCAGGTGCCACAGAGAAATGAGCTGAGACTCAAACAGCAACCGGAGTAATCAAAGTGGCACACAATGTTTAGTGCTTCCCGGATCTTACTTCACAAGTAATGAAATAGTAAAACAAAGTTAGGGTAAAAAAAAAAAGGTACGAGAAATGATGACACTGTTTGTCTTGTCTTCTTAAGAAGAAGAAGAAGAAGGGATAAAGTGTAGCAGAGGGAGGAGGAGTTACTCACGGCTCCTGTCACCTTTCCACCTCCAGCTTCCCTTGTACTTCCCCGAGCCATCCCCTGGTACACAGACTCCACTCAGCACCTCCGCCAACACCACCAGCAGCAGCAAGGGCATCCGCCCGCCGGACATGCCTGCCTCCGAAGCTCGCATCAGGGCTACAGCGAGAGAGAGTGGAGGGCCCTGGGGAGTGCTGTCCCACGCTCAGGCATTTCTCACACAGCTGCACGGAGACATCCAAAACAACAACAACACGTCCTCCCTCCTGCTCGGCTTCCCTCGGAGCGTTAGCCCAGGGCCACGACACCGAAGCCCATGAGGGGTCACACACAAACTGCAGACGCCTCCTCCTCCTCCTCCTCCTGGGGAACTGGATTTATCCTTCTGAAGGCTTCACAGACTGTAATTCCAGCATTGGTAGAGAAGAAAAGTAAGCCTGGATTTCTGGAGCTTCACTCTCAAATATTGATCTGCTCTTTTTTTTTCCTCCCTCTGGGCTCTTCCTCTTCCTTCTTTTTTAGTGCCTCTTGGAGTTAGGGAGTCCTGGTCAAAGCTCAGTAGTAACAGCTCCCATGAGAAGAGATAGCAAAGGCAGAAATTGTTTCCTCTCTTGCAAAGCAGAAGTTGTTCAGGTCACCGTGTGGATCGCTGGCACTGATGGTGACACATCACTGATCCAGCAGCAGCCAACTCTTGTCACCCACACCAGGCAGCGACTGAATGAGTGAATGTGTCCAGGAGTGTGTGTAAATGCATGTGTGTCCTCCCCCTCTCTCTCTCTCTCCGTCCACCATCCACTCGTCTCAGATCACATGAGGCGGTGTTGATATGAAAATAAGGAATAAATCACAGAGATCAGTTCACTACAGAGCAGCCTTGACTTTGTCAACAGAGCGTCTGAGAGAGGGAGAGAGTGAGGGAGGGAGCGAGAAAGAGAGACAGAGAGAGTACATCTAGCAAAGGAGGGAGGGAGATATGGAGGAGAGAGACTGAGTGAGACAAGCGTGGGGGGTGTGAATAGCAATTTCTCAAGTGCAATGGCTCTTGCGCTTTTGCACGCTCATGATGCTCGTTCATGAGTGTATTTTCACTGTATTGCCTGGCTGAGCTCAACGGATGTAACCTGTGCATGACTGTGAGCGTGTGTGTGTATGTGTGCTACTGAAACAGGATTACTCTAATGCTTTCCCAGATTTAAAACAAACAAAAGAAGAGCTGTTGTACCTGCATGCCCAACTAACCGACCTACCTGACGTGCACCTGTATAGACAAGCACGCAGACCAGTCTGACCGGGTGACTGCGTGTGTGCGACAGTAAATCTGTAATTTGCTGCAAATTGATGTCTGCACCACAGTTTAGAAAAGCTGTTTAGCCTTATTTATGCCGTCAATGTTGATAGTATTTTCTTTGCATGCACTGTAGGTGTGTAATGAGCCTGATATATGCAATTGCACTGTGTTACAGTTAATGACAATATGTCAATATGTTGGACAGAAAGAATAATTTCAAACACCTTTAGGCTGATTCAGATACACATTAAGAGATGGGAAAGCACTCACAACCCATACAAAAAAATCTAATTAGTGTTTATTCCATCAAAAAATTTATAGCTCACATTTTAGCTTATACTGTAAAACAAGACAGCCAGTGTAGTCTTAGAGTTGTTTGCACCTGCAAGAGCTTTTTTCAGAAAAATAAGCTGAATGATGAAAGAAAGATGTAGTAATTTTCCAGGACTGTGTCTAACAATTGCATAATGCTGTGTTTAAAATAAAGTGCACAGATATACAGTATATATATAGCAGGCACACTGTATATGTGTGCACACACACACCACAAAGCCTATTTTTGCAAAAAACCAAGCTCAGCACGTCTGGGTTTAGAGTTACGCTGCTCGTTTCCTCCGCCTGCCCGGCCTGTCAGGAGGCAGGTGAGTGCAGGTTAACGTGGGAAACTGGAGGTGTCAGCAGCACCTCCCCCCCCTCTCTGCCCTCACCCGTGTCTCTCTCGTATGCCCTTCATTACTGAGGCGTAAAATGCCATTACTGAGTGTAAACTGCTATTAAACAAACACAATGTAATCCAAATAAATGGGAATTTACAGTGTGTGAAGGAAACATAAATCTGTGCGCTGACTTGTTTGCTCAATACTTTGTCACGAGCTATTACAAAATCTCTCTCTCTCTACATACACTGATTCAAATTAAGTCTGATTCCCTGGCATTTTTATTTTGTTGAATAATGTGGACAATGCCCTACAAAGGTGTCCCTATTTGTCAGTCATGTAATCCTGATGTAGTGGCCCTTAAGGACCATGCTCCTGGAGATGTAATTAATCGCGTTACATTAGCCACTGATGGAAGTCTGATTAAAACAGCTCTCTAATGATTAGGCCTCTGGAATAATTACCACTGCAGTGAGGACAGGGCACTTCAAGCCCTCAGGACGCCAATCTAACACTCCTACTACCTGCTAAATGTCACAGCTAATGCCAATTGCTCAGAGACTTGGACAATGCAATGCAAATTCTATGCAGGGCGAATCAGAGACCATCTTGCAATGGGATCACACCAATGCCAATCAACATACTGACGTTCCAATCCATGACTACTGAGTACCAGTGTCTGAACTTTTTGACTCACTGACCAACAGGAACCAAACAAACATATATTTTTTTTTAGCAGCCTCATCTTATTAGTTACATGTCATGAATGAGAGCCTTTCAATACTGAAGGCCACTGTGCCACAGACAGGCTGCTCTGGTGAATGAGTGGAGCTGCGTGTCAAAAGGAAGGCGGCAGATATAACTGAAGTTTCAATAAACATCTTATGAGTCTATGAGTCATACACCACTGAAAATGCCTGAAGTCATATCAGAATTTCACTTAATGGAGGTGAAATCAGTTGCTCTATCCAAACCTAAGCTTCTCTAACAGTCATTGTGTTGCAGAGTCAAACACAGCACACATCTGTCCTGTCTGTTTTTTCCAACTCTCTTTGCAAGTCTGCATTGAGATATAGTGAATTATTAGGCTACTTTATGAATGACAGCTCTAGTTTTAACTAATATCTCTGAGTGTATGGAAAGGACTGAAACTGGGATACAGTGATCCACGACTTAAAACGAATGCAGGCCAGGGGTGTAAATGTGGTCGGGCCAACGGACCCTTCCCCATTCCTTATCCCTCCACTCCCAGCAGCCTTGCTCGGACCACATCAATCTTCCAACTCGGCCTTCATTTTGATCCCAACTACACACCTGTAAATGTTTATGACTGCATCTTGCAAGGTGCTGCTATTGTGTTGACAAAATCTGTCCACAAACAGAAAGACAGACATATAAACACCTGGCAAAGTACAGGACTGCATTTTGCCATGATGACACATACACAGACTCACAGGGTGAAAACAATCCCAGCCATGGTGTCAAAGCAGGTAATAAGGCCATGGCAAGTTATGACAGAGGCAGCGTTTACAAACTGCCCACACGTAGCCTAATGTGTATGTTTTTAAGGTGTAGTGCATCTTTGTTAATATGCAGCCTGAGAAAGAGATTTACCTCGTGTTTACTCAGAGCCAAACGGTGGATAACATGCCCAGCAGAGACACATAAATAGCTGTCTTTGCCAGGTGACAGAGAATAGACACGTTGACAAAAGATGATTATGTCAGCCTTCAGCACAGTTATTATAGACTTAAGTCAGGCTCTTTTGTTTTGTGAGACCAGCATCACCATGTGAAACTCGTATTTTATTTGATTCCAGCTGAACTGCACACTCATGAAAAGCTTGTCGCCGTGCATTTCTTTTTTTTCTTTCTGCTTTACAATTCAGATTGTGCCCATTTAGTCATTTTCAGCAAATGTTGCTAACACGTCTACTTTATTATTCATCTATTCATATAAGTTATATGATATTAATCATTGTGTTATATGTGATTCTGATATGCATAAGAAATATCATATTCCAAATTTAATTTATCGGCCCGACACGGCTGCTGTATTCTGTAAAATATACATCATAATGTAACTTCAGTTGGGAAAAAAAGCTGCACAGCTGTGAGGGCACTTCACTGAAAAATTAAAAGAGTGCACAAATAAATCACATACATACTGTATAACAAATGACTTAAACTCACTCACATACTCACACATGGTGACTAACTCGCAGTTTTTTCTAATTAACATTAAAATTATGGTTTATCTCACAGCTGGTAACCATGAAAGCACTGCCAAGATACATGTAATTTATATTTGTGCATTCTCACAAAAGGGCAACAGGCAAATAAGAAGTACAATAAATCTGGAGATGCTTCTCCTGAACTAAATATTATACAGTTTCTTGCCTCCATAACTTCATAACACCGTTGATCTCTGACACATCCTTGGACTTGTTTATTTCCATCCATTTCGCTGCATCTGTCAGATTTCACTTCCTCTGGGATCAGAGGTCTTACACACATCTTGGCAGCTGCGGCGCCCCACAGGGTCAAACCTCTGCCTTATCTTGTCATCCTCTACACGCTCCCAGTTGTTTGTGTCAGCCATAAGGCCGACGTTATCTTTCAATTTGCATGCTGATAGCAAAAAGTAATACATATAAGCTGCCCCATGTTGAGCCTCAATCATATTTCGTCTCAAAAATTGACTTAAAGGGTCGAAAGCAAGGATGAGGCACAATTCTTCTTCTCTGAATACAAGGTCCAACTCTGCCCTGTAGCTTACTCATCCTTTCATGATAAGAACATTCTTTGTATCACAAGTCTTGGTTTATGGTTTGATGCACAATTACCTCTTGAGAACAACTTCAAAAACCCTCTAAGACCGTCTTCTTCAGCATCACCACGCTCCATCCCACCTTAACCTCAGCTGCAGAGGAGCCAGTTTTCAAGGCTAAACTACTGGAACACACTCTTCATTTGGATCCTTGGCAGGAGTTTGCAGATGGCTCCAGCATATTCAGTACAACGCTGCCATGAAACCAACACACCGGCTACAGACTTGCAGCACCTTGCCTGAAATAACTGCTCACCCTTGCAATCCTCCAAACCTCCCATCAAATGACTACCTTCAGGACTAAGCATGATAAAATGCTTATGCTTAGAAAAGTATTAAAATGCTTAGTATCATGTCTGTGCACTCATGTTTAAGTGGAGCAACAGTAATCTACAGTACGTGTTCTGGCTGGAAATTGCTGCCTAATGGTGTTGAATAGCACACACATGCATATATCGTTTCCACAAGCCGTGAGATATTCTCTGTATGACCTTGTGGATGAAACTGATTTAACAAGTGACGCCCAGTTATAAAGCCTGGTCAAGGTGGTGGTGGTGGCATGATTTTCTTTTTCTTGTCTTCCTCATTTTCTTTGAAATCTTCACATTTATCAATATCACTCTCTTGAGCTTAATATTATTTTCAGTGGGGCAGAACGTCGACACAGAGAAAATATAATTGAAGATCATTGTGTTTCAGAGGATGCGTCTCTCACAGCTCAGCCACCATATACTTGAAAATGAGATCCCCTTTGTATTTTTTGCTCCCCCATGTCAGTATGGTGTTTATGAAGCTCGCATTCTGGGTCCTCTTAGTTCTGCCAATGTGATGTGACAGCAGGGTTGATGGGTGGCACAAAGACGCCCAGCAGGGATGAACAGGCGGAAGGACTGGACATTAGTACACAGCTTGGAGCACAGCAAGAGATCCGGGGGGACTGGCACCCACTTTCTGACACTCATACATGCAGGAGGAAAAGCAGAAAAAAGCTGGCCCATGGGAAGAGGGATTGTCATAGATACAGAAATTTCAGTTTGAAAAGTTGTAGATTTGACTTTCTGTTGCTCGACTTGATGCAAAGAGAGAACATCCAGAAGAGACAATCAAGTCAGTGGCACACTTGATCAATATTAATCTTAGCACAGTGGTTGTTAATCTGTTTCAGGAACATTACTTGTTTTAAAAAGTTTGTTGGACACATCATTATTACGCCACCAAAACAGTACAGTCCTACTCTGGTTTACACTTATTTCAAAGAAAAATATGCTTGTTTGCTTCCTTGCTGTAAGTTAAATTATGATGCAACTCTCATACCTGGACAAAAGTCAGACAGTTTAAACAAAGGAAATATAGCATGTTAATTATTGAGCTGAGGAGCTGATAGGTGGATTTATGCAGAGACAGGTTCACTGCTTCCCCAATCATTAAGCTATCTGGCTGCCTGGTGTCACTTCATATTTAACAGACAGACATGAGAGTCTAGTCCTAATCCTTTTTGACACATACTCAATTGGTGACAAACACAGACAATATATTTAATGTCTGACCTCATCAACTTCATTCATTTTTGTAAATATTTGCTTAATCTGAATTTGATTACTGCAACATATTTCAATCACGTTAGCACAGGAGCAACAAAAGACTGTGAGAGTTGTGGACTGATCCAAAAACACCTGTTTGGATCATTCCATGGGTAAACAGGTTCGTTGGTGATAGTATCATGATTGGGTATGAAAGGTTCATCCTGGAAAGACTCAGTCGTTGACAAGCAAGGATGGAGAGAGGTTCAACAGTCAAACACATGATTGTATGGCCTCAGTTTCCACCTCTGTCATACACTCCAGCATATCCAGTCAGAGTTTTATTGGAGGTGGTATTAAGCTCACAGCTGCTAATCTGTTACAGTATCATTTTAACTTTGCACATTTATTAAATCAAGTGGGGTCAATCTGAATATGTGCCTCTGTAACTTTCTCAAACAATAGCTTACAGTTTGTCTTTATCAGTGCATCTGATTAGAATTTTAATTCCACTGCTTTGGAGGGAGGCAGATGGAGCATAAATTAGCCATCGGGACTCTGGTTGAACAGTGACACTGTGTGATGACAGATTTTTTTTCAACCTACATACCAGAGTTTCAAGTGATTCATATTTTATTACTGCCTCTACCTCAAGAATGCAGAGAGAAATCTGGATCCCTCCACATTTATAGAGATGGGGCGTAGGCCAGAGCAAAGAGTTACTGCATGACACACAGCTCAGTGACATCTAATCTACAGGTTGTAAATACAGATCAGTACAGGATCTGTGCTGGTTCCACGGTGTGTGGAGCTCTTTGGTGGAGTGCAGTAACACTGTACTGCACTTGGAAACATGTATTACTGCATCTGCTGCAGGGTCCCTGCTGTTTCTGAGTGACTTATGTTCAGCGTGGACGGAGGATGATAAACAGGACCACACCCAGCATTCTTTGCATGGCCAGGTTACGATGGCCCACTCAATCAACACCGCCGTCCCACCCACGCCTCCAGCCCCCCTATTTGTCTTCTCCAATACACACACACACGAAGGCACTCTCCAATCAATGAGAAGTCACAGGGGAAACCTGGCTGAAGGTTAATGGGTGCAGGGAAAAACACATGTGATCACTTGTGAAGACATGGAGTGAAAAAACTTAGACACATGGAGTCTAAATAAGAAAATGGCTTTGACTTGAAATGTTTATGTTCACTGACATAATTCTCAGGTTCTCTGGGAAAAAAAAAGTAAATGTGTGTTTGTGTGCCTTCAGTTCAGCCTCTGATAAGATACGATTTCATGGTTGTCTGTGATTGCAGCAGTTTTGGAAAATGCAGGTCAGTTTTCTCAAATCCAAGTCAAAGAACAAACTGAAGCTTGCTGACAGGTACAAGCACGCATTATTACTGCTCTGATAAAATACAGAAATCTACAGTCTGCAGGTTTTGATGCACGATGATTTATCCTAACGTTGACATTCGAGCGAAAGGTGCAATGACTAAATACAGCTTGTTGTTGAAGATTTTATGATAATGAACTGCTGTACTAATACCAGCATCTGCTCTTTTATGGAGACAAACAGGGCTAATGTCATTTGCCTCCACACCCACCACCCTCCACCCTCCACCCCAAAGTCCTGGTTTCATTCCCTGTAATGGCTGCCGTCAGCAGTCTCACCTTGCAGTGAGATTCCAGCCTGCAGCACTATCGTCCAGATCGCACAACACACTGTGATTTACAGCTGCTGTTGCTGCAGGGCCATCTGGACCATAACCACTCCTGAACACTCAGCATTAGACTCTCCTTCTCGCTCTCCTTTACTCTCTCTCAGTACATGCTTTGGTTGAATGTATTCTTTTGCTTAAAATCCATATTTCTCTCCCATGCAAACTCTCATTTTGGATGTTCTCTTATCTCTTTTCTCTCTGTCTTGACATATAGAAACATTCATGCACAGTTTCTGTATGTTATCAAACTGTAACTGGATTTGTTGCATAATTAATAGGTTTATTGTTAGATCACAAAATGAAGGATCTTTTGCAAATATACAAAGTAGAAGGCCATTTAAACAGTTTCATAAAATTTCAACAAATTTTCACCTTTTCCCACCTGTGCTGTGATTATTATGCATGCTTCAATTATGGAATAGAAAGTAACTGAGGGTCTTTACAATAGATTACTGAGTGTGCATAATGCCTTGGATGGTACAATTTAATTTCTCTCTTTCTGTCACACAGAGGAGTGAGTTCACACTCACAGCGAGGGTAAATTTGCTCATTTCCTTTCAAAATTTCACACAAAAAAAGAGCTTCCAGGGGCACTTCAGTTGTAAATTATGTTTCATGCTGGCCTAAAAAAGTCCACTGTTATTACTGCAGAGGTCCCTTGAGTGAGGTGCACTAAAGACACCTGCACTGTCCACTGTGAGAGAGAGTCCACACAAAATCCATGTGAGCACACCATCTGAACGCAGACACACCGGTACTGGCTTTCTCCCAAGTACATAGGTGATAATCACAAAACCCTCCGTGTAAATGTGCCTCATTCATGATTATAGGGGTGTCATAACGGTGTATCTGCATCTTTTAATGCCCCGTACCTCTGATTCAATGTGTCTCTAACGAGCCTCGTGCTGCAGTTTGTGTTCACTGGACTGTGTGATGAGAACCAGGTGAAACATCTGGTGTCATAAAAAGGTGTTAGAGCATTAAGAGCCGAGCCGTACAAGCTTGAAAAGAGCTGCCAAATATACAGCAGATGTAAGGAGGGTGCTTGCTGAGGTCAACTGCTGTAATATGACCATCAGCCAGCAGGAGGCAGTGTTGGATTCAGTCAATATTAAGGTGAACCACCTCAGCCACTGATTCCACCCCAGGGAGGTCAGGGACACTGGAGGCAGATCAGGGTTTAGGTGTTGACGTGACACCTGGCAGCTGGGTCCTGAATTAGACCCTTTTAGATTAGATCTGTAAATCAGCCGCTCTCTATCTACAAGATCACTTACACCGCGGATTGATTGGAATAAATTATTTACAGATCATATATGCGTACACAAGCCTCCATCCTCTAAGAGCTTCAAGGGCGAGCACTTTTCTTGAGTCGATCAGGTGGAGGAGAGCAGCGTGTGAGACACAGTCACACAGAAGAGTGGTGCCATTGACAGTGCAGTGATCTGATTGGTTGTACTTAACCCAAGGACAGACACATTCAGGACACATTGCAGAGAGAAGTGTTCAGGAAAATGTTACCTGCTTTACTCCACTGGTTATTTTTCACTTACACTGTTCAACTGGAAAACATTAAGCTTAACAAGTGGGGCAGTGAAAGAAGTGACTAAGGACTTGTTTTTTGTCGAAGGTTAGATTATATTATTGCTTCTGGAGAGATGTGACCATACAGGCAGACAGAGAGTCGATTTTTAGAAGACCACTTTTATGACTAACTTTATTTCTTTCTGGCCTTGAATTTCCACCTCAACTGTGAAACTCACAGCAGAAGACGCATGCATAGCATATATGCACATGTATGCATACATATACACCGTCTCATGTGTGTGTTTATGTGCGCCAGTGTCTTTCCTATTAAATTTTGTGTTGCACAGAGGGCCACTTCAGGCAAAACTGCACCTCACTGTCTTTTGTGCTGCAGCTACAATATTGCATACACTCAAAAAAAAAAAAAAAATCTCTAAAGGGCTGCAAAAGTTGTTCACATAAAACATTTACAACATAAAATTGTATTGGAATCCACTCTGGTATAAAATAAAAAATATTGAAGCTATATTTATTTGTAAATCAAACTTTAGTACCTGCTGTTGAGTGAGGTGGGGGATTCTGGGAAGGACGTGTGAAATGCAGCCTCTGGCCAGGAGGTGGCACTCTCTGACAGCAAATAAACCTTGAACAGGCATCTGAGAGAGTTTCACCTGGTATGCATGTTTCCTACCTCAGTCTGCAGCTATTGTTCACTTTTTAGAGTGGAATGATTAAAAAGGACACAGATAATTGTAAAAGAAGAAAATACAGTGTCAGGATTATTTAAAATAGTCAACAAAAAAAATAATATTAATGCATGTATCTTTAACTCACGCCACTGTCTTGATTGTATTGATGTCACGCTACAAGATGCATATTATTTCATTGTATTTGTGTGCTTTCTTCTAAGTTCATCCTGTATGTGCTCTCATATTTCATCCATCAAATATCAGGTGTGCTTCAGTTCCAGTTTGCATTATTAGACGTGTTTTTCCTTCCACTTCCAAAAGAGGGCAGTAGAGTCTCATGTTGTGAGACTCTCAGGGTTGCTCCTGTTTTTCTGTCCTCCTCATGCTGTTTCATTGGGACTAATTACAGTGTCCTTCATCAACAGAAAAATGTTAATGATTGATCTGGTTTGTTCCCAAATTGATACCAAAATGGCTGCACTGGGTAAGCGTTCACTAATTGGTCAAAGTAAACACACACATACCTGAAGTACATGCTGACATAACGCTCACACTAAACACTCAAGTCTCTTTCTCCTCATCTCCCTTCAGACCCCCCTATCTGTTTTATTTTCCCCGCTCTCTTTTACACTGTTTCCTCTTTCTCTCTCTCTCTGAATTGACAGACCAATAAGCCTTTAATCCCTTTAATACAAACTTCCAACAGAATCGCTTTTTAATTGCATAAAATAAACAGTGAATGTAACCCGATCTCCTCTCAGGATAGATTTAGCTCGCTTACAGACAGCGGATTAAGTTGAAAAGTAAGCCTGCAAGTTATTTTTGAGGAGAAAAAAAAAACAGGATAAAAGAGAGTGGCGAATAGCGCAGGATGTCACAATAATTCCTGTGCTGCATCGAGTTAGCCAACACATGAGGGGAATAATCATATGGAGATGATGGTGGTGGCTCTGTGATTAATGGGCCCATTTTCTTTGCACAGCTTGGATAGTGGGCCTACTTGGCCCCATTAGGAAAAAGCCTAGAGCCACCCGGTTTCTCTGTATGCCATTCATCAGGCAGATATGAGCAACAGAAAAGGTTTACTCTCCCACATCTATGAAATATGCACTATGGGATATACAGAAACACATTCCTGTATCCTTTCTACGCTGCTTTTTGATGCCATCTATGCATTTGAATATCAGTGTCAGAGGCTACTACCATGTCTCCAGTATTCAGAGTGAGATGGGGAAGAGGAGTCACGGCCAATCTCTTGTAATTGGTTCTACCTTGCTGTGCAGAATGGGAGGCAGGAACATGCTTGTGTATTTCCTTCCTTGTTTGATGGACTACAGGGAGCGAGAGCGGCAAACAGTGGCCAGACAGTCACAGAGACATGCCAGTGTCCCTTTTAGAGCTGTATGCAAATCCACTGTTAAATTTCATTTTTCTAATCCCTTTAATCAGAAACAGGGGAATAAAGCCAGCTGGTAGGAACCCATGTTAAGATGTAATTAAGCATCTGATTGAATTTCAGTGCATACCAGAGTGTGTGTGCCAAGGCGAGAGCAGGAGGAGGAGGAGGAGGGGGTTGAAGATAGACGAGGAGGGGGGGGTGGAGGGATGGGCACTTGTACACCAGATTGAGCGTTGGGGTTGGTGGGGGGACACATTGCCCAGCGACGGGGGACCTGCAGCTCGCGGCGGGCTTGGTATTTTCCAGCATGCTCCACTGCATGAGTGAACAGCGATCAGAGGCACATTTTTATACATTACTAGGAAGGCTCCCATGTCAATCATCTCCCTGCTGGCATTGGAATGGTTTTCTCCTGCTTGAATCTCAACATACGGTCCCAGAAAACAGACACGAACGCTGCCACGACAAGTCGCCTCTGTCGGCAAATACGTGAAGAAGAGCAGTGCAGAGGTTGTTATAGTACGTCGTTCGTCTGTTATGTGGATTCTGATGCAGCTTTTTCCTCTTTCGTGTCATTCAACAAAGGTTTGCTATCAACACACACAACTCTTTTGGGGTCAATGTTGACAGATATACTGCATGCACACATTCTGCAGCCCACCTGGGAACTGGCCAAACACGTAACCTAATCCATGTCTAGGCAAGCGAGAACACACACACATAGACACACACACGCACAAAAGGGTCTGTAATGAAATTCATTCACTCAAAATGTATTCACTCCCAGACAGAGACAATATAAAGGCTGGTCTGGAGAGAGGGAAGAGCTGTCACACCAGTTTAGTTGGGCTTGTATATAGAAAAGATCCATTACTGAGGCCTTTCATCACCAAACATCGCACGCTACCTGTGGGGCTGTGAAGCAGAGCGGGAGGAGGTGGGCGTAGGGGGTGGGGGGTCACAGGAAAGAAAGGCACACAAAGACAGGTGACAGAACTCGACAGGTCATCATGTGCGTACCCTCCCACCGTCCTTTCCCAGCCATCCTTCACCCTTGCTCTGTCAGCGCCCAAGGCCCATCTGGTGAACAAGCTGCCTGCTGATGAACAGGGTTAAAGGAATCAGGGTTAAACCAGCCTGACCGCAACTGGACTAAATGCAATGTTGCTCAATATTGGTCGAGGATATTATGGAAATGACTGCATCGTTTGCCTGTTCCTAATCATTTCTAACCTTGTGCCTGAGCTTAAAGGCCTAGTTTTGAAAGTCTAGATAAAATGGTTAAAAATGGCTTCAGCATGACAATATTGCTTCCATCTTATTTGGACTTGATACATTGTAAGTACACTTATATTTGCATTTTCACAGCAGTTCGACCCCCGTTTGAGGTTTATTTAATTTACTTCTGGATTAAATCTGCACATTGTGACTTCATTACTATGAGCGACTTGCTTTGTTGTGGTAATAACATGTGAGAAGAGAGAGTGACATCTGAAGCCCAGACAAGAAAAAGGCAATTCTTTTCTTTTCTGTCTTTACATCGACAGATTTAATGCCATGTTTTCACAAGCATTTCTTGCGCACGTAAGCAACTATGGCTCGCTCTTTGTCCGCCAACCACAAAGCAAAGAGGAGCCACTGTGTGTTTGTTTACGATTCATTGTTGGAGATCGGCGGCCTCTTCCAGGGAGACAAAAGGACGTGGGTTAAGCAGTAGTTCAGAGGAAGGTGATGTATGATCAAACGTGAAAGCAGTATTGATTTTCCTCAATTCTGTTTGCTCCGTTTGCCACTATTAAATATGGATTCTGCGCAACTGCCATCTTGACTTTGTCTTGAAATTGACACTCTCTCTATAAAGGGCTATAGCTTTTTCAATAAAGCCCTGTGTCAAGAGAGAGATCGGCCTGACACAGCCAGAGACTCGCCGTTTGATTCGCTTCAGAGGCAGCACATCAATGCCACAGCAGCTCAGGTTAAACCACATCAAGACCAGCGGTAAGAACGAGAGCTGGGATGACAGAACACCAGCGAGCAGGGTGAGGGGAATGTCGTCTTATAAAGGACATTTTTATTAAGATTATTAATGCCCTGTGCTCATGTGTTCACGTGGGCACACACACACACAGGCACACATGTTGTTTAATGACAAAAAGGTTATGAAGGTAATAGTCATGGTAAGTGCTCCCCCTCCAAAGACCTGCTCCGAAAATAAACACACAAGGCCCAGTAAGTGGAGGGAATTAATCTTTGTTAAATTGTGCTATGGCACTGCCCCAATCCCCCTGTGATGGTGACACTGTGTCTGCTTCCCACCCACTCCTTAGTTAATGTAGCTCAACTACTGGCCTTCAGCGCTATCAGGAAATATCCGGCTGGAAGGAGAGCAAGAACAGTAGGATTTTTAAAATGAAAGTGTTTTTTTAAAAGCACAATATACTGTATATATTTGAGGATAAATAACATTTTATTGTCATGAATAAAACAGGCAAAATAACAGCCTATGTCAAAACAATGTATTTCTTGTGTGTTGCAACAAAAGCCAATAACACATAAACCAACCAAGCGACCATTAAGTAAGCACATTCATTTAAAAACTGCATCCTGGGGTTAATACATTTTCGACTGATTCTTCCAAAACAGGGGCATCTCTGTGAGTTGAGACGGCAGCCACACAACATCCATAATGGCCAAACATCCCATTCACCGCCGTCCCCACCTTTGTCTGGAGATGAATAAATCCAGGTTGATCTCCATCTAATGTACTGTTTATAGCCATTTCCTGTGACAAATTGTACTCTATTCCCTGAACGCCACGTCCTTGTGAAGCTGTTCCTGCATTGCAGCATCCATTAAATACGATTGTTTGATTAATTAAAGAGTTTCTCTGACTCTTTACACCCATTTCAAGAACAGGTGCTGCTCAGTTAGAGGACAGACATAAGCAGATATTTTAATGTGTGTGTCAATTTGGGTGTGTGATGGTTCCTAAAAGTTGCACACTGACAAAGTGCAAAAAGAGTTTCCTTCAAGAATCACCTTTAAAAATCTTGTGGAAAGCCTGAAAAAAGGAGCACGAGATGAATTATCACATATTGGTGTAATGCGTGTGTGTGTCCAATGTGTGTGTGTCCATCCTGCACTGATTGACAGGTCTTTGGATACTTAGACTCGGCACTCTTAAAGTGTTAGTCACACCTGTTGTGTTTGTTGTGTGTAAAATTAAATATGCATGGATTTTTTTTTTTTCAATTATGATAAACTATGAGAAACACAAAATGCTGATTTCAATAATGTCTAATACTCTAGAATGGCAGCTTTTAATATCTACTGCAACTGTGCCCTCCATGGGGTGTAATCTTATTGTAAAAGCAATGTGTTAGAGGGCAACATGCTAGATGCACATTAAAGACCTCCCATTTGGACCTTCAGATTAGCATACATAGAGTCACAGATGTATCCACACTGAAATATGCAGACACCCACCCACACACACACACACACACACACACACACACAGGCGAGCACATGGCCATACAGGTGTGTTATCCCTACAAAGCCAGTCTCATTATTCTGTGTCCCCTGACATTTCAGCACTGCAGAGGGCTCCCATATTAATCTTGAACTGTGCGTCTCCTTTTCCCTGCACATTCCTGCCCCTAATGACAGTTTTATCATAACTTATTATTGCTGCCCCAAACCTGAGCTGAAATTATGTAAATGCGGCATGTTTGGTGCGGGAAACATCTTTATGTTTTGCTCAACGGTCGCTCAAGCGGGAATCTAATTCTGCTCGCCGACAGCCTAAATGAATCGGCTTGTTACGGTTTGAATAATGGTCTACGCAGCGGGGTCGGCCGGCTGAAGGTTAAGAAGGAGAGACCCACTTAGTTAGGTGCCACCTTATCGGATTGTACCCCCGCCTCATTCATTACTTTCCATCACTTCCCTCATTTGCAATAAGCAATATCATTACAGGATGATTTGCCTCAAACGTGGGGCTGAAGTAACATCTCGAGGCGGGTATAACTGCTCCACGATTTGTAATTTGGGCTGCAATATAGGCCGGTAATAAAGCTTCAAATTCACTCTCATCCACACACCCGCCCTGCCCTCTTTGTTTTGCCTCGTTGTCTCGCACACACATCAGGGCAGGAAATAACGCAGAGAATAACACAACACCTCGGCTTTAATAGGATTTCCTTGAATGCACTACATCTTAATTGCCATAAAAGCATTACAGGTGTCCAAAGTCTCTGCTTTTTTCCTGACTCTCCATTTGCCAGCCTTGGACTCTCTCTCTCTCTGTCTTTCTGATGCTCACTCTCTCGCTCTTCCTCTCCCCCCCTTCCTAACAGGCCTATTTGCAGTCAGTGACACCAGACTCTGGCCACCCTATTTATTTAGGTAGTTAACAGAGCAGCCTCACAAGCGGCAAGCCTGATTTCCAATTACGCCAAATATTTCTGCCTGTGAGAACAACTCTGGCCTTGAGAAGCCTGTCTTGATGTGAGAGAGCCTGTGACCCCAGACGGCTATGCAGAGATCATACGTTCAACATGAGCGATCTCAATGAGTTTGGATCTATACATTGAAAGATGTCTGTTCTCCCAGTTACACTTTAATTCATTGCATACTTGACAGAAATACTTAAAGTAGGTTGAGTTAAAGCCAAGGAGGCAGGGGTTCTGAGTACAGTTAATTCAGCCTCATCTTGACAACTTGGACTGGCTTATCAAGATTGCATGAATCCCCCAACCACTCACTGCCACCATGTGGTAAACCATTGGTGGGCACGTCTAACGTCTTAATGGTGTCCCACGTGAAGGAATCCAATCCTCTGTAATTAGATAAATGTCCCCTAACCACCGTTTCAGAGCATGCTAGCACGGCTAAGTGTGTGAGTCGCAATAAATTAGCAGCTTGTGATGAAATTAAAAAAGATCAAAGACCTATTTTGATAAGTAAGCCTCCGTCCCTATCATCCATCACTCACGTAGCATGGATTGAATGCACCCAGGGAGCAAAATAAATTGAGTCAAGAATGCAAAGTATAACATGTGATATGCCTCTCTGGTTGACATTTAGCACCTTGCGCTTCATTTTCTGCCTGAAAATGTCACTCGAAGAAATTAAAAGTTTCTAAATCCTTGCCCTTTGCCGTGAAGTCGATAGTAAAACAGCTGTTTTTGGGGACAAGGTTGCTCAGGTGAGGCCAATTAGAGAGAAACATTATCCTAATCAGTGGGTAAGAACGATGAAATAAAGACGTATCACTCAAATGAAATCAAATTGGAGGAAAGGGAAGTTTGTGGCTGGACTGAAAGGAGCAGCCGGTAATGCTCATGATGAACTCACACTGTTTGCCATTGTGATAATAATCACAAGTGCAAACACAACACAGATAGTCTCACTGCTTGCCACAAGGTGTGTGTGATAGGGGGGATGGGGGTTTGGTGGTGGTGGTGGGTGTGGGCTGCTGGGGCAACAGACAACAAGCAGAGAGATATAAAGAGAAAGACAGGCTGTGAGACAGAAGGAGCCTCACACCTGCAGACGTGTCAGAGCTGGAGGTGGATGCTGTGGTGCATGTTGGAGCCCCTTTCGTCTGCATGGTCATTGATTGTGAGACAGCTGAGGATCGGTACAGTAGCCCGCAGGCGGGGACAGATGGGCTGCTGGAGCACACCGGCAGCACCGACTCTGTCTGTGCTTTAGGGGCCAGCCGATCCCAGATGGGTGGGAGGACAGGGGACATTGAATTATGAGTGATGCAAAACCAGTGGGTAAGCATGCCGGAGCATTTGTCATGATTTGGGTAAATAAAAAAAATACACATCCACAGTGAGTCCAAGCTCGATCTCCACACATGTTCTTGGAGATGTTCACATCAGGAAAAAGCTGAGAGAGCATTTCACAATGTGTTTAAGCTTCTTTCAGTTTTCAGGTGAGCTGCTTCAGTCTTTTCCTTGCTTTTTCCTGTTCTGTCTCAGACATACAGCGTTCTCTAAAAATAAACAAAGAATGGCCTCTCACCTTCTCTTGGCACACACACAACCACATTATCACACACATACATACACTCTCCTCTATTTCTCCTGAAC
Source organism: Centropyge bicolor (assembly GCA_037975185.1). NCBI lineage: Eukaryota > Metazoa > Chordata > Actinopteri > Pomacanthidae > Centropyge > Centropyge bicolor. Next base: position 258,762 of record JBBMOC010000039.1, on the reverse strand, counting down.
TGGAGGCAACTTCTTATTCTGTAGGCACGTCTGTATATTTAGGTGAGTGGAGCTGGAGTGCTTCTCCTTGGCTCTAGGTCAGGGGTTTTGTCCGCAAGGGACTCAGACTTCTGCAGGCTTCTCAGTGCTCTAATGGGGCACAGTGGGAAAAGAGGTTTCAGCCAGGACTATCTACCTCCCGTGGCAAGCTTAATTGGGTATAAAGAGATGTAGCCCTCCCTGTGCCCTCCACCCTGGGGTAAACTGTATGATATGTTTAAGTATAAGGCTCCGGATGTGGTGTGCAGGTTAAAGCTTGCATTGCCTGGAAGGGAAGGACAGCGCCAGAGCCTTTTGTATTCTTGAAGCGTGCGGGACATTACTCTCACATGAACCGTTTTCAGTTTTTCCTGATGACCACAGTGGTGCACTTAGGGGTCTGTTGGAATTACCCCTGTTTCAAGGGGAAACTGGCCTTTACATTGATGAATGGACTGGAATGTCACCGCTTCTCCCGCTTTCTTCAATTCCTTCTTTAAATAGATAAATCAAGTCAGAGGCCATTGGATGTGTAACAGCACTGGGGCATTTTCAGGGGTACTACTGAACATAAAAGCTCCACACACACAGAGAAAAACAATCCCAATAAAAAGGCAGATAAATCACTCTGAATCTGCAGGTCAATACTATTGAACAATAAACGTCTTTTTCACCGTTTCTTCATCAGTGGTCGGAGAGGGCCTGGCTGGTGGGATGTGGTGGGGGTGGCTCAGCATGGAGGGAAGTGTTAATGTGTGTTAATACACTAAAAGCCATGGGGCCTTTTCTATGTGATGGATTGTCACTACTAAATTAGTGTGTGTGACAGTTCTAGTGCTGCACTATAGGTCAGGGAAGAGCTGCTATGGCAGGTAAAGAAAGCAATATATAAATTTAGGCACAGGATGGAAACTGGGCCAAAGATTAGCCAGTGACACAAACGTACATTTAGTCTAAATTCAAAGATGCATGGGATTGATAGACTATGCGGAACAGAAACATTAAGGGCCTTTACATGTCCATCAGTACAGCAGTGGTAGCAGTTTTTGGATTATACATCTTATCCTGGTTCCAGGAAGCTGGATAAGCCCTTATCTCAATTTTGGATAAGCTACCTGGTGTATTCTACCGTGACATGTACACACTTTATCCAGGTTTCTGATCATTGAGTCATATGGGCAGACGCTTCCTCATTTCTTTTGTTATTTCAGCTGTTGGCCAGTAATACAAAGGAAATGACAATAAACAATCTAATGGTGAACTGCAGACTAAAAGTCGGAGTTTGACAGTGGTAATGTGGAGAATAAATTGTGTTGTTGCTACCGACTTCCATCACAGCAGAAGACGACAAATCAAGCTGAGAAGCAAATGTTCTGGTAAATTAAATAAATTCAGTTCATCCTCAAATGGACAAAAAAAAATGAAAGACTTGCTGAGATGTTGAGAAATCCAGTAGACACATTCTCATAAAATATACTGTAATGTGGACACCTATGCACCAGAGATGAATTCAATAGATTACAAATTTATGTCATAAATTACAAACACGGACCATTGTAGCAGAAAGAGACAAGAAAAATTCAAATATCAGAAACCTGGATTTGTCATTTTACATTTAGCAGGGTTAACTTTACCATGTTCACCATTTCACTCATTAATTTAGCAGAATTTCGGACAAAAACTTAAGTATTGGACAAATTTATATTTTGACCTCATGACAGTACAAGTTAAAGTTACGGGATCTCCACAGTTATTGCAATTCATCCTGAGGGCGGTGTGAGTATCAAAGATTTATGGCAATCCGTTCAATAGTTGTTGAGATATTTCAGTCTGCACCAAAGACATTGCCATCCCTCGAGTCACACAGCTTGTGTGAGTAAAACACAAAGACAGAAGTTCAGATATATAAAGCAGAGATCGACTTGGAAAGGTATTAAGCAGAGAGACAACTTTGGAAAATGCACATTTGCACAGAGAAACATTTTGACAAACATTAGGACGCACTCCATTTCCCCATTATCTATCCGTTATCTGTTCCATTCGGTTTCCAGACACAGGGAGTATTCCTCAGCGCTGGGCCCGGCATAACCACATCACTGATGGTAAATCAATACTGAGCAGCCCAGCTCTCATTGAACATATGGCAGAGGAGCAGAAACATCTGGAAATGTCAAGATTTCTGAAAGCTGTGGTTGCAGAATACACCACATACACCAGCCAATCGACAGGTACAAAGAGAACATATAGAAAAAATGGGCGTAAAAAGCTGACCTGGCTAACGTGTCACGAGCCCAACAAAGAGGGTAATGAAACAGAATGGAACCAATGTAAATCTTTACTGCGGATGTCTGCGGTGCTGATGTGGTACGGCGGTGAGGGGCCGGTGTTTGACGGCACGTGTCAGATGCACTGAGGATGTGTCACGCTGGAGTGATGTGAGCCCTGTCAGCTTCCTCGCTCGCACCCCGTCCCACAGCGCTGCGTCAGCCACCTCGCTATTGATTGTGAGGCTTCTTTGGGGAATTCGGCCTGATTCGTCGACGCGGGAGCAGCGAAAAAACCAAATAGAATGAATAGAGAAATCAAATGTATAAATAAGCAATGTTCTGCATGAGGGCGCCCAGGAATGACACAATGACACAGTCACCTTGACATAACCCTGCAGCTCCCTCCCAGAGCAATCAGCGCTGACTGGTGCTGTAAAGCCTTTACACACTGACACACTCACATCCCTAATGACTATCTATGTGCTTTTAAATGGACAGAGCGCCGGCGTCTTTCACTGGGTTCAGTCGGAGGCTTTTTTTCAAAATGGCAGGGAAATTTCTCCATCGATTTATATCGCTACTATAAAATTATAAGACAAGTGTTAAATCTGTCATTAAAGGCCTCATTAAAGTCTGTAATTGCTAAGCTGGATACATTCGGAGCTGTTAAAAAGAGAGCGTCCCGCCATTCGTTACTCTTACTGTCACAGGGTATCTGAGGGGAGCACGGTGACATCTACTGAGAGAGACGTCTTTAAAACAAACCCCATTTGAGCTCTTGAGAAAAAGGGGACAAAGTCTGGGCTTTAGCTTCACCCGCATCGCTTCATGTTTCTCCAGGAACTGACAAAATTGAAACTGAAAGTGACAAAAGAAGATGGATGAAGGGCTTAAATATCAGATTCATTTATTCATCCCACGGGTGGCAATATGCACTTTAAGGAGATTCAAGCAGCTTCAGCATACAGGGCAAAAAAACCCACCTCGATATTGTTATTAATTTCACTCCGTAGGTAAATCACACTTCATCACCGCTCATGAATAACTTTCTCTTTCTACTCTATAATTCATCTCTCTGGTATGATAAACACAAGACTCCTTCCTCGGAGCAGTCAAGTTGGCCAAAAACACATGAATGAAAGATTAAAAGGCATTGTCTGAAATGGGAATTTCTGCGGTTCACAGTCAGACTATAGCACCATTGAGCGAGAACGCAGCGGTCCCATTCTCATCACTATGCTTTGCTTACTGCTGTTGCTGCTTGCTGGGTCAGGAAACATGAGCTCAGCACCTTGGCCTCTCCCTCAGACATGCACAGAACGGCCGTGTCAGCACGCTCTGAGGACAGTTTCTGCCACGGTCCACTTGTTCGGCATGCAAAAAGCGTTTACCATGCTTCGCTGTGGCTGCACAGAAAAGCGAACATCGGTTTCACACTATACTTCACGATGCACACAGAGCCTTTTGGAAAGACGTGCAACATGTAACAAAGGCTCAGTTCGCTGTGTAGTTTGGTTCTCCCGTAGTTCTACTTCCAATCAGTAACAGGTAAAGATGAGCCACCCCGCGGCTCTCTCGGGCCCACCTCCACTCGGCGCACTCATCATCAAAAACAGCTCTGATCAAGTGATTAGACGAGTGGTGTATGGGTGGATGCCTCAGAGAGCCCAGCCACCCTTTCCTCTGCTCTCATAACCCTGGGCGGTCAGGATGAAGAGAGAGAAGGGTGAGGACAAGGCAAAAGATACTTCGAATGACAGTTCACTGACAGCAAGATTAATGACCCAACACACAAAGGCCCGGAGCAGCGCGGCCTTTTGATAAGACACCCTGGACCCCCTCCACCACCTGGCCGCAATCCATACAAATCGAAGTCCTGTAGATTCCAGTGGCCAATTAATAAGCGGCCCTGGCCAACGACGACATCCCCCCACCGCCCCCGTTCCTGCCGGCACTTCATCTAGAAAATCTGATAGTGTATCATGGACAGAGAGAAGAAAAAAGACCTGTCAGAGATTGTGAAGGGCAGTTATCTATGGTAATGCCCTGGTTTTAGGACGGGCGAGTGGAGAGGAATGTGTGAGTAACTGTGTGTGCGTGTGTGTGTGAGTGCATGCGTACGTTGGCGTCGGGCAATTTATGAGCAGAGCAGAGGTAAGTGGGCAGGTTGAAGGCCTTTTCAGCGCTGTTGTTCATATGGAAATGAGAAGTAATGAAGTCAACACTGTCAACTTCACATCTCTCTGCATTGTCATAGTGATAAAGGGCACTAGAGGTAATTAATTTCAGTCAAAACACTGAATACAGAACGGCATGGAAATGATGCCAAAGACACTGAAGAGGCTGCATTGTGCCATTGTCAAGTTTTATATCCTCACAAATCTGTCACAGTGCAGAAGTCTTTAACTGCCCATACTGCCCAGTTTTCACATAATGCAATAGGAAAGTGTGAATATCGCAGCCTTGCTAAATCTCTGGGGCCAGATGCAAAAAAACAGAATCTGTTTATGCACAAAGGCAGCATATGCATAAGCAGTGTTTGCACCCAATGTGTAATCCCCTGCATACATATTGTTGTACATCTCATTATAGGGCGCATCTCACTCATCATGCGGCTCAATCATTGTGAAATTATGCACATGTGCAGGAGCCCACTCCCACAGTTAGCCACAGATGGATGTTGACACACCCACAGTCAACCGTGTTTGGACATAAAACAGGCTCATTCTGTCCTTCATCTGGCGCGGCAACGTCCTTTAACGCCGCCAAAGCAGCCTTTGTGTCGTTACACGCAGCTATTATCCATCAGCATGTTGTGTCAGCCTGTTGATTTATGACGCGTGAGTAGGTCAAATGTAAGATCTGATGTCAGTCATTATACAAATTACTATAATTCCACTGACAACATCTTTACATTTTAAAGTTTTAATCAAAAAAAGATGCACACATGTGCAATTTCCTTTGTCATATAATCCTCCTCTTTGCCACACTGGTGTATTTCACACTCAGCTCACTGATAAACGTACATGCATGCAGGTTGTAAAGCCTGTATCGAGTGAAATTCACTGCTTATTCTTAAAAGATAGTTTACATGTTTTAAAGTCTTTAAATAATTATGCAAAAAGCTGATTTGAGATTTTAGCCTTCTGGACTTTTTGAAGCCCAAAATTCTCTCTGTGTTATTTCTCTACCACAGATGAACAAGTACAGAGCCAAGAGAAACTATAATTTGACAAAAAAAAAAAAAAAGTCATAAGTTTTTAAAGACATATCTCACTATAAATTGAATTAGGATTGTTTTTTATGAGGAAAACATTTTACAAGAGATCCCAAAGTTCCTAGAGGTTCGTAGACATCTGAGGATGAGAACTGAACATTTAAACATATGAGACTAATGAAGCTTGTTGTGTCTTTATAGGACCTATAATTACCTGAATGCTGACTTTTTAAACAACCACCAGCTGTAACTGCTACCTCTAATAAACTCAGAAATTCTCAAACAGTGGCCATTAATTAACCATCATATCCATCCAGGCATAAAGAAAACTGTGACTAATACTAATGTTATACCAATAAAAAGGGCATGAAGGATATATCAATATATTATTTTGAATAGCTGCTGCTCACGGGGCACTGTAACCTTCAAGCTACGCCTCGTGCAGTCGACTCCACAGAGCTGATAAAAGCGAATGCTGAGTACACAGCTGCACTTGTGCACCAAAGCCTGAAGGTGTGACAGACACAGGCAATAAAACTCAGCAAAGAATGGCAAGATGGTAGAGGCAGCTCTGTTCTCTCTCGCCCTTACTGTCAGAGACATGACATTAATATGAGGCACAGGGAGTGGGGGAAGTGCACCATATGGATTCAAGAGGAGGCAGAAAAGGAGCAGAGACGCTGACACTTGACATAAGTCACCTGAATGCGGTCGGGGGGCTCTACCGGCATCAGCATCATCACCGTCGCCATCACCATCAAGCTGTCTATACCAACAAATGTGTGCTGAATGCAGTGTGTGCGTGCAGGTGCGGGAGTGTGTGTATGACTGAGTGCACGAGGGCTTTCCCTTTTCTTGAACGTCGTGGCCCAGCTGTGTGTGTTTAACCCCCCATACTTGGCCCCGCCATAGGTCCCCCTCATCCAGGCAATCACATGACAGAGGCCAACGTCCTCTCAGCATCCTTGAGCGCCCGTGATGGGCACCCAGCCAGTGACTGATCACTGGCCCGTTCTCTCTTGTCAGCACTTTCGCTCATCCAGCTCGTCATCAATGCTGCGCGGTAATAAAACCAATGTCATCCTGCTCCTTGTGAAGTTCACTTGGAGAGATAAGGGTGGAAAATCTGCCACTGGCTTTTTGTTCCAAATTAATTTCCCACTGTCTTTGTGTACACCGTTTCCTTGGTGCCATTTAGCGCTGACAGCGAGCTAATCTCGTGTTTCCCTGCCTGATTTCAGCCTTCATTAGCAAAATTTGCCGCTTTAAAGTCATTTTCCATTTGGCTTTAATAGTGGAGTGCGTACATGTGTGTTTCTAAATGGAAATAATTGATCAGGTGAGGTTGTTCCGGAGCAACAGGAGTACCTCTTTCGTTAATTAAAGCTGCATGTTGCTGCCGTAAACATTAGGGAAATGGGGCCATACATCAGACTTATTACCTGGACATGATCGTGAGAGCGAGGACTTTGTCCAGGGAAATCTCTTATTGCCAGTCAAACAGAGGCTTCGCTGCTGATGAGAGCACCTGGACTATCTGCCTCATGTCATCCGGATGCGGAAAGTAAGAAGCTGCGGCGTTCGTGCGAGAGTTTAGGGAGAGATGGAAGTCATACAAAAGGGCAAACACTGAGCGAAAAGTTTGTCTGGCCATAACTCACGTCGGCGCACAGACAGGCCTATTTTCTGTTTTTAATCTTTCTGCTTACTTACCATTATATCAAAACAGGAAAATTCTTTAAGTCTAGACAGTACTCCTATCTCCCAACGTCCCCTAACATTTCTTATCCAAATCATTACGTGTGCAGTAGACAGCAGTATGTTGGGACTGGGCTAAGAGAGCCTGTGGAGATTATGAGGGTGCAGGTGGGACAACAACATTAAGAGCAGATAAGGGAAACTCATAAAATAGCAACATTTCATTTCCTAAAAACACAATAGATGCCAGGGCTGCCTGACAGACTACTATCAGCGGGACTGTAGAATCATAGCCTGGTTATCGTTTCTGTAAATGGAAAGGTAGACCGGGACCACATAGGCGGCTGTGGCTGGAATGCTGATGTTGACGTGCCGACAAACTTTTAACGCAAGAACTAAAAAATGCAACGAGTTAATTCATTGCATTCAAGCTACAAATGTGGAAGTGCTTTATAACAAAAGCTCCTACATCCTCTTCCTTCTTTTCGACTCCATCCATATTCTCTCCATGCACCTGACCTTCTGCTTTAGAAACACAATGCACATTAATATTTCATGTCACAAACACAGATGCACATACACACCTCAGTGCTGGGAAGTCTCTACAGCACAGACCGGCTACCTCTTCAGTGTTTTACAGTGCATTCACACAAACAGACAGATTTATCCCTTTTCACAACTTCGAATCAAAGGATTTAATGCATCTTTTTTTGACAACATAAAAACTGACAGATCGCTACAAAATGATCTGAATTAATTACATGTGTAAAATACGAAATACTAGTTTTCACATCCTTTAATAGGATGCATCAAAATTGTCACTTGGTTTTAGAAGTCACATAATTGGCTACATGGACAACTACTACTTTTATAGACACAAAGAAGCTGACATGTCTGTTATCTATCACAGGCCTGGAGGACGTTATTCGCTCAGTCCCAAAAGGGCAGTAATTTTCTCATATTGCATGGTACAACACATAAGGAAGTAGTTCATTTATCCAACGATGTGTTGTTGTGGCTCATTAAAGTTAGACTGTAAAGAACTGGGAGGCGACAATCAGCTTTTCCTCCATTTTATTTGAAGTACTTTTACGCAGTTTGGAGTAGAAACAACAATGCGCTTCAGTTTCACGAGGGAGTAAAATATTTGTTGGCGTTTGCATGAAGTTGAACCTTTTTAAACTCCTTCAAATCCCACTGGTCACCATTTGTGACTTTAATTATAGTAGTGGGCGACACTGGTATGTTGTTAACGGTTAAATTTACAATGATCTTGTGACATCTATAGTATTTAAATTGGTATGTGTGAAAAGGGCATTAGATTAATTGGGACACTCTGAAGATACTGAAACAAGCAATCACATGCTTTTATTTTGTCAGTGGCAGCTGCTGTATTTGGATGGGCCTTTATTTGTAACAATAGATATTCAATACATCACAGTGTGCAGGTTCTATCATTATACACTAAATCTGAGCTCATGCACCTCCAAAACAACTTTTGGGAGCAGCAATCTTCACATATTGGACCATTTCTAATAAAGGATCTGCTAAAGCTTTCTAGTATTCTTCACCATAGATGGACACTGAGGACGGAACCAGGTGAATGTAACACCCCGAGCATGATGTTGCACTTTTTACTTAGACAGAGGCTAAAAAATGACCAGACCTCTCCTTCCTCCTCTCCTCTTCCTCATCGATTGTCTCACACCTCAGTGTCTCATGGCAGCAGAAGCCAAAGTGATGGAGACAAAAGGCGGTTTGGGTATTAATTCAGTGCTCCCGTCTTCTTTCAGGATCCTTTCACATGCAAAACGCTGCGCAGCGCATTGGGCAGAAGTGGACGCTGACAATTACAGCCTCACATTGAGCCGCTGTTGGAGGCTCACACTTCAGACTGATTGACAAATGAAAAGGGCTGAAATAGCTTCCATTAAAAACAGCTACTTGCGAGAATAGGGAGATCATCTCCAATATCTTGTCTCAAATGGGAAATGGAAAAGATGAGCGTGCATGGGAAATTGAGCTCACAATTCAGGATCTTACAAAGGCCATTTAGGCTACATGCACAGAATACCCAGTGGTATTGCAGAGGCTTTAAAGCCCAAATTCAATGGAAGATCAAGATAGAGCAGCGACTTTCTGGGAGGATTTGCATCCAAATGTTCTTTCCCCTCAGTCTGAAAACTTTTCATGGCCTGCTAACTAATCTGCTCCCCTGTACATGCACAGATGGACATAAATGAGGGTTGCACACAAACATACACTGATTAGCCGAAATTGCTTTGTTCATAAAGCGAAAATCAACAAATATGTTTGGAAATCTCTGCATGCGATTTCTGTGGGAGACAAGCAGAGATGTTCATTGTCCTGCCAAGCACGTAGACAGATAGATTTCCAATCATGGATGTTGCTCAATTTGTCTGCTAGTCCCTCAGTATAGCCAATCTACACAGCTGAGAACAGAATCCAAATCAACAGTTTGCAGAGACGGATGCCTGTTGAGCGCCTCATCACATGTGAAAGCAGAATGACATGGCTCCCGTGTGTGTGAGAATTGACTATGTTTTCTTGCTGAGACTGACTCTGTAATATTTCACTTTCTTTTAAAACTCCCGATTCAAATATGGCTGAATAAAGGTGTGCTGGACCCACAGGAATAAAACAACAAAGACATGCAGAGTGGTGTTTTAGTTGCATAAATATTTCTTGAAGGCAAAGATGTAGAAGAGTGTAGTGTTGTGGTAACATTACTGTTTGAGTTAAACCTCAATTAGAGGAGTTGTTATTGCTGCTAGAGTTTGCCCAGTGGAAACTTTGGCCCTCAGGTTGTGTAGCCTGAAGAGCAGCCTCTGCAATCTGAAAGCAAGACAGCCTCCACAGTCATCTGGCAAAAAAATCTTAACTAGAGTCTTCAGACAATTCAGACTTCATCTTCAGGCAAAAACTAAAACTTATTACCCATTAACATGCATGAACAAAAGTATGCCAAAAAAAAAAAAAGTGGCAAGAAGGAATCAGTCTTACTCTTGTGTGCATGAGATGCAGGTAGCCAGAGACACAACACAGGTATAAATAACAAGTGCTTGTGTCTGAGAGCACAAACAGCTGCAGGGGAGTGCTGCGTGCTGCTGTAGGAGCACAAACAGGTTCTTTAATGGAGAGAGGGATGTGAGGAGAAATTCATTTGCGAGATGACACTCTCCTGCAGCCCCACAGCACAAACCCCGTGAGAGGGATGTTGTGGCTCGGAGGATGGGGAGTGATGGCGGGGGGTGGGCGTATGTGTGTGTGAGTGTGTGTGTGTGCGGGTGTGGGGCAGATTGAGGAACGGGGTGAAAAGATGCAGAGGTGCCTCTGTCATGTCTCTATGGAAATCAATAAACTCTGCAGCATGCACAGCACACCGTATCACACATGCATACAAGTGTACACACACACATACACACACACACAAAGCAGGGAGGGACGAGGTATAAAGGATTGCATGCGGGAAGATGGGCGGCGATTGTGTTATTGTATCATCTGTTCCCATATTGCCTTGTATTTGATTGAAAAGCGATGATATAGGATGGGAAGCGATTTCATTCTGTTTTTTTTTTTTCTTTGTCACTTTCAAATGCATCAATAAAATCCTTATTAAAACCACTCACTGTGTTATGTCGGATGAATATTAGATAGAGATATAGATATAGAAAAACTTCCTATTGCTGCTTGAAGGATTTTCTGAATTAGATTAAGAGACGCCTCAAACAAGGTTTCCCAAGTTTTAGTTGGAACGCCTAAGAGGTTGTCGACGCATGTGTAGGTGGTAATGACTCCTAAATTAGTCAGCATATTTTATGATGACATTACAGCTTCAGCCATTTCTGTTGATCTTGCTTAAACTGCTGGAAATTACTTGAACACACTTGTGGGCTCAAAGCTTCTGCTATTATCAAAGTTTGTCAGTCTAATTAGAGAGAGTTCACCTTGACGTCTAAATTTGGTCCCTCATAGAAGGTGTGACCTGCCTGAAATCTCAGCTTTCCCTTGGACTAACTTAGTTATAGATTCAGCCTTAACAGTTAACAGTAGAGAGCTGAAGTTCAAGGTGAAGTCACAGTGGATACATGTGAAGCTGTAGCCGAAGGTGTGGAATAAAGAAATAGCACACTCAAGCTCAGGACATCAAATTTCAAGCCTGAGAGCAAAATATGAAAGGGAAAAAAAAGCTGGCTGTGTACAAAGACACCCCTCGATGTACACAAACACACACCTCAACGACAAAAAGACAAAAAAAAAAGAAAAAGAAAAGGAGGAGGAAAAATAATAAAACAAATGTCCAAACCTCCTGGAGCAGATTTTTCATCATTAAATGATGGCCTGAGGGCGGAGGGAGTGTGATGAGGAAACAGTGGCTTGTGCCCTGCTCCGTAATTAAATGGTGGCCGGATGGAGTGAGAGGCAGGGAGACGATAAGCACTGGGCTCCGTGCCCCAGGACAGAGGAATATTGTCAGACGCTTTAAACAATATGGTTATCTGTGAGAAAAGTCGCTTTGCAAAAACGAAGATGGAAGACAGATTTCCTAATCAAGTCACACCAGCTTCTCTCCAAGACAGAAATGCAAAAGGACCAATAAATAAAATAATGAATAAGAGATAATGTTGATTTTACATGATTTGAAATATTCACAATAAAACACATTATGATGTAAATAAAATTGACTGGATAGAAAGATAAGCAGATTCAAAGTGGGTAGCATAAAAATGAAAATTTCAAAAGAAGCTTGTGCATGGTCAGGAAATTTTGCTTTGGATAATGGATATTGGATTATGTCTCTACATGCAGTTTGAATGTTTTTAAAACTGCGAGGTAACTTAACTCAGTTACTAGATGTGAGATCAATGAGCTTCTCTGCTTCAGATATCTCCAATTACAAGAAGTGGGTCTAACCAAAATCCCCATTTATAATCTTTTAAGTATTCATCAGGGCTGGTTGGCTGTTGAATAAATATGATGGTGCAATAATGTGACACCAGTATAAATATTTACATGTGCCCACAGCCATGGCGCATGATGTGAATACAGGTAGCACAGAAGCAGCACTTCCAAAAAATAATTTAATAGTTTGGATTTGGGACCTGATCTTTAAAAAAACAAGAGTTTACAGGCACGCCGGCGGCACTGCGAGCTTGTACAGTGGTGCTATGAGCGAAATGCTGATGTCAACTCGCTTAAATTTGCACAATGACATTGTTAACACGCTGATGTTAAGCAAACACAGTTTTTACCATGTTTACCAAGCAGACTAACACTTTCTAATTAGCACTTAACAAAAATTGCAGCACATGCTGTAATTTCATTATTTTTGCAGGTATTTCATCATGAACCAAAGTTTTACACAATTGAAAATTCAACCAGATGAAAAGGTAAGGGATCACAGAAGTTATTACAATTCATCCTGAGGGGAACATGAATCAATCTGTATAACTATTGAGATATTTCACTTGAAAATGAAAAAGGCAACCTCATGACTCTCGAGCCACAGCAAACAGCACAACTTCCTCCAACAGACAAATCTTCTCTATCTTAGTAAGAGAAAATGGAAAACAACTTCAGTGGGTCTTCAGATTGGTCCTGCATCAAATCTTGAGTGTGCCTACCAGCTTATAGTGCAGGCATAGTGCACATTCAGCCACCAAGAAGCACAAGAGATTTCCTGACATTTGATTCAAGCCTTGTCCGCACACGCCCCAGTAATGAGTTTAGTTCCAGTGCAAACAATTGCATCCACACGGCTTGTTTTGATTCCATTAAACACAAGTGCAAACATTTTGCTCCCTGAACACAAATACAACCATATATCATACTTAGTGGTGTTGAAAGGGCTTAAAGCACACACAACAAACAACACAGTCCTGAATGCACAATAGAAGAAACTGTTATTGTGCGGGGAAGGAAAATAATGCACGGAGCGACAACTGGTTTGATCACGTGTGCAATTTCAGCTGACAAAACTCAGATTGGTTTGCTCTGACAAATCAGTATGGACAGCGTTCAGACAAAGGGCCCAGGCTCAGCTTTTTTGACAAAGCTTTTTAATATGTCTTAATGGAATGAAAGGTGTCACTAAATTGTATCGTTCTCCCAAAAAAAAAAAAAAAAAACAGTCTGTCGCAAGAATTTCATTATATGAAACGCCAAACCGTCAATCCTTCTCCTCCTTCAGTAATGGCACAATATCCCCTGAGTAGGAAGAATAAAACACAGTGGTGAAATGAGGATTTTTCACCTAAATACAATTAGGGAGTATTTTGCAAAGTGCCATATAAAGCAATCAGGGATCACTCCTGAAAATTGGCAAGGAGAGAAAAACACTTTGTTTTTAATGACTGGATATTTTATTTTGACTTTCTCATTGGTAAAAAGCCTTTGTCTGCCCTTTTCCAAGCAAAGATTGTTGTATCGCTGCCAGTCAGGTTTCTCTCAACAGGGACTGAAGATGAGTACAGTCAACCCTGAAAAATGGCTGTGACTTCATGGAGCCATGCGAATGATGCCAAAGTAGCCGGCTTCATTTTTCTGGCTTTAGCTTCAAATTAGATCAGACATTGGAAACGACCTTCAGATATCAGCAAAGCCAATATGCTGACGAGGATGCATCCGAGAAAAAGGCCAGCGATCAAGATTTATGGAGTGGCGCCACACTGTGTGTCAAGAGTGATACGTGTCTCATCAACGGTGAAATGAAATGTCAAATTAGTTTGCGTGAGGGTATGTTTGTGTGTGTGTGTTTTAGCTCGTCTGCAAGAATGCGCTAATGGCTGCTTGTACACAAGACGGTGAGACAAAGAGACAAAGAATTTGCTGTACGACGAGACCCAGCGTGAGCGAATGGAAGGAAAGTATGAGTGTCAAATAGGGTGCTTATAGTGCAGAACACTAATAAGGAGCGCGTCAGCAGGACAGCGGCTGCAGATCCATTCTCCTCCGGGCTCCATCTTGGCAGTACCTGTTATAAACTTTCTCTGCCGTCTTGCACAATTGGTTCTGTAATTTAAAAAGGTCAGCATGGCTCTTGTGTAATTCAATACTCTCATGGTGCTGTATTAACCACATATTTAATCACCCTCGGGGTGGTGTGCAAGCTGAATACTGAATGTAAAGGGAAGAGGTAGAACCTGCAGTACAACACATGTCCCAGCTCTCCCACCTGATATATATGACTCACAGTATGTAGGAGGAGGAACACTGCGGCTCTGTGTTTCCACTTGAGTTGGGAAAAAAAAAACATCTGGAAAACTGAATGTTCTTTAATAGGGAAGTCATCTGTGAGCGTGGCATAAAATAAAACCGGATGGTCGGGGGACAGGAGTTTGTTTTAAGCTGCTTCCACAATGAAAAAAGGATGAGTAAATTCAATTTGTCTGAGTTGCAGTGTCGGCATGACAGATGCAATATCTTGTGTTATGGAGTTCGGTGGTCTAGGCAATCGCATTAAAGGGCAGGTTCACCAATGAAAAACAGTCAGTAGTATGAAGTAAACAAAATTGTCTATCAGGAGACATACCGAGCCATAAATATTGCACTTTTCCTACAGTATAATTACGCCATAAAAGACAAAAGTCTGCAGGGTGGAGATAAATAATAGCGTTATTCCCAAAGTTCGGGAAAAACAACAACACAAAATCCTGATGTAAAGCAGAAATTTTGAGCTAAACTGAATATAAAAACACATTTTTTTAATGGCTGTATCTACTCACCCCCAACTTGAAAAATATGAGGTACCTGTTGCACCGAGGCTGGCAGAGCATTATTGGAAATGAATGATACTTCAACGGGAAAAACCAATCACCGGGTAAATTACTGTGAGCAGAGAGCCACTTTATTACGTTTAAATAGAAGACTCATACATGTGGTTCAATATACCGCACATATGGCACGCTCAGCTGAGCAGACGACATGAGAACGAGAACACAGCGTAAAGCCGAGCCGAAGAGAGAAGATGAATGAAAATGCTCGTCTGCAGACACGAACAGCTGCACTTTACCGATATGTCTCCTTCTTAATGTGCTGAGCCTCATACAGTAAAGATCAAAGATGCAAAAACAAGCTCTTAACACTGGATAGAAGGTGAAAATCACAGCTGGTCAGATGACATAATTCTGACAGACATTTTGTCTTTACTGTGTTTAAAGAATTAGACTGTTTAAGTAACCCCAAACTGTAATTTTACCATGGAAAGTTCTGACAAGAAAAAAGTAATCCCTTGTTATTATCAAACTATTTATGGTAAATAAACTACTTCAGTGTTGCTATGTTCATCCTTGATACACATAATTGTGTCAGTGGATCTTTGTTTGCTTATATGATTACAAAAGCGATGACTGATGTTATCCTCTAACCCTTTCACCAGACAAGAACATCAGTGTTGGATTAGTTATGTTCAGTGTGAATGTCTTTAAAATTCTCTCTGTTTCTCCAAATAATCTATGGTAAGGAGGAGTTAGACATATGCAGCTAAAACACTTAGTGAGGGAAAGGTCTTGTTTCCTTTGTGAACCTTGTCTCCTGACAGTCAGACGTTTCACACATCCACCATCCAGACCTCCCTACACTCCCCTCACTATAAAGAGGGAAACTATTTCCTGTTTTTGCATTGAATGTTGGAACTGGATGTAGCACATAAAGTACAGAAATCAACAACCCTTGATTCCTATAAAGTCCAATCAGATCATTTGAGATCATTCAAATCAAACTTTAACGATTTTACAAAGTGTTCCTGAGCCCATGTATTAATCTCCTTTATACAGCCATGTGTTTGACAAAGTGTTGAACCTCTCTCCGTCCTTGCTTGTGAACGACTGAGCCTTTCCAGGATGAACCTTTCATACCCAATCATGATACTATCACCTCTTACCAATGGATCTGTTTACCTGTGGAACGATCCAAACAGGTGTTTTTGGATCAGCCCACAACTTTCACAGTCGTTTGTTGCTCCTGTCAGAATATGTCTGAAATGTTATGCTTGAATCAAATTCAGAATAAGCAGATTGTTAGAAAAATCAATGGTGAAGAGGAAACGCATGAAATATATTGTCCTGTTTTCAATCGCTTATTTTTCATGGAGCGTTCCAGCTTTTGTGGAATCTGGGTTGTATTCCTTACATACGGGGCTGGTATCCTCTCATTAATGTAGATTTTTTTTCACCACAGTGAGACAGTGTAGACAGAATACTGGCTCATTACTCATGAACCTGAGAAAGTTAATAAAGCGCCTCAGAAAACCCAGAGGATGAAAACACCTTTTAAAAAGGGAACAGGGAGTCATTGCTTTTGGGAACTGCCGGTATTTACTTTAAGGCATGGAAATTAAAAGAGCTGTCAGTCGGCAAGTATGCAAGGAAATAAAATCAAAAGTGATGCTTTGACATTTCTCTCTCATTGAGAGACAATGGGAGGAAGAAACACGGTCCTGGCGGAATTCGACTTTCCCGCATCTAGATATTTGTGACAGTTTCTTTCTTTATGTCGACACATTTGCAGAAAGTACAATTCCTCACTTTAGATCTGAAATCCCTCTCTGGTTTGGGTGAATTGTCACTGAAGCTGAATACCTTGCTCGAGGCATCAAGTGCCTTACATTACATAAGAAAGAATATCTATTTTGAAATCTTTGTTTCCAACTCCAACACACTTACAGATACGTCATTCTGCACTTATAATTCTTTTGGGTATCACCTTGTATCTTTTCAGCCATAACTAGAGCAGAGTATGAGCAGAGAGTGATAGAGATAAGAAAAGCCCTTGGTTATTACAGTCTGACGCCATCAGGGTGTTAAGCAGAAGTGTCAATTCACCACGAGCTGAATTCAGTCCTAATATAGCTCTAACTGCTGCCAGTCACAGATCCTGCTCCAAGGCGGTGATTGAAAGCATTTTTGCCAAGGTAGTGATCCCTCACCCGTGCACACACATGCTCACACATACGCCATTAAATCAGGGTACATGGAGCCACACACTGCCCTCCGCTTGACAAGTAAATTGCTTCCTAGATCGTGTTGGCAAAAGAAAGCACGGAGGGAGAGAGAGAGAAGACGGTGGCATGGTTAAAGAAAATGAATGAGAGGTGAAAGGCAAGAGAATGAAGCGAAGGCGCCAAAATAAGTAGATAACAGAAAGCAGCGAGTGTGAAATGCTCCGCTAAGCAGGGCTGTATGGAGCTGTCGTCCTGTCTGATGAGAATGGGTGGAGAGAGAGAGGAGAGAAATCAACATGGTGTGACTGAGATGAGACGTCAGGTGTGGTGACAATAAAAGCCTATAGGTGATTTTCTTATCTCCAGCAGCGGAGACATTTCAATAAAATGACTCAAACAAAACTTTTTGAAACACATTTCTTCAAAGGTCAACTGAGACGTAAAAACAAACATCTAAATCTTTCAAATGATCTTACAAGACTGGAAAGTGTAGATTCATCAAGATAGAGATGAGAGATATTTTGAGAAAAAGGTATCTTTATCCTGACACTTCTGGACGTATGTTTCCTCCTTGATTCTACACTGACGTATTTCTCTGCAAAGTTGAGTCAGGGATTACTTTTTTTTTTTCATTTTACCTCTCTAACTCTCAAACAAGGTTCCCTGCTTGTTAACTTGAGATGTTGGAAAAATCTGAAATTCATTGTTCACCTTGTGAACTTTTTGACAGTAAAGACAGAGTGTCTCAATAATACATTTCAGACTTCATTCCTCAAAACTCTCCTCACATCAGGAAGCTACTGTTTAGTCCAACCTCTTCAGCACGACAAACCCAGAGCAGTCGACAACAACAACAACATGGAGGATATTTGATTCTCATTTCTAATTCATTAAGAGCATCATTAAGCAGCAGCGTGGATGTTCAGTCTTTTCCTAAATTGTTACGATTCTCTCTTTCACAGATATGATTCACATTAACATTTAAAATCAAGATCACGGAAGAGTGCTAAGGAAAGAAAGAAAGATATATTGATTGATTATTTTGATATTACTTGCACAGCATCAACCCAGTCCAGACAAAGCTCAAACAAGAAGGTAGAGACAGCTGAAGTTGGAAACCAGTCCTGAACATGCTGACAAAACTGACATGATTGCTCTCAGCACATTCAGGCCACAATAGATGTTTTCACTCATTGTACTGTATAAAGGCACTGCTAGTCTGATATGTTTCCTGAGAGACGTTAGTTGTCTGAGAAAATCTTTTGTTAAAGGCTGTTAAGACAATGTTGCCATTCCAGTGCCAAACTCCTCAAACTCTGACATTTACAGCGATGATAAATCAGTAAAGCTAAGGAAACGGTGTCATGATATAATCGTCAGACAGACACACACCGACAAACCATGATGATGGAGTCAGACCATGAAGTCACTGTCACTGATGAGGAGAAATGCCAGTGCAGGTGAATATGACAGGTCTTACCTGGGACTAAAGGAACCTCTTGGCCCTGGGCCAGTCTGAGCAGAACCATCATGAGGAGGGGCGTGGCCCCTGACCACGTGCCACGCATTATGATGCTCACTGTCCTGGCATCACTGGACGTCAATCTGGAGAAAGAGAAAAAATAAAGGAAGAATGTGAAGACTAGTCATACTGCTGGTATTTTCCCCCTCACATGGCTGCAATAAGAACAAAGAAAAAATGATGTTCAGTTTATGAGGTTTATCTTATCTTATCTTATTCTGTAAATTACAATAAAGTGCCAGAGAGCAGGAGAAAACAGTTACTGCAACAAAACATCTCATTTCCAATGGCATTTTAAAGCATTAGTGAATACAAAGCAGCGTTCATGAAGAATGACTAACAATTCTCCATCGAGCGCCTTTACGTTGTAATAGTATGGTTGTTGAATCCATAATTTATAATCCTATGAGAGTTCAGTGTTTGAATGTTAAGAAGATTGCCAATCGACTTTCTCTGCCGCCTAACTCGGTATCTCCTTTTGTTCACACAATCACACACACACGCACACACACAACAAATGCCTCTGTGTCAAATTGATTTCAGACAGGTGAGACAAAAGCGTCAGAGTTTAGTGGTGTGTGCGAGACAATGCCACTGTACTGACATCACCTGCGCACGGTGACAGCGACCGTCTGTGGCATGGAAATAAATCTGAGGATTCTCCGGATCAGCCATCTGTGGAACAACCTGTTCACCCTTGTTTGATTACATCCAGGAGGCCAGGCAGCCTTGGCTGCTCCGTCTCCTGGTCTTCCTCCGTATCTCTTCCTCTCTCGTTCAACCCCCCTCCCTCCCTCTGCACTGCTATGCACTATGATTTTCTCTTCGCAGCTCTTTTTCCCAGGCATGACATACTCCTTGAATTGGATATGCTCCAGCTAAAATATGATGGACTCGCTTTATCATAAATTCCAAGGCGCTACAGTGGCGACCGAGTCTCGTCAAGCTTTGCATCTTTTGAGATGATGAAGAGCGTTTAACATCGCCTCTGCACACTGAAAAGGTGAATGTATGCGATAATGAAAAGTAGGGGGAAAAAAATCTCACTTAGCAAAACGACTCCACTCCCCATTTTTCCTACTAGTGTACTCTGTTCTCCTTCCAATCATGCTTTAAATGCCTCTTTAATTCTTCCAAAATTTGCCTGTCCTTTTAATTCATGTAACACCAAATGGAGCCACTATTTGCCACTTATTATTGGCAGCTTCTTCTTTTCATGCCATCCTTTTCTCCCCGTCTCTCTCTCTCTCTCTCCTGCTCCCCTTTCTGTAATAGGTTTGCAGGAGAAAGGGTGCACAAGCATACCAATTTGCTCTTATAGCTTTTTTTCTCCTATCTTATCTCCAGGTACTCAGTGGACACTCTTGCGCTCCTTTATATGCATTTCTTGTTCTCAGAATTAGAAGAGCTTCTGAAAAGGCTGTCTGTCAGATCTCAACCGTGGGGAGCTCATTGTTGCTGGGTGTGTTATCATCACCTCTCATTCCTCCGGTGTCACAGCAGAGCCCGAGAATTATGTGGTGTATTTGCACAAATACTCCATTTGCATTGATGATGACTAGCGTATTCCCAGTTAAATGTCTGATAAAGAAGTCCCCGTGGTTAGTCTGAAAGATTCCAGCGCTTTCACTCTGCCTGGCCACCTGAACCAGTCGAGCGCCAGTATCCTGGAGGAGCGGCACGCTAGGTTCTCCAATTTTTTCTCGATAATTGTATCAGATAAACACACTGAATCATCCTCTCGCAGGCAATCTGATAAATACCCAATTACCAGTCAGAAGATGGCTGTGACAAGTGGCCGCCAAGGGTCTTTGGTTTGGGAATGTGGGATACACAGCAGCGAGACGGCCCCCTCATCCAAGCAGTGGGGAGCTGGACTCAGGATCCAACTCATCACCTTGTTCCATTTGATTAATGAATGGACGATTTAGAGATAAAGGAAGATTTATTCGAGCCCCCCACCCACTTCCCCGACACTAGAAACCACAAACATGAGAAGATGCATCACCGTGCAATCAATGCCTATTCCTCTGTACTCATTATTAAACCCGCTTCCATCAAAGGAAATGAGCATGTTTTACAAGACTTGTTTCAGTGGCCTCCTCTGCGTTCACTACCAATTCAGTCCGAGAGGAATGAAAGGCCCTTATTGTCTCCCTTTATCTGACTCAATGACTGCTGAATGGATTGAAGCCAATTAATCTGGCAGTGACAAGGAGCATTGCTGCTGGCTCAGTGACCAACTCCCACAAAAGACAGGAACCATCAGCAGAACAGTCGCTGCCCACAAATTGATTTTCGGATGCCTACTAAACCAAAGCGATGTCATTCAAAACCTGCGGTCTCTCATTGTGACACTTCCTCATGACCCAAGCTGTTAAACTCAACAGAGATAAGACAACTGTGGACAATATATCATTGTTACCACGGATGAACAGACACGTAACTTTTCCCATTCGTCTTGCAAATGGCAGAAGTTGCCAGATGCACTAACGAGGTGCAATACTCATGTGTTGTATCCTTGAACCCAGACAAAGCTCAGGTGAAAGTTTTTAAAAGGAGGATTTGCAGGTAATTTAAGGGGAGAGTTAGTTGGAGGCCTCTGAGAATGAGATTGAACTTCACATTACCTCTGACTGAGACCTCGACTCATCACGGCTTAATCTGTTGCTCTTTCATCCTCTGACTTTGTGCTTCTGAGGCACACTGCACATCCTTATACGGACAAACAGAGGTGAGGCGGAGCAGGGGGCAGAATTATGGGGAAGCAACAAAGAGGACAGGAAAACAAATACAGTAAATACAAGCTTACGAAAGATCATTTGCATAAAGTACATCTGTGTTGTCTAATTCAGTCTAATGCAAGTGTTCTGCCATAAAGTGAATTATATGATACATATAATTAGCTTTTCTTGTCAGCTAAAACAATGGCCACTGAGTTTATGATTTACTGTGACATGAATATAACAGATCCTTTTGCTTGATAAATGGCATCAAATTAGCCATATATAGTAGCTAAAGCAAATATGAGCTTCAGTTTTGTGAGGTGGTGAAATCAACTATATTTTCAGTATAAAAGTCCCACGTGTTGTTCCTCTGCAAGTGTTTTCTTGCTGAGCTGCAGCAGAGGCTTCCATCCTTGTAGTCAAATGCAGGTTTGTATTCAGGACACAACACCAGCCATAAACCTACACACAACTACCAGGACAAATATGCCCACTTGATTTGTCCAGCTCCGGCTGCTGAGCACTAGCTTCAGTAAAATACTTGGTAAGAACAAGGACTGCAGATATTGTCCCTCATTTCTGACAAACTAGTCTCATTAAAAAGCAATCACTTCGGAGAGGAGGCACAATTACAGCACTCAAAAACTCTTTCTGAACATATATGTGTTATGTGAGTATTCAGATCTGGAATAATCCAAACCTCTCCTAGTATATTAATTGCTATTCTGTTTTTCTTCTCAACACTGCGACACCTAGAGTTGACCCTGCCTGTATGACTATTATAAAGAGAGGATTATTTTTGTCAGGAGTTTGCACAGTGCTGCTTTGCTGAATAAGAACAAAGTCACTTCTTTGCAAGTTTTATACAACCAATATTGAATTTTCCCCCACCGCTCACACCCACCCACCCACCAGAGAGTCGCAAGTTTTGTGCGATTCAAGTTCAGTGTCGACAACAAAGTTTTAGACTCCAGAGTTCAGCATTAATGTATGCCTCTATTTTTCTATAACAGCCTAGTAAAACATGTGTACATTTACAGCAGTGGAGGGATTAATAAAGAGAGGGCACGGGGATTACTCACTCTGTTTGATGAGTCATTGGCTGCAGTTCACTGAGGTAACTGTAATATAACAGATAATGTATCATGTAGCCCCCTGAAACTGATCATCCTTTATAAATAGATGTAAGGCTTTGTTTTATTATATACACGGAGAGATGTTTTTCCTTCATGCAGTTTAGAGCAAGAGAAACACATCTGATGTCCGTATATGGTTATTCTTAGTGGCTTACCATTAATTTAGTGCATGTGGTTTAGGGAATATAATATAATTTAATGGTACTGAAGTAAATCTTTCCAGATTCTTTACAATTAGAAGTATATCTAATGTCTGTTGTGTTGCTGATCAAGAAATTTGTCGGGTTTGAGAGTGGAGTTTGAATATAACATTTAACACAATACAACTAATCCTTATGTAGGAACTAATTTGTGTGGTGTTACGCTTTTTTTGTCTGATGCATAAATCTCCATTCATGTTCTAACTACCACAGGCTTAAACCAACAAACTGATGCAACTGACTCCAGGGAGCTTATCCAAAGCCACACAATAACATGTGAATGACAGAACAGTGGAAATACAGTGACTTTGTCTTAAAGCGCACACACATGCAAATCTCCCTAAGTGTGTCCTGTGTTGTGTTGTGCTACGTCAGCGTCACGTTTTGATGGATGGCTCCTGTGCCTCTCAAGCACTCTGTTCTCCATGTCAACGTGGCTACTCCTTCCTCATAAAAATGCCAACGCCGGATTAAGCATCTCACATTCACAGTACATTATGCCCCCTCACTTCATTACAATAAAAGGATTAACCTGCCTGGGATCTGTAAAGTGATCGGTGGGGAGGCTGGGCGACATGTGGCTGAACTGTCCTTCCCCCTTAGCGTAGATCACATCTCTTGTGCTCCTTCAAGTCGTGCCACTAATCATCCACGCTCGTTCAGGGGCCACGGGACAGACTGCGACAACACACAGGGACCAGAAACAAATCTGAAACCATTAGGACGCCCTGCAGTTGACTTACATAATAGCATATGCTCCAGCCATTCCTCTGGGAAAGGCCCTGCTTCACTGGCCCACTTTCTCTTCATTGCTACTGTAATGTCATGTAGTGTAGGTTGGTGACTAGAGTTGTTTTTATTAGAGGAAGCTATATTAGAAACTGTGGCCTAGATGGAAGTTTTACATTCTGGGATAGATGTTAAAATCTATAATTTAATAGAGGTGAAGGGTCTCTTTATCCAAAACCGGCAAAATGATGGACATATGAGAAAAAAAAAACCTCAAACTCGAATAAATTAGGTGAAAGCGCTCCAGTGTGACTGAGGAGATGGGCCTGGTCGCACGAGGCCTCCCCACAGCGATCCGTCTTCTCATGAATGTGATCTGTGATAAATTAAAAGCTGATTATTTCCTGGAGGGAGAAGCCGAGCGCTTGGCCCCCAGCCCCCTCACTGGCGGTGATGGATTAGTCCACAGTCTGCACTATGGACCTGTCCCCACTGACTGCACAGCCATGGACGCCACAGGCCTAAGTGCCTCCTACCAAGATGCCATCTCTGACAACTCTTAATTTATTTGAATAAATGCTCCACCATCTCTTTAAAGGACAATTCCATTTTTCCATGAGGTGGATGGATGGTTCTTTGATTTCTTGGACTTATTACCATACAAACATCCTGTCCTCTTAAGCACTGATTCACTATGTAGACATGTTTTTAAAAGCTCAACAAGACGAAGCTGTTCTTACAAACAATAATTGTTTTTTTGCTGTCCAAAAAAAAAAAAAAAAAAACCAGGCATGCTCGAAATACCAACTGTATTCCACCAGCAGATTGTCCAGGAACATCGCTGGCGATGTTTTGTGTTAAATTTCTTAGCTGTAATATGATATCCACTAGAGCAGCATGAATGACACATCAGACAAGCTGACATGCCTCCCTATAAAACAGCGTAATTGCAGTCAGAGAGCAGTAGGCAGCTGTAGGTTGTGTGTCCGAGCTCAGGTGCACAGTCCATGAGCTCCCACATAGCCGAGGTTTTTACATTATAGTCCCATTCTCACGTGTCTGAACCATTTTCCCTGGGTCGGCATCATTTGGACGGCCTACAGCGCAATTTGTCTGCAGTGATTGGGTCTGCCCGAGTGGGAACAAAGGCGGTCAGCCTGGCTGTTGTGTCTTTTTGTGTCCCATATGTCAGAAGTCTGCTGCACAAACAATGCAGCAACTGCCAAGAGCACAACAGTCATTATCTGCCGTAGAATGGCTGTCATTATCCTGCTGCAATCATAACTCTAATTACAAAAGTTGCTTTGTAAGCAGGTAGATTATGCAATGTTAATTGCCCGTGCACAATGCAGCAACCGCATGTTCAAATGCCACTCACTATTGTGCCGCGCACAAAAGCAGCACACGTTTTGCCCTCTGCCATATGCAAAGCAACGCGGCATCCCTTGATGGCTGGATTGAAACCCTCATGGTACAATCACGGGCCACCTTATCATTAATAATATTTCATTAATAATAATTGTAATGAATCACCCTTAACTACATTACCTGACATCAACCAATATGTCTGTGTGCGTGGCTTTAATTGATGAAGCTCATCCTATAAACGGGTTCATCTCATTACTCAATCTCACCTCCACCATCAGCTGGAGGAGGCTGAGCTTGAAGCTTAAAGACTTCAGTCACGATCACTTCGTCTTCTTTTTCATTCTCACTTCCATTGCTCCTGCATACTCCATTGCTCTCTTTGCTAACTTAACAGACTTTAAAATTGGCCTCCATATAATAAGACACAGAAACAAAGTAGGGATGTAATTTTGAAAAACTGTACATAACACTGACCAAAACTTGACTTAACTTGACAGACCAAGCATTGTACTAACCTTGCATTTCATCTCAAGGCTGCATTTTTCAATATACCAGTGCAGCAACGGGGTTAACATTTGCATTTCGTCTCAATGCGCAGCTGAAAGATGTGCATTCACTCAAACGTTTTCTAAACAGAAGCGAGATAAAGCATGATTTCCTCCAAGCACAGCAGTAGCAACCTTTTTTGCATTAATCACCATAAGGGTGTACTTTACCAGCCCCACTCTGGCAAATTAAATCTTCAGGATAATATCTCCATCTTTGCTGTATTTTCTGTGCTCTGACACGAGCATCTATCTGGCTTTGGAAAGCAGCACAGCGGAGCCTGCCAACTCGGAAAGACCTGAAACCACGGGGCAATAAAAAGTGACATCAGCAATGGGAAAGTTAATAGTGTGTTTCAGATGCACTTTCTGGAGGACAGGAGTAGCGGAGGCTTCATTCACCGTAAGTGACAGTGGCTGGCAATCTCCCTCTGCCTCCCATATGCCCTTATGAATTTCAACCTGCTCTCTGTAATAACTTATAAATAGGTAAGGCTTCCACAGGGGCTTATGTGACAGACTGTAAAATCCGGGCATCCACTGCATTTATAGTCTGTGTACAGATCATAGTAACAGCTTGTTTTGCTTATTCATCTATTCAACGTGATGTTTGATTGCGGCTGTCGGTTCCCCAGTGTTGTGTGTTGTAAGAAGTGTCACATTGGTGGTTGTGCAAGGCTGTTTTTCTTTTTCGCATGAGCCTATTTCTAACTTTGAGCAGCTCATTTCAGCACAGCTGTCACAGAAGGCCTCAAGCTGAATAAACAGAATAGAGAAACACACAGGCAGAATAAAGACAACATGACTGCAGGCGCCTGTTTCAAATTGGGCCACAGGCACATTTTCCTCCTAATATTTCTTCCGCAGTACATGTTTCCTCGCTCATTTATAATCTGACATACCTCTTATTGCCTGTGTAGTCAATTCTATTGCACCATTTATCTCTATAGGTAAAGTAAACCTGTTTGTCATCAGGGCAGTACGATGTGAGAAAGCTAATTCTGCAAATAGAGATTAAACAGGCAGACATTTACTCGATGCTATACATACAACACACTCTACTATAAGGCAGCATTGTAAAGCCATTTGACTAGTCTGAGCTTATACTTATCAAACTTTTAAGAATTGCACTTACAAATGCTCGAAAGAAAGCGATATCTTAAAAAACATGCTGTGTGTAATTGCGATTAGAATTTAAAAAAGGTCTCCACATATGAAATTACAATATAAATCTGATACATTTACATTATATAGATATATGAAAAGGGATTGGAAAATGGCTGAAATAGAAGCTAAATTAAAGTGGAGCTGAAGCAGAAAAGAACTTATTTTATAATAAGGAGAATTTCACACCACATTGACAAGTGCAGGCAATAAAGATGGATGGAAAGTGACTAGAAACCAACTGCTGATGAATGTAAAAAAAAAAAAAAAAAGGTCTAACATCCCAGCTTTGCTAAGTCTGAGAAAATAACCTTGATGACTTCATCGGTCATCTGGCTTGGACTTGGAGACTCCAACATCTTTAACACAAGGGTTTTATTACAAACTGGGGCTGGAGGATCTAATTAAAGATCAACAGCATCAGTTATGTCAGCAACTGACCCACAATGTTTACATTGAAGTGACAAAACTCTCTAGCGGTTGAAGTAGGACAGGAGCAAACGGAGGAAAGAAGGTGACGTTATTTTACGAAGTCAACAAAACGTCAGCCTTGAACACTGGAGCCCACTGTTCCAAGTCGAAGTATTATCATTACGACTACAACCTTAAAAACATATTCGTTAACGTAAACATTACAAGGTTAACTCCTAACATTGACAAAGTACTTATTTTGACCAAAACCATAATCTCTCCAGTTGTCACATTACAAAACACATTTTTTGGTCAATAGTGATTTGACAAGTTTTCAAAATCACAGACAAATTGTTAAGTTATGTTAAGTTAACTTGATTAAAATGCTCCTGTGGGGTTAGGGTTCTAGAGGGCATCAAAAAATTAGGGGCTTTTTCTCATTTTATTTTTGAGGACTTGTTGAATGAAAGACACGAGTGAGCTGCATTACGGGTAGTGAAGGAACTTCTGAAGTTCGACTCATATAGGAACTAAAAAAGTCATGATATCTCAGTCTCTACTGCTTCTGAATGTCTCTTGTGCAACTTCATGCAAGTGCAATACTAAACCACTGGAATACACAGTTGAGCTACTTGGTCATTTCTGACATCGTAAAGTTTAGGTAAAAGGAAATTTGATAGACATCTTGTATCTTATATAATAACGAGTCTGAGTAAAAGTGAAGGATTTTTACTGCTATCTTTCACTTCATGTCTAAAATTGCAGCCAAATACGGGCCCCTGGTATAAAAACCCCTTTAAGCGATGCTGTATATCAGGGGAGACGGACCAGTTTAAATCAAAGCAAAGCTGTGAAATTGGTACAGTTCTTCCTTCCCCTACAATTCAAACCACTGGCCCCGACAACCCGCAGTGGTAAGACTTTCACACTCCAGCGAACAGCAGACAAAGATCAAATGTGTGATGTGAGACATGAAAACTATACAGGGATAAACATCGGCAGCTGCAAAGATAGCCACAGAGCAGGGAAGAGAGACAAAACTCAGGTAGATAATGAGAACACAGTGGGTTTGTACTGTCTCGGCGCTGACAGACAGGAGCAGCGGTCCTGAACACGAACGTGGTTCAACAAGCCCCTGACATGGTGAGCCCTTCTCCTCGGGACTGTCAGCCTTCAGCAGAGCACATCATCTCTCCATGAGGATTTCATCACATTAGCCTAAGCCGGGTGAACAGATAGGAGCGGCAGCTATAGTGTATCATCCACAGGCAGACACACAATCACCAATTAGAGCTATCACGCACACTGTAATTAGCAAGACTGACTGATTTGAGCTTGTGTAAAATGTATTCATATTATCCAGATTACAAATAAGCACATTCATCTAATTAGCTCGCATAGCACACAAGCTTAATTAAAGTTAATACATTATGATACTCCGAAATCCAGAGATTACAATGCTCCAAGGTTCTAGTTAATTAGAGTATTCACACATTGACATGCAGGGATCACAGCCCCCGTCTCCCTCAGCCAATTAAAAGTGAGGGTCAATGTGGGTAAAAAGTTTGTTTCTTCTGTGTTTTTTGCAGCTTTTTCTTGGAGCATCTTCACAAGCGACTGTGCTCAAGGTAACATCCTTCCTATTCCTGAACACTCTTGTTCTTATGCCAAAATATATTTTCCCTCTTCCAATCCTTCCTGTCTCTGCATCATCCGCACAGCTCCGCCTTTGTGTTTACAGCGAGCTTACAAAAAGGGCATTTTCAGAGTCCTGCCTCTGTATTTATCTTGGCTGTGGCAGGCAAACAGAGAGAGAATACTGAGCCCGGTATTCATTGTATTGCAGACGACTTTCACACTTTGTGGAATTAACTTTGCACTCACATGCTCCATGAAGGTGCATTAACATAAAGTGGCTCATTACAGTATTGCACGGCTATAGGGCCAGCTTCGTTATTAATGGTGGGGGTCTATCTGAAAGAAAAGCACCCACGCTAATTTGTTGTCAGGATCCGGGTATAAATCAGAAAGAGACGAATTCGGCCTCCTGAGATCTTGCCCTTATTACCGTGAATCTCTTCCTCTCAAGAGCAGGTAACGCCCCCACACTGCACTGAAACAGAGACACAGGCATGAGTGCACACACACCGAGATCTGCACGGTTTTATAACTTGAGAGCTTATGAGGACAGAGGCATCAAAGTAATGAAATCCTACTGTAGCTCCACCTTCAATAAGACATCAGGAGAAAATTATTTTGCAGACAAACATTGGATTACAAGGTTGGAAAACTTCTCTTTTTTAGTAGTTTAAAGAGTATTTCAACATTTTGGGACATATGCTTGTTGGTTTTCTTGCTGAGAGTTAGATGGGAAGATTAATGCCGCTCTCACATCTGCACGATAAATATGTAGCAGCAGACTGGGAACGGGGGAAACAGCAAACAGTGAATTGTACAATGACTTATCGTGATTTTATGGGTTTTTTTGTCCTGGACTGTTTCTTTGTCAGGACCAGAGATTTTCCAGGAGTCTCTGCTGGTTTCCTGCCAACTTCACAGTGACAACAAGACTTCTGCTCCTGGCCAAGAAATAGTCGCTCGGTTACCTTCAGACAGAGCCAGGCTAGCTGTTTCCACCTGCCTCCAGTCTTTATGCTAAGCTAAGCTAACTGGCTGCTTGTGGTATCTTTATATTAAATGGGACAGTTACAATGTGGTGTCAATCTTCTCATACAACTCTAGGAAAGAAGGCAGATAAACACGTTTCCCAAAATGTTGAGCTGATCTTTTTTAGAGGTGATGACCTCATCTTTGTAACATCAGGACGTGTGTATATTTCTCAGGGTCCTATGTTCCCCAGATTTATATGATACATAATGGGAATGACATAGTTCTATGTTCCCAGCTGGGGAACATAGGTTCTTGGGAACATAGATAGGTTCCCCTCAGGAAGGAGGGCAATAGGTAAAAGACTAGTATGATTGTGTGTCAGAGTTGAAGAAATGGAGTTCAAAAAGGCAAAGTCTTTACTGAGAGAGCAGGTAGTCATACATGGGAAGTCAGTCCTATCACAGCCAACAAATTCAGGCAGAGAGTGGGTAATGAATGGGATGTTACAGGAACAATGCACATTGATCAATAACCCTGTAAATGTGCCAGTGTTATCTGAGTGGGCATATTTTTAAATGCTGTCCTTTGGCCAGATGTTAAATTATCGATTAAAATAACAATAGAGCAAATATGTAAAATGGAAAACACAAAGCAGGCACATAAAGGATGGACGAGCTAAAAGAGTAAGACAAGTCATAAACAGTAGAAAATATTACCAGAAACAATCAGTTCAAGCATCAGGCTTGTTCATCATGTAATAAATGTTTATACCGCAGTGTAATACTGTCAACAGGTGTGGCTATTTATTAAACCCTCTTAAAGGACTACTTCAAATATGCTGAACAAGGCACCTGGTGTTTGAGAACATCTGAAATTTACTGCGAGTGAATCTTCATTGACTGTCACACCATCTGTCTCTTTTCATGCGAGGAGATGCTCATAATAACCACAGGAAAGCTCGAGTTATAGACTCTATCAAAGCTTGGTGTGTTTTTGTACCTTGGGGTCATGAATAGTAAAAAAATATATTCTCAGTTGGTTAAACACAGAGTGATGTGAAAAGACCCAAATAAGGTGCAAACAGCAGGTGTTTCTAGAACAAAACATTAATGGTGCACCAGGCGGGATATTGACTGTCTCAAAGCACAGAATGGATCTATAGAGGTCTAGGACGAGCCAACAGATAAAAGAGCACAGAAAACATTTTTCATCTGTCAATATTGTTGACTGATCTATTATTGCATGAAATAATATCTATAGTATATACTTCAGGACATATATAAGTCAGGACATGAAAACCTTGAGATGGGATAGGTGAAGTGTTTCATTTAGTGTCAGTTGCTGGAAGTTAAGGAAAAGACAGGATGATATGAGTGAGTAAGTAAATAATATGGTGGATGAATTTCGGCTAATCAACCTAGCAGTCACAGTAAATAAAAGTAGTGTAACAAAGTGATTCCACAATGCAGACTGGACCATGAATCGCCTTGTTTCACGCGGACACTTTGATGAGGAGACACAGAAAAACAATGTGGTGTTATATCGCAAGTCTGCAGAGAAAACCTCCCAGGAGGAGACACAGGCCAAAAAAGGGAAGATCACAAAACATTTTTTTAATGAGCGTCGAAAACGACAGTGGACAGGCAATGTTCTGTTCAGTCGCCGACATGCTTTGGATGCCAATAACAAAACTTATAGTTTCATTATTGGGGCCATCAGAAGCCATAAAAGATTTTTAAAATGTCCAAATCACATTCAGGTAAGAAAGACAGAACATGAAACATCATCACTGGAGGAGGCAGCTGCCATGAAGGCACTAAGGAGAAGATGAGCAGACTGTTTAAGAATGCAAAAGCTTCATCAGTTCATGGATCATGATTTGTATGTGTGTGTGTGTAGACATGTATTGCTGATGTTGCACAGACATAAATCTACAGTTACATTGTGATGACTTGTCTTCTTTTTAGGGACAAAGCACAAGTCCCCATAATGTAAATCATCACATTTTAGAGTCAGGGTTTGTGTTGGGGTAGGTCCCCAGGAAATGAATGGAAGTCAATGTAATGTCATCCGAGGTAAGAGAAACTGTGCGTATGTGTATGAGAGAATGTCAGTACATTCCTTAGTAGCTAAGTATTTACCTTATGAAATAAAATAGTTTATTGCTTCAATATTGTTGGTCTTGTTTTATTATTTTTCACACGGTCTATGAAAATGAATTTGAATAATGGATTTCAGCAGATAGTCTCAGGCTCAGTTTGTTTGGAGCAACTCTACGGCTTTAATACACATGGAAATCTGCAGTTTAAATCAATAGTTAAAGCAAAAAATTAGTTCAATAATAATGAAAAAAAATATACAAGACTTTGTTTATCATATATTTCTTGTCCATTTTTTAACGGCTTCCACAACAAAAGAAGAAAAATAATCCAACAAAATTCATACGTGATCCTGTACACTCTCTTACACAGACATGAAGGAGCATGGACAAACACAGACACACAAACCAGCAGACAGACTCAGAGGGTATTCCTGTCTCCTGCACCCTGATGTAGATGGATGCCCCCGGCTGCTGATCCTGAATCTGCATTAGGTCATTACAATAAGCAGCGTGGCCCGACGAAGCCCGCAAAGTGGAGGGAGCAGAGCAGCTTGGGAGGAGAACTACTCTCCCAGCCCTGTGGGGAAACAACCTTGACACAGTCATCTGTCTTAGTTACACGGGAGTTAGACCTACTGACACACACACACACACACACACTGAGAGGGAGAGAGAGAGGAGCCGGGCCAGCCCCTGCAATCTCTGCTGTGTTGTTATGATACTGCATTAAAGGAACTAATAGAGTGCATCTGGAAATATTGAAAATATCACAGGAAGAAAAAGAGGTTTGGCTGAATATAATGGATGACAGAAGTATGAGGGTGTGTGTGTGAGGGGGGGGTTGTTGTTTCAGGCAAGGGTGTCGCAAGGTTAGAAATAACCTCACTTGGACACAGGTGACTCCTGACCCTGGACGTCAGGTGAAGGTAATATGGAGAGGGTGGAGCAGGTCACGGCGGAGAGAGACACGCAGAGATGAGAAGTCTGGGGAGGGGAGGAAAGGCGGGACAAGGGCGTCGCAGCAGTGAGCTCTCACTCAGTCACCCCGGGGCTGGCTGTGTTTACGGAGCTGTCAGTCACGTGGTGAGGCCTCTCCCGGGGGACGCGGGCCACCAGGGTGATGAGAAAATAATAGCTCCTTCTGTCAGAGCTTCGAGGGACAGGGGTCTGATGGACACCGCTGGGAATTAGAGCCGGCCTCTGGGACACATCCCGTCCTACACTTAAATACTGGCAGGATAGACACGAGCACGGGACAGGGAGGAGGAATAACATTCCAGTCTGGTCAATGATATCAATATCCATGCTAAGAAGCCTTAATATCTGAGATGTCCTTGTGTGTCTTGGTGATATTGTTGAGATGTCTGAGGGAAAAGTCTTTGCACTAGTAAAGTAAAGAAACAGGTTAAGCTATTTTTAGACATCTTAAAGGATGAAACAGCTTGCCGTCACTTTTCTCTTTTGGCAAAATTACCTCATCTTTGAGTGATAATGTCTCTGTGACAAAGGACTTTCTCAGTAACACTTTTGATGCTTGTTTCAAAACTGAACCTTGAAGAAGTGACTTGTTAAACCTGAAAGTTTCAAATGCAAGAGATGACGAAATACACATGAGCCCTCTCAGTAACTGGAAATGTGCTCATTGTTTGTCTCCTGGGTGTGATTTTAGGACAGCGCAGCTCGCCGGCACAATGTCAGCCAACTCTCAAATCTCAAATGTCCGAGCATGTTCGAATGCATCAACGAAGACTTTTCAAAGTGCTCTCGATCCAACTGAACAGTAAGGAATTCAAGACGGGCGAAAAATGTGATTGATTCATCTCTGATTTTCAAGTGTCTGCCAGTTAATTTTCATATTGCAGTGAAAGGAATGGCAATCAATGGTCGTCTAGCAGGAAGGAGACATCTAAAAAAGCTGTGCTGTGTTTTGGAAGATGGTCTTGGGTGAAGTATACACAATTTGCAGTGAATGGGATAAAACTAGTGATTTGCTTCTAAAGCAAAATAGGGCCAGACTTGACGCAGGGCAGAGAGGCAGACTTGTCCACATAAGGATTGCAGCAAAAAGAAATACAGTCACGCTGTATAAAGAGCCTCAGTATGGCCCTTGGTGATGAGAAAAATTGGAAACCACAGCACCATCCATATAATCTGACTTTAAATCAGGCTGAACCTCCATTAAAAGGGCTGAAAGATAGCCGGAGCTCATCATTAGTACAAACACTCAGAAATCATGGGGTAGCATCTGTTTTCTGCACATCCTCCCACATCAATGCTAAGAGCAGTAGGCCTCAGGGAAGGGGGGCATAGAGAGGGCTATTCCCCTGTCCCTTACCATGAATAACAATCTCTACCTCCAGGTAATTAAAGGGGACAAACGATGTTCACGGGGCCACGCCAGCCCATCATTAAGCAAAGCAACTATTGCATGTGTACACACATGAAGAGAAATAGGCTCTTCACGCACCAGTCCAGGAAACATAATAGCCATTGATTTTGAGTGGACTTGGAGAGAGCACATTTCACTATATCTATTACACAGATTAATCCATGTATCTTTTTATCTACCTGCCTCAATGCAACGCTGCACATTTCATTCTTTGTTCCCAGCTGCCTCAAGCAGGGCCGTCTGCTGCCTTTGTCTCAGCCGGGAGCCTGGACAAGATGATGTGCTCCATACTGGTGACCTGGCCTCTGTTGCGGGTTACCGCTGATCCCACAGACTGCACGTGCTCCACAAAGACTCGCTTAAACAAACAAAACTAGCTGCTTATGCATCGTCACTGCTGACAGATTATTCCCATTCATGTGCAAGTGGGTTTTTACATCATACAAATGAATGTGCAGGCATACACACACAGAGTACATTTGATTTTGTTACAAAATTAGGGCATTGCAGACATCTGAGACAAAGGCAGACAATACACACCCGGCAACTGTGCGCCCGTCCCATTTGGACTTGGTATTGACATCAAACATTGTGCTGCTGCTGAGTGTGCACAAACTTAAGAGACAAACAAGAGCATGCAAATAACAGCCTGCATCCTGAATCCAAGCTAGCATGGACACAATGCAGAAGTGACATTGCCATGTGTTTTTGTGTTCTTGATGGATTACTTTTCCAGTCTTGTCATTGTGTTGCACCATAAAAACCACCTTATTCACGATATTACGTATGTTACAGGTAACATAGAGCACATGTCAAGACTGATGGAAGGAACTGTCATCCCAAAGCAAACTAACTGGTGAAGTTAGTGATCAGCGTTATCAGAAGAAGTTGAAAGGAAGAAGGTAGAGCTGGAGGAGAGAGAGAAAAAGAAGAAAGCGGAGGACATTACTTTGTAAAGGAAAACCTTGGTCCTCAGCAGCCCTTTGCTGTCTCACTCCCATATTTCGAACTGTGTCCAAGTTCAGGACAGACCCAAATCAAAAGACGCTTTAAAAACCTCAGGAATAAAAAACACCTCAAGTGCAGCTCGGTGCCTCCCACTGAGTTCCAAGCTGTTTTATGACTTTAAAACCTGCTAAATAATGCAGCACCTTGCAGCAGGAAGAAACACAAAATAATAGAGCACAGATATCGTGCCAAACGCTGGGCAGTGTGGGAACCTACTTACTGATGATGGGGGATATTCAGACTGTAACAAGGAGCTATCATCACAGCAGATAAAAACATATTCAATATTTGGACGCCTGAAGTCAGATCTTGATACTACATGGATTGTGATATTTTAATCTGTCCTGTTTGTTAAGGATGTGCATGTAAAAGTTCTAATGGGAACACATTAAAGTTAAATTTGAATGCTCCTCATATATAAGTTATGATTATACTGCAGCTATCGTGCATATTTTTCCATTTTTCAGAAGAGAATAAAACCATCGAAGCTTCAGGCTCTGGGTGGGCATTTCCCCTGGCAATGGTTGACTGACAAATGAATTTTAATTTCTTCACAACTTTAACCTTCGACATAACCTAAAACTAAAAATCTCTTATGTGCTGCCAAGCATCTTGAGGTTGACAGCGAACAATGAAGGCTTTTTTCCATCCGCAAAATGGTTTTCTGAGCATTTACATTTGTCTGTGAGCTTTTCAATGTAAGTAAGCCTTATTCATGCTGAGGCGACTCACGGGCCAGAAGCTTATCGCCCGACGCAGGGGCATGAAGCAGCTTAGAGCAGGTGTACAACACAAGCCCCTGGATAGGACAGCAGTCTATCACAAAGGCTTACACCTCGAACATTTCCTTTAATGCTAAGTGGCAAGCAGCTAAGGACCGGCTCCCGTTTTTCAGAAATATTTGTTACAGTGCGGCGTGGGACTGAGCGCCTTAGTGCCGACTACTGCTGATCACGATCATACTTTATATGGTTTGTATTACTGCGAGTTGTGGAGCAGTAAATGCACAGTTATCCTGAGACAAATCATAAGGTATGGTCTCAGCCACATTTTCTATCTCTTCCATTTCACACTTTATGGAGCTGCACATCGCTATGACATTACAGATTTGGGGACAGAAATTCCTCTTCCGTGACGCTATGTTCATGCACAGTAAATACACACCAAACTGGCCCAGCAAACAGGAATATCTGACAGCAGAAAATCAGTGATAGCTCTCATCATGGAGACAGCAGCCATATCAGTACCCCCATAGTTTGAGATCTATTTCTGCCATGACCACACCAGGCAAAAGTTTGAGTAAGCGCTTGAAGATGAGTGATACATGAGCTATCTGCTAACTATCTGTGCACACAGTTTTTTGTAGCGCAATCTTCCAGGTACTTAACAGCATTAATCTCCATGTGGTGCTGCAGATTGTCTGTTTGATTTACACAACACTGAATCTCCTTGAGAGGCAACCGAAGATATCTTAATCCACGCCTTTGATCACCACTCCTCTATTCCACTTCCCTCTCTCCTCCACTCCACAGCATCCTCTTCTCCTTGCTCTGCTGTTGTCGTCGCTGATGATGAAGTCAGTTATTCTTAATTCACAGCATATTATTCAACTGGAGCCCTCAGTGCATCAATGAGAGTCTTTGCAGCATGACAAATCAACATGAAAAAAGGAAATCAATGTAAAAAATAATTCAATTATTTGCATGAGGAATAATTGCTGAATTAAAATGAAAATTCAAAGCTGGTTATTATACTTCATTGCCTCATGGCATACAGTAAGTATATAAAAAGTAATTAGAAACTGTAATCCGCTTCCAGTGTGTTCCCACCAGCAGATGAATGTCAAAATCCTACCAGCAAACATACCCCTCTAAAACCTACCCCAACTCCCTCCAGACATGACTAATTGACTTGCCACCATGGGTGACTGACATGCCATCCAGAGGGCACCATAATGGCCGTGTCATGAGGGAATGATGAGACCTGCCGACAGCTAGCAGCGCTCGACCTTTCGCATGCGAGGTCGGGTGTCAGAGGGAACAGGATCTCCCTGTTGTTGGGCCCACAGCCCGGGGGGCTCTGCGGGGATGAGCCACAGACGACAGGGAACTGGAGCTTTTCAATCAAGCAACCTTGCAGGACAGCGGTTTCATTCGGAAAGGCGTTGGAATGAAAAATAAAAACAATAAAACAGAATCAATCGTCAGCAGCCTCGGGGCGTTAAAACGTCTTGCGGGTGGAAGGAAGATGGAGGAGAGTGATGGTGACTTCCTCTGTCATTTTCACCTTACAAAGGGCGATTATTGTGTTTTTTTTTTCTATAGCAGACATGTTTTCTGTCCTAGAAATATTTCAGATTTTGAGAGCAGGCTTGTAAGCAATTTTTAGATACCTTTGCTCCCAGTGAATGGTAAGATGGCATCTTTTTACAAACAGGAAATGTGACTGCAAGCACAATCAGAATTCTGCACTGCAGTTCAGGGGGATTTATGAAAGGAATGTCTATGTGGCTTTCAAAGAATCTTTATTCGCACATTAGTTAGTGTTGTTGGTTTTGCTCACTGGGTATTAATGTCTTATTCATTTTCTGCCTCCTGTCTTATTTCAAAATATCACTAATCCTGTTAGATGAAATCTATTAATGTTCTGCTTTGGCTGCCACACACAAAATTCCAAGTCTGCTCATAAGCCCCAAATTTGCCATGAAGGCATATCTGGTCCGCCTCTCTGGATTAGAGAGATTTACCCAGGCAACCAGACATGTGTGACCAGCAGTTCACAGTGGGCAAAGTCACCCATCCTGCAAACAAAAGCAAGAGTACACTGCAAATAAAGTCATTTTCATTTCGCCCATTATTCACCATGAATATGCCCCTAATTTCTCATTCATTTCTGTATTGTATCTGATCTCTGTTCTTGGACTTAATTAGCGCCATTTTGATCCTGTGTGATATGTCATATTCAGGATGTGGCCATGACAAAGAAAATGATAACATACTGACGTGTAGACGAGATGTGCAGTGAAAAGGAAAAGATAACATTGCACCAAAGAAGCAAAATGTTATGTCTCAAAAGCATTTTTTTCATTGAAATAAATGGAAAACAAACACAAAAGAATAACTGATAACTTAATGGACATTAAAAAAAAGAAAAAGTCTTAAGTGAAGCATCAAAAATCACTCTACTTGAGACAAACTTTTCCAGACAAAACAGGTAGAAATGGAGGTTGTGATTAAAGTGAAAGTGAAGTGAAAGCAAAGCATTGATTAGAAAATCCACCCAAACGCCCCCGCCACCATCTCCTCTATCACCACAGCTGAAGGAGAGAGCAAAAAAGATAAAAAAGAAAAAGGGCTCTTCAGTTCTCTGGGAAAGTGAATCAATCTGGAAAGTACCACAGCGGCAAACGCTAAGACTCAAACAATGTCACACAGGGCTGACTACACACAATGTGAGCAGGAAGAGGAGAGTGTGAAGAGATGTCACAGCAGTTCAGACGTGAACGACGCTTCACCTGTCCGTGGAAATCCTCACAGTAAATCTCAGAGAGGAGTGAGGGATTAATAGCAGTAGAAATCAGAGAGAGAGGAGGGGACAAACACACAGCACCCTTTACATCTGAGGTGTAACACATGTAAAAGACACAGGTCATCTTATTGATTTGGATTGGCAAAGGGAAAGTTGTGATAATATAAAATACATGAACATGCATGTTGGAAGTTCATGATAACTGAAACACCAGAGCAAACTGTGTCCCTAAAAACTGGCTCTACCATCACACTGTAACTTGACTATAATGCACAATCTCTAAAATGCTCCTGTGAGAGTAAATTAGTGAGAGATGCAGCACCTCTTGGTTTGGCTGTTCATTCAAAGTGTATTGATTCATTGTCCCTCACTGTCCTGTGCAATCCCTGCTGAGACCCTGCTCTCAGTGCGGCAGGGATCACTTCCACGCACCCACCCCCTCCCCAACAAACCCCGGATCAGTCATTCCCTGCAGGCTGATGGATAAACACCCTGATCATGTTCAGCTTTAAAATCAGAATTATTGCCAGAAACACATCTGCACCGGCTTGTATCCCTGTCGTTCAGTGCCATGTGGCCAGCTGGGAAACTTTCAGCACCACAGACAGGGGACAGCTCCGCCTGTCACTCAGCCTGTCAACAGGCTGCCTGACAGGTAACACACACACACACACACCTGTCAGACCACAACACAAGAGACTGGGGGCGAGGAAGAAGCTGCTGTTTAACCGCACAACATGACATATGCACTCATGGATGAGATCAGATAGAAGATTTGCTGTATGGGTGTTCTGTCTTGCGCACCGTGAAGGCACAATATGCGTAAAGGGCACCATCCTTTACGCACAGCCTCATGCTCTCTGCTGTGTTTAACGTGCATCCACATTGAGAACAAATGCATGAATCATACAGACACTGCTCCACAGCTGCCTCCACACCGGCATAAACGAGCAGCGCGCACCATTTTTTTTTCCTCCTCCAAACTGATGCGCCAGTCGCAGCACTTGCAGCATCTTTTACGCACACACGTGAAACACAACTTACCTCTCCAAAACGATGCAAAAGCTGCTGCACGTGTTTGTCCCTCAAAAGCAGAAGTGATCCATGTCGGCGAGTGCGCAAAACTTTTATTCTCTGCGCACGTTGCACAGAAGAGAGGAGGAAATAAAAAGGTGGAAATGCGCAGCCTGCAACTGGAGACACCGCTGCTTATCCCGCTTTCTAGAAACAAAGCATCGGAAAGTCGAACCAAAGCAGAGTCCTGGGATGGAGCTTATCCTTCAGGGTGGGAAAAAACAGAGAATATCCTGTGCCGTAATGTACAGTGCAGTTAGTGCAGCTGTGCAGAGGCAGCGCATACAAATGTGTCCATGCTTCTCCTGCAGGGAGCAGCAGCCTCAGCCTCCCTGGGTCCTAAAGCTGCGCTCGACTAATGACAGTGACACCGGTATCACAGCCGGTGTCTGTCACACTGCAACCAAGCAGCATGTGAAAATAGCTGGTTTGCAAATGCCAAACCTGGAAAATGTCTTCAGTTAACTGTGTGTGCAATCCAAACAATCAAATTGTAGCCAATACATTCAGACAAGACATTTTTTGAATAAAGTGATTTAGATTTCTCTTCTACTTTGTTTCAGTCATTTCCAAAGATGCATGGCTGTTTTTCTATCTGCTGCTGTATATAAACCTTTGAATGGCTGTGAATCTTTTGCAGTGAATCTATTTGAAGCTATGAGAACAAACTTCTGGATCAATACCTGATTCATCATGAACATCAAGCTAAGCTGTGGAGCTGCTGCCCACTTGGACAAAAAAAAAAAAAAATCAGGCAAGTCATCAACCACCATCTGAAGAAGAAACAGAAACAGTTCAGATCAGAGCCTCAGCTTGATGTTTTGTCTCAGGTCAATCTGAACTCGCCCACCGGCAGAGCAGCTGATGAGTTTGTCACTTGAAAGTAAAATGTGAGGCATGTGTATGACAAATATTTTTCCAATCAGCTGAAGAATCACAACATATTAATTGACCACTGCACTGAAATGACTAATGACTGTCTGCAAATGTTGGTAAATTAATTATTCCAAGTGTTAAAGTTGAATGTGGCAGGTTAAAAATCAGGAGGTCACATGCACAGCTGGACAATCCCAACAGTTTCCCTCTGCATAAAAGCATTGGGCAAAGTGGAATATAAATAGGAAGGCGTGGCGATTAATTATTGCCTTCTCAATTGCTTTACTCATCTCATACATTTTAAACGACTGCGAAAACACAGTGGTGCATGACGAAACTGGCTCACCGAATTGAAAGCTGTTGTCTGACTTCAGATTCTTCATTATTGTTGTCTGGAAATAGTACAGCAGCATATTCATACATTTTGATTAGCTGAGATACATATAATGTTGTATTATGTAGAAATGGAGGCCCATAAGTTGTGAATGTGTGTGTTATATTTGGCTAATTTGGCAGGTAACCAGAGGCTGTCTCAGCTGGTGGTGTAAAAAAGTTCATTTCAAACTGTGTTTCCGTGCTTGGATTTCAGTGTTTTTGTCATTTAGAAGATGCAACCACTTTGGAAGATAGACGACACATTACTGCCATTCCAAAAGCTGCAGACTGAACGCTTATCTGCTGGTCATCTTTCATGATTAAAGAGGAAGTTTCTTTTTTTTTTGCCTGTGTCAAAGGAAAACGCTGTTAGGACAAAAGATTCTATTTGGCTTCAAAATTGAATTTCTATATTGATGCATTTATGTATTCCATCATCCTCTTGAATCAGTCCATCAATTCATGCATTATGATTCCCATTTCTTTTTCTCACTGTTTGGCTATTCAATGCAGAGCCATTTTGCACTTGGGTACTTTTTTTTTTTTTTTTTTTTTACAATCTCATGTATTTCTATAAGGGTAAATACGGATGTAACCTCTCCCCCTGTCAATCATTGCTGAGGCTGGCTTTTTCAAACGGATTGAGCAGACATTCAGGCTGCTCCTCGTCTTCCCTCCCTGCATCTTAACAGGCCTGTCTGGTGTGGGCAGGACGGAGAGAGGTCATGTCCAGAGGGAACGGAGGACGCCAATCAGTCCTAATTCTACCCACGAACTCATAATCCCACACATGGACCTTTAGTAACCTCATCATCTGCAAGTTGCATATGGTGTCTGCTCGGCAGGAGAGCCAACTGGGTTGGTGTTTCGTGTCCAAATTGATTTTAATGCATCAAAGCGATAAGAAGTGCTGCCGGTTCAGTTGTTTAATAACAATTATGCTTCATTACATTTTAGGGTAATTAGTTTCAAGGTCCTTGTATGGAGGTTAACATGACAAACGGCTGTCAATATTGAATTGGACACCGCATACCGCTGAAGTAAAGGGGTTTATTATCAACATGACACCAGTGAGCAGCACAGGTGCAAACAGGAACACTGGTGTGGATCTACTGAGTCCAAATCCATGATGGTAGAAATGTTAAAAAATATATGTATATATGTTTCTCTATGTCATTTAACGTTTTATTGTCATTGTGTTGAAAAAAATACAATCTGATATACCCAATATCGAGCTCCATAAAACTCCAACAGTGTAAACCTGAGCTGAAATGTGAAACGCAGATACTGAATAGATTCTTTATTCTTAGCCTTTCTATTTCTTCCTTTTATCAAAACCTGGATCAGATAACAAAGTCTACGTGAACACTTGAGATAAATCGATAAAGGGGGCGGGGAAAAGATGTTCTTTAACTGTATGCACTAATTTAAAATTGGCAAAAAATGTTAGACATTTAATCAAAATGTTACTAAATTTTTGCATGTTGAAGGGAGAAGGATGGGCTAATCTCTAAAATAGAGATAGTAACTTGGCTAATTCATTGAAAAACTGACTAATCCATTCAGCCATTCCTGGACTTAAAGCTGCATTAGCTGATATTTTTGGCCACTTGGGCGAAAACAGTTGAAATGTTACACAACATTATCGCCTTGATAAGTCAGTCAAGCTACATGGCATAAAGCCGAAGAACTTAAATTCATTATTCACTCACTTTTAGCTCCGATTTTGGTCTCCATTAACTCTGAGGGAAATATCTGGTTCTTTAGCATCTAAATGCTCCACAGTGTTCAGCAGGTTGGGGTTGGGCAGGTGGAGTACAGTTCATTTTGGAGGAAATATGTTTTTTGAAACACCATCCGCTCTATAGGTTAGAAACATATCTCTTAAAATTATCATTACTGTCATTGTTGCTGCATTAATTTCGAACCCACGCAATGTAATTTCTTCTGTCAGTGACACGCCATCGCAGGTCCTGCAATGTGTCAAAATGTGATGTTGAGAGGAAGCTAAAGTTCAAATCCATTTACATTCACTGCGTGTGCCTGGATGGAGAGGAAAAACTGAGGAGTCAGCTGCTGAAAGCTTGCTTGATATGCAGGATAAGCGCCTCCATCTGCAACTTGTTAATCATATAAAACCAAGAACGCAATGACACACAATGAGGTCAAGCATAAATCTTGAATATGAGAATAATACTCCATGATCTTTTATTCATATTTTCGCTCAAGCCCACAGGTGCTGCCGCAGAGAAAAGCTACATATGATTCAGGTATTTACCCTGTAAAAATATTAAATGCATTACTGTGTGTATGCATTATATCTGTACATGAGGTTGAGGAAAGCTGCTGATAGTTTGTGTGATAACTAATGCAAACCACTGTCTCTCACATTGTGTGGAGCTGGTGGTGTGGCAGCTGGTAAGTGGGAGAGTGCAAGATTAAACTTTCCACTGATTCTAACAGGACTTTTAGCACAGATCTGATCGCGGCATCTTTTCTTCTGTGTTCTTTGAAGATGACGCACCATCAACCACAGCCGCTGCTGCCAGCATACTAAGGTCTAAATTTCACAGTTACTTGATGAAATGATGAATGAAGAATTTTATGCTTTTCAGTTCAGCTACCTAGCAGCAATACTTCTGAAGAAATGAGTGTGTGTATGCATGTTTGTGAGTGTGTGTGTATGTGTGTGGCGATACAACAGATGGAGAGAAAACAGAAGCAGTTGCAGATGGGCATTGGTTGACTTGAACATTAACTTGTAGACAGACCGACAAAGGTCAGCTTTCCAGGAAGTCTGCCACATGTTCAGCTTAACCAGCCAGAAAAATCATGCTGCTATTCCGATGCAAAAACACTTCAATCAGCACACACACACACACTGAATAATGAAAGCATTGCACAGATGTAGCTCATCGTTATACAGTGCGCAAGTCTGAATAACAGTACAAGATGGGCCAGTCAAAAAAGTTCGATTGCAAGTGAACAATAGGAGTTGCAGTACCTGCTGGGCAAAGGCTGAAAGAGGAGTCAGACAAGAGACAGACCGTGGAGACAGAAACTGACTCTAAATATATGAAATCTAGCCTCTCTGAGGAGTAAGGAGTCAAAGCTGGTGCAGTCAGTTGAAAAGTAGCAATTAGATATAGTTGGACTCACTTTTGTTCTCAGCCTCAGCTCACAGTAGGGGGTGATCTCTCTCCTTGTTAGAACACGTCCAAGGTGTGATGTTTTGGACAAATCCGGCAGTACTCAAAGTTGTTTCTAGATGAGAAAAACTCACCATATATAAGTGTATGTGCACATGTGCCTAATGGCAGTTCAGAGCAGGGAAAGAAATCAGAGAAACTCAAGAGATGATACTATCACAATGGTTTACCTAGAATAATGGTAGTATTGCAATACAAGCAATTCTATAATACATAATACATTATAAGAGGATCCTCTGTATTGCAGTACATTGTATTTGTGCAACAAACCCAGAAACACCCCCGGACAAAGCAGCATATATAATGCAGTGAATATAGCATATGTATTCACTGCATTATGAAGAGCTTGAGTTTCAAAGAGTTGTGTGGACAGCTCAGATTTAGCAGTGAATACTAAAGTGCACGGAGTCATTTCAAAGTCAAACAACCACAAACTGACAAAAACCTGATCGCAAGAGAGGGAAAAAAAACACCACACATTTCAAAATTCTGCAGGAAAGGAGAGAA
This sequence comes from Centropyge bicolor, assembly GCA_037975185.1. Lineage (NCBI taxonomy): Eukaryota > Metazoa > Chordata > Actinopteri > Pomacanthidae > Centropyge > Centropyge bicolor. The sequence continues at coordinate 214,123 of JBBMOC010000039.1, read as the reverse complement.
ATCCTTCAGCCTTAAGAACACACCAGAACATATTAAGACACTTGCCAAAGTGCCAAAGAACTGATAACATGCTACAACACCCAGCCTACATGGCGACAGTGGGTGTAGTGCTGGATGAAGCCCAAGCTAATGGCTGCGTTGTCCACATGAGATGAACACACTTAACAGAGCTACTGCCCTCTGAATTTCACACAGCCCTCAAACCTAAAATTAATACATTTGACAATGCCAAAAATTTAAAAAGTATATTTTTTGCTTCTTCTTATGTGCATTTATGTCCTATTTCAAGGTAAAGAATCAGGAAACGTATCTGGTTTCATTGGTCCTAGATTAGCAAATACTGTGAAGTCCGGTGAAAAATAAGTCAGACTGTTGGGAAGTATTCTTGAGAATACACACAAGTTTATAAAGGAAGAAAAGGACAGATGCACAAAATGCATAGTAATGATTGCTGCATGACAGACCACAGAGAAATCAGAATATTTTCACCCATTCTCTTTACATGCCATGTAATACAATGCAGTACTAGAGTACTAATCTGGTAGCCAAACCTCATTAATACTTAAAAAGCATAATAACAAGGTTCATAGATATTTAGTAGTTTCAGCATATACAGTGTGTGTATAAAATATATATTCTTACTAATTACAAAGCCCACTTTCAAATAATAAGCACGATTATCCTTTTTGCAACTTCAGCCTATTGAAACTGTTCTCGGGAGACATCTCATCCACGGCTCACCGGGACGAGACCTCGGTGCAGGCATATGACATGCTGGAGGGATTACAGTACATCTCCCCGTCGGCCTGAGAGCGTACTGAAGATCTTTGGGTAAAGAGATGTGCGGTCTGCTTCGCTTGTTCCGTCGGCACCGCGACAATGACTCGGATAAGATAATGGGAGCTGAGACATAATTATTGTTTGCAAGTCTGAGTAACAAAACAATAGTTATCTTGGCGACATTCTGTTGTGTTTGAAGGGCTGAGTGGATCTTGTCGCTCTGCTTTAGCATTAAGCCTGCCAACCATTGTCCATCTGTTTCTGTAGCATAATTGTATGGCACCTTTGTTTGGTTCACTCATTATTTTCTTTACAGGCATTGCAGGAAGAGTCATCACTCCACTAAATTTCTCTTCCCTGCACCCCTGAGCTGTAAAAAGGACACAGCTCAGATAAAAGTGAAGCTCTTTGAAGGCCTGCTGGCTTGGTGCTCAGCGGGATAAAGACATGAAATACAGTGTGTGTCAGAGGTTTTCATCTACCATCCACTCTTTTTTGAGAGGTGTGTAGTTGTGCTATGAATCCTGTCCCGGGGTGGTCGCCTCTCCTCTCCGACTGCGGCGGATGGAGAAGGGAAAGTCATGCTCCCGTCCTAGTCTTTAGGCTCACCCGATCTTCTGCCACAAAGCAAGCGCCTCTGAGCTGATTTCAGACTCCCTCGCTTCCTCCTGCAGTCCTAATTGCTTGGCCCACTTATGACTGTGACGCTGTCATCTCACCTCACGACAGCCTCCAGCGAGCCAGCATCTGGCACAGCATGACAAAAATGCCTTCCTCCCCCACCCCCCCGCCTCAGCCTCCTGACTCCAAATAAAAGACCCGGCCTCCTATCACAGCGCCATGTTTACAAAGGAACAGAAGCAGTTGTCACAAATTGATCACAGAGTTGACAGCATTGTGTTTATGTTTTATTTCCACTTCCTCCTGCCTGTGTAAGTCTGGAGCCCGACGGTGGAGGCTGCCTTGTTTGTTCGATAACTATTGTGGCTTTACAGAATGTATGCTGCAGGCCATAGTTAACAAACATCCCACGGTATACAGTGAAAACAAACAGGCTAAGCAGGACGGCGGCCGCCCAACAGCACACACACTGCACATAGATTTGAGATAATTTAATAATCCAAGCTCTTTAGGATCAGTGCTTAGAGCAAGTTGATGAAATGTAAATCAACCTATAGCAGCAGCTCTGTGAGACTGTACTGAGGCACAGCAGTGCTTTGAGCTAAATGTCAGCATACTAACATGCTCATAAGAAAAAATGCCAACATGTTTATCAGGTAATATTTTTGCCATGTTTACCACCTTCTTTTAGTGTGTTAGCATGAGAATAGTTGCTAATTGACAATCAACACAAAGACAGGGGAGGTTGATGTGTGGTGTTAAATAAAGTGTTGAAGGATCACAAAAGTATCACAGTTCCTGAAAATCGATCTAACACTTAACTCAAAACAACAAACCTCATGGTGGCATTAAAGGAAAAGTCAGTCAACACAGCCATTAGGANCCTGATATGAGTAAAAATGTTCAGTGTGCTTTTTCCAATCTTACAGCGCTCAGTTAAAGCTTGATGTGGGGGAGCGACACGATGGATGTACATAGCTTGATGGCTTTACTCCACAGTTGAGTGGGAGACAGACATAGCAGCAGTCCCTGCGTTTGATCCTCTGGGAGAACAAGCGCCCCAGACACCAAGTATTGATCCAGCGGGTTGAAATCAGGGGGAATAAGTGTTTAACTGATAGTCAATGTAAAAAGGTACAAACATGCAAATCGCTTTAATGTGATATTTTAATCACATACACATGTTTACTGGATGCTAATTTTTTGATTAGAATTAATTATTTTGATAGTATTTTGACAACAGGTGACAGATAATTAACTCTGACTAGACACCCTGTCTGCAGTTCACATACTTAAAATCAGGAAAATTCAGTATCAAGCTGGTAAGACAATGTGAGAAATGCATGGACAGTAAACATGATTTTGAACTTAGTCTAATTCTGTAGTTTGAAATGGTTTGTTCATCTGGGGTCAAATTAATCGTAAATATAAGCAAGTAACTTCATTGTGTAGGATAATATACTGCAAATGCCTGTAGGACATATAAAGCATGAATTATTCCCCTGAAGAATGCTTTATGCTTAAAACGTACTTTTCCCACTGTCGGATATTTTAATAAAGTCAAAGGGGAAAAAAAGTAAAAAAAAAAAAAAAATAGAAGTTATTTTTACACTTACAGCAGTGGAGCCTGTGGATAAGCACGAATGACTAATATCAGTCAAACACAAGGGTTAAATACTGCCTTATTTCTCCCGCATGTGGTCTGAGCCACAATAGAAGATTTGAAGTCTTGCGGCATCTGTTTAATTGACGTTTTCTTTGCGGAGGCATATTCCAAAAATACTCCAATTTTATTTGGAAAAATCCAAGCTTGACTTCACTTGTCATGCAGCAGCTGCTTAGTGGAGTGAAGGTTAGTGGATTTTTTTTTTTTTTCATTCCATCTGTATTTTTCGCTAAAAAGCGAAAGGACAGGTGTGGAGAGCTACATGAATGCTGAAAGAGGCTCTCGTTGAAATAATGCTTTGAGGAGGTGGGGAAAGGTCAACGTAGGCTTTTTAATTATGACGAACAAAGCGCAGCTTGTCAAATAAATAAAACATAATGGAGGTGGAAACGAAAAGGAGATTCTGTCGTGGCCTAATGGAGGCTTGATCTGACTATCTCTGCTCTTTGAGAGTTGAAGTATTTTTGTCAGATTAATTAGCCTGTTTCGGTAAAAGTTAGCAGACAAATTGATTAGCAGTCTGCAGCCGTGCGAGGAGGAGATAAAACTTAACATCTCTTGTGATTCTAAACGTGATTTATTTGGTATTTCTCACCGCTCAGCCCCGCCTCTTCAAACAAAAGCGCCATGTTTGCTCTGCCTTCGCTGTGATCTTCCATGTAAATAACGTCGGCGGCTAAGCTCGAGCGCATTTGCATTCTCACATCTCTCTATCATGTGGCCAACGACGAGCATGAGAACCCTGCGCAGACTTTGAACTTCATACAGTTGCAGGAGGAAGACGGAGGCAGGAGAAGACTGACACAGAGAGTACATAATAAACATAAAGCCTGTGCCCTCCTCCGGGTTGAGTGTTCGGCCGGCAGACATAATGTACATTCGGAGGAGGTTAGCAGCAACACTGAGAGGAGGAGAAGATTGAACCAGTCAAGGATTGAACAGGTGGTTATCTGTGGCAGAATCACTTGTGAAAGGAGCTTTTGCCCTTTGATAGAGAGAAGATGAAGGGTGGGGATAAGAAATGGTTATTGATCGACGGTCGCTTTATCTGCTTCAACCCTGATGACCAGACAATGCAATCTAACTTGGTCCAGAAAGGTGCAAAGGTGCTGATGGGTTTTCAGAGTGCTTTACTCTCATTTATACAGTTTATATCATCTCAATTTTGTTATCTTGCATCAGAGGCATTTCACCTCACGGCCTGTTCCTGCTTTGTGACTAGACTTGAAAATTAAAAACAGCTTACTGCCAGACGTTACCCCATTAAATAAACATTATAATAATGATTCTAATTATAATAATATTTCATATCAATAGAAAAATTGTCTATGTGTAATGTGAATGGGGCCACACTACAGATACTATGTACATACATGTCACTTTCATAGCTCACAACTTTACAGTTTTATGCGAAAAGGCTCTGATAAAACCACTGTACATTAACTGGCCGGCACTAAATGGTGGACCAACAAAGTTAACATCTTGCTGGTGAACATAGTGAAACATAGCAAAGCATAAGAATCAGATATTCAGAAACACATCTCTAAATAAATGATAATGTTGCTTTATAAATGAATGTGCAAATAATATCTACTTTATAAGGTGATATTATGTTGCCTGTCTTTATACAGCTTGTAGCACTGGCCCCAAGAGGCCAAAACAACCTCCTATAACTGATCATTATAGTAAGTGACAGTTGCTTCTTTAAACATCCAGCAGCAACATTATCATTCATTTGGTGTATCTGTCCATTTGGTTAGTTTAAGTCCAATATTCACTCTCTTTTAGCTCTGTTTTTGGCCTCCACCAGCTCCCGAGAGGAAATCTCTGGTCTTTAGCTGCTAAATACTCCACTCTGTTCACCATCTAGTTGAACTTTATCTGTGTTCTGCATTGGTTTTTACAGCTTTTTGAATGTATAGTTTGTTAGATGACGTTGTGAGAGGTGGTGAGATTGAATCAAAACAGTGAAGTTGCAACCATAAAGCAAAACAAGAGCTTAAAGATGCTGAAACGCTTGTAGAGCCGAGCGAGCTGCGGAGCTGATGATCATCCTATGTGTAATCATCACTACAACCAACCTCTTTTAGATACAAGTAGTGAATCAGCATGATCCATTATTACTATAAAAACATTGATTATAGCTGCTTTAACATTTTAGATCTTGTGCATTTTTCCACGGTCGCTCTTTTATTGCAGCTCCCTGAACATCTAGTGAAATCCAGTTCACTCAAACACATTTTCTCTTTGAGGAATTCACTTTACTTCAGCTCCACTGATCAAACCTGAATCAGAAACATCCATATTGCCTGGCTGCACTGAGCTATAGCTTATTAAGTGTGATTGCTTCAACAAAATGCACAGGCCCGACTTGCATTTGCATCCTCTCACACATTACCATTCAATAAACAGAGAGCATTGGTATCATGGGAGATGTGTGGTGGTTATAATGAGGAGTCACATTGCTGTTCTCAAACGGCCCATAGCTCACAAAATGCACAAATCCAGATATATACAATCAAGCAGAGTATACACACCTACACCCACACACACTCACAAACACACACGCACACACACCATAAAGTCAATGAGTGTGCTCCAATAAAAAGACTCCGCTCTCACTTCTCCTCTCTACGAGCAAAGATCATTTTGGGAACACTGATGGAATATGGTGAGCCCATGTGGCTCGAGGTGGATATCAATTAAAATGATGTATGGCCCCAGCGTTTTCTAATTGGGACATGGCGATGTATTTAATAAAACACATTAGAACCCTAATTAGAAGTAAATTGAGCTGCATCCCATTGTCTACTAATCAACACGGTGGATAAATAACCTCACATGGAGGGTCTCTGTGCCGTAAACCGCTTAAATTTCAAGAGGCGTCTATTTGTTTTCTCTGGCTCGGTTTGTGCAGCTTGTGTTTCAGCTGTGCTTTATTGAGCCCTGGGTTGAGCAATTTGTTAGCCACCAAATAATAATCCTGCATCCTGTGTGTGCTGCCCGTGATGATAAAACTTTAATAGGATACTTTAAATCACTCTCCGTCCGCTTAGAGTTAAATAATAATTTCTTTGATAGATGCTGAAATAGATTAATCATCATTAATCGTAACACTTTTTTTTTTCGTAATAAAACATGGCTATCCTCTAATGATTCAATATGCTGGACTTTTCAGCGACAGTAAAATGACTATGAAAAAAAAATAGATATGCTCCTGATTATTATCATCCTGTTCCTGAAATTCACCTCCCCTTATGGAACAAGGTGATTTGCCAATTGTGACTTCATCTCAGAGCGAGAAATGACGACGTCAAATCAATCACAGTATTGTTCCCAGTAAAGCAACAAAATCTTTTTTCACTTGGCAGGAGGCACCTTCCATCACAGATAATTGGAATATGTATGAAAAGGATGTAAAGTAAAAACCACATGACCTTTCCAGTGAATTATTAGCACGTGTGCTGTTTGAAGAAAGGCGGCGTCGTAGAATTAATGTGAAACCTGACATTGTATTAAAAACCTCTTTTTGTATTGAGTTTTTCTCCACTAATGCCGAACATGAAGGATTATTTTGAGGAGGAAAATGCCAAATGAAGGTGGAATAAGTATCACAGATTCTTGCATTGTGCGACTGTTTCTCAGGGAGGTCAGCATACTGTAAATAGCAGTCATACATCCGTTGCTGACTCCAGCGCAAAACCCCTCGGAGCACATTTTATGGATCGGAGAAACGTTTGACAAGCTCGCTGCAACCGGATGTGTCAGTATAAAGGATTATGTGTTTTATGGGGCCTGGTCTGAGCAGCAGATCTGCTCCTATAAACATGCACTACAATTTAGCCCAAGGTGTGCACGGGAGAGGTTGTCCAATCGCCTCTCAAAATGAGTGAACGTCTTGGCCGGTGGTCACGCCGTCGCAGGGCAACAACGCGGAGCGATCTTCAATCAGGTGCTTGAAAACTGATGGAACATTTGCCTTAAATCACTCCCGGTCATTATTTATTTCTTTGTCGTCTTAAACTTTTCTGTTTTTCCCTTAACAAGCAAAACAGCTCCCCGTGCGTCGTCTCACTTATTCACAAACGCAAGTAAACACAACTGCGTATTGATCGCAAACTCACTTGTACTGTATTGGTTATCTATATGGTAATGAAGGGCTGCATGTCTCATTTTATTATTTCATCTCTCTCTGTCTCCTCATTACAAGCATACAGAGCTGCAAACACCTCCTGCATATCTAGATAAGGCTATTTGAATGGATAACACATTCTCCTCTATGTACAAAGGGTTATCTTTAAAAGAGCAAGCCCACCTGCTCCAACAGAGCCATTCATCATTGTAGCCCTGTACTCCTTTGTCTTCGGGGGATAATTAGCATAACTTTAGCTAAAGAAGGAAGAAAGATAGATAGATGGATATTATCTATTGGACAAGTTAAAATGTCAGGAATAGCACCGTGGCAGGATCTATTTAGAGAATCACTTAAACACAGAACCATTTCAACTTTGGCACAATCTTCATCCCATTTAGTCCAGAATGGAGGGTTTGCCATGTAATGTGCTGAAATACTGCAGTGAAATCACAGCTATAATATATATATATAAATGCGTAGCACAATGCACACAAACTCTAAAATAAGAGCCTCAACACAAACAGATTTGTGAGTTGAAAGGTGGCTGTAAAAAAAATAAAAAAAAATAAAAAAAGAGTTTGTGGTTCATTTCCTCCTGAAAACAGAGGCTGCGGTCACTTAGTGTTGGATTAGAGTCCACGGTGAAATAAACTCAGAATGTCATTAGACGCTTCTCAAACAACTCCTGCGGCATAATCCACTCCTTCACTGTCCATCTGTGTGCTCAGTATGTTCCAAACTGTCATATTTGTGCGAAAATTTCTTGGCTAAGTACATCGCTTCTGTCTCAATTATCTCGCACACCAGTCTCCAAGAAATTACATTTATACACTCCTAATGTGCAACAGCTAATGCATGCGAGAAAAACATAATGTCACCTGAATCATTTTTTTTTCCTTCAGCCTAATCAGGAAAACTTTTTAATGAACATATGCATCTGCAAAGTCACAAACTGATTATGCTAAACTCATCTGGAAAATGTTTCTTGACGTTGTGTTACAGTTGTTTTTCCTGCCATATCTTCTCTTGCAATATAAATCTGCACATAGCAACTGTAGCATAATTCATGTTATGATATGTTTAGACATTCAAAGCAAGAGTAAAGTTAGAGAAAGATGGTGGTTAAAAGTCAATAGTCAAGTTCTAAAGGGTTTGATCAACAACACATTTTGTCCTTTAATTTGGATGACTTGTTGTGCTGCTGTCTAGATTCAGGATGCAGACTCAGGTCTTACACTCGCACCATCCATCCTGTCTACCTATCTGCTACTAGAACATAGTGCTTCCTTCATTGGTAAAAATGCTGCCAGTGAACAAAATCAAAGCAGCAATTATAAGTATTGTTGTATTATTGAGTAAAACAAATTAGTAGCATGTCAGGGTTGCCAGGTTCAGCACACATTATCTGCTCTTCATGTGTGATAACCACTTTATCCAAGCTTACTAATTAGCCTGTCAAACCTAAAGCTTGTTCTTTAGTCTGAAGTCCTACTGCTGATTGGCTCCCAGATAGGTCATTTCAATAGTTACTTCCCCCTACGAAATCCTACTAAGATTTTGCTTGAGCAGCAAGATTTATCTTTCAACATTCTGATGCCTTTTTATCGCCTACATAAACTCAGCACGTCCATTGTTACAGCCATGAAACTGACCACATCCTCATCCCCTCAAGCACTTTTTTACATCCACCTTTCAAGCTCAAACGGTAGATTTTAGGTGGTGCATTACTCTAATCCTTTTCCATAAAGCTGCATTGACAATGGCAGCAGAGGATACTACTTTGGGTTTATTCACTGGAATAATTTTCCTGCTTCAGCAATGAACATCCATCCCTCTGCACATTCCTGCATTTTTCGTGTTCACACATAAGATCCGCTCATAGTCAGATGAACGTAATGAGGGGGCAGGTGTAATTACTGAGTTGTGACAAAGTCAGTCTTTCCGTGCTTCAGGCCTTGTGCTGGCGGCGGTAAATATAGCTAATTACATCCTCTGCTCCACAGCCTCTTTATCTAAACTCAGCAAGACACAGACCTGCCCACCCAGCACTTCATTACTGTGAACCAACCTAATAGGGACCCGATGTTTTTAACCATCCTCACAAATTGCTTTATAACTGTCAGCAGCACGTTACAAAATGCCAAAGGACTGATCTCACCTATTTCAATCAGACTCGTAAATGTCTCAGTAAGCTACTATTGTATGCTATTTGTAGATCTTAGAGAAAAATATCCAAAACATGATTGTTACGTTTTATGTGATAACTGTAATGTGATAATATATTGATAATATATGTGCACTTTTTTGTTCTTGTTGCAAATGGCTTCTTTTCCTAAGCATCATTTTTAGCTGTAAATCTAGTTTTGTTTATAATAAATCTGCCCAGTTTCCTTGCTGTCTGATGATCTCGAGACCTGACCATTAGATTATTCTCTCTCAGGTGACAGAAGGTATGATTTCATTCATTTACATTCAAATCTAAACCTTATGATTGTTACAAAATGATTCCAGTCTTTTTATGTTTACACAAATACAATCACTTGGTGAAAGTTGAGGATCCTTTCTTCTTTGCTTCTGATGAACTGTCAGTATTTGCACAACTACAAGAGGTTGCTTGTCAGGAGAATGTCAAACAAGGCAGGTAAATGGGTAAAACACACACATTTAAACGAACAAATGATGTTTTTTGTGAGGACTGTCTCAGAAAAATAATATGTATAGACTAATATGTGCATTTGAAATTTTTTTTTGTAATATCTACATTTTTAAAACAAGAATTCGCTGAATAAATTAATAAACACAATTCAAAATTTAGTACAAGAACAAAAATTGTTAAGTTGATATAGCTCAATTAAATTCCCATTTGCTTCAACTAATATAAGTTGATATAAATGAGAGAGATTGGCCTGAACTGAAACTTTAGTTCTAGTCACAGCTTTTCAGTTTTTGTACCTAAGAAAAATTAACTCACAAACTTAACTTTCCAGAAGTCTTTAAAATGCGACACTTCACTTTAAGCCTTGCAAATTCAAACTGATGCAGCTGAACACGGCCATTAATGCTGTTGGTCAAACTACCTGAACTGCATCTGCAATGTGATTCCTTCAAACTCAGTATCTAAAGTCAGTCTCTAACAGTTATTTGCTTAATTTGGGTTTTGGTTGATGTAACTACTCTCAAAACAAGAATGAAAACGCTCTTGAGTGCCTGACAGGAAATGAATGAGAGGGAAAAAGTCATGTCTGCCGTCAGCTCTTTTACAGCCAATCCCAAGGTCAATAGTTCTGCACATGAGGGAGAGTGAGCGTGAGAGGGAGCAAGTGAGAAGGACGGAATTTCACACAGTTCAACTTCTTCATTCTGGATCATATTATACTGTATGAAAGGAGGATCATCAGGATGACACAGAATTCATTCCCCATAATTCCTCTGTCATATCTGTGATGGAGCACATCTCATTTACAGTAACCGAGAGAATTAATTTCCATCTTGATTCAAACCCGGCCAATGCCTATTTCACACATTTGACTTTTCACCTGAGCCCGAATATACACAGTCTGGCATTTAATTAAACGGCTATTCAGTACATATGAATTTGTAATGTATATTCAAATTAATCATAAAACTCTCACACACTTTATTTTCCATTACTCATGTTGAGCAATAAACCATTAATCACATTATTACAGCAATCTAATCACACGTGACAGGGGCGAGTGAAGTGTAAATTCAGCAGCTCAGAGGTGTTTATGTGTAAAGGTCAGGTGTAAACCCGACGCCTGGGGGGAGCAAGTGCTAGATTTTGCAGCTAAACAGCAACTTTCACAGCCCAAGTGTGCAGCACAGTGCACAACACCCGGCCACTCAAACATGCACTCACGTCATGTTAGCGTCAGCACGTCTGACAGGTCAGGTTTGTACGGACTGAGGAGCTCATCGATCGTGCTGCAGACACATCTGTGCCGAGCCCCCCACAGATGTGAATGCTGAGAAGGCATCGAGGTAAACAGGTACAAACAGTGCTCGCTGGGCAAATGGGAGAAAGTGGAGCAATAATGAATGGGCACATTTGTAGTCATTGTGTGAAACATCCTCATTTCTCACACCCTGTGTCATGCTCATTCACATTCCAGCCACACACACACACACACACACACACACACACACCTTTGTATCCCTGCTTTTCTCTTTCTCATTTTCCCCCTCAGCCCTGCCTGATTCCCCGTGGAAACTGGAGGTCACTGGTGTTAGGAGGCAGAGCTGCAGGTTTTGAGAGAGAGAGAGAGAGAGAGAGAGAGAGAGAGAGAAGGAAGAGTTACAGGTTCTAACCTCTGAGAATCTCAGACGGCCTCTGACTGTATAGCCTTCACATCAACATACAGCCAACAGAGCTTACACCTGTGTCAGCCGAAGCATAAAATGGAAAAGCCATTCATTGCATAATCAAAGAGTACGTATCCATCCACATCCGATAGAGAGAGATACTAATTTGCTCTTTCAAACACGTGCAGGAAACATACATGCTGCTCTGATTACGTTCAGTGATATTTTTTTTTCCCAATCCAAGTGTGTACAGTGGTCAAGAGAGCAACTTCAGAAAACAATGAAATAGTCAGAACACAACAAACTATTTGTGTAAGTATTTGCTGATTTGGTATTTTCCTAAAAGCAACACAGTCAGATTCATACGTCATTGATTGAAAGGATTTGCAACCAAATATTAAAAGTGACAACAGGATTTATGATTATATTAGTTTGTCCAATAACTTTCTGTCCCTTATAAAGGTGGAGGGCACATATAAAATGTGTTGTAATTCTGGCACCGTTCACCTGATTTGGATGTAAACACCTTCATATCAAAGCTGAACGTCTGCACTTAAAGCACATCGTGATTGTTTCACTTTAAATCCACTGTGGTGGTGAACAGAGCCGAAATGCTGGAAATTGTCTCAATGTCCATATATTGATGGACCTGACTGTATGCAGTCAAATGGGTTGAGTTTTCTTTATTTGCCAATAGATTGTCCCTGAAGTTACAGTACGTTGAGCTCACGCTGCCGCCATGACCACAGCACAGAACAGTTGAATGGAGGAGGTCAGGGTGGATGGTTGGCTTGTACAAAGCACTGGCAGAATGATATATATTATGTATTCATGTAATACGGTATTATAGAAAATCGAGAATGAAGTCTGCGAAGCCAACATTTGAAAAATCTCAGTTCTTTTCAAAAATACTGCCATTTATCTTCATTTCATGCCATCAGAGAAGTCGTCTTCCGCTCATTTCACACACACATAGACGTACATCATTTTATGCCGTGCAGTTGCTACCGAGGAGCACAATGAGTTTGCTTTCTGCTCAGACAAACACAGATCGGCTTCCTTTACTATTTACTACGTTCTCTGTTTTTTCCCTCCCTGCCCCCCCATCATCTCTCGCCCTCTCTCTCTCTCTCTCTCTCTCTCTCTCTCTCTCTCTCTCTAGACAGTCGCAGTGGTCCCTGCCTCATCTTCATTTGGATCTCCCTGTTTGGAAATAAATCACATTCATAGAACACCTGAGCTCACGATGGGAGCCCAGTGGGATCTTGGGCTGGGAACACACACACACACACGCACACATAACAAACACACGACACAAAGGTTATGGTCAATCAAACTCCATGTCCTCATGGGTCACACATACAAACTATAAGCCCCTGCGCACACATACATATTCTCTGTCTCACTGTTTCTTTGTTTTGTTTCTCTCTCTCTCTCTCTCTCACACACACACACACACACACACACACACACACACACTCGCTCTCTCTCTGCCATTCATTAACTGACAGCTCGGGACTCTCCCAGGTGGAATTGTTGGGAGGCGGAGGATTTGCATTTGTATTTTTCCAATATCTCCTCTGGATGGAGGATCATGGGCTTACCACGGGAGAGAAAAGAAGGAGGCAGGACTGCAGCGGACTGACATTTGTTAAAGACATTCATCTCCTCTCATCTTGTTCTTTTTATAATTTGAGAGGGGGGTGTTGTCAGCGGCTGTGGGGAAGGGCATTGTTGTTGAGGGTGATGATAGGTTTTGCTCTACCTCGTTGCATACTGGGAGGAAAAACACGCGGTTCAAACCCGAGGTCACGCACATGTGAATCGAGCTGTCCTTGTTAGCTGGAGCTCACCAGAGACAAAGGGGCTGCTGCTGTCAGCGTGTTGCTGCCTGAGACCAGACTCAGAACTCGGATGCTGGAATTTCTGAGTTGGGAATAAGATACTTAAATGAGCATGAATTTCCGTCTGCTGAGTCATAGTCTGGAGAGCAACCTGACCCCGAGCAAAACCAAACTTAAAAGATAGATGTTACACAGGAAGCCTGTCTTTATTTTGATGCTCTCTTGCCAAGTTTCTGTATGTTTTCCCCTTCAGTAAAAACCCCTGGACATTGATCAGAGTGGAAGAGCATCCATTGCCTTCAGCGGGTTATACATTAGTTATTATATAACCTCTCAACTTTTGATACTTTCTGTTTCTCTGGGTCTGTACTTCATGAGAAAGTGTGAGTGAGAAAGATTAGAACTGAGGCAGGTGCACACACGCAATTACATTATGGTAAATGATCAAAATCCACTTGACAAAGCAATATCACATGACCTTACATATGACGGAGGAAAGGACACAAGGTCGATCACGCCACATGGCTGTTCAGTAAAGGGCACACTATATATCTGTCGCGAGTTTGTTTGAATCCCCACTATCTGCTGTTTCACATATCACATACACATAGTGACAATTCAAGTCATTCACTCACAATTACATCATGACATTAGCCACACAACAGCTTTGCTCGCAGACTGCAGACTCCCTCAGTCTTTAAGCAAAGACTATTTACTGAACACCTTTGCACTTCATATGTCCAGTGCATTCCCTCTTGCATTGCCTGAAGGCACCAAGGTCCTATCAGACTTGAACTTTGCTTTATGACACTTACCCAGGTTGTTCTCTCCTGACTGGGTCCTTGCTTGTGTTGTATCTGCTCTCAGATGTAGGTCGATAAATGCATCTGCGAAAAGAAAACGTAGAATTAAAAAGTCCAGCAAATTAAACAACAAAATAGCCTCTATAGCTGCCATCTAACAATGATTAAATGAAACCATTGCTCACTATTAAGGGGAAAATAATGCATCTTCTGTATTAAAATCTGACATTTTGTTGACCTATCCATCCAACCTTCTGGCTGCATAACAAAATCACGTCACTTCCTGCTTTGCTTCCCACAGAAAAGTGTCAGTTACCTCAGCTGCTTGAGGGCTTTGTCACTTGACTGCAAACAACTATAATTTATGGGCATTTGCTGAAAGAACTGATGTTGTTGTCAGTCAGCGTCAGTTGTCAGTTACACTTCTGTAGACGTTAATATAACAAACTAGGATGACATGATATCCATTACACACACAATCAGATTACATATAAAATGAGATGCAACAGGAGAGACAGACACAGACAAGCCCTGAAAAAAGCCAGTCAGATGCACTATAATAATCTCATAATGCTCATAATGACAAAGGATAAAAGATAGAAGATGTTTAACCTGTTAAAGTTAAAGTTTTCTGAAAATGATTCTCAAATATTGTTTTAGAACAACACAAATTCAGTCTCTTAAGAGTTGAGGCAGTGAACTCCATTCGCACATTGAACTATTTGTTTTAGCTCTGGGAAATATAAACTGCACTCTTGCTGCTAGTAAAATAGTAATGTGTATCAATGCTAAAAGCAAGATTTTCATCTTTTTTTTTTTATCAAGCCAGAAGACTTTCATGCAATCACCATGTGAGCTGCATGCTCTATACAGAAACAATGTAAGTACGTATGATGCCTTGCTGCAGTAAAAAACTCTTTGCAGGGCGTGATGGTTGAATTTATATTCCCTCTGTGAGCTTACTAAAAAAATAAAATATAAGCAAGGTTATAGAAACACAATCCAGCTGTGTAAAATAACTATGCCTTGCTATTGTTTGGCCTCCCTCCACCACAAATCCATCATGACCTTATGTTAACAAATATTCTACCCAATATGAGTCTGTTCTAAACTGAGCACATTGTAGAGAGGAAACGACAGAATGGGTTTGCATGTTTAGTCATCACATGATGTTGTTAGTGGATTAAAGGACAGTTATAGTGCATAGATATCACAAACTTTTGAAATCATGTGTGACTGCGACTTAGAGCATAAGACAACTTATCTATTCATGGTGAATGCAGGGAAGAAAACTGGAAAGATCTGGCTTTTGTGCTGGAGGCTGGAGATAAGGTAATCTCATTCATAGTTTGATTTTTGTGCAGAGCAGAATAGTGCAGAGACAAATAGCCTGTGGTCAGAAATGTACAAAGAGCAGCCAGGAGTTAAATGGGAATTTTGCAGTTGGGGGAGCTATTCTTGATTTTACATTGAGCTCTACTGGACTGCTGTTCAAACTCTGCCATAGGTACCAGCATCAGCTCTTTCTAATGCTGATGTAACTAAGTGACTGGTGTCAGCGTATAGTGAGATGGTTTATCATTCCAGTTAGACCTATAAGAGGTTTCATCAAGGAGTATTTTAGCTCATCACCACTGGGAGACATTCACCGTTCCACAGCCTGACCATATCCACTTCAGATTAATTGCAGCTCTGCCCCATAGTACAGTTTTGTCATTCACATCAGCTACAATGACCAAACAGTGAAATGATCAGAGTCTCAGGTTGGATGTTGTTTTGAAGCAAATGATGGAAGAGCTGCAATAATGCCAATACATTTTGGTTTCCATCCAAATGTAACTCAAATTTTAGCACTTGCATCCACTACTGCTATGCAAATATTAGGAGTTGGTTCATTGAGATAAACGGCTGGTGGTTTTCAAGTCAGGTGCAAATGAATAGGCTGCAATAAGACAGCATAATAAGCACCAGTTAAACCTCAAATGATAGAAAAACAATATAGAAAACATGATGGAAATATAGCATTTATATTTGTTTCATATGATGAAGGTTAAATTCTCTTCATCGACCCATGCAGACTCGATTTTCAGTCTCTTCAGTGGAAGCCTCAGTAGCTTCTGTCTGGGATTTTGTTTATTACTGTAATTCTGGGCACATTTCCAATGTTGTCTTTCTTGACCTTGAAGTTTCATTACAGTTATGTGATGCACTTTTCTGAACTTAAAGTGGAATGAACAGAGTGGGTCTGCCTGCCTCTCTTTATCAACATTACCGTTATTTTTTTTCTTCAGATATTATCCCCCCTGGATATTGTGTGAAAGCATCACTAGACATACCCCATAAATAGCATCAACTCTGAGGTATTGAATCAAATATGTTGAGTGATATTTGATTCTGTCTTTATCACCCAGCTCTTCACCCTCTCTCCTTCTCTCTCAGCACAGATTCAAACCTACCCTGGATGAGCCATGCAACATGTATGATGGTTCGCATATTCAATCCAACTCATTAAATAGATGTGGTTTCATCATTCACGTAGCGCAATAACTCGCAGGTTAGAAACATGAGAGAATAGGTGTTGCACCATTTGATGCAACAGACCTGGCTCCTCTCAATAAAAGTCAGCGCTGAGGGCAAACTCTTATTCACTGTGTGAGGATAATGTGAATCTGTATCATCCACACTGACTTGTTGAAGTTGAAGCTAATTAGGATGCTCACACTGACACGGCACTGACTGACAGCCAACACTTAGTTAACCATGAACAGCCGGAAGGATGCAAAAGAAATTCATTTTGAACCAAATGCATTCTAACAGGCACCAAACAGGTTCAAGCCAAACCATGTGTTCAAATGAAAAGGTGTAAAATACCATCTCATAGTATTAAGATATAGATTTGTACCTGCTCATTTCTCATCTGATTTGAATCCCCAGTGAACACACCCTGTGATCCGTTTATTTCTCAATGGTTTCACACCCTCTTGAACTTTCTCTTCAAAGTTCTTTTCAACTTTTCCTCAAGGTACTTTTTCACATCTCCCATCTAGTATTTAGCCTTAGATGGAGTTCACCACCCGCTTTGGGCTACATTCCTAAACAGCCCAACTCTGAGAAGACCGAACCTCGATATGACCCCATTACCGGCCTCACAGATCACGTCAGCTGCGATAACATCACGGTACCAGTGGCTTTGCACCTGGCTGACAAGAGTCATGATTTGAACAGCCACTAGATGCAGCCTGTCAGGTCTTGTTATTGATACTATTACATGAAATAAGAGCTGGCAAATTAACAGTTTTTATCAGCCACCGCTTCCACAATCTGGGAAAAATGGTCTGTAGGTTGGACTAAGTCTGGGTCAAGCTGTGATGTGGTCAGAGACGATGTCAACACTTCAGAGTGTTCAAGTGACTATGGTCATTATCTGTTGCATCTTGCAGCTTTTTCGGGGATGTTTTAATGTCTTTCCAACATTGTGTTTATGTATCACAATCAGCCTGCCCATGCACAGATAAAAACAAAATTTACAGACAACCATATGTGGCAGAAATACCAATTTGAGTGAAAACTTTTACAACCTAGCTATGAGTAAACAAAGCTGTGCCGAATTGTGTTTGCTTGCTGAGGCTGACTGTCAGGACATGAAAGGTGTCTGGAAACTTTTTCTGCTGGCGCTATGATCTGAGTTTACCACAAAATGCCACGATCAGTAAAGGACAATCCCAAATGTGTGGGAGTGTACACTGAGCACGGTAGGCTAACAAGGACCTTGTTCAAGGTGATCTGAACACCTACACCTTGCTGACAGGTGAACAAGTAGCAATTAGTAGCAGCAGCATTAACTAGCTCTTCAGTGCAGGAAGATTGGGCTATTCAGATTTCTGGGTAAGAAGGGAAAAACAATTTTAAAAAGCACACACATTTTCTCAATATTGTAAATATTGACCTGGACAAACATTTGCACTTTTGAAGGTTCAAAGGTCAGCCCCAGAAATTTGTAAGTAAGGCCACCACAGTTAACAACAGCTGCATCCCAGCAGTACATATATAGCTTATAGAGTGTGTAAACTCCTTGTCCAGAAAAGTCTGACTTGTTGTTTTCCATGTTTCTTTGTGCTGACATCAATAAGAAACTGACCTGCACAGATAAAGAATACATGAAGAGAGGGCAAATTTCAGTACCTGCACACGAAAGGATTAGAGGAATATGTGTCCTCTTCAATTTACTGAGATATTTTCCAACTCTGGGGACTCTGTGAACTCTCAGAGATGGATTCCTGGAGACACAGACAAAACAATCCACTTGAATCCAGGTGTTCGCTGTCCTTTTCTCCCCTAATTTTGCTTGTACTTTGTTTGAATGCATTCAAAGTTGAATTGTAAAGGGTTGGGATACAGCCATCCAAAACTACATTACCGGCATGAAGAAGCCGGGCGGAGGGAGGCTATTGATTGTGTCACCTTTCCACAGGCTCCAGGCTGTGAGGGCTCTTTGTGGGTCCGGCTCTCAGTGGAGGGCTCAGGCACTTGTACATGAAAAGATTCAGTGTATAAAGCAGCAGGAGCTGGAGGGGGAAAGCTGCACAGGGCTACAAACTCCTCTTTTATGTCCTGCTGTCTCTCTCCCTCTGCATGTCTTCCTCTCTCTGTCACTCCGGCCTCTTTCTTACTCCATCTCCTCCGCCCGCTCCCTCAGCCCTCAGGGGCTTTTAATGAGTCAGGCCATCTCTTATCTGTTTTTTTAATTCTTTAATTTGCCAATTCTTTGGAGAAATGCTGTCTCCAATCACACAGCAGTGGTTGCCTAACAGCAGACAGAGGTGTATTTTTGGCAATAATGAGGAAAGTTGCCGTCCATTTTTTCCAGGAGGTGTTCAGATATGAAGGCGGTGGTTGGTGCTGGTGTGTGTGTGTATTAACAGTGGTGCAGCCGTTACTGGCCAGATGGCTTGAATGGAGCTGTTTTAGTCTGAACAGAGGTGCTTAAGTGGTGCTCTCTTTAATTTACTTTACAATTGGACCTGTATTGTTAAAAGAATTCCTTTTGTCTATTTCCCTATTATGCCGTTGTCAGAGAGGCTAATTAGCTCACTCGAAAATGTTTCACAAAAGCCAGGCAGGTGATTTTAGGAAAAATGAGATGAAGCCCAGGAGGTCGTGTTTATGCCGCTGAGGCCGGAGTCATCTGCATTAAAAGGCCGGCAATCAGCCTGCAATTACAGTGTAACCTCGGCTAATGGCTCTGAAGAGTCCACTCAAATTCTGTTTACACTGTACACACAGTCAGTCAGGTGCTGCCACGTCTGGGTCAAGTTCAGTTTTGATAGAGAAAAAGAAAAAAATGCCAAAAGAACAAATCACACGCTGGTAGGTTAACAATTCAAAAATGTTTTTCACAAATGTGACGATTGTTGTTTTGGGCTAAAATGATATTAGAATCAATGTGGGAAAGAAAAATGATTTTACTGGCAGGGTTTTCTAACGTGTAACAGCTAAAGACTGGATCTGAGGAAAGAGGTACAATTCTTGTGTTTTCACGACATAAATCAAAAATCTTTTAAAAATTTTAGCTGAGATCTAATAGATACTGAATGTGTGAGGCTGAATTGCGTTAGAAATTATATGAAAAACATCTAAAATAGTTCTATTTGATGGGATGGTGCTTTCACAGAAAACAGTGTTGTGTTTGGATATTTCACCCAGTGTTAAAATCATAACTATGGTGATCAGCTGGAGAAAGCTGCAAAATGGTAAAAACCTATATATTTAGAAGTTAAACACTGTCAAGTCATCATCATACTCGGGTCTAAAAGAGAAAACCAAATGAACTCAAAAAAGCAAAGAAGCACTGGATTAATGGAGGAAACTACAGAGCAGATGC
The DNA here is from genome assembly GCA_037975185.1 of Centropyge bicolor. NCBI lineage: Eukaryota > Metazoa > Chordata > Actinopteri > Pomacanthidae > Centropyge > Centropyge bicolor. The sequence goes on along the minus strand of JBBMOC010000039.1, from coordinate 194,070 downwards.
ATAAATCTGCTTGTTAACGAAGGAGATACTTGTTAATCCTGGATTGTCTTTGTTGGAATTCTGATGAACTAATTAGAAACATTGAAATAACATCACAAACAGACAATGATCAAGGCCGCCTGCTTTATTCGTAGCATTGCTGGACACACAGTTCAATTGCTAATTATCTTGCTACCTGCTGAAGTCGTGCAGTATTTACACTTTTTCCTTGTACCTCATCTCCATCAGTCTCTGAATCGGACTCCATCTCAGCAGAGGACTCTCGTTCCTGCTGCGCTGATAAGGATTATATTTATCACAGCAATGGATAGCTCATTAATTTCTCCAGAAACACCATCTGGGGATAACATCAGGCTGTGGTGCTACTTGAACAAAGCCAACACACCATAAACTTCCCAATCAGCCCAGCGTACACACTCCCAGAAAAAAACAAACTGTGCTCGTTCTTCTCTCTCCGTTCGAGGGACGCCGTGAACTCACAAAGCCACTTAAAGTCACAGAGGAAAAGGTCAAGCTGATTGAAGGGAAAACGGCCTGTTCTCAATGGTACGTGGCTGCAGTAACAAGCGCATTCGGCTGCCTTCTGAGCATGCTGAATTGCATTAGCCACCTTGTCAGGTTGGAGACACAGTCAGTCCACCCACTGACCTGTTGTGTGAGATGTAATTATCCGCTGCAGTTCTTCTGCTGCGTTACAGGTAATTGATGCTTATTTCCTCAGGAAGGGTTGAAATCTGTATTGATTGTCAACTTAAGTAGGCCAAGTTTATCACCTGGCTCTCTTCCTCCTCCCTAAGGAATCAATACAAATTTCACCCAACAACCCCCTTCACCCATCTTCACCATCCTAAGAACTGAAGGTCCCACTCATGCTTATCTACTCTCTAATTCACAATGCCTTCATAGCATACTGCACCACAAAGCTCTGCTTTAGCCTCTTAACTCCCTGCTCATGAAATCTAATTACAGCCTCACTCACTAATCTGGAATTAATTCACTTTAGATGAAGGTGATTGATAACGGCCCATGGAAAAGTCACCCAGGTCGCCCGTCAACAGTCTGACTTCACAGTTAATAAAAGGGGTTGAACTTGACTGATCAGGTCTATTCCAGAGGACAGTGATCCATGGGAGATGCATCATGTGTTTATATGTGAGTAAAGTTTGACATTTTGGGAAATAGACTTATTTACTTTCTTGCTGAGAGTTAGATGAGACAATCAATCAATCACTCACATTGTAATTTGTTTGTTTAATCAGTACAACACCAAAGCGTAAAAATGACAATTTGCCATTTTAGAGGGTGTTATATTGCTTTCAAATGATTTGCTGGCCAGGACCTGCTGCCAGGAAATCAGCAAAGACTCCAAGTTTCCGGTCCCACCTGAGAAATAGCCAGGTACACAACTATCCTTAATGTGGCGATTTGCTGTTTTTACACTTTGTTTTTTGTACTGATTAAATAAATGGGAAGGAACTTGATAATTGACAAACTTTAGAGGTGCAACGAGGTGGATATCTTACATTGGACACAGCCAGGTTGAGTCACCTTCCCCCTATTTCAAGTCTTTATGAAACGAAGTTAACCACCTGCTGACTTGAGCTTCTTTACCGAACAGGCAAGAGAGTGGTATCAATCAAAATGTCAAACTTTGCCTTTAAAGGCCATGTGAAATAGTTCATCCAGCCATTCCAACACAACAGCTCCCACCTGGTTCTAGCAGCTAAAAAGCTCTTCCCATCAGTGACTGATAGTGACAGAGATACAGGGGAACACACTGAGCAATGATATGGGCCATATCCTTCCATAGAGCTGACAACAGTCGAAGATGGAGACTGTGGCTGATGAACACCTCCTCCCCTGTAGAGTAATAACGTGTGCTGAGCCAGAACCTCCTGGAAAAAAAAGCTGCAGGGGTGGAGGGTTGAGTGTCGCTGCCTGTCTCCAGAATACAGCCTCATGAACTGGCTCCAGGGGACTGACTGAGAGTTCAATTATGAGGCGAGGATAGCTGGCCTGTCCTTTGCTCTGCTCTCCAGCATATGATGCACTTTTAAATTCATCCAAATTGCAGAAAAAGACTTGCTGTCTTTTGTCCAAACCAGTGATAGATTACTATACATTTACAAAACTTAACACCAAACATTCCAGTACTCATTATTCTAGATGATAATACAACACACAGACAGAAGTGACACACAGTGTTTTTGGGAAAGTCTTACAAACTAAATCATAAGATATGTCATTTGTAACCTTCTTCTTTCTTTCTTACTCCCCAGACCAGCAGGGCAACATCATTTGTCAGTGCCTTCCAAAACTCTTTAATGATCCGACACCATTTAAGGTCTGGGTAGACTTTAAACTATGGTTTGGGTGAAAATGACTGCATGTCCGAGGTTAGACACCATGTGGATATGGTTAAAAGAAACCAGCATTGACTGTAGGAAGAATTCAAACATTTCCCTGAACGATCATCCGCCCTGTGCGGACCTTGTCACATTATAACAACGTCCCCCGACTTCCTACTGCTCCGACAACCCTCAACAGTCATAATTACTGCGGCAGCCAGAAGACTTTGTCACTTGAATGTAAACACATGTAATTTTTTCGCCTTTTGCTGAAACAATCACTTTTGCTGAGAGAACAATCTCACAGAAATTGACTTATGCATTTTTCTTATGTCACTATGTAGCACCAGAAAGAAAATTCCAGTTTATATAGACAAGATGGATAATTCTTAAATCTTTTTTGTCCTGATTTCCTGGAAAACCTTTCAACATATAAGAGCATGTTTTTGGTTTGAACTATGCCTAAACTCAATCAACACACTCCTTGAAGACTTGAATGCAGAGGAGCGTTTCTCGGGTTTCTGCCTGGAGGCCAAATAACAGATACTATGCTTTTGTCCTTCTCCTATCACAACTGTGCAGACGCATACACAGTCCAGCAGTATACCACACTGCTGTAATAGAATAACGTAACCAGACGATCAACGAGCTCTTCACTCAAGTTCGGCTCAGGCGCGAGAACAGAAAAAAAACCCGGCAAAGATAGAAAGATAATGGGCGAAAGGCAAAGCGTCACACTTCAGATTTAATGGACTCTAATGACTCCATTTAGACACTTCATTTTGCCTCGTTGAATGAATAAAACACAAACTATTTTGGTAAGAGCTTTGACTAAAGGAGACAAAGCCCAATTATGGCCATAAACAGAGCAGTAACTTCATGACAGTGGAATTACTTTAAAGAGGGAAATGACACTAAAGCAGATGCTGGTGAGGCTAATATCTTTGTGCTAATGTCACTGAACAGAGGCCGTACAAGCGTTATCACAGTTTTTTAGATGACTATATTATTGTGCATCAGTGAATATGTATTTATCATAATGTAAAGGCTACTTTGTGACTGCTGTATGTTAGCAAGATAAGCAGGTAAATATGATGGATGGATGTTTTAAGTGAGTAACTCAATAGGATGATAAAAGCAGGACACTCAGGTTACTTTCAGCTGTTCATTCCGGCCTGATGTACATTTGTATTTTTCATCTCCAAAACAAAGCCTTCCACTCGATCTCAGGTGTCCTGGATGGGAATGAGTCACTATCACTCTCTGTCTGCTGTGGCAGTGGAAGAAAAAGGGAAAGAAAGGAGGAGAACAAAGGCAGGAGTCAGGTTCAGCCTCTAGAACAATCGCACATCTGCGAGATAATAGTGTTGTCAAGGTATTTCTGATGACTCAAATTACCGTCATGTAACTTTGTAGAAAGTTAATGAGTTATGAAGCATGCACACAAAGAAAACCTCTTTGCGAACTCGTGCAGCATCTCACGCTGAGCAGGGCTGTCATGACTTACATGCTTCCCTATTCATACGACTGTGATGAATATGCCTCATTTGGCTTTCTTCTTCTCCTCAGGAGTATTGGAGCAATCTCTAAGTCATAAATAAATTGTGTCTGATTATTCATCCATAAAAAGTTTTGTTCTTAATCAGCAGACATACTTAGCAGTCTTTTTTTTCTGTTAACCCCAAACGTCCAGGTTAGATTTTCAAAATAAAGTTTGCTGAGACGTATTTCAGGTGATGGACGTAGTTTGCTTAGTTTTAAGCACCAAAACTATTTGGTGATGTTTAAGCAAAAGATCATGATCTAGGTTAAAATAAATACTACTATTTAAAATGGAGTAAACAGTGAATGTGTGTCTAATGCTGGATCAACAACCCATCATTTCTAGTTTGACTGGGGGTCCAATGGTTTCTACACACGGTTACTGGGTAAAGTTAAGTCAGTATTGTGTCTGTGTTACATTGATTTTCAGTGTGTTGGCAGGAGAAGATGGGAGCCCTCGTGGGTGTCGGGCTCCGAGTGCAAAGCAGCGGCAGTTGCCTGGAAGCAGAATCTACCGGTGCACAACCGCTCCATATCAAATTCAGAAAAGTCTCGATAGAAAAGACTTGTTTGTTAACACTCGAACCACAGGACAGTTAGAGATGCTGATTGCCACTGGAGAGAAGTTCTGCTGAACATCAGGCTGTGGAGTTTAGCATTTATCTGTTTATTTAATCTTTAACTAAATCTGAACCGCAAGCAACGATTTCTTTACACAGTGCAATCTGAGCGCCTGCCCTGGGATCTGCGGACGGTTGAATGACTGAGGAGCTCCCCGCTTTCGCCTCTTTTTGTCAGTAATGAGGCGAGGGACTCGTCAAGCTGGCAGCCCACTCACGGCGCGCTGGTGGGCAGGCACCCTTTGATGGCTGCTGATGAGTGGGGAGCGTCCCGAGCCACTGGGGTGAGAGTTGGCAGGATGCGGGGCCTGTCCAGATGGGGTCTCATCTGGCCCTCGCCTTTCCCTTCCTCTGCAGACCGGCTGCCTTGCACACAATGGGACAGACCCACAACAGACCCTCCATCTCAAATCACACCAAATGAAGATGAGAGGTGTCTGGTACATCAAAAGTATCCCTGATTGCCAGACATCTCAGAGAGAGATCCATCACTGACATTTAGAGTTTGTCTGATGGCCAAAGATGGAAAGGTTAGATTTTAGATGTCTGACGCTGAACTGCACAGCAGGGGTGCAGGAGACATGGGAGGGAAGGCAGAATATAAATTGGTGAATATCAATAAGAAAATAAAAGGAGCAAACAAAGACTGATTTCATGAGGAGCAATGAAAAAGTTAAATTGTAGAAGGACAGTGAGATGCTAATGGGATTTTACTTTCTTTCCCGTGCACTGAATATGTCACTTTCCTTATCATACCTCTTAAATCCCCGAGCTGAAGGGTGGAGCTTAAATGTTGGAAAAAGTAGATGGAATTCTGCAATTATGGCCAGCAGCAAACCACTTTCCTCATCTGGAGAATAATAAACCACAGAATAGGAAAAAAAAATCTTCAAACCTCATTTGTAAGTCGCTCCTCAGACTGGGCTCCTATTTTGCACATGATAACATCACCAAACAATGGCCGCCGCTAACTGTTTATCAAATTGAGTTTTTTTCCCCACTCACAATGAAGGGAAAACATCCTCTTCCCGTGGACGCTATCATTTCAGAAAAAGCAATTATTGATATGGAAATGCTTTGACCAGTCACGGTAATTGAAATTTCACAGTTGCCGTGCTGCCTTGCATCATTTACAATTTTATACATATACATGTCTGAATCCTGGCTTCAACAGCTGCCGGAGCAAAGTGGGGAAAGTTTGTTTAAAGGAAACGGCATCACGTCTCTCACTGTAAATCTATATCTTGTTGGTGGGAATTGTGATATCTCACTTAGAGCCTGACTCGAATGAAAATGTGCTTTCAGCTACATTGTGTCATACGTTGCTTAGAGATGAGATACATTTGAGGATGTGATATGCCCTAAATATAAAAAATTAATGTTTAATTGATATGACTGCTCCCAAGTGGCCAAAGATAACACACAAATGGTAATGTGATTAACACAAAGGGGACATTTTTAATGGAAGAAGAGCACAGAACGAACCTTCCCGACACGATTCTCCATGCCCTTCCCCACATACTGTGTTTACAAATCAGCATTGCTCCTGTCCACTGGGAACCGCGAAGCAGCAATGATTTCCGATGCATTGCAGATCCCTCCACCATCCCTCCTTTGAAAGCCCACACTAATTCCCCTAGCCTGTGCACACTGAGCTAAGCAGGGTTCCCAATGGACCAGGTCCGTGCAGAGCGGGGTTACAGCTGAGCTGACTGGCCAAGCATGGGAGTCAATTGATGCAAATCATTGAGAAACCTCCACGAAGAACAGCAGGGGAAATGCAGTGGTAACAGCAGTAAGTCCGTGGCTATTTTTTCCAACCAGTTCATCGCTCATCAACACACTGCAAACCTCCATTTCAACCACAGAGGTGTTAAAGATCCCTTAAAAACAATACTGAAGGATAACTTTGTGCCAAATGACCAGAAGGCTCCGGACTGACCATCGCAGATTTGCTTAAAAAATTTTGATGCCCTTGTAACTAATAATTACTGAGCAAAATTTTAGGCCAATATCTCCACTAGTTTCGGAGGTATTACGGCTTCAAAAAGGGGACATGGCCTCATCTTTAGCATAGAAACGAGTGTTACACTCAAACATCTATAGTTTGATGGCTAATAACTTTTGAACTGTTCACACTAAATGGTTCAAATTTTCACACATGATTCTGTGATAGAATGAAAAATGTACAAAATCTGAGCTGGTCAGTTGGGAATTTTCTCCAAAATCTGGTGATTTGGCACAGAATTACTCTGAAGAACATATTTAGCACATGTCCTATGATGCTAGCGAACACGCCACTCTTGGATAACAGAGCCTCATTATGTTATTCGCACAAGTAATGACACAAGTCCACAGTGTTGCAGAACTGAGCTCACACAATTAACCTGCTGCCAGAGAATGAAAGTAATCAACCCCGGCGAATCAAAATGTATAATTAAAATGCAAATCCTCAGGGCTCTCTACGACTCTAAATGGATTATTTCAAATTACCTGTCATAAAAAAGTAGCATTAATATTGCAGCCGCCGCTAAAAGTTCTGAGATAGACGGGAGCATGGGCAAATAAATATTAGAGTCTGGAGGAGATTTCTGGAAGCGATGTTTGTGCAGTATATCCGTGTATTTATGAATCGTTGCCCATGAGAGCTGAATCTGCTATATTTAGTCAGATATTTACTCACTCTGATGGAGACTTCTACCACTGGAAGCTAGAGTATTTAGCACTGAATAATATTAGTTATTTAGTGGCTGAGAAAAATTCCAGGACTCACTTGTGGACTGATTATGAGACGACAGGCCCCTGGACACAGCCACCAGTCCTGCAAGAGCCACAAGAGCCACAATTTGAATGAGACACTTGTTTGAGTCTGCTTTGCTTACTTTAGTTACTTTTTTTGTGTAGTGTTTTTTGTAGTTGTTTTGCATCTCTGTGACTGTTTTGTGGCTCTTTTCGTCATTTTGCATCTTTGTGGTTGTCTTATGTCTTTTTGTAGTCATTTTGCATCTTGTTGTAGTCAGTAGTAGCCATTTTGCATCCCTTTATTTTTTCCACAGCTTTCTTGTCATTTTGAATCTCTTTTTTTGTCATTTTGCGTCTTTTTTTTTTCATTTTGTACCTCCTTGTAAGTAGGTGTATACATGTTGTCATTTTGCATTGCTTTGGGTTTTTTTGTTGCACGGCTTTCTGGTTGTTTTGTATCTTTTCATGGTCATTTTGCATCTCTGTTTCGCCATTTTGTACCTCCTCATAGCAGGTTTGTGCATGTTGGTATTTTGCATCTCTTTGTGACCTTTTTTTGTTTCTTTGTGGATGTTTGGCAACTCGTTGCAGTCGGTTTGTACACATAGTCATTTTGCATCTCGATGTAGTCGATTAACTTTCCAAAAAGAAATAATTTCAAACAGAGGCTCTGGCTCAGGGGCCTGCGCTCAATCGGTCCGCTCAGTAATCCATCCATGTTTGTACTGCATGATTATTAAACTGCAATTGATGCATATTCACCTTGAACCTGGTGCTTTTTATAAGCAAATAAAAGTTCAAAATACAAATTGATTATTCGCCAGCCAAGACATTGATCATTCCACGCTTTGTGTCCCTTCACATAATGAAAACTAAACAGCACATTAAGTCAGCGGCAGACTTCTCAGCCATCTGCTGGTGCTGCGAGTGAAACTGTAGTTTAAACAGAGCAGCGTGGCAGAGCCCATGTGTCTGTTGTTTCACTGTCTCATGGTGAGGATGGGGGAGGGCTGTCTCCTGTCTCATCACTGTCACCGGCGAATTGAAATGAAGCGTGTCTCGGCTGTTGGGGGGGTGGCAGAAAGATCGGGGCATTGCTCATTTTGCTTAGCAGATTACGGAGGGGGGGGGGGGGTTGGAAGGTATTATGAAGAGTGATGAGCAGGAGTAGGAGGATCACTAAGATGTAAAGTGCTTCATCTTGTGCCTCAGTGAGCAGTGAAGAGATGGGGGCCAAACAGGTGGTAGAACTCTCCATCAGAGACTTCACACAGTCTGAGCATCTCGACTCGAGGCACTCAATTCAAACTGTGTGGGCAAGCGTGTATCCGCTGATTAGTTCCACTTGTTCTGTCCGTACCGAACGTGAGATCAGGGATAAATATTATTGATATTTCTCAAATGAATTATTTATTAGTTTGGACAGCAGATGTCTCCTTTAGGCTGAGATACGAAAGAATAGGAGATAGAACATCCCATTGAAGGAGCTTGTTTAATAAATTCTTAGTTGCATTGTGATTCTCTGTTGAATGATAGTAGTGAAATAATATCTAGCTTTGGATCCAGCCTGAGTATTCATTATATGTTAATATACCAATGTACTTCAGAGTGAAAGCATGAGGTTATCTTCATGTTTTGTTTGGCGTGATTTGCTGTAAAAAAGTACTATACTTGTAAACTCTTGAGGATTCAGATCAAGCTACATGATAAATGCTGGCTTGGAGACGACTTAGTGAACCCATGTTGTGTTGTAAACAGATCGAAATACACTGTAAACAAAGTGCAGGGTGAGGCACAGTGTGGTTTTGAGTGTACAGTCATTTGAAATTTGACAGTTTGTGTGTTGGTTTTCATCACCGTCAGTGCTGCTTTGAGGACAAAAGAGCATTGAGTTAGAAGCCATAAAAACCTTAACATGAACAAACAATTTCTGTTAGAAAAACCTTAGAACATCTTTGGTTATTTCACATGAAAGACAAATTTACTCTGTGTTTTTTGTTTCTTTGCCTTTTCTCCTCTCACGGGTTTGAAGTAGTTGGACTAACATGAACAGATGATGACTGTACATTTACCAGACTTTATTCCATGTTAAATAAATGCGACACTCAGTGCATTCACGGACTCTTGCTGTCTCCTGCAGTGTTGACATGAGAGAGTTGTCTCCTGATGTCTTCTTCTTGAGTCCCATACAATAATCTCCTGCCCTCTTTAATTACCAACCCGTCAGGTACACCAGGCTAAAGCATTTCTCATGCCAATCATTATTCCCTAAATCCACTGGCATTTTGAAGTGCCAGCAGTAATTGCCAGGACAGCTCTTGAAAAGAAATGATTAAATATAGCTACTGTATGAGTCGACCTGTGAAAGTCTAAGGCTGACAGTGTGTGGAATAAACCAGTGGCAACACTTTGAGTCACACTAACAATTCAACATCCTCAAGCAAATTGGAATGACTGAAAGAATGACTTATCTATGTATGAGCACAGCTCTCGTACCTCGGGGAAGTGATTCTGCATTAAATTGCTAGTTGTGATTGAAAATAATGCGGCGACTGCAGGACACATCTCCCCGGACAGATGGGTTTTTTCTTCTTCATCAAAGCCTACAAGCCTCTGCCAAGCAAAAGAAGAGAGACATCGTGTACTGTTTGTCTTGCAATGCGTTGTGTCTTGTAGAGTTGAAAGTGCGCATTTTGTCGTGAGGGTGGGCAGACATGTGTACAGATAAACAGTCAGGCACGGGTGCTAAAATCTGTCTCCTCCGGGCTCTCTGGTATGGATTAAAAGTAGGGATGTTATCTTCCTGATGTCTAGACAGGTGGCAAGCAATGCCCAGAGTTACACAGCCAGCCACCTCTCAGTCACCCAGCCTGCTTTCTGTACTTCTACAGCCTGGGGCACACTGGAGGACAATGGGCACTTAAGAGCCTGACAGTAACCTGCAGCACCATGCGCCGGCAGCAATGAAGGTAAACACACACACACAAGCAAACAACAACCTCAAGGTCAATGGCCTTATCTTTCTGAGAGAAGAGCTGTCCATCTGAGTGCGGGTGCAACATTGTTTGACAAGCATTTACTGATGTTCATGTGTTATACACTGCAAAAAAACCAACTTGTATTTTTTGGTCTAAAACAGTCTTTTAAGTTAGTTAAACTTAGAAATATAAATTATTGACATTTGAGGCAATAATATTAGTTAGCACAACAAAGCAAGCCAGTTGTGTGCTCCAAAACAAATTGGTTGGTTGGTATTACTTATATCTTTAAGCTGGAGTTCAATACAAGGGACAATAGTTCTGCAAACTCTTAAGTCATTGTTGTGAAATGCGGGAAAGCCAACTTTCCCAGTTTGCACTCTTGAAGTCTCACTCTCATTGTGGCTGTGCTGCCTCAAGCTGGAGTCCACACAGGTAAGCAGCCTTTTATTAAATTAAGTTAAAATGATACGGGATTTTATTCTGAGTTGTGTTGTGCCGTGTTGTACATTGTTTGACACATTTTCAGCATTTAAACACAAACAGGTTTTCAGTTATTAGCAAAAGCTAACGTTAGCGGCTAACTGATGCTAGCGGCGCTGCATCAGTTAGCCTAACTTGTCTGGGAATATTCTGACTGGTTGGTATTGTATCAATTCATGTTCGATAATACGTTACAGCCAGTAGCCATTAAAAAAAGTTTGGGTTACAGTCCCGCAGTGTGTGCGTGTGTGAAGTAGGCTACAGTTATTTTAGCGTGTCCTCTGTATTTTAACTGGTCGCTAACGGAGGTTTATTTAAAAAAAAAAAAAAAAAAAAAAGTGGGTTACAGTCGCACAGTGCACCCCTTCATTTATATAAACCTCAACCTCAAGGCTCTCTGTCCTCAGACTGTCCTGACCTGTCCCTGAACGTCACACAGAGACAACATGGAGCTGCTTGTGTGACTGATTATTGTTTACATCAGGCTGACTTCAACAAATCACTATACTGTATGCTACTGTGATTTAGAATAATAAGATCATCATAATAGCGTAGTGGCAGGAAAGACTGATTCACCTGTATGTATCAAATATTGTGGTGGTTATAATATACCAATATGTTACTGATTTATTTGACTGCCATGTTTTATACTGACAGCTGACTTTCTTAACCTAGACTGTAGGTGTTTGTTTGTTAAGTAGTGTCATTAATTAATATAACATTCAATTCAGTTCATCTTAGTGCAGTATAATGTATTAAAAGTTAAACATAGGACAGACCCCACAACCCTAGTCCAGTCTATTTACATTGTCATTCAATTGCTAAAAATTAAAATTTTTAAATTGATGAAATGATGAAAATTGATAAAATGTTTTAAACTGTTAAAATATTTTAAATTTCTACTGACTGCTTTACTAATACCCAGCAAATTGTTATCTTTGTTTTTCAGATTGAAATTAATGCAGTGCAAATTCTGCAAGTTCACCCACGCCGTTGAAGCTGTTCTGCTGAATCACTATCGGCTACATCACAGAGGTTCAACCTGGCCTTGCATCCACAGGGACTGCTGTTGCACTTTCAGAACCATTAGTGCTTTGAAATCACATCTTTCAAGATTACACAGGACTGTCCCCAGGCAAGAGAACTTATCATTTCAGTGCTGGTTGTGTGAATACAAGGACATTTGCTGTAAAAAGAAAATATTAATTCATTTGCATCATCACCTTAGACGCAGAGAGATAGTGTGTTGCCCATTTGTCGGGTGCAGCTTTGAAACCACCCGTCTTAATAGTTTTACTGGACATACATCACGGAATCATAAAAATCATAATCTGAGAGATTTTCTGACACCGGTCAGAGCAGTTAGTGATTTTCAGTCTAATGACACAAACCAGCCATGTAATGTTGATCCTGAAGCTGGGTTTTCTTTGACAAGTTGTCTTAGATTGGATTCCACAGAAAAAGGTGAACCCGATTGTGTACAGAATGTAGACTCAGAAATACTTCAGCACAAATTAGCTTCCCTTTTTCTTCGTATGCAATGTCTGCTACATGTGTCGAAACATGCAATACAGGCAATTATAGAAGAATTTAATGATATTTTGTCCCTTTCCAAGTTTCATACAACTGAAATTCTCAAAGAGGTTTTTGCAAAACATAATATTGAAGTTGAGGAAGAAATTATTCAAGAGATAAGTAACAGTGTGTTTGACAAAAATCCTGTACTTGTTACTACATCAGAAAAAGGTATATTATCAACAGATTATAGGAGAAACAGATATTTCAGGGAGCATTTCTCCATCATTGAACCAACTGAGTCATTGTACGACCGGACTTCAAAAAAAAGCCTTTGTTTATGTTTCCGTGAATCAGGTTATTGAGCTTTTATTGAATAGAGCAGAGTTTCTAGAAAAACTTGTTTTCAGTGAAGAGTCTACTCCAGGATTTTACAAGACCTTTCAAGATGGTTCTTACTTTAAACAAAATGAACATTTTGCAAAACAGGAGCTGTCTATTTCATTAGCTCTCTATGTAGATGATTTCGAATTGTGTAACCCATTAGGCACATCGAAGAAAATTCATAAGATTACTGCTCTTTATTGGGTTATTCTTAATTTGTCGTCAAAGTTTCGTTCCACTTTACACTCAATTCATCTAGCTCTTCTTGGAAAGACTTGTGATGTTAAGCAATTTGGTTTTGAAAAGTTTTTCAGTCCTTTAATTAAGGATTTAAAGTCACTGGAACAAACAGGGGTCTTTGTGCAAACTCTTGATAGCTATGTAAAAGTTTCAGTATTTTGTGTCTGTGCAGGAAGGTTTCAATGTAAAGAATTTCTGTAGATTTTGTGTAACAAATCGAGGTGAAATAGCAACTACTGCAATTTCTGATTTTCAGCTACGCTCCAGAGAGCAACACAATAAGTTTCTTCTACAACTTGATACTGAAAATGTTCCACATGTAAATGGTGTTAAAAGAGAATGTGTTTTAAGTAAGCATCTGTCATATTTTCACCCTGTCACTGGTTTTCCACCAGACATATTGCATGACTTTTTTGAAGGTGTTATTCCTGTTGAACTGTCTTTGTGTCTGAAAATGTTGACAAGGGCAGCATAGGTGGCAATGGCCATGAAAATTGGACCCTGTTACGATTTCTCCCTCTTCTCATTGGAAAGAGCATACCAGAACAAGAACCTGCATGGGAAATACTGATGGACCTCAAAGAAATTGTTGAGATTGTTGTCTCACCTGTTTTTTCAGAGGAAATATTACACTACTTGGGGATTAAGTTGTCTGATCACAGAAGGCTGCTCACAGACACTTTTCCTGAATTTAACTTGCGCCCAAAGCACCACTTTGCTGAACATTATCCTTACCTTCTGCGCTGCTTTGGGCCATTGGTGGAATTATGGACGATGAGGTTCGAAGCATAGCTTCTTCAAGAAGACTATGCATGATGTTCAAAACTTTAAAAATGTACTCCTCACACTGTCCTTAAAACACCAGCAGATGATGGCATGCCAATTTGATAGTCAGAGCCTCTTCAAGCCAATGTTACATGTGGAGAAAGTAACAGGCATTAAAACAACTTCTTTGGACACTGCCCTGCGCACAGTGATAAAGAGAAAGTATCCACATCTTGAAACTGTGTCCCTTTCTAAAGACATTTATTTTCATGGGACCCGATATGTGGAGGGTATGATTCTTTCATCTGGACACTGCAGTGGACTGCCAGAATTCTATAAAATCGTGACCATAGTAGTTGAACCTGAAAAAGTAGCCTTTGTTGGCAAAAAGCTCACATCTTGGTACCTTGAACATTTTAGGTCTTTCGAGCTTGTGGAGAGCATCTATGCAGACATTGACATTTTTGATCCTCAGGCTCTCAATGACCATCATCCATTGGTTTCATACACAGTAGGAGGGAAGGTGCTGGTGACTCCAAAAGTGTGCCTGCTCCATTGAAGTGACGCAGAATGGTGAGTGAACTGTGATTACATGTTATAGACAAAACTATGTTGTTTTCACTCACATTTTCACCCGTTCTCTCATTTAAACGAGATGCTGTCAGTTTATCTGTTATTTTATTTTGAAAAATATTCTGTGTGTGTTCCTGTTAGTTTTACTTCCTGTGTTTTCCCTCCTGAGTTGATTTCCTGATTTGTTTCACCTGTGTCCTGTTTTACTCACCTGTGTCCTGTTTGCAATCACCTTCTGTGTGTGTTTAGGTTTGGTTTTCAGTGCAGTCTTTGTTGGATCCTTTTGTAAGTTGTGTGTTTTTTGGCTACACTAGCTTGCTCTGCCTAAGGAGACATCTGCTGGTTTTTTTTGGTTTTTTTGTCAATATCTGATTTGCTAGTTAGAAGCACATCTCATTTATTATAATGATGATTTGCAGGTAAAACAAAGTGCAAGACTTTGCTACATTATTTATGAATTTAACTTTCAAGTAATTGTCTTGAAATCTCTGCAACCTGATCCCTCTGTATTTTGTCCTTGTTTCTTGTGACACAGGCTGGATTATTGCTGCTGGTGAAAGTCTCCCCAAGAATGTCCCGTAAAGTGGCACTTCCTGAAGTACCTGAATCAGTTGAACAGTTGCAAAACATTCTTCAGGAAAGTCTTCAACTTCAAGGCAGCTTCACACTGCAATATGAGGACCCAGACTTTAACAATGCTCTCTGTAATTTGATTGACATTCATGAGTTGCCACCTGAGCGTGCTATCTTGCACATTCTTTGGGATAAGTCTGAACTTGTTCAGCAAGAGTCGGACTCTCTTGATTCAGTGTCTTCCCTGGACACAGCCAGTTTATCCAGCAGAGAGTCAGTCCAGAGTCCCTCAGCTTTTTTCAAGAACAATCTGTGAAGTGTCTCAGAGTGGCCTTCACCTTTTCCTATCCCATCCTTCTCCTACGATGTGGAGTTGAAGTTGCGCAAAGGCAATGAGGCATATGAACAGACCAAGAAAGGTATCAGCCTAACAAGAGACATGAAGATAGAGATTTTGGACAAGATTGCTCAGGCAGTTTTTGATGTGAAAGCATATCCTGATCAAGACCAGATTGAGTCAGTTGCTTCTGCTCTCATCAGTAGACACCCTTGCCTTCAGGAACCAGGCAGTGAAACGGGGTGTGATGGATGGAAAATGAGCATAAAATACAAGCTTGGCAATTACAGGTCCAAGCTGCGTCAGGCGGGCTGTATCGAGGTTAGCATTAACCAGAAAAAGAGGAGCCGTGAAGATGATGGTGCAAGTCCTTCTCTGAAGAGAGCAAAGCGAGGTGAGATAAACCATGTTCCTGACCATCCAGAAAACCACAATGATGACTCGCTGGAGGATGAAAGACTGGCTCTGGTTGATGAGCTCAAGAAGAAGAATAAGAACGATGCATTCATCAGACAAAAGATGGAGCTGACTTTCTCCTTGAGGCGCAAGGAGATCGTGGAGCTGCAGCCTATGGTGTCAGAGGTTATGAACCGGTGGCCTGCTCTGTTTTGTGAGGCAGAGGTAAGCAGTTGAACCAAGAGTATATTATGTTGTGTTTACGATTTAGTCTTTTTAAAAAGTGAGTAGAAGAGTTATGTGTGTTGATTACAATGCATATTTTAACATGAAGATGGTGTTGAAATTGTATTTAGGATTAAAATTTCCTTTTCAACAGATAATGGAAGAGTTTTATCACATCACAAACAAGAACCTAATTGACAACTTCAGAGCAGCCCTTCATCAGCACACTTGGAAGCTCCTGAGACTCTATCGGGCAAGGAGGACAGCTTTTTCATCTGAGATGGATCAGATCCTTAACAGCCTGGATCAAGAGGTGAATTCTAGATGAGTGTAATTTAATAGCTCTGAACATTATGGATATAAACAGAATTTTGCCTTTTCTATGAAGCTGCTGTAGTAATTTTGGTTGCAGTTGTTACAATGTTAAGTCATCCTTGTACTGAAAAACCCTCAAAATAAATGCATGGGTATCTAAGGGACTGACACAATAGCACAAACAAGCAAACCAATTCAGGGAGTGGTTGATCAAATACATAAAATTACTGAGATACAGTGGTTCTTGTTAAACAAAGGGTGTCTTAATCTTTAAAAAAATATCTTGATCAGTAGGGATCCTTTTCATAATGTTGTCAGACACTGATGATATGAGCCTGTCAGTGACACAAAAAGCACCTACCCTTTAAAAGAAGTAAACCTTTGAGGTTTACTCTATATGTCAGTTACGTCTTGTAATGTTTCATGCAACTCTTTTTCAGACATCTGACATCACTGCACATCGACAAACTGCAGCATTGAAGGGCCTTCCCTTGTATCTCCGTGACAGTCAGGAGAAGCTCTTCAGGAACTGTCTTGTGAGTGGTTATAAATATAAATTGTGATTATACTGTATTTATAATACTGTATTTAATGTCGACTTCAACCATTACCTCTCTGTGCTCCTTGTTCCCTTCATCTTTCCCAATGTCTAGGATGTCTTCAATAGTTGTACTTATGACTTGATGTAGCGTAATTGATGTCAGTTGATGTGTGTATGGGGGTTAAATTTTTAATTGTGGGGTATGGGATGGAAACAGTTAATGTCAAACCCATAATTAACTCTAAAAAATGTTATGTTATTCAATAATTTGGAATTATTTTAGCGTAATTATTGTGATTCACAGGATTTTAATGACAAATGTCTTGCACTTCATGTGTTGGTCTTTTCCTGTCTGTCAACATAAGGACACTGACCCAGAAGTGGAGCAGACGAAGGGCCTCATTGTCGGTATTCTCATTGTGTTGGAGGATGATGACAGCGCAGCTCCTCAAAATGTCGTGAGTGTTGCTGTTGTTGTGGAAGAAGAGATTGTCCTTCAAGATCTCCCTGACCTGCCAACTGCTTTTGCTTACCTCTTTGGACTGATCTATGCTTTAAACCTGAGGTACCCAAAAGATCTCAGGTACACATTTGAAACTGTTCAGAAGGTTTTCATGGAGCTTGGTACAGACCTCTCTCTAAGGGTCAGATCCCTCAAAAACAAACTCCTTCAGTGAATCCACAAGTTAACTGATGATGTCAGATCTGGTGAACACCATGTTAATTTACTGTTCCTATTCACCCTCAACTCTGATGTACCTCAAGCTTCTACTCGCTTACATTTGTTTTGCACTTTATTTAGTTTTCCTTAAACATATTACATGTTACAATTCAGTGTTTGTAAATTGTCACATATTTTTGAGCAGTGTTACAAAAAAGAATTTGCTGATTATGTTGGGACCGGATGTTCTGGTGTTCAGTAACCTTTAACAGATTTATGGTCTTATATACATGACTCATTTTTGATATTTTGAGACTGGAAGTTATGGCACTCAGTAACCGTGTTAACAAATTTAATAGTTTATACTGGTTCTGTATGGTCATGGATATATGACGAATGTTTGATCTTTTATTCATACTGGTTCTGTATGGTCTTGGATATATGACTCATGTTTGATCTTTTATATCTCAGAGTTTACAAGTATGCAATGCAGCACAAGTTGACTGCTAGGACTGGGACAGATTAGTCTCATTAGTTTGCATTTACTTGGTCCTGTTGGAAGGGATTTGATGCTGGTACAGTTTAAATAAAACAAATGTTTTGAATGTACATGTTGCATCTGTATTTATATATTTGATTAGAAGTTATTGGTTCTAACTTAAGTTATAAAGATGAGTTGCATTATGAACTAGGCTAACTAAATGCAGTCTGCAATTTTAAATTCCTCTTAAATAATTCTGCTTTACTAACTTAACCAAATTTAAGTGGATTATGTGTAAGAGTTATTACAATATAAAATAAATTAGTACAACTTACAGGAGAGTTAGCAGAATTAAGGATTAAAAGTTAATACAATATAAATTTACAAGTTAGTACAACTTACAGGAGAGTTAGCAGAAGTAAGGATTAAAAGTTAATACAATATAAATTTATAAGTTATTACAATGTAAATTTATAAGTTGGTACAACTTAAGCTTGAGTTGACAACAATCTGAATTCAGAGTTGAGAGAGTTTAAGCAAAACTTAAAATAATCAATTTAATTGCCAAACTTAAAATTTTATCGAAGTTTGTTGCCTTGAACTTTTGAGTTCACCCAACCTTTCTTTTTTTGCAGTGTACAGATTTCTGCATGTACTGTATGTTTGATCAATCCCCCTCCCCCACGCGCCGTCTCTATCTGCCCGCACCCCCCTGTGGGAGCAAAGATACGTAAAAGATCTGTGCCGAAAGCGCCGCCGTTTCACTTTGCATTCACAGCGATGTTCTCCGACACTGAATTAGCTGCCTGAACAGATTGCCTCAACGTGGTGATTGAAACAGCCAAGAGTTGGAGATTGCTTCAGCTTTTTGGTGCAAAAATGTGTCTCCATGCTGTTTCCCATTTAAGCTTCCAAATAGGCTTTAAACTGCAATAATGACAGTCCTGTGGGACAGTTGGAGTTTGACCCTCCGTGGGCTAATGTATGCAGACGATCAGTCAGCCAGACTAAAGCAAGGTAGGGGGTCAGCCGGTATGTGCAGCTCACGCCTGCGTGTCCCACTGCTCCACCGTCCTCCAGCTGAAGCACTTCCATGGCACCACTCACATGAAAGTGCTCGCTGCCGAGCTGGCGGCGAAGATTATGTTATTACACTGTGTTGATCATTAGTAACGGAGAAGGAGGGGTGAGATAAATTAACTAAATGCCGTAAAATGGATTGAGCACGCTGCTGTGTAGTGATATATGTGCAAGGGTTTAATGAGTTATATAGATTATCATAAAGGTAGCAATGTAGTTTTGCTGTAATTAATATTTCATTAAGGTTTGAACAACAGCCAGAAAAGACAAAAGCCTTTCACTCAACCAAACTGACACAGGATAATAGACAAGTAAACAAGATGGAATAGCTATCAGGATACATGAGGACGGAAAAATAAACAGTTGTATCGTAGGGTTACTAAACTTAAATTATATAAATGGCAAAATGACTTACGAAAAGAAATTATAACTTAAATCCTTTATTCAGTGTACCTCTCACTGCTGGCCTTCTTAAAAAAGTCAAACATGTTCCTCTTTTGTGAGTTTAACAATGATTCATTGTCCATCCATACAGTTAAACTGGTGACATTTGACATGCAAACGTCTCAAGCTTATGGGAAAATAAAATGATATTATTTATATAATTAAATCATACTTTCCTTTAAAGGCACCATTTTGGAATAGCAGTAACCTTTCTGAAATTAACCCCTAAAACATCATCAAATGTTAGATTAACATCCAGAAAATCACAGCATCTGTTTTCCAACCTCTGAGTCATGTTACCCTTTAGACAAAAAATGTCTGCTTAAGACTCCCACATGTTGCATCTGTGTCTGACCTGCGAGTTTTCAATGTTTCCTGCAGAGGTAACAATTGTACCCTCTCCTCTCTCCAGCAGACCACTCTCCAAAAAACAGGTGCAATATAATAAGCTCACCAAAATGAAATCATAACTCCCTCCTCTAAATGTCAGTGGTTTAATCAAAAATTCCACATTTTTACAGTGGCTGGCTCTTAACTGCTGCAAAAATAACCTACCAGCAGCCTCTTAAATCTGGACACGACCAGAGGTTACGTTATATGGAGTTAAGCTTGCGAGCCACTTGAGGCAGACGACTTTCTGCTGCACTCACACATGACACACTTCACTCACTGTGCATCCACCTGTAGGCTCTGCTCCCCGTGTGGGAGTTTATCATCACAGCCTAGATACCAAATATAAACCCGCTGCATACTTTTCATAACATTTTTTTCTACAGAGTTGGAACTAGAAAAGAGACACAATCACCTTTACAGTTTCAACAGCTTTAAATATCACTGCTATGTCATTAATTTGTGTTATAACAGTGAAGCATAACCATGTTGCACGCCAAGAAAAAATAATTTACAGCAGCACTTACAATGCATTTTTACTAAAGCCAGTGTCTTTGTGCTGTAATGGTTCACTCGAGAACTATACATCCCCCCCGAAAAGATACGTGAAGCAAATGTGAGGAGCGGGCCGAGGAGGAGAGGCATTTGTATTTGCTGCACCATTACTGCAACCTACAGGGTGACTTTTTAATACCACCACTCTTCTGCAGTGGATCAGTGGAGATCAAAGGGAAATCTATTAGAATGGGAGTCTAAGAGCAGCCGAAAGAGTCCCTGATCAGGACCAGGATCAGGATGATCTTTGCTTGACAAGTATATTTGCACTGGAAACAGCCGTCTTATCAGAGGCGGTCACCTTTATTCCTGAAGAATGTTAATTTGCAGTTGGTGCAGAAAGAGAAAGTCAAACATCAGCTCAGTTCTATGAAACAAATGGTTTGCAAATAACAAAACAAATGGAGAAATAATGTTATTCTATTTGTATAGGCTTTGCGTTTTGGACCAGAATGTGACTGTGCTGAGGTGAAGGGTGTGATTGCAGGGATGAATGTAACCACAGGGATGGCATCTGAGGTAAAAGCTTTGAGGCAGAAATTGGTGTTTGTTTCAATGTTTTGGTCACAGGAATGACTTCTGAAACAAGTGTTTACTGAGGTGGGCAGGGCGGCTGCCAATCCACCCTGTTGTGACCCTGTCATGTTTCCTCCCTCAGGTCTCATGCAGCTCTTTACCGGAGAACACCTGACAGGTAGCTGCAACATGCAGACTCTGAGATTTGTCAGCTGCACAGTTTCTGTTGGGATTTCTCAACACACTTTGAGATATTAGCCTCAAATACACAAATTCAGCAAGTAACTAAGAATGATAAACAAACCAGTATTAGTTTTTTTTCCCAGAGACAAATATTTATAGAAATAATTAAATCTTGAATAGATGCAGAAGAAGTATCTTATTAACATTCATTTCAAGTGTGAGCCAGATATAATTTGACTGAAAGGTGACATTCATAATATTCTGCAAGCCAAAAGGCTAAAAAATAATTTTTAAAAAAGCCTATTTTACTTTAATAAAACATTCATAACAAAAAAAGGCTGCACCAGTAATTTCATACTGCACTCCCATAAAGCTGGGGAGCTTGTGAGAAACACATTTTAAAACAAGGTGATCAAATTGGAAGCAGCTGATACAAGTCACTTTTAGTATGAGTCAAGGCCCAAGAACACTGGATCTTTCACTTCCCATAATGCAACTTGATTGCATGTTTCATTAGACCCTACCTGCTAGAATAGTCTCATCTTTCAAGCTACGCATCCTCAGTTTGTAACAAAAACTTTCTTTGAAGTCTTGATTCGTGTCTTGACATTCTCTTTACACGACTGTTTTCTCAGGCTGTGTTGACGTCCTCGTGATGAGTAAACTGACTTCGTGATTTGCTGCAGCGTCTTTTAAAATCAAACATCATAAGGTTAAGCATGAATACAGCACACACAATCTATTAACACACAACCTGTGTCTGTGCCAAATGAAGTGGCGACAGGTACTAGAGATGGATCAGAAGGAGCATCGTTCTGAAGGTTTACCATTAGACATCAAATTGAGAACAGATGTTTAAATGTATTTGTTAAATCACACACATTTATCAAGGAGCATGCTGATCTGATGGACTTGTCAATGTTAGCTGATGAGGCCCCGGAGGTTGGTGTCTGTCATCTGCAAACTGCACTTAAAGATAGAAGGAAGAGACAGATGTAGGCCAGTACTCCACAGACGGCTCATTGGATCCTTTCCATTTCTCAAGTTGCAAGAGCATAAGTCTGTCTCCGTCCCTGAAGTTTATAGTCGAAGCACAGAGAGAATAACTGCACAGCGACGATGGTTTGAAAGGGGGAAAAAAGAACAAATGGAGAAAAGTGTAAATAAATCATAACCTCTGTTTTGTTCATATTTCATTAAATAAGTGGCTATCAGTCATGAACGAGCAAAGCAGAATGTAGCCCAAGTCTCAGCGACTGAAAGCCGTCTCTCAAAACATGATATCAAGTCCTACTTTTCCACATAAAAGGAGCAGACGAGCCTCAAAAGGCTGCAGAGCTGAAGCGCACAGAGAAACGAAGACGACTGCATCACAGACATTTTCCTCTTAAAGCTGCTGTTTGTTTTTAAACTGAATATTATAAGAATAGACTGACATTAGAGCATAATTACTAAGAAATCTTTGTGCCACATATGACAAAATTTAGAGAGAAGAGAGACTTAGAGTTACTTTCTCTGCACTGGGGTTATCTACCTTCCAATCAAACCATTCAACAACTTACAGCCATCAGCCAAAAAAGCAATATTGTCATATGCCAGGTTACGATATTCAATGTCAGAGTCATTGAGAACAATTGGTAGGAAAACATAGTCACATTCTGAAGGGTTGTTTGTGTTTTGTTGTTCATTCAAATAACATTTTAATTATAATACTGTATTATGTGTCTGAAAGGTTAAATGATTGAACATTAAATGATACTGGAAAGTCATAACTTAAAAACTGCAGGAAAATCAACTATGCAACTCAGCATTTTAAGTAGTAAAATTGGTCTTTTAATGTATTGAACTTGAACTGAGCCTTCAAGTCAATTTCACTCAAACAAATGCATTTTTCAATTATCAATTACTCAAGCTATCGACTGCCTTACACTTGTTAACTAAAGTTGTCTAGTCTGGATTAACAGTGAGCAGAACTTTAAATGAAAACTGAAAGATAGTGGAAGTTGATGATGTCTGACTCGATTATCATTGTTTTAGTTCAGTCATCTTGCCACAGATTTCTGACACCGTCTGTTTTGGACGGTCTGTAAATGATGTATGACAGTAGTCTGGTCTGGAAGAGATGAAGGTCTCGTTTCTCTGCATTATTCTGGGTCCCAAAGAGGTGAACTTCTGTGATGTTTCACAAATGGAAGAATGATGTGTTTCGTTATGTTGTTGATGCATGTTTTGGAACTTAGGAACCTATTATTCATATGTGTAGTTCTCTCAGATATCTAATACCCCTTTAGGACAAACCAGTGATTTTAGGGCACTCAACAGACATGTTAAGGTGATTCATTGCTCTCAAAGTAAAGTTTTCTGGCTGTGTTTTTGACTTTTGGAATGGAATTCAATTTCCATCTCGTCTTCATTTAGCTTGAAAAAAAATGATAATGGCAGATAAGCAGGTTGTGAGTGAGGTCAAGGTCTTTGGGTCATGAGGCTCAACATGAATGTCTAAATGAGAGTCGTCGGCATATAGCAGTGATAATGTAACTATAATCCAGCAGGGGGTGATTATTATTGTATTAAAGTTGCTTTAATAATGTAATATAATCTCAATCAATGTGATCGATTTTGAATGACTATTTTATTTGCGGTTGATGCCACACTAGTGGAGCTACGACCGATTACGCTCCATAAACTAAAATCTGTCATTATAACGGAGCGCTTTATGTGTTAATTGTTATCAGGTTACTCATGTGACTGTAAATTATGGGGGAGTGGTAATGAATGGATGTTTCTCTTTACAGGTTTAATTTAGCCCCCCTAAAACTAGAAGGGTCATTAAGTCTGAGATCAGGGCAGCGGTCATTAAAGTCATGGGAGCCATTAAAGTGGCGGAAGAACCTTTATCAGAATCTCCTTCTCCGCCCTCCCTCCATCTTCTGCGTGCTCAATGCAGCATGAAGGGAAAACAGTGCTTTATGTGAGCAGCAAGGGCGGCATCATGCATCCTTGCCTTCCACGGACCTTTTACGGCAACTTCCCCAATTAACTTTAATGGCCAATAATATCATTTTACGCTTTTCACTCTATTCTCTCAATTCCAACTCCTCCTTGAATCCATATTACGCTCCTCCGCGCCCTCGGCCTACCGTCCCCACACAGCCGCCTCCTACGCCTCCATTCTTCTCCTCCTTTTTCACCTCTCCAGACCTGCAGTGTCAATGGTTTAAACGGATTGCTCACGCAGCCAGTTAACCTTCTCATCCCATAAAAAGTATAATTGGTTTACTATAGAAAGGAGCCTTTTCCATGCTCGGGATAATCCCTCAGCTTGATTAATGCTTCTCTAATCAATTGGTGTCTGGGTGACCCGCCTCTTCAGTCACATCCTGTAAAGGGGAACAGCTGGCCTTTCTAAAGGTCGGGGAGAGGGGGGTCACCTGGGGTCAGAGGGGCTGATGGATCAAGCAGGGGGTGTCAAACTACTTACAGACATTAACAAAACTCCAGGGCTATTTTTAGGGAGTCATCAAAGAGTGTGTAAAATAATCACGGGGTTTATGTTGCATTTCTATGTGTGTGTGTTTGTGGTCATGCATGTGTGTGTTTCGCCAGCCTTTATGACTCAAAACGGCTCAATGAAAAGCAGCCATTTCGCCAAAAGATTATGATTACAAGGAAAGCGTTTATATTTTTAAGCTGCAGGGATTTAACAGGACGACTTTGAATTAGGAATGGGTCCACGAAAGGGTAAAGGTTAAGTTTATGTGTAGCTCTGAGGGTGAAGGTTAAGGTCGCAGGGTCAAGGATTTGTAATAGGATCTCCCCAAAAGCATATTGCAAGTGTGCATCTATGTGTGTATTTCTACTACGCCGGCGCACACGCACGTGTCGAGCTGCATGAATCTACTCAATCTATATACACTAGGCTGCACAAAAAAACAAAGAGATGGAGGCAAATACTTCATTTGGTTGAAATTGCTCCAAGATGTCTTGTGCATTGACATCACGCAGAATGAGAAAAGATCCCCGGGTGTATTGCTCTTGTAATTTTCTCTTCAAACAGGACGGGCTATCATCCTCGCAGCCAGCACTGCTGACGGGGTTTGTGCTCCATTCAGAACAGATTTGAATAAGACTTGGAAATTGACACAGAGCCTGCTGCGATGTATGAATATCAATGTCACCTCTGACAGAGTGGAATGGTAGACTGGGAAATATCAATTCATTATGAGTTTTGGATAGGGACAAACTATTTCACTTTGAGCATACCTGATGCGTTTTCCCCCTCTGTGATCATGACTCGTCTGCATATTCACCGTGGAAACGTCCTGGTGACAATGAAGCTATCTTCACCCAACACTGTGATCAATATACAATTTTGCCACTGACAGACACTTAAAGATGACCACGCCG
Organism: Centropyge bicolor; assembly: GCA_037975185.1. Classification (NCBI taxonomy): domain Eukaryota; kingdom Metazoa; phylum Chordata; class Actinopteri; family Pomacanthidae; genus Centropyge; species Centropyge bicolor. The sequence goes on along the minus strand of JBBMOC010000039.1, from coordinate 168,776 downwards.
AACAAGATGTCACCCCTGATGACTCTGAATAGTAAATAATGAATCACTACATTAGTACAATGTCTGTTGTATACATTAGCATTCAAAGTGGACATCTAAATTACGTTGAATCTATAAGTGTCGCCCGTCACGAGAAGATGTATGCTTTTGTCTCTGACATGATCCTCGCGACTTAAAACAGACCAAATAACTGACCTCACTTACTCCCTGTGAGCTTAGATAGACTGGTAGGTAAACCTAGAAATGAATGGTGCATTAATCTCTGAGATACGTTGATGCTAATAAGCGTAGGCTCCTGATGTAACAGAGGGCAGCGATGAATCATCTCACCAATCGTTTGCTAAAGACGTTTTGCAGCCATCAGTTTACCAGCTCCCTCTCTCTCATATTCCCTGCTTTTCCTCCTTCTTCAGCCCTTCAACTTTCCACCGGGTGTCACAGCTGATCGGCTGGTGATTTAGTTAAACTTGTAAACAACAGCAGCCATCTGTCTCCATCAACTTTAATAACAGCTCAATGCTTATTCCCTTATTTATAAGAATCCGGAGCGCGAGGCATCAGGGGCTCTGTGTTGGCATAGGGGGGGAAAAATCACAGCGCGGGCCCGTGTTAGTATGCACACACATGCCTCTCCTACACACAGACTCACTGCGACAACACTGCAGTGAGAGATGGGGGAGATGGTGAAAAGGGAGTGGGGGATGGAAAAAGGGAGAGGTGGAGGGGGGAACAGGAAGGGAAATCTGTTTCGGAATACTCTCAGCATCTCTTTGAGGTCAGTGGTTTGGACTCTTGCATACGGGGAGAGATGCGGAGAGGCATAAATAGACGCACAACAGATCTTTAATTGGAGCACAGTGAGGTGCACAGAATAAATACATCACCCACACACAAGGAAATACAATTGATTTGCAGTGGATCTGCAGCAAACTAGTAAGCGAGCCCCTCATTGTGTTGTTTTATTATTAATGCTCTTGAGCCAATGGGCTGTGGTGTATGCATCGAGTGACCTGCCCTTCCCTCTTCTTATGCTAATCGTCATTGACATTTCCTGCACACAGCACAGCCGTCCCGGCCCCTCTGCAGTGGACCAGAAAACCACCCAACATTAGCAACAATAAAATCCCCCAAACGGTGCAATAATCCACCCCGAGACATTAACATACAGGAATTACAGGCGTCCATATGGTGCAACGTTGACCCCATATCTTTGAAAAGATTTTGCCGTCATCTCAAAGGGCTTTGACGGTCAGGTATTGTAAGTGAAGGACTACAGCATTCATCTTCTGCCCATTTATCATTCCTGTCTACTTTTCTCCAGTCCTCCATTCATCTATCCGTCCATTCATCTCTCCATCCATCAGTTCATATCGCCTTTGTTCCACATGTGGATCCATCTGTCATGGCCTCCTGTGCTCTTATATATAGACATCTCAGTCTGACCAGCCACCTTTTTCAAATTGCTTAAAATACACAATTTTGTGCAGAGACAGTTTTTTTTAAAAATGTCAGGCTACAGAACAGCTTTTGATTGATTTTTCTGGGGAGGCCATCATTTTGTCCATCACGATGACAAAAAACCAAGTGGAAAGCAATTTATGCTCCGTGGCTTAAAGTTTGTGTAATTCTGCTCATTTTATTCTCTTGGCATCGTGAGCCCAGTTATGACTGAGGAGTCTCTGCTGGAATTAGAGCCGAATTCTGTCTTTCACATTGTGTCGGGTATTATTTCACCTGATGCACCGAGAGGCCGGTATCTTCTGCGGGGAGAGAAAAAGCAGGATCATGCTGTCGAGGTGAGGAACTGTGATTTTCTGGTTCAGAGAATTCACTCCCTTCGCAGCCACTCCTGCTCCTTTCTTCCCCACTTTGCTGCCAACTGACAGCCTTTTTCTTTAGTTAGAACTTTTAACAGACCAAAATTGGTCTTCGCCTGAGATTTAAACACGTTGAAAGTGAATTTAAATCAAGGTGCTACGGCAACAAAACTTAGCTTCAAGCATGACAAGATCTGCTGAGTAATACAGCTGCTACAGCCTTTGTGTCTTTCTCAATCTTATTTGTAAAAACTATTATTTTGGGATCAAAACAAGGGGATCAATGAGTAGATGGAGATGGAATAACAGCCATGCTAACTGGATTTCCTGGCTCCAATACAAGCCAATTAACCTTACACTGAGGCAATTAACAGTGAATGGAGTGGTTCAATATCACAAAAGTGAGGCCCCCAGAAGTTATTTGCAGACTAGTTTATCTCTATTGAACTGCATGGTGCCGGTCTTAAAGCAGCCCACTCGGCCCAGGCTGTAACCACCTCCGTACTAACCAGTAAATGTGACCCCGTGCCATGTCATCTTTTAATGATGATTCATGTCGGGCTTCCTGCCCCTGCAGTTGGATACTCCTAACCTCTCTGCATGTTAATGACGACTTTCCTTCTCGACTGGGTGCTGCAGGTTCATCCAGGACATAGAGTGGTGCAAGGGTTTATACATGACTCACTAGAGACCCTCCGCAGACCTCGCCGTGATAAACACATGATTAGGGAGACAAATGATATTAGGGCCAATCATCTCCCGCCCACTGTGGGCATTAAAACACCACACAGCAACAATAGATCAGTACTAATTGGATGCAGAATATGACCATAACAACACATTACTCCCATCAATCACCGAGTCCGTCTTTGAGGAGAACTTGAGTTGACCTAATGATTTACATCGTGGCTGTAGTGCAGCTATAAAATTCACATGGTCAATGGTGAAGATTGCTTTTGTTGTTCCGACAAAAGAGCTCTGTTGTTGTTGTCATTACATCTGGATAAGCTCCACGGCGTGGTTTATATCATACTAAGTGGCGTCTAACACTCAACAGCTGTGATGGAAAATGAAAGAAAATAAAATGTATCTGAAATTCGATTTAACTTTGCTTCTTTGAGATTTGATATTTTTTAGTTCAGTTTCCTGTTTGTTGGCTATTTACTTGATATTTTCTGAATCAAACGTCTACACTAAAAGAGATACAGACAGGAAATGCAGGGAGAGAGAGGGGACAGTATGACATGCAAGAAAAATGACGACATAGTGAATGCGTATATTTCAATAATGTCTTGTTATTCCTTTAACACATGTATGATTGATTTATCTTGAAGGTCATAAAAGCTACTCCCAGTTTGAATCAGAGACTTGGCTGGTTACTCACCTCCCTTATCCCCTACTTGAACTTGAAGTTGAGAATAATCACTTGTTTTGCATTGCCAATCACTTTCTTTTCATTTCAAGGGTGTTTTTATGAATTATTGTTTCGTCTCTGTGTTTGAGGTTTGGCTCCTTTTTTTTGGTCATTACAGCCTGTGGCTTCATATGAAAATGTGTTGTTTCACATTGTAAATTTGATGAAGGTTCATAACCGTAGCCTTGTCTCTCTAATAAAGTCAATGCTGACAGCGTGAGGGGAATCAACCCTTTCTTTCACCTCACATTATCATAAAAATAAATTTTTAAAACCCTTAAAAATAAAAAATATATACAGTGTTGGGCTTTGGAAAAGGGTCTGAGTGCGAAGGCGCCTTTGGCAAATTTGTCTGTAATCTCTTTTGCAACGTGCTCATTAATAACATATAATTTATCACAACACCCCTTCTGATCAACACGAGGTGTACTCCTTCTGGACTGAGAGCAGTCATGCAGTCTTTTTTTTTTAGCTTCCTTCTTCAAATCAACGCTTTAATCGTGTTTACTTTAAAACACATTTACCTGAGTATGGGTACATTTTGAAATAATATTTATAGTATCCTTAGATCCTTTTACATGAGCTGCTAAACCTTCTAACCTTGTAATCGGTTATTACAGTTCTTGTAACACTCCCACAAGGAAAGAGCTCCTGGTAGAACACCAATTTTTCACCGATATCTCCCTCACACCTGCCTCCCTTCCTCAACCTCCTCCAGACATCAGGTCACAGGTACAAAACCAATCACCTGTCAAATGGAATTGACCAGTGCAGAAAGTATGGGAATTCAATGGCAACGCATTGTGATGATGTTTCCTCACTTCTGTCAAAAACCTGACAGTCAATTGGGCCGAATCCAATAAAGGTCGAGTCAAGGATGCAACGGCCACAGCGGTTCAGAGGTCAAAGAAAGAAGTCCGAGACGGAGGATTAAAACCTGGACGGGTGTGACGTTGAAACAAATTGCAAATGGATTATTGACAGGAGAGACAAAGATTTTCATATGATTGCTTTAGTGACACAAGACGGACTGCTGAGTAAAAAGTATAGACAGGAAACAAAGCTGACAGCCATCAGACGGAGGTGGGAGGAAATATTACTGCCATCATTGACCAACAGCTATCAGGAGCTGTGCAGTGAGACACACAGCAGAGACATGATCTCAGATGAGAATATTCCAGATTTCTTTAAACAGAGACATGAAACCAGCCATCTTGTGTGTGATGCTACTGTATCATGGGAATTTGTGGTGAAAAAAAAAACAAAATAAAATAAACCTAATACTAAATGTGACATGAGAGCCATGTAGTTTTGGGTGTCTTACAATAATCCAGCTGTCTGTTACAGAGTATTTTAGATATTAATTAAAAGAGTTTTTGGTTGTTAATCAGAACTGATATTGCTCATTTATGTATAGTTTACATCCTTACCTTCTGTAATATACATGTTGTTGAATGAATCAGTTATGGAGTATATTTCATTTTAAGGCTGCAACTAACAATTGTTCTTATGTGCTCCTTTGTTTTGAGTTTGTGGTCTAATCCTTTAGTCCATAAAAAGCTGAACAATATCCATCTCAAATAAACTAGAGTGGAAGAAAGCTCTCCTGGATTGTCAGAACGATGCCACCTGTTAGATGACCCACATAAAAAAGTCTGGCAGGGTTTGGGTCTGAGTCGCCCTCAGTAGTTAAGCTGGTTAACTCTCTCAGGCTGGCAGGGTTTTACCACCACAAAGGCCTCATATGTTTATGAAATCTTTTGTTTAAAAAGCCTTAAAAATTCTGGCGTTCAGAAGTGCTGATCTGCGTTCGGGGACGGCTGCCAAATACATCTGTCACTATGCCATGTCACGATCAAGCCAAGAGACATAATGCACAAACTGCTTAGTTAAAGGCAATTTAAAAAAGGCCATGCTGGGGTTTACTCTTGTTTTAGGCAATTAACTCGCTGTTTGTTTCTCAGAGTTACATTATCGTTTTGAGCTCATGCAGTTGCAAGCAGGGATGTCTCCTCATGTGGTTCCTTTAATTTGACATGACACCGTTTTGAGGTCATTTAATGGAAGTATTTGGACGTTTGTAGGTCAAAATAACAGTTTAAGGAGGCTAATTTTTGGACTAGTTTTTCAATGCATAACACAAGATCTTAGGGACTAAAACATGTAAAACCATTTGAGGTCATAAGGAAAATATATGTTCTTCCTTTTCCTATTTACAATTTGTCAGAACTTGACAAAAAGTGCTGACGAATCTGCTGAAGTATTTAAGCATGAAGGCTTGGTCCTAACTAATGACTTTAATCAAATCTATTCAAATACAAAAGTTGCATTTTTATAACCAAGTTAGGAAAGTTTTGGGTTTTTTTTTTTTTAATTTAATCCTGGTGACGTTTTATTTTGTTCTTCAAACATCAGATGTTTCCAGTTGCAGCCCTGCAGCCCTGTCCTCTGCACAATGTCATCTTTGAGCTGTTGAAAGTAACAAAGGGAGGCGGAGGTCGGTCAAGTCGAAAAGTGGGTTTCTGAAATCCAGACATCCCAGCAGCGGGCAAAGTAACTGCTGAGTCACTGGTGACAACTTTATCAAATCCCTGATGATTTATTACCGCCATTTGTGCTATGGGCCAGTAAAATCTTACTTAATGCACCTTTAAGGTACAACAGTGCTGTAAAAACACCTTGGGGCGATGTTAAATCTTTTATGTGTGTGATTGGGGCACATCCAGCCTCTGCTTTTTCCCTTTCCCTCTCCGTCTCACCTCCTGCAGCTATGATGGCGATGACTGTTGTTGAAGGGCACCGTCGATGAGTTTATTAGAAAGAATCATCAAATGGCACTCAGCTCCCACATCTGACAACTCGCAGGTGAGTAACTCCCTTTAAAATAATAGTTTGTCCTTCAAAAACTAACGCCAAAGGCAGAGATATAGTGGCATTATAGTCCAGTGGCATAAAATGTTTTAGCACCCTTCATAAAACAGCACTTTCTTCTGTGTCCCTCTTTGAAACATCTATTTTTCTTTGGGATCTAATGGGTCTCGTTGGAACTCCTAATTGGCAGTCACTGTACCCTCTGTCCTTTGAGCTGCAGTTGCTATAGGGGGGAATTTTTGAGCGTTCAAACCAGCTTTGAAGTCCTCAAAAGTGAATTCTCTCTTCACTGCTGTGGCAGCAGAAACAGCAATGACCAGATGGGATGGTAATTGAATGGGAGAGGTATGAATGGTGCCAGTGTCATAAGTCTACAACACTGCACTGCGAGCGCACAGGAGTGGCTTCTCATTATTACCCCGGCTAAACGAGCGCCAGAGCCTCCACAAAGGCCGACCGTGTTCACTCGGCTCCTATTCCATATGGACCTTCCTGCCTCTGTTAGTGTGTCAGAGGACTTGATGTTCAGAGAGAGGGAGGCCTTTCATGTCTCCCCTTCCCATTTCCTTTAAACAAACTCAAATTGTTAATTGCTTCTCTCTTTCCTTTTTTTTTGAAGCTCCACTGGACCACATTCACAAAGTCCAACAATGCATTTCCTTTAACCTTCCACATTGTCTTTCTGCACAAATCTCCCAAATGACTTGATTAGCTAATGTGTAAAGGTGAAATCAGTGTGTTAATTATCATTTTTGGCTTTGATGTGTGCTCTTAGGGGGGGGTTGTAATCTAATCTCAATGAACACTGTCATGTGTTGAAACAATGGAATCTTACTCAAATGAACTATATGCAGTTGTTCAAGGGTTGAATTTCCATCGGCAAATGTGTAATGCTTTTGCATTTCCAGGAACTCAATCAAGGAATTTCACATTTAGGTAGCTTCATACAATATAGAGATCATTAGGTACAACTAACTCAAACAAACACACTTTGCAGCTGCTCTCAAATAAATTAATGTTCAGTTTTTGTTGATTTTTTGTTGATTTAACTTGTCGTATAATTGTAATTTTGGATGTCGTGTTGCAGTTGAATTGTATCGAGTTAGACTAGGAGTTGTTCTTAATATACTGAATTGATATAAACTGGTTGTTTTACTGTGATCAGACAGAACACAAAGCTAATTTTAGAGGTAATCTGACTGAAAACAAGATCAATGGAAAGACATGATTGGATGTGAATTCACTGGAGGCAGCACAAATTGATGCAAAGATGCGTCCATGCGAGTAGAAAATGATTCATCATTAGCAAAAAAATGTGGGTTTGGGGAAAATAAACACTTGATCCTGTGGTCAAATTCATGAGATTGAGGCAAGGTGAAAATTTAGATGGGAGTAGTTTTAGCTGAATATGACTAATGAGCTGAAACTGGGTGTAAATACAGCTCATCAGTGCTGCACCTTTTTGTTTCTTAAGAGCAAACAGGAATCTTTTTTTCATATTCAAACTAAAGTATCAGAATGTAGAGAATGCAAAAATACAGAGAGCATACTGTTAAAACAAAGCTGGATTTCCAAGGCACATTTTCTCTGTACATCACGGCCAAATATGCTCAGGATTACTGTTATCGTCGAGGGTCAACGTGCAAACAAAGCATGTTCAGCTATAAATGTTCTGCCTAATGCTATCAACACAAAAAAAACCCTCACATTCCCCTGCACTCTACAAGATGAATCCATTGACCCTCTCTCTGCGGCTCCTGCAGGAGTAGGTCTTAGAGTCTGAGAAACAAAAGCTGAGGCATAGATGGAGGTTCAGCAGATAGGATTAGGCTGTAAGTCTTCAAAGAAGTCCCTCTCCGTCAAAGCCGCTCACTTCAGTAATGCTAATGCTGTTTATCTTTTCTTATCCGTTTTTTTTTTTTTTTTTTTTTCTCTCCCTCACCTGCCAGTGGCGAGGAGGGGTAAAACATCAATTCAAGACTAATACTAGTGAAAATACACTGACAGGTGCATATTTACAGAGGGGGTGTTTAATACTGACCCTGAGAGTGGGCCAGCTTTAATGCAGCATCTTTGCCTGAGGCGAGGCCCAGGGACCCTCAGCCTGACAGTGAACCCCCTCCTCTCTGACTGGGTTTTCTCCCCATTTCATCTGAGCTTTTATGTTGAGAAACTACCTCCCTCTCCTTTGCCCTCTCGTGTGAACACGCGTTCGCACAGGACTCCGGGGAAAATAAACATTTAATCAAAACCTGTTTTTAATGCCATTTTATGCCAGTGGTGTCTTTATGGAGCGTTCAGGGAGCTGTTGTCATTCAATCAGTCAAATTTGTCCTCTATTAAAAGATAAATATGTGTATTATTATCCTGGTGTCTGTCTAAAGAGCAGACTAGTTCTACCTGGTAAAATGTGCATCAATATGGATGTTATTGATTTCTATCTGGGCACTGAATTTTTTAGCGCGTGTTAGAAAATTAATCAGCAGTAAGTCACTTACTTACTGTACAGTTTGGGCAGTAAAGTTTCCAGTTAGTCCACAGAGCTGTCAGGCATGGAGAATTGAATGCAAGGCAGCTGACAAGTAATTAATATCAATTACAGGAGGAAAGTGTGTGAATGTGACTTCACCAGATGACTGTAGTTTCCACGTCTTTACGATAGAAAACCACACAGCCTCGCTGGCAAATGGAACCCATATATACTGTATAATCGAGTCCAACGCTGTATTTCACACTCCACTAAAGGCGCTTAAAAGCAGGATTTAAGAGTCTCAAAGCCAGGAGTCCCAGCGCAAAAAGCCATCATGGTAGCCACCGCTATTGCTCTCCTCATAATTGCACTGGTGGACTTTTCTCTTTCGCAGTGAATGGTGGAGTCACTGGCTTTGTGCACAGCGTCTGATAATGGCAACAAAGGGAGGGAAGCAGCCGAGTGAACAAAGCATTATGTAATCAATATCGCTGGTCAGTCGGAACAGAGAGAGGTGTTGATCTGTTGACTGAAGTACTGTTTACATAGATTTTCTTTTCTCACGCCGCAGATGTCAAAGGCAAAAAGCGAGCCAGGAGGAAAATAAGAAGCTTCTCCAAAAAAAATGAGAAGTATAGAGTCCAAAGAAAACCCAGAATTGACTGAAGGCACCTTGGAAGGTGCAGGGGCAGCGATCCATGTCAGGGCAGAGCAAGGTCAGGGCCAAGCTTGCTTATCTCTGTAAATTAAAACTGTCGTCTTGAACGATGGACGGATGATTTCAATTAAATTGTGGAGTGCACATGAGCAAGATCTCAGGAGTCAGTGAAGAACAAACAGTATAGCTTTATTGCTTTCACATTATTCCCTGCTGTGACTAAAACCTTTGATGGTCCCTGCGGCTTGAGCTGATGCCCTCTGGGCGAATACAAAGGACTTGTGACTGAAGTTTAAGAGATAGTTATAATCATGTAATGTTGATTAAAAGTCTGTGGGAACAACTCTTTGAAATTATGGCATCTGCACATTTTCTTTACAAATAAAAGAGAACAACTTGCTCCTTAATATTCCCCAATGTCGGTTCGATAGCAGCGGTCTATTTTATATGCTGTCTCCATTAGGGGTGAAAAACTGTGTGATAGTGTTCATGTCCTTGTCGTCACTTAGACACAATAGTTATGTATAACCTATTATGTTGAGTAATCACTGGAAATTGTAGTTCAGAGAGAAAGAAGTTTCTATTTCACTTTTGACGGTAATGACGATAATGAGCAATACTAACTCTGCTAAAACTACTGAGCACATTTTGCATTATTACGTTGTGATTGTGAATCTAGTATATATCCACTGTATAAAGTGTATCTGTTACTAATAGCTTTAGGCTTGGTGTGCAGAGGGAAAAGATCAGACCAGTCAAAATCTTCCATTAATGACATTAATCAATGGCTTCTAAAATCTGATTTTCTGATGATTTTTGTGCATAGCGACACTGAACCTTCAAGTCAAACATCCCAAAGAGCCACCCTGAGTAATACAGAAGGCCTCACGTCGCTCTTCATACTTTGTTGACATTACGTTATTAATTTCTGTGATTAATACTGACATTTTTGTCCTCCGTGCGATGAGGGAGACTTCAGTGTTGACTCACAGAGACACAGAAAATGTGTCAACAGAATCTCCTTTTTCATGTTGGCAGTAATGATGTGGTTTGCAAACATTTGGAGACGAAAATGAAAATTGGATTGCCGAATTTAAATATTGTAATACATTAGGTGCACAAATGTAGACAATGAAACTGCAATTTGTTGAACAACATCAGTGGCGTAATGCCAGCTTAGGAGTTAATAGCTGAAGTTAGGATGTGTTAAAGATGTAAGACACGCTTTGTGTAACTATGATTTTCACAAAAAACACCATTTAGACTGCATTATTTTCTTAGCTGAAGAAACTGCTGCCAGACAGATTGGCTTAATGAACATTTCTCAGACAAAGGAGCTTGAAGTATTTGGCGTGCAGGCATGCATATCAATGTGTGTGTGCTTGTCTGCAATTATTACTGGTGATATCTAAGAGCTGAGATCTGATGGTGTGATCTGACGGACTGACCTTTGTTCAAAAAGTGGCAGCTGTCACTCTGTCCAAACATCAGTAGCAACCTGACCTTCACAGGATGTCTGTTGTTCAACCACCAGCCCTCTGCTGCTGCAGGCTTTTATTCTGAAAATGCCCTCTAACTTTTTTTTAAATTAACTTTAATTTAAAAAAATGTGAACAGACCCAAAGGAATTCTCCTCCCAGCTACATTTCTTAAATTGCTGCAAAGGTGAATTCCTTGTTTTCATCACCATTAGCATCCAGTGTGTTGGGAGACACCAATGGATTGTCGGCTGGCCTAATTAAAGCGATTTCATGGTTGCCACATTTTGGGGGGTTTTAATCTGAAATGCTCCACTGTGCTTATGCAAACCCTCAAAATTAAAAGCACATCCCTTAAAATTAGCTTCATTTGGTTTTTCTCCCCCAAGTTTGAAAGCCTTGCCTTAGGTAAACTGATGTGCCACCCTCTAGTGGAGCTGAACGTTAGCATTTATTCTTCATAATCACATTTGGTTAAAGCCTAATTGGCAGAGGCAAGGAGGCATAAATTGAGGGACAACAAAAGCTACAACAAATATAATTAGATCAATGCTGGCAAAAATTAGTCCAGGCTATCAGAAACGCATTTAAATAGGATGAAGAGGGTGAAGAAAATGCACGAACGAAAAGCGAGATAAACAACCGGACGAAGAGAAAAGACCCTCTTAAGTGTCCCACCCTTATGTTGCATGGAATAATATGTTATGTGCCGAGACAAAGAAGCAGCTCCCATGAAGCATTGCACTTCAGGCTCCTTCCCTCCCATCGCAATTAGAGTCTAGCACATCAGTTAACCTGCATACATATTCATATCCCATCATGAGGCAGATCCATGACCGGGCGCAGCTCTGCAGTCTCTGCAGTCTCTGTGCAGCACAAAAGACTGAGTTCCTCCGCCAGGGAGGCAGAAAGGCTGCAGGCCTCACACCCTGCAACCACCACCTGAACTGAAATGGAACAAGAGCTGGAGGAGCTGGAGGCTCATTTAAGATATCCCTGCCTTCTGATGGGTGTCACCTTTGTCTCCCTCCAACACCACCAAGGCCCTTTTTAATGAAACCGGACTGCTTGTTCTGCTCAGCAAGCCCTTTGATATTGTCCACAGGAGCCTTATACAATAGCTTGATGTTAATTGTGGCTAATAAATCCACCTTTCTCCCCCTCCACCTCGCTTCCTCCGCCATCCACCATCTCACACCCAGACCTGATCGGTGCCTGGAACGCCTTGGACCGCTGCCAGGGAGCAGAGACGCAGCGGTGTAATGAAAAAGCACAGTGGCACACATGCACACACACTCGTGCATTCATGTTAATTATTTGTTTAATAAATATGCAATAACTACAGCTCCTGCGGCAATAACAGATCCATGGCAGTGCTGCATGTCTCCACAGCAGTCAGACTGAGTGAGTGGGCTTTCAGTGATTCTTTCCCCAAAACTTCAGCCGTCATTATATTCTCCACTGACTTGATGTTCGCATTTGTTATGGACTCCAGAGGGGAAGTCGGTCGCTTTCTCCAAATTGTTTTGCAGACTAGCCTAATCCTGATTAGGCATGTCCACACATACCACTGGAGACAAGACAAACGCCCTCTCTCCCGTTTTGTCTGCTCCGCAAATAGCTCAATTTTTATCGCCCAAGTCTTTAATCACCCAGCAGAGCTCAGATCAAGGGTTTTACAGGGTGATTATGAAAACTGGTGAGCAAAAGTTCTTTAAAGATAACAGATATCCAGTATATCCATGATTTTCTAATGCAACAAGGGTATTAAATTTGTATTTAATCTCTGCTCGTGGATGACACTGCAAATCATCAACAACAAAAAAAAGAATGAGATAAACAGTGGTTTGCCTCAGTGTCTGTGGCTTTAGTGTTAAATGAATAGGGTGTGTGAGTAGTATTGGACTGCTGGCCACCATTTAAGGAACTCAAATAAATCACATAATGACTAATGAGCTGACTTATATAAAGTTCATTGCCAGTTGGCCCTTGTACAATCTCGTGAATAACTCACCTCTAAACCCCTCTGAGCAACTGACTGCACGTTTTAAATTAAGTGCTCATTTAAATGTCAGTGTCATCAGATAGCTCTTTTCCAGTTGATGAATTATTGAGGATGCATCCAAAGATTTGTGTCGCTTTCTGAAAGTCTTCCTACGGCGTCTGCGGTGATTGGTAGGTGTGCGAAGTCTCAAACTCCCTTCTGCTTGTCTGCTCAAACAACTACATCCAATGGTGAGTTTTGTCAGTAGTAAGCTTACATTACGTCTCTTACAATTCATTTAACAAATAGGAGCGCACAGTTGTTCCACTTTGCTTCACTGTAGACACTTTTTTTAGTGCTTTCTGCAGCTGCTTCACAGTTGAACATTTTCCAGCTAATAAGTTCTCAAGTTAAATCCCCTTTTTCAGATCCTACATTTCTGCATACAAGAAAATCAAATATGGCCAAAACACTGTCAGGAACCAAACAAAATCTAGCCAAAGCAACAGAGCGTGGAGATGTCCCCTGGTTTATTAATACTGTGAAGCTGCATTTTTCTCAGCCTCAAATTGATCTAACATTATGCAGCATAACAAGTATAGTTAAGCAGGAGCACTACAGAATAACTGATGTGCTTTTGCATTATTTTCAGCTTATCATACTTGTTATGCTGCCTAATTTTTTTTCAGGAAGTTGTGCAGTAGAGCATTTGTCTCTTTAGGTTTGTGCACATAAGCTACACAATGAAAAGTTGATCTAAAAGCCTATTGTGCTTATTTCAATTTAGCATAGTTGAGAAAATAGAAAAAAAACATGTATGACTCAGATGGAACCAACACCTCGATGACAGCTTTCTATCACATTTTTGGTGTTACAAAGGTTATGAACAGCTCGGCAGATGACACATTGTACAGATGCATTAATTTGAAATCACGTAGAACCCTGCAGATCACCACAGACCGTGAACTCACCTCCGAGGTGACGGAGGCTCGTTCTTCCTGCTGCTCAGAAGCGCATGAGCTGTTGTGAGAGGCTGAACCTTTTAAATGTCAATACGGTGTCTAAATTCAGCCTCTTGATTCACAGGTCACATACTAATACACTGCTAACACACTTCTGGGCATGTTGGAGATAGGCTGGGTATAGACTCCACCAGATAACTTCTTGTTTGAGAATCCCTGAATTGTATTCACCCTCACAGTCCTCCTCCTTCAAATGGACACCCTGTGGGTTTGGATTTTCTACTGTCAGATGCAGCCTAAGGTTACTGTTTGCCCTCCGTCTTAGAAGATCCTACACCGCAGACCTTCATGCAGCTCTTCGTCACATGAAGCATGATCGAAGAAATTATTTGGGATTTCTCACATTTTCTTTCAGCGGGTGTTTTTTTGTTTTGTTTTGTGTTTTTTTTACCTTTGGCCGTCAGCCCCTCTCCAATAACTCCGTATTTTTTGTGAAGCTCAAACAACCTGAGACTGAGTGCCTGAAGCAACTAACTCATCTGGAGTCAGGCCAGAGAGAGGGTGAGAGACAGAGAGAAAGGGAGGAGGAGACAGAAAGGCAAAGAGATGAAGACTGAGAGATTCATGGTCCATTCCCCTTTGGAAGAAGAAGATTGGGACTGAACCAGTTGTATCTAGTTTTGCAGTGCCTCCTAGTGCAGAAAAACAGATTGCGAAAGAGAGACAAAAAAAAAATACAGAGAGAAATGACACCATCCACTTTACACCCTCCAATTGTCCACATGCTTTTGTTTTGTTCTTTATGGTCTGGGTCGCTTACTTCCAATGATGAGAAAGCTTAATGCTCCAGCATGCTTCCAACTCTGCATCATCACTGTGCAGAAGGCTCAACATGCCCATGCAAAAACAAAATTAAGAAACTGTTTTCCGACTTTGACCCTGCAGATCCCTGACCTCAGCCACGCCCAACACCTTTGGGATGAACCGGAGCGCCAGCTGTGAACCAGACTTCATCACCCGATATCAAAGTTAGACCTCACTTGATAATGAATGTGAGCAAATTAATTCCTTCAGCCAAGTTCCAACATCTTGTGGAAAGCATTAAGGATGTAAAATCCTCATGGGTCCTCATACATTGTTTGGGCAATAGTGTATACACATAATGACAATATGTGATGTATGTATAGGTTTTTTTAGATTCATCACTGTAGACTCTGAAACTAAGGTGAAAGTGAAGTGTAAAAGAAAGTTTCACCAGACTTTTTAATCATTCTTCATAACTGATTTTTTTTATGATAAATTAAACAAGTCAATTTTTGGCCAAAACTCTAAGATACGGTTGCTTGACCTCCTGAATTACAACCAATTACAGTAATTTACCTGCAATTTCTCCAAAAATCTGGTTAATTACAGTTTTAATAACTTGATGAAATGAAATTCGCCCAAAAAATACCTTGGGCTCATTTTAAATGCCATGATGGTTTGTGTGTAAACTGCTGCCACATCTAACAATGAAACAACCCAGCGATTCATTTCAGGGGAAACTTTGAAGGAGACCTATACTCGAGTTTGGGGAGACAATATCTCTCTCCAGCTCAGATGAGTCAATGCTTCAGGCAAAGAGAATCTCTGGTTGTCTGAGCAAAAGAGGGGAAAAAAGCAGGCATGGTATCAGAGAGGGGTTCGAACAACCTGCGAGAGGAAGAAAAGAAAGAGGAATGTTTGTGAGACCCCCGAATATTTTCTTCACTCACGCTGAGACAAAAAGCGGCGTGAGGGTCAGCGGTGCAGCACCTTCTGAGGCAGAGGGCAAAGAGAAACTCAAGGCAACCTTGGACAGTGTCTGACACAAGGAAACACAAAACCATGGGGTGTCTCTTTGAAGCTGGAGGAAAGTCAGAACAAATATGAGCCTGCTGAAGAAAAATAATGGAGCTGGTTGGAGTTTGTTGAGCAGAGTTACAGTCCAGGTCCAGGTCGCTGATAATGTGTGTCTCGATTATGATCTCGATTAGGATTCATTTGTGACTTTGGCGGCCCCCACTGGTAGTATCAAAAATAGCAGGCATATAATTATGTAAAGCTATTTCTCCCTTTCCAAAGAGTGTTAGATATTAAATTTGTAATGACACATTTGGACAAACATCAACATAAATATTTATGTTATGAATGTTTTTAAGCTGTGAAAAAAACACGTGTGTTCATTAAGAACATTTTTAGTTCATTGCCTTGATTCATGTGATCGTCTGGACATTATTGGAAATCAATTTTTACAGGGAGGGGACAAAAACAACGTATCCTCCACAAAATTAGCATTGAATAATTTTAATTAAGCCAGAGCAATTATTCCATTTATTTGATTGGCAGCCTCTCATTAAACAGCACTTAGGATAAACCATTTCATCTGCACGGGAAGGATCTTGATTTCTTTTGCTCTGCAGCTCTTTTTCATTCCGGTAAGTGATCGCAGCATGCGGTCATTCACTGACGCGAGGCACTGAGCCACTCTGACAAACTGCACCACAACCTTTTTACCTCTGCGTGTAATTATGCCCGTGGACATGCAACACATTCACTTAGCCTTATTAAAAGAACAGCAAAGACAAATCGCGCCATCATGCTCCTAATGTCTCAGCTAGATGCACAATCTCATCCTGTATATATCCCTCTACAAATATTCTAAAATGTGTTGAAGGGTAAGCCGTTCCTTCCTTTGGTGTGCTCTCGCCTTTTTCAGACTTGTGGCGTCAGCTAATCCTCCTCGCTGTTCCAGACACTGTCAGCACAAGAATGAACCAAGAGGCATTTCTGTCTGCTCCAAAAGCTGGATTACAGTAACAAGAAGATTACCCTTCCAACAACTCCAACAAGCACAAAAACAAAGCTATCACAATGCCGCTCAACATGTGGTGATTAATAGCATTCTCTACTCGTCTCCTATTAATACATTCATGTGGTTTACATGCCCAAATAACAAAGAATCCCTGTAGTGCAAATTAAGTACAATGCTCCGAATACAATTTTGATTTGTTCCACTGAAACCTTATTTGTTATCCATCTAATTTCACCGTCTGCTCCGAATGATGAATTAAACAAACACGGGTTTTTTACATAATACAACTGTTGTGTGTTTCTTCAGGGTGGTGCTGTAATGATGTGATAGAGGAGTGAGCACACAGAGGCGCCTCGTCTGTCTCTCACATCCTCAGCTGAAGCCCTCTGAGGTGGCGAGAGCGATCGGCTGCTGCGTTCATCCTCCAGCCACTCATAAATCAAATAATTACATTGTGGTTCTTGAGGGAAGAGAAAAGTTTTCCCATTAACCAGCACTCATTAACCCACTTCCAAAATCTGCAAATGACTAACTTGAGGGGGCTGTGCAGATATTTTCTTATCTCGCAACCCATTCAAATGGAATATTCACCAAAAGCTGGGTTTACATGCAAAACACGAGATCCGGCTCAGTCTGTGCTGTAAGTGATCATTTTGTTATCAATATTTTATGATGTACATCAATTAACCTTGAACTGTCTGCGAACGGCAGACAAACGCTCCCCGGTGACCGTGTCAGAGGAAGCTCTGTCAAGTCCGGCGTACACCGCGCCGCCGTGATTGACAGCATTTTTAAGAGCCGTTTTTGAGGGAGGGATCGTACTCTTCTTCTGCAGAAAAGCCAAACGTCGCTCATTTTACAGATGTCTGCAGTCTGTAATCCAGCCTGCAGAGGCTTTTACCAAAGCACTGAAGTGACTGGGAGTCATGGTGAAGGGTCTGCCATGTAAAAATAATGATTAGTGCTCAGTGTTTGTTTACCATCCATTTCATGCCTTTGTTCATGTGATGTGTTTTAAAGGCCGTCTCGCTGAGTAAAAGCTCGTACTAACTGCATATTGAAAGGACTTGATATTAAAATGAGATCTGACTGTAAAATCCTGAGGCCAACAGAGTTGAGGCGCTTAATCTTTCATCCTCCTCATTTGAAAGACATTCCTGAGGAAAGCCAGAGGGTATGAGGCGCATGAACGTAGGTCTAACTCCTCAATTTCAAAGATAAATATCACGCTGGGCCGAAGCCCTTGTCTCTGCCCCGCCATCACAGCACTGTCAGAAATGACAGAGGGAATACTTTGGTCCTGTTCGACATGAGACGGGGACAGGACAGGCGGGTGTCTCCCATCACATCGCACCGCTGATTACTGAGGAAGGCAGAGGGATAAGAGCAAAGCCAAGGGTCCCATTGATCACACCGACGCACTACGGGATGGTAATAGCAAGCGGGGGACAGTAAAGTTCCTTTATCTGCTGTTACATTCAGGCGGCAGAGGCTTGTTTATCACAACCGCTGCCTGAGGGCTACACCTCAGGTGCCTTGCTCTTACTGTATACATTTCCTCAAGTCTCACAAGAACTAAAATATCACTTCTAGTTCAATCAGTTAAATTTGGAATTGAATCTAGTCTAATCTAGTTTTGACATTTAATTTGGTCATGTTTTAGTTTTTTGATTAAAGCCAGTTTTAGGTAACAAAAATTGAATTAAACCTGAATTTTTAGTCTTGTTTTGTCAGTGAACGTCTCATTTTCACAGCACGATTTATTTGTACGTCAAAGTGCTGTGAAGCTCAAGTTGTCACCACCTTTGATGTGTAAATCCATAACAAATGTAATTAACACTGAGAGGGAAGTACACCTATTCGCTTTTTAACCACAAGTAAGATGAGAAGATTGATGCGACTGTGAGGCCTCGAGCTGAATGTGAACTACGACTCCCTGTATTTTTTGTGAAAACAGAAGCCAAACAAAGCAACAGACCAACAGCTTTGACTGATATGATCACAAAAATTCTGTGGCTGTACTTTGAGTGAGTCAGTGGAGAGAACAACCGTCATATTCTTGGCCAGGAAAAAAAACGAACGAGAGAGCAAAAACGGGAAGTGATATTTCTTAAAGCCTTGAACCCTCTCCAAGAACACTAAATTCATGTGACCTTTTCTAGTTGGGGAATAGTTTGCTGAACAATCACACGGATTAAGCACAAAATCATTAAAATAGCTGCGCTGGCAGACGGACCGGACACATCAGAACAAGAGCCAAATGTTATAGCACCTTATGGAGTGTGAAAGGTTAACAGGGGAAGGAGCGCAGAGAGGAGAGAGCTCGAGCCAGGAAACAAGGAGTGAGAAACATACCGGTGTTACATTTGTGCTTCACTTCTATTCATGCATTTACTGGCGCATGAATGTTTTTACCATGTAAGTCAAACAGACAGTATAAATTAGTCTGCAGATCCACTACCAAGACTTATTTAATTACTGAAGAAACACTGTCGTAATGATTTATTAAATGAACAAAAGCACCTGTGAACACGATGATATTTCACAGGCAGCATTGTCACGTCCTCCTAAATCCTCTCATCTCCACCTGCCGCCTCCAATGGGAAGTGAGTGGCGTTGCATGTCTGCGGTCTTGCATCCTGTTTTCCTCGCGGTGAAGTCAGGGAGCAGGTCCAGATGGTGGCTCCATTAGTCAGAGCCACCCTGGCAATGTACATACCCATGTCACATGCCTAATAATTGATATGGATGATTACAAAGCCTCTCTCTCACTCATTGGTTTCCCGGAAAGAAGAAGCAGAAAGGCTCCTCTAATTGTCAGTGAAAGATGCAACTGGCTGCAGGGCGGTTCTGAGTTTTTCCCCAAAGCTTCCCGAGCTCCAAAATTCCCCCTTCAGCCCTGGAAACTGGGGTTAATAGCAGTGTGCAGGTCTGAGCAGCTCACAGCTCCACCATCTATTTCTCAAACAGCCCTATTGACAGGTAGTTCAGTGCCAAGACTGCAAGGCTCAGCTGCATCTCAGTGTTAATCGGAGAGCAGAAAAATCATATCAATCAATCGCCTGTTTGTTTTAACGCCGAAATAAATCATAGAAAGACAAACGTGAGGCGAAAGAAAAAAGGATCATAACTTAAGCAAACTTTGGGCGTTTTAATTGCTGAGCTGAAACCGAGCAACCGTAAGTGTATATTATCCGTTATTACGTCCCCATTGTGATGCTGCTTGCTCAGGCATTATAATCAACTTCATAAAGAGGCACACTGGGCTCTCTATAGGACGTTAATGGGCTCCACAAATATATAAAACTTCTCAAACTTTAAGCTGATGACTCATGCAGCTGTAAACAAACGGGCCTTTATTAAGTGCAGTTAATATTTTAATCAAAGACTGTACTTTGTTATTATGAAGGACACAGACGTTCACTCCTATTTCACAAGATAACAAAACAGACTTAAACAGACGCTGAGCACGAAATGCACCAACTTGCTGCTGAAGCCATTATTCATTATCTTTTATCATCAATTTGTTTAAAGTGAAAATGAAATTTGAATTCTCCTCACGTGTTTGTGGAGATATAAACCGCAATGCTACTGTAGTTATTATGCACATTGTTCATTTTTTCAAGCGAGGATAAAACCTTTATTGGTGAAAACATAACACATATCCCACAAAGGGCAGTAGATCCCAGTTATAATGTGTTTAGATGAAATGGGAGCATGCAAGATTCTAATAAAGGCTAATAAAGGCTGTTGTCTTATATTTTGTTTCGTGTCAATGTGAACGTAAAAAATTGAACTGAACCTTCATTGGTCAAGTGTTACATCAACAGCTTGAAATGATCAGTGTTCAGCATCATCTAACATAAGCTTCACTTGCCATAATATCGCTCCTTTCCTGTTGCACAGAATATTAATCAAGCAACTTTATTTACGAGCCAAAACAAGGTTGAGCCCTTTGCAACTTCTCAGTCTCTTTTCTGAAAACAACTTCAGTATTCAACACGCAGAGGAACTTGCCAATAGCTGCTACTGTTGATCTTCCCACAACCCCGGGGATCAGTGACCAGTACTGTAAACCACGTAATCCGATGTCTTCATGCAGCCTGATGATTGCTCATCACACTCAGGAACCGGCCTCACACAATTATGCAGGCTTTCTGACAGCATTCAACACATTTTAAATTCAAATCAATGCTCGACGCTTCTGCCAAATATGTTGATGAAATACTTAGCCAAGATAATTCTGCTCACAGTGATGGATGTCGGCCAGCTTTAACCCACCTCGTTCACTGAGCGTGCACTGCACATGTTTATGCAAAGTTTCTAACCTTCAGTCATGTCTGCTCCTGCTTCACTCTTGGCCATATGCTCCATCTATGTACAAGCATCGCTCTGTTGCATGTATGCGATTGTTTTGTCTGCTGTGTTTGGTTTGTTAAATTGTCAGCGTTTTACTTTGGTTGACTCTTTGCATAATCTTCATATCTTTACTCCTTCGAGGTGTAATTTAAATACTAACCCACAGCAAAATGAATCCGACAGCAACAGATTTACATATATACATTTTTTTTCAGGGCGCACTATGGTACCATTTGGTAAATAGCATGGCAAATTGAGCATAAAATAAAACATCCAGGAAATTGAAGAAAATGTGGTAAGTGAGAAGAACTCAATTTTAAAGACAATTTCATGCGTTAGTTGTAATATGTTGGGCACAACTTGCAGAAGTTTTTAATCGTGGGTCAAATGGTGGTTTTATGAAGCATAAAAATAGGCTGTTTGTTCAAGCTAAATGACTTATATTTTCATTTTAAGTTCTTATCCTTTGGCATATTTTGGCTCTCAGAGCAGCTAAAATCCAGTCATCCTGCAGATTGCTGATGTATTGAGGACAAGGGGCTATTAATCCCAACAGAACCTGTCGAGATAAAGCTGAGCTCTGGTGGATTGTGCAGTGTGCTCCTAAAACTACAGATTTATTGTTATGGCAGTGATTACTCCCCATGAATCTATCTGCACATTACTTCTAAAGTTATGTAGTTCTACCAGCTTTTTTCAGTCAATATGCTTGACGCTCTGCTGCCCACTCCTAACTAGGATGACTTTATCTTACAAAGTCTGTAAACAAGTATTGGACACTAAGACAGAAGAGTCTCCAAAGGTCAGATCCATGATGAGAAATTATGAAGGGAGGACAATATGTCAGCATTAAGTCCCAGTATAACTTAATATAATAATAACATAATAAACCATGTCTGCAGTATTGAGGCAGTTTAGAAAAGGACAATAATGTTTTATCAATTATATTAGTAAAAATTCCTCATTAATTAGCATTAAGAGCTAAAAGAGCAATTTGCAGCAGTACATTCAACCCATTGCAGACTACTGCAGCAACAGTTAAAGGTTCGGTATGTTTCAGACAAATCAGGTGGTTTGAATTATCGCCGGACCACATCTGAAGGCAAAAGTGTTTACAGCCCGTCTGTCGTAAAAGACCACACTCAAATCAAGGTGAAAAACCGACTGTCAAACCTCCTCTGTTAGAAAGTCCAGCACTTTGTTAGAGGCATCCTGAGGCCTTTAAGCTTCCTATTCATAGTGTGATTATTAATGCTTAAATATGTCTGTATTTGCAGAATGCTTAAAAACATACCAAAATATCATAGACAAGAAGAAATTTTGTGACTTTCTTCCAATGCAATTTGAGCAATTGTAAAGTATAAAAGAAATATGCTTCATGTTGCATAAACCTTCTTATAAAAGGTTCATGTGGAGTTTGCTTGTAAGCAAACAAAAGTAATGTTTGCATTCAGTGTTTCAAACAAAAAAGAGCATTCCGTGTATCCTTGAGGTCGAACAAATGTTGAATGCATTTCTTTCCTCATAAAACACTTTGAAAAAGTAAAGTATTTTGAATCCAGCATTGTTTACTTGGCTGATTTGTTTTATTTTATCCGTGTTCACCAGCTTGCAGAAACGTTTTTGTATGTATGTCCATCACAACACATGTACACGAGATAGTTAAAACAGGGACCCGCTCATAGAAAAACAGCTTCAAACTATATTCTTCTGATTGAATTAAACAAAAGAAAATTACTCATTACTCTCTCAGCTGACTGAAGGTTTGCCATGAAATCCTTCCTATTTGGTTTGTTTGATAAAATGTTAAAAACTAACAAAACATGCACTTGATGTGATTAAATGCAGAAAAGCAGGATATTTAACCCAAAATATTATAAATAAAACCCTGACCCCCTGACTATATTAATAAGTACTGTTACAGGAAAAACTGCATTGCATTTAAATACATTATTAGTTGTACTATCTCTGACATTTGTGCATACCTGTACCTTTAAGTGTTAAACCTCCTGCTCTGGGATGAAATAGCGTGGCGTTGGGTGAAAGCTGCAGTCTGATTTGCCCTTTTCAAGAATGTGACTAGCAATCCCTCGGCATGACCTCGGCTCAGAAACATCCCTGGACTGGGATTTGTTACCTTGGATACCTGCACATGCATTAGATCCACTTCCTGCTGCATGCGTTCAGTGTTATGTAGTCGAAGGTCTGTGTTGACTCAGTCTCGTTGCAGCTAAAATTGTTCCGGCTGTTGTGCAATCATCCATGAATCTGTTGAGCATCATTATGCTGCTTCTTATGATAATTTAGAGGATTCTCAGCCCATCTACAGCCTTTTTGTGGCTGTGATCAAAGTGGCCACAGCGCTGAGGTATTGTGTATTTTGGGTTACGATGGGTCTTCTTTGTTCCGCCCTCTTCTCCATTTGAATCCACGCTCCTCATCCCTGATACCTCTCACAGTCAATGACTCCATCAAAGGCCTGACAAAAAAACGACAGGCCCCTCTCCATCACTCTCTGCTGTGGTGAAATGAGCTCTGGATCTGTTTGTTCAAGGCGAAGGGGCTTCATGGCCTGTGATGGGACACAACAGCCGGCCTGTCCCCAGAAACAAATGGCTTGCAACACACCTCATTTTCTTGTCTTTTTTTTAGTATTATTGAGATTTCTTACACATAAGACAGCCATCAATCATTGTCGACGCTGCATATATTTTCTTTAAAGCCTGTCAGCTTCACCGTCCAAACTAGTTGGCAGTCCAGTGATATGATCCCCAAGATTTTAATAATATCTGTAGGCAAGAAAAACATCAGTTGTTGCCTTTGAAAATTCAAATATGTTAACGTTCAACTGACAGACAAGTGACAAGTCGTCTGGCAGCCATGAAAATAACCAAACAAACAAATAAAACAAAATGTCCGACTTTGACATGAGAGACCGCCGATTGTTTCCTTTTTGCTACAGACCTCGGTTTCTTTTAACTGTGATCACAATCCTTCCACAAGCTTAAAGCAATTATAATATTTCTGGCGCCCAAGTGGCCAAAAATCTCTTATTGCAGATTTAAACAAACGCTTTTTTTGTTACCATGAGGGGAAAAGGTATTTTAACCTTAACAAAGAAGTAATTTTTGTACAAACCACAATGCTTCCCTGGCCCAAACCAAGTTGATCTTGAGCCTAAACTAACCAAACCCCAACCACTGCTGTGTCAGATCAGAAGAAAAATCTTTGCAACAATCTGTAATTGTTTAGGAAGGAAGTTGTCATCCGTGGCATCAGATCAGAAAAGTCTCCCATGTGTTGTTTGGATTCTTGTGAGAGCCATCGCTCATCTAAAGCCTCTTCCTTTCAGCTTCTGATGAGTAAACCAGGAGCTTATGCAAGATATTGATGCTTTGCAAATACATGGCAACAAGCCTTCTTTCACAACATGTCACCAGACAAACTCCGCGCAGACTTTGCCCTGGACTGAACCACTTACATTATTCTGTTTGTTTGTCAAATTGTGTGCACGCTTGAGCAACCAGCTGGAAAAAAAATTCAGCTCCTGCTGTGGTCCAGAGAATAGATTATCAAGATTCTGCCTCAGAGATGAGGACATTTCTCAGCCCGCCAGGATTACTGAGGCGCTCCATGGAAAAATACTGCAACACAGCACACAGGCTTCAGATATACTGATAGTGCACTTAGCCACTCATTGTCTTGTTCTTTTTTTTTTAAGGAGGAAATGCAAAATCCACTAATGTTTGCTTACCCAATTACAATAGCCACAACTCCAGGCAGGCGCACTTAAACTGAAAAGTGTGACGTTAATTGCGATTTAAATGGCCTCTTTTGCCTGCTAAATTGTTAGACTGCTTATATTCTCTTTAACAAGATTGGTAGTTTGGAAAAGGAGAAATGAGTCCGCGGCGAGATGCTGCCGAGAGAGAAAAGGGCACAATTAGTTTCCCAATCAATTTGCCAGGAAGAGGAGGGCAAAAATCAATACTCTGATTATGCACGAGGACGTCATCCGCTTACACAGAGATCAAAGCGTCAATGATCTAAGCTGAAGCGACCGGGGATCCATCTATACGTGATCCATAAGTCATGCGTGGACGACGAGAGGACGGCGGCGAGACACGTATACAAAAGGGATGAATTGCAACATGATATGTAAATGGAGACAAGTTATGGTTACCCCAGAGCCTATGAAATGATGCTGCCTTTTATTAT
Source organism: Centropyge bicolor (assembly GCA_037975185.1). Taxonomy (NCBI): domain Eukaryota; kingdom Metazoa; phylum Chordata; class Actinopteri; family Pomacanthidae; genus Centropyge; species Centropyge bicolor. The sequence continues at coordinate 143,712 of JBBMOC010000039.1, read as the reverse complement.
CTCATTTGTAATCAATAAGGTGGAAATTCTCTGTGGAAGCACTTAGAGGTGTCCTGCGGGAGTTCCAGCGTTGGAAAAGCAAACACGGAAAAGAGGGAGTGGTCTGGTTTTATCTGAACGACTGAGGGTTAATGGGCGGATCTAAAGACGACTGGTTATAGAGATGAGTTAAACTAGATATATGATGTTTGTTCCTGAAACTGGGGCTGAACTTGGCAATGCCATGTACGTTCTGGAGAGAGGATTCTGGCTATGTCTGAAAGCTACACTACCATTTACTCTTGCTTTTGTAGAAAAGACTGAGCGATCAAAAGCACAGACAGCCATTCAAATTTATGAGTTTCAAAAAAGCTTTTCATTTCTTCTTTGGAGGTCAAGCTGGAGCCTTAAGATGCTGCTCATATCTCGGGATGGCTGCTTTGATTATTGTTACTCACATGTACGGCATTCAGAGCGATAAGAAAAGGGAGCACAATCAACCACTGTGGAAAACACTGTCGGCTTTTTTTTATACATACCACACTTAAAAATCATTCACCGCCTCCTGAATGGAGCGTCTGAAATCGAGTAAGTCTTACTGGTGTGAATTATGGAGCGTGCCTGAATGGGACACATTGTTCCGTCCCTTTGCGGAGAATGGGAAGCAGCAGACAGATAAGTAAGTGAGATGAAAGAGCGGTGCACCTGGCAGGTCCGCGCTCTAACATCTTTGATCCGCCGAGGCAAACATCAAAGACTCCGTTGGGGGCTTTGTGTGGACGTCAGCCCGCGAAGCACTCACCACCATAAGCGCCAATCTGCGGCGTAAAGTGCAACTCGACAAGAGCGGAGGCTTAAGAAAGATGGTTTTCCAGCGGCCGAAATTACAACAATTGCGCGGCCTCTCTAAAGCGAAAGTAACTCAGACATGATCAATCCAGCGATAATAGGAGTGACATTTCAGTGCAATTACTGTCAGAGGAAGTGTTTGTGGGAACATAAAATACCCATCAAGTGTGTGTACCATGTGTTTACAGTTTGCTGGCTGGCCTACAAACTCAAAATGGACGAGTAGATGATTATTAGTGGGGGCTCATGTCCACGTGGACCTGCAGTGAAACAACAAACATCTGATCATTCTTCATGTTTGCATACTGGCTTGTGACATTTTATAGTGAAGCAATACCTACAATCATTGTCTCTTGTTACTTCTAATTCTCTCATATTAAAAAAAAAAAAGGTCAGAAAAATAAAGCAAACTTTTAGTGTTTTCTTCTTTTTCTTATCCTGTTAATTATCTTGAGACAATGGTTACTATTACATCTTTCATCAGAGAGATAAAAGAGAGACAAAGAAAGTACATGCATGATGTTACAACTTCTTTGAAGGACGACTCTCACATTTTGCTGTTTTCTTTTGCTATTGGTCCAAATACAACTTGCCATAAAAGAACACAGTGAATGCACTATTTGTGTTTATTGGCACAATTACAGTACCATTTCTTTACCAAATCAGATATAAATTAGTCAATTATGAATTGCCTCCATAAAATCACAGCCTTTGAAACTTGTTGGTGTGGTTAGATCAGAATCGATTGACAGTCAACTCCACAACTGTCATGCTGCTAAATCCTGATTGGGGCACAGAAGTAACCATGCCTGTTTCAGACCAGTGAGAAGAGCTCAGATAAAACAGCACAGACATAAATATCTCATGTGAAAAGAATAAAACTGCTCCAATGCTGGTGTCACTGACAGTAAGAAGCTGATTGAGAACATGTGTTTCTCAACCTTTCAAGCCCCAGTCCACTGTAAGACACTAAAATCAACAGATTCACCGAAGCCATCTGCGCCCAGCTATCGAGAAATGCTGTCATGTGACAAATGTCCGCTGCCAATACGTTGTGTTCAAACTAGAGTCAGTGCTCTGGAAGTGATTTTTTGCCATGGCTGTTTAGCCGACAGAAGCTTAGCCATCTCTGCTGGTAAGAAACATCATTTCAATTATCTCTCACTGCTGGAAAAAAGCAATAACATGTGGAACGTGACACTTTCCTCACTGTGAGATGTTATTACAGGAGGTGATCTTAATGGTTTTTTCTTTCTTTAAGTGGTCATATAGAACTGATGAACACGATGTAATAATCTAAAAATAATATCAAGCAGTAAAAAGCATGTTTTCTTTTAGAGATTCATTTTAAACTTCTAAAATTGAACTCACTTTTTCCAGTAAGTACCATCTACAGAGGGAGGCCTTTAATAAGGAGCTTCACCTCCAAACTGTCCAGAGGAGGAAAACTGGGCAGATGCTGAAAAACAGCACTTGAACAAAGGTGAAAATATGACAAAAGACTGACCGAGCTGCTTTACAGAGACTACATTAAACACAAACAAACCTGGTGGAAACAGCAGAGAGGATCTAAAATTAATCTGAGTGGGAGGCAGGAGTGCGCTCTTATGCTAAAACCAGTTCATCTCACAGGACATGTTTGAAAGCGGTCAGCTCTGCAGAACAGAAAACCACAGTGCATCTACTTTACGACTGGTAGAGAAGTTGCAGATGTACAGCAGCAGAATGAGCCTTTTATCATGTGGCAAGCAGCTGTCCGTACCAGGCAGACAGATGTGGTTTATCAAAAGAAATATAGTGCACACAAGAAAATGAACTAATTAGATCATGCAGCGAGTAGATCGGCAAGATGTTTGACAAGAGATGCAAGAAAAGCCAGATTTTCACAGCAGTGATAATGACTTTAACTTTTCAAAATTAAATTGTCGAAGGTGTCTCTCACCAAATGTCAGTTTACCATAAAATAAAACTCACATCAATCATTCAGAATACAGTTTGTCCATGTGCAATATTACTTTACTATGTTCATCCACATCTGTACTTAACTTATTTTTAGGGGGACAAATTCTATTGTTATATTCTATTTTCTGTGTTATTTCTATTTTCTGGCAAAAAACAAAAAAATTCCTATGGGATGAATAAAATACTATCTTATCTTACCTTTAAACATCATAAGCTATATAATGTTCAGTACCATGTGCAATATTACTTCTAAATATCAGGTGCCAATATAATGTTCATTATCATGTGCTGTACAACTCTTTTTTATCTTATACAATTATGTTTAACATTATGTGCTATGTTTACATTCAGTGTCTGGTGCAATATAACTTCTTCTATTAGGTACTGTTTCTCTGCAGTGACTCCTTAGACACTCATATATTTCACTTATTATTTGGATGCTCTATTGTTGTATTTTGCTGCTGTAATCTGGCCCAAGAATTTACTTTGGGATTAATAAAATTCTATCTTATCTCGTTTTCATCAAGCATCACTGCAGCGTTTGAGGTTCTACCCTAAGTTTATCTGCCATGTTCTATTTAATTTATTCAAATGGTTCTGTTCAATTTGTTTGTAATATTGCATTGTTTTCCCATCAGTGTGATTTAATTAGCTGTGGGAGAACAGGAAGCTGGTTCTCTCAGTGAGCAGCTGCTATACAGGCTGTGTTGGGGGAGTAGTAGTTTGACTAGATGTAATTAAACTAGTAAATTTGCATTAAATTTTACAGTCCTCTGGTGGTTGTTCAACTAAATTCTAATTTAAATTGTGTTAATATTTTTCATCTTTGTTGGCAGCGGAAGCATTGTTATCTAATGGAACCAAAGAGTTTGTGCCAGTGAAGAAGGGATTTTCAGTGACTCTTCAGCAAAGTGTGTACATGTATATTGTACATACACCATATAGCATACAGTACTTATGTACAGAAAGAACAGAGAAAACTTGACTCTGATTATGAGATGAAGACCAGAAGAACCATTCACAAATTTTTACATGATAATAACTTTGAGCAGAATCAACACAGTTGTGTTGAAACCATTTTTCTAAGAGTTGTGTTTCTATATGGGACATGCATGCACCTATTTTTTGACTGGAAAACTGGGGTCATAGTAATACAAAAGAATTTTTTTAAAAAGTTGCAAAAAACAACAGTAAGCTACTAAGTTATTTAAAAGAACTATGCTTTGATTTAATCAAATACAGATGAAGAATGAAAGTAATGATGATTTTCCTTCCACATGTGACACATTTTTCTGACCTTGTGATTAGTAAAGTATCCAAACAGTGGAGGGTGTAAATGAGAGAGGAGCCCAACCGGCTGTAGACTTCGAGGAGTCGACTTATTGCTCCTCTTGAGGATGCCCCACTGATGGGCCGCTCATTGAGCGGCAGAGTAAAAAGGGCTGACGACTGTCTCCAGTATAATTGGACAAATTAATCAATTGCATCAATAGCGAATTACAACATTCATAATTGATCCTTGAACAAATGCAGTATAGATCATCCCGTCGTTCGATGGCTATACCACAATATTCATGTTACACTGAGCATATTCAGGAACTAATTAAATCTCAAAGGAGAGGATCGATGTTTGAAGTAGCATGAGGGAACTATTGATCGTACAACCCTGATCTCTTCTACCAGTGATTTAAACTGCCTGGCATGATGCGAGTATTTGTTTTACTTAATTTGTCATATCCTCTCTAGAAAATAAGATTTACATAGAAGATAGAGACAGCAGCAGGCGGTAAATCGAAAACATTTCATGTTACGTGCACAAGCTGAAAACACATTTCCCATCGCCTGAAAATAAAATATCTCCTGTATCTATCCTTACAGTGACTTTTCACATAACTCGTATTAACTATGAAGCTGCATTTAGACGCTGAAGTGGCACTAAGCACAGCGCTGAGGCTTTTCAAGAGCCCTCACAGCACTTACTGTACAACAAGAATGTGGTCGTCAGCATGTGAGTTCATTTGACGAATCAATACCAACAGACAGCGGGATAAATGCTAATGTCTGGATGCAAAGACAGAACATTTCTGCCTGAAACACAGAGTAGTTACAAGGCTGCTTTCTGGTTCCATTCGTTCTCATCGTGACAGTATGTTTGCTAATTTCCTCTATCCCAAGAAAAACAGCATGAAAATAGCCCGGCCTACTTCTAAAGCACAAGTCGTACAAAATTCATATATTTTGTGACAAAGCTTGACAAGTTCATTTCTTATTCTATTACACTGTTGTCATTTTTTTTTTAAACTCTACAGCCATAATTTCCTCCATGATGTCCTAGAAAGACAGAGCAGCAAATACACAGTGAAGCTGAGAAAGAAAGTTTACAGGCTGACTAGGAAACTCCTTAACAGATGAAAAAGTTTAATGTCCTAATTTTGTGCTTTTGTAGCCTGATTATTTCACCAAAAAAACCATTGCCAAAAGAATCTGCATAATATCTTTTAAAAATGCAGATTCTACCCTTGATGAAAAGAAAGGAGGAATTGCAGAAGCTTTCTACTGATTTTTTACAGCCCACTGTTTATAGGAATTAAATGATGGTGACCAAACCACACGTTTGAATTAAACACTGATTTGTCTTTATATGTATCAATCAGTGAATTTGTCCATGAGTCACAAACAAGCGTCACAGGCCATGACGCTTGTGTCTATTTCTGACAGGAGCTCAGTAGGTGTGCTAAGCTCTGAAATAACTGTCCTACATCCTGATGAAAACACCTGTGGTGCCTGTAAAAACACACACATATGTGCATGTACATGTGCATGAATGTGCAGCAGATTCAAGGATCCTGTTTGAGGGACTTAGGAAAATAGGGTCTACACTGAATGTGATGGTGGACCACAGATTACAAAGTCAGAGTGAGGTTACTGCTCATATTGCAATTTAAAAGCTGTTTCACAACATTATATTAATTTTGTAAAGACAAATCACACTCAGGGCCAAATTATTAGGTAAACCTAGCTAAAACTAATTCAGTCTGCCTCCTTCTATTGTGATCTGTTTTGACATGACAGTGGGAAGATCACACATCACATGAAACCTCATCTTTTCAATTCTGATTTTGACCACTTTCATAGGTGGTCCTTCATTAAACACAGGGCTGAGACTCTTGTTTGGAGATTCGCACAAATGTAATTAAAAGTAGCTTTAACATCCTGAGACTATGGATGAAATGGTTCTATGAAGCCATTCACGTCACGATCCTGGCTCCGACTCTGCATGCACACACACCTTCATATGAAAGTAGCAGCCATTGTGCCTCAAAAAGCTATAATTAAAAATTTGGCTGGCGTTCTCCTCGTCCTTGTTATCATCTGCTCATGAATTCACTGGCTCTCACCGCAGATCATCTTTTAAATGAAACTCTAAACACCGACTTCATTGGCATCCATGTTAATTTCCGTAAGACACTGTGCTGCATGCAACATCGTATGATGAGAACAATAAATCTGAATCAAGTACTAAGAATTACAGTGTGAGCGTAGCAGTTAGGACAGGTTAATTCAACTTTATAGTTACTTTGGAGGCTGTAGTTTGCTGAATTATGTTGTTTTTATTATTATGTCTATTATTAGTATGTATACCATTTATATCAATAACGGCAGAGTAAATATTAAAAACACCTCTCAGTATACTGCTATACAAGTCAACAGCACCTCCAATATCATTATAAAGATGAATCAACCATCTTTTAAACAACAAAAACTGAACAAAATAAAAACCTGCATGTAGGATTTGTTGCATTAGTTTTACCTAACTGTACCTAATAATCTGGCAAATGTAGTAAAAAAAAAAACCCAAAACGTTAGATTCAGGTTTAAACTCAATTTTAGGGCAGAAAAATTAGGCACACTAAAAAGCATGAAGGTTCATCTCCCACAATGGGAAAAGGTTAAAATCCATTTACAGCTGAAAAATTGGTTGTGTCATTTACAGCCGCGCTTCCCTTCCATTCTCCTCTCTGGCTGCTGACCTTTTTCTACTGTCCACGTCTCAGCGCCGGTGGAGAGCATTTTGGCCACACTCCATCTCTTCCCAAATGAGGCCAACTGAGGAAGTGAATCAATGTGTTTTTCCCCTAGTCATAGGAAACAGCTGTCATGCTGTCGTCTGGTACAGAGCCGGGCTGACTTAATGCCGGAGCTGGCTGGGAGACTCAGCGGGGAGGAGAGAGCTCCCCCTCTGCATCCGCTCGTGCTAAACCCATCACCTGAGCGAATTCCACTTGCCATGCCTCCCAGCTACACTCAAAGCACGCAGATATAAACAAAGACCCGGCTACGCTCCAGCAGGGCATCTTCCTGGCACCGCTGCTACATTTCCAAATATCTGTCCTAATTAACCGAGTATCACTTTTAGAAGTCCTTGGTTTCATTTGAACTTTCATTCATGCAAATGTTGAAGGTTATTGTTGCAGGTGAGTGATCTGATATGATGAAACCATGCGAGTCTGCCTGTTCATATAAATGCAAAGACTGGAGAGGTGGTTGATAATGAAGTAATATAAGAGAGAGAATGAGATCCTTCAACATAAAAATGAGTTGAGAGGGGAGGTTTTCCATGCAAACCGTCAGCATGCGTTTCATTAGCAGGACCTGACCTTATCTCCCAGGACCAAACCTTATCTCCCACAGATACCGCCAGCATGCATAATAGGAGTAGGCCCTTTGTGCCAAATGCTGCGGGGCAGAGCCCATACCTCTCTCTTGGTACAGATCACCCCCTCCCCCACTTTTCACTTTCAAGCCACAGCTGTACACACAAATATACAGACACTCGGGGATGCAGAAAAGCACACACAGACAGGCACTCACCTCCCCTTGTGTTCAACACCTCCTTCATGTTGCTCTTTGTCGGGCTTTTTTTCCCCCCCAGAAGCTGCCTTGTTATGAGTCAGGAGGCGATTGTAACCAGGCTTACATCCTGTAAGAGACACAACGAGGTTCCATTTTACCAGGAAGCAGTGAAAGATTGTGGTGAAATCTCTCTGTCAATCATGCAAATGTATGCATGTTGCCAAAGCTGCTTTAATTGTTTTAATTAAAGAAAGGGAACGTGCATGTGTGTGCATACATGAGCCACGGTCTGTGTATGTACAGTACGCGTTTGTGTGTGTGTGTGTGTGCGGAATACAGGACGAGCATCTGTGCAAAGCTCAGAGACGAGCAGAGGCTACCTGCTCCATATTCATGTGTTTCCCCATATGTGACCCTCCACTGTAAACAAAGAATATTAAACACAGATACTCCGAGGCAGCCTAATGAACACGTACACATATTACTCACAGTGTAATGAATCGATAGAACTTCCTCTTTCATCAAATATTTATTGAAGTAATATTCCTGAGCCCTTCAAACTGAAACGACTGCTGTCTGGAGTTTAACAGCAGACCTGTGCGGCCTCAACACAGCAGCTCATTACAAGAGAAATAGAAATCCTTGACTTAATGAAATATATTAAGCCCATCAATCATATCTGGCCAGGTGGATCAAATACAAAACTAATATTTAGAGAAAGCATTGTTTCCTTCAAGATTTCACTGTAAGGATTCTGCAAAAGCACTGACATATTCTGCACACTGCAGCCATCTGCTTTAAAATCCTGCTTTGCTTGATGTAGAGAAAGTATTTAAGTCTCATCATCCCCAAATCATCTGTCACAATGAACGTACAAACTCATTAATCTTTAGAGGATGTGTAAAGAGCCACCTTGTGACTGTTGTGTACTGGAGTCTGGGACACCAGCAGAGCGTGACGGCACAGTGAGGGAACCACTGTCGCACCAGTTATGAAGACTGTAGTAATAGAAAAGCCTGCCGTCCCCCCGAGACCCTTCGTCTCTTTTCCTGGAGCTGAAGCGAACCAGCTGACGGGCTCCTATAGCTGCCTGGAAAACCTCTGGAAGGCTCTTAAAACCTTGAAAAAGTGACGGACCACACCTGTCTCAGACTCCACAACCCCCCTCACCATCCATCTGCTGGGGCTGCATTTCAAAGCTCTCCACCTGGCTTTCAGTGATTCCCCACTAAGGCCAGCAAATAGATTCTAGTTAGTGGGTGTCAGAAAGCCTGAGATATACTGAGAATCCTTTTGGAAACTGACTGTCTACCTGCGTCTGACTTGGTGACCTTTACCATTAATTTGCCTGCTATTAATTCATTTAAACCATTTTGCATGTCAACAAATTGCAGCGGTTCCCCCTTGCCCTGTCTCAGCTTGAGGACAAATAGCTATTGGGCTCCCTCTATTGGCCTTCATGCATCTATCTGCATTCTGTCCAGCAGCAGGTTAAGAGGGTAAAAAGGCTCGAGATTCTGGGCATGTCCAAGACTTTCTGCAAAGTCATATTGTTAACTTACATTCAGCTTATACTGAACCACCTCCAAGGCTGTCTCTTTTAACCTCTGCAGGTGTGATTTAGTATGCATGTTAACAACAATGAAAGTGTACAGCGAGTTCATACATGAAGATTAGAACTTTTATTATTATCCTCTATTAATTGTTTGATCTATGAAGTCTCAAAATAAGAAAAAAGCAAATCATATCATTTGAGAAGCTGGAGAATTTGAGTTAAAAAAAGAGACAAATGATGAATCAACTACCAAAATAGTTGTTGATTAGTTTTCTTTCGATTGACTAAATGTTTTACCTCTTCTAAATATAACTTCCTCAGAGGTGCACCAGGAGCTCACCTGCAAGAGTGTGTATCATGTATTGAGCCCTAAATGCAAAAGCCCAGGTTTGATTCAAGCCCGAGACCCTGCTGCTTGCCATCCCCCCTCTCTCTCTCCCCCCGTCTCTCTCCAGCTGTCACTATAACAAATAAAGCAGAATTACCAATGCAAAAATCAATAAAACATATATTTTCAACTTTGTACTATAAGTTCCTCCTGGTCCACAGGGGACATCACAGTAATACAAAGCACAAGCCATTAATATAAAGTAGTTGAAGAATTGTTGTTATCCTTCTGTTAAGTGGATGATAATAAAATCAGGCTGCCACATCAGATGCTTCTTCAGGTCTTTTTCAGTGTAATAATGAAAAGAAGACATGCAGGGTCCCACCTCTTTAATCTTATCCTCTAATGTTTGTTTGCCCTGAGCTGGTCTGTGCAGCCACCAGGTAATGCCGCTGATTGGCCGATTAGTATCGTCGCATCACCTGAAGTGACTGCCGCGTCCCCTTTTAATTAGATAACAACTATCCCCAACAATTTCCCAAGTCATTATTGTTGCAAAGGAGCCAACTTCTGAAACACAGTCGAGTGATGAATTATTCATGGACTAAAGCAGCAAAGCCCCAATCATCCATCAACATCAGGGGTAAATACATAAAGAAAATTATTCACATAAAGTCAGCCCTAAATCTTAGTTTAGTCGTTTAGTGTGCAGCCTGAAACGCAGCGTACTTACTATTCACGTTTCAAAGAGGTTGTGGAGCACCTAATATGGATTTAGCCAATTTACCTGGGGGCTCAAGGAGCTCAATTCATTTTCTGGACAAGTACAGGAATGGTAGAGAAGTGGTAGTATTGAATAAGGCTTTTATTGGAAGTCACTTATAAAGGCTGTCATGGCAGAAAGCATTGCAGAAAGTTTGTGTATTTGCTGGAGCAGCACAATCTAACTTTCTAAGCAGGAAAGTGAAGCCAGGGTTCAACTAATAATAACGCTGCATGGAGCCATTTTGTGCTACTCGTCTCTCTCTGAGATGCCTGTTGAAAGACACCTGATTATTTTCGATCTCAGACCCGTCTCTGACCACAACCACATCCCTCCAGGCGGTAGACACACTTTTAAAAAGCTACTCAAGTGTAGTTAACACAGTCTCAAGCCGTCACTCCAAACGAGAAGATTATTTGCGCTCCCCAAAGACCCCAAAGCAAATTTCACACAACCACTTTTAGACCTTGACACATAATCTATAGAGTCCAACATTATGAGTCGATCGGACGTCAGGTTGAGTATTTGATTCTTATGACAGGTTGCAGAGCCACTCTGCATCCACGATTGTTCTCTCATTCTCCCAGGTGAGAGGGACACCTGGACGAGCAAACCGATCCTGTGTGAGTACACATTCAGGGCAGCCGCCTCCGTGTCAGGCCAGGAGATTAAACAACACCTATAATAGAGTCTTGCATCCCAAACAAAGTGGATTGGTGCTTTGTCAACAGCGTGCGCGGCCACCGGAGGGGCCACTGACATTTCAGATGGGACATACGTTAACCCCCAACATCCATCCTCTCAAATATTTATGATATATAGATATATGTGTGGTGGGGGGAAACAAAGGGAGAGGAAGCGAGGAGATGTGTTTGTAGACTTCATAAATAATTGGACTTGGAAAGGTTACATTTAGCATCAGCTGGACAGAGAAAGATGTGTAAATTTGGCAGGGGCACATTTATAACCACAACCATGAAGTCGCCAGAGATATTTATAATGATGCTCCTGTCTTTATGTTCTCTCACACACACATGTACAACAGAATCACACACTGATTTACACATAATATCAGACAGGAGGTTACAATTGCTGCCAAACCATCAAATACAGCTGCTATAAGTTTAGAAATGTGATTTTCTTAAACAAAATGTTATTTATTTGGCAAGTACTTTATTTTGGAATGTGGACAGAGGATGATATAAATACTCTAATGTATATATATAATGCTAAAATAACCTGTTAAAAACCACACAATATAAATACTTGAAATATTTTATAATGCATCTGAGATGGTGTAATCTCCGAGTTAATTATTTCACTATACTCTGAGCACTGAGAGAATTCACATGGGAATCTTTTGCTCAACTAGCCTCATTTATAAGCAGCTCAAACCCGGCTCATTTATCTGTTGAAATTATTCAATGGTGCATGCCTCATTAATACAAAAAAGATGACTGCATTCCCTTTATTTGCAGGCTATCTCCACACGTACCTGTATTGTATTTCTCATTGCCGCTTCTCGGCTGTGCTGCCTGTTTATGAGTAATTATCAATGGAGGCGATCCAGCGAGAGCAAAATTCTCTTCGGACACTCAAAAATGAAAGAAATTTGGAGCAGCGTTTAATCTGTGTAGTCACGAGATGACTGTTTGACAGGACTCTATAGGAGGGATGCCAGAGGGACAGACAACCATCTCGCACACTTTTCTTTGTTTGACCTTTCCTGCCAGGATGAGCCAGGGCCTTTTAAAAGCAATGGAAAGGCGGGAGCTGATGGAGCGATGTCTTTAATGAGGTATTCTGGGGCTGTTGTCTCTCCATTTAATTAGACAATTATGCAGCCTCCTACGGAAGAGGGAGCGTTCGGGGTCACAGGGGAGGGGGCGGGCGATGCCACAATGCCACCCCGGCACATACAGGAGTAAGGAGGCTAAATCGCAGGTGAGTCCCTCTGTGGCGAGCACAGACCCGGCTCCCCATTTGGGAGCCATTATAGGCACATCCTATTTAAATTCAGTTCAACCGTCTTTGTCCGTCTTCATTCTGTTTTTGATTAGGCTGGTAATTACCATTCCACGAAGACACTGGCAGACACCAACACCAACATTGCTGCAGACGGATGGTGCTAAATGGCCCTTCTTCAACATTTGAACTCTCGAGCAGACTGTGAAAACAAAAAACTTGCACCTCAAAGAATCTGCTATAGGGTGAGCGCTGAACCTTCTGCCAAGCGAACAAAGACTTTTGCAAGCAAGAGGATTTGAAGCGAGATTTCATTCCACCAGTGCCTCATTTTGCACCAGAGAATTGTAATTACAGATTCACTGCCATCTGGTATCCATGCTTGTCTCTGCCCATTCTTCACCGGTGCCAAAGCAGCCTCCACTTCCTTCCATGGTGAATTGCCTTAACCTCGTGTCTGCCGTCCCAGCGGATGTGTCACTACACTACACGCTCAGACAGGCAAAACCAAAAGCACAACACAGTACGATATACAAGTGAGGTGAAGGTTGAGGAAGCACGGATCCACTCCCGAAGAGGGGCCATAACTCACATAGATGAATGGTCGGAAATCTCAGTAAATGATGAGACAAAATTCATTTTGGTGATGTATGGAACGCTTCTCGGAGAGGTATTATTTGCACATATGTCAGCACAACTGAATGTCCACCATTTCCTTTGTTTGTCTTTTTTTTCCTCTATAGAGATAAACAAAGCTCAAGGATCAACATTACACTCAAACTACATTATTACTGTGATGCGCTTGACATTATTCTTGTACATACTTGGCATTTTGGGAAATGTGCTTAGCTGCTTTCTTGCCAGAAGTTAGATAGGAAGATCAATACAACTCTCATATCTATCTGATAATTATGAAAGGTAAACAATACACCAACAGGCTTCTCTAAAGCTCAATGATTAACAGTAACAGTAACAGTAACACAGTCTTGATACTAAGCTTATCGTCTGCTGGCTGGAGCCCTGTTTTCACCGGACAGATATGAGAGGTACACAAAGAAACATAATTAGAAAAATGTCAAACTGTTTCTTTAAAGAGCACAGTGTAAGACAGACAGTATTATTAAGAAAGTGACTGAAATCCCAAACGTGTTAGTGAAACTGGAAATCGTCTGCTTCTTCTGCATGTGCACAGTCTTGGAAAAAGAAATCACAGCTGCAGCCTCCCAGTTGACCATAAATCATCATCAACCTCCAATCTTTTCCCTGCATTTATTCATATGCAATTCAGAAAATGAGCGACATCTCCCAGAGAAGCAGACGCCCAGCAGAGAGCCTGACTGTACGTCATTTCTCACCGCTGCCGGTGTAGTTAGAGAATAACGGACGGAGGGAGAAAAAAACAGTGTCCCACACAATATCCCAGCATGAAAAACACTCGTTCTGGGAGGACTGGAGGCTGCTCGATAAGGCAATTAATCCATCATTACTGCTGGTTCACCCCTAGTTCAGGCTCTAGACTGATGTAAAATCTCAGCATGGCCCATCTATAAGTGAGCAGCTAGAGGCTGCGTGGATCTGCTTGGGTTAAAACAGACTGTGGGGAACTCGCTCCACGTGCCACAGCTCAAAGACACATATTATTTAAATAGACACAGCGTGGTGGTGGGATCACTTAGCCAGAGCTTTATTTTGGCACCAGACGGGAAAAGATGCATCAATCTGCAGCTGTTTTCCTCCAGAGCAGCAAATCATGATCAGTTTCCTATAATAATCAAACTGCTTTAATGAATAGTTGCAGAAGTAAAAACGAAAAGATTAAGCAACATGATGTGAGGAGGTGTTTAATTTTAAAGATAGATATCTCTAATGGCTTCTTTTAAAGGATTATAACATCCAGCGAGTGTGTGAGAGGCATCATAAGCTGCAGTTTAGGGTGCGTTTTTTTTAATTTTTTATTTGAGGATTTGAACAAAGGAGATACTGGAAGTAAGTACAGGCAAAGCTATCTTTAGCCAAACAGGACAAGTCCGGCCAACTGGACTGTAAAAGCTCATTAGGAGTCCAGAGAGGAGAGGTTTTTAATGCTCCACTTAACTTCCTTCACCCAACAGCTGATATGAAAGCAAGTAGGTGCGTCAGTGTTTCCAGCTGTAAAACTTTTCGACGGTAGTTTAAAAGACAAACTTACTTTTGGAGGACAGTCTGGAGGCAGGACTCTCCACAGGCGTCTTTGAACAGGAGAAAACAATCTGTTGCACACTGGTGCTGGTTGATGTTTTTCCATGCAACAGTCCATCAGATCCTCGTGTTTTATATCTATATATAGCATCTCATTGTATTTAAACATGACTGTGCTGTTGCAGAATGCCATCATAATGAGAAATAAGAGCAGCAGCACAAAGAGAACGCATGCAGCTCCTGGGTCAGACAGAGCTTCCTGTTTTTTTTTAATTGGGATCCACAACACCTGTTGAGGCCAGCAGAAACCCAATAGAATTCATAGCCTACACGTGTGACCATGATTCACTGTAAGAACTAATGATGTTTTAATCACTCATCGTCAAAAAGCCACTACAAGCACGTTTCAAAAAATATATCTCACATTTTATTTTATTGCACTGGGAACTGATGCAAACCCCCCCAGATGGCAGACTGAGACTCCAGGGAAAGGAGCTGGCTGGAGAGGCTGGACACAGGTAAAAAGAAAAAAAAAAAAAAGCTCAAAATGACTGCAAGTAGAAAAAAATGTTTTATTATGCAGCATCTTCCATAATAAAATTGATTTATTGTAAGTTGTGTTTTTTTTTTATTATAAATGCCATGTATTTTATTTTTACTGGATCTGGAAGTGTGTGTGTGTGTGTTAGTTTCACCTGTCTGTTTTTTTGTTTTGTTTTGTTTTTTTAGCTGTTTAAGCTCAGGAACAATAAAGTTAAGGAGGGGTTAAGGAGTTGAAATGACATTTTCATATTGCTCATGTTGGGTAAATTAAACTGGTGCCACCCCGGAGACAGGCAACATGTAATATTGGCAAAACATGTGTACAGTGTAGTGTGACAAAACATCGCAGACAGCATTTTCCACACTGTTTGACAGCATCTGACAACATTTCTGCCATTAAAATGAAACAGTCAGATTCATAGCGGCGGTATTAAAAAGAAAAATTCTGCATGTTTCACATAGTTTTTCTAAATGCACAATCCAGCCTGATGTATTGTGTGAGAGGTGTGAAACCTGGCATTTTCACTCGAATTTCAAATGGAGTTCTGTGGGTGTTAACCGTCAGCCAGTGTCAAGTTTTACCTGCCAAAGGCTCTGCGGGGGATTGAAAATGTTAAGTTTCTGCATTGCCTTAAAGGAGCTTTTGCTAAATTTCCCATATAATGAAGTAGTGTTTAATATATGCACATAGCGTATAAACACAGCTCAAGTAGTTTCTCAAAAACATCTAGTTCAGAGTGGAATACATTTAAGTGATTGAAATTGAAAAAAGCACAACAGAACCAACTCTTTTTTTCCAGGTTGGTATTAGTGTCAATCCAGCAGGACTGGCTCCAAATAAAGATTGAGTCCAGTTGGAATCGCATGTATTTTTAAAAGCAGTCCATCAGTCTCCTCTTAGATAGTACAGTGTTGTTATTCCACTCACGTATGATTCAAAGATTCATGTCCCACAGGCTTTGTGTTGGATACTTTGTGTAGTTTGGAGTATTATTTTCAGCATTTATATAAACCACACACACACACACACACACACGCATGCATCATAGCTGTGGGATAAAACAAGAGATTATGGATCTCATGTGCTCAAATTAATCACAAGCACACACACACACAAGAGTATTTATCCACTGGATTGTTATAACAGTAATTAATAATCAAAATTTGAATCTTTAGCATTGGACCAAAACTTTTGTTGCATATGAAATCCTGCATTCATGAATATCAATTAAAGGCGGGCATGATAAAAACACTAATTTGTTTATCTCTCAGTGGTGCGCTGCAATATCCTGGGCTTTTACAATAATTCATGAGGGGCTCCGTCTAATCCATTTTCAGCAAAACACCATATGCCAATGAGCGCACACATACGCGGGGCACTGAGGCCTGCGAGCCCACGTCCGGACTTGATGGATTTGTGTTGATTCCTTCTCTGCTCACGGCTCAAGGTCACGCTTCTCAGTGACTCTGCGTGGCCTCGCGATTCCTGCTGCACACTGCGTTCTCACTGAAGGCCGTGCTGCCTCAGCTTTCTGTCCCACAATCTGCAAAAGCTGCCCTTGCCCTCTCGACCTCCCAGAGCTCAACCTGTCAACCCGCGCACCCCCGGAACCGTGCTGCAGCGCGGCGTGGGGGGAGCGGAGGCGGGAGGAGATAAAAATGGAAGAAAAAGGGAGAGAAGATTAAGAAAAAATGAGGGAGGCAGGAATGGGCTGTAGAGCAAAAGACAGAAAACAATTTAGAGCGGTAAGAATGGGAAAAAGCCAAAGCGCTGGAGATTGAAAGGCCTCTTCCTCTAATTTGCACCGTATTCATCACCTCAGAGGGCAGACACCCTCATATCGCTTTCCATTCACTTCCTCACCCTTGGCTGCAGGTCAAAGGAAAAGGCAATTTCCCCTCAGCCCATGTACAAGCTGCTCCATTCCTCATGGATAAACTGTACTTTTGAAACACATAGAAGTGAGGGCATTCATCACCGAGCCAGGTCTGCCCCCCTCCTCCTCCCCCTCCTCCCCCTCCTCCTC